>BSBM01000123.1:6755000-8000000 GCA_027924585.1 Larix kaempferi
AATTTATTTTTTGAAAAAAAGCCCAAAAAATAGCCAATTGGTGAAATTTCGCCCCTAAAAATTACCCTGTTGATGATGATGGTGGTGGTGATGACAATGAAGATGTTGATGATGATGTTGATGGTAATGATGATGAAGATGTTGATGATGATGGTGATGGTGATGTTCAGATAATGACGATGATGATGAAGATGTTGATGATGATGGTGATGGTGATGTTCAAATGATGACAATGATGATGAAGAAGATGATGGTGACCTGATGGAGATGTTGATCTGATGAGGAAGATGATGATGATGATGATGGTGATGATGATGAAGATGTTGATGATGACGATGATGGTGATCAAGATGATGATGATGATGATGAAGATGATGATGATGGAGATGTTGATGTTGATGGGGAACCTAGAGATGACAATGATGATGAAGATGGTGATGGTGATGGTGATGACGATGAAGATTTTGATGATGATGGTGATGGTGACGATGATGAAGATGTTGATGATGATGGTGATGGTGATGTTTAGATGATGATGATGATGATGTTGAAAAGATGATGATGATGATGATGGAGATGTTGATTTGATGAGGAAGATGATGATGATGATGATGATGGTGATGATGATGAAGATGTTGATGATGACGATGAAGAAGATGATGATGTTGATGGAGAACCTAGAGATGAAAATGATGATGAAGATGTTGATGAGGATGATGATGATGATGGTGATGATGATGAAGACTTTGATGATGATGGTGATGGTGATGGTGATGGTGATGGTGATGGTGATGGTGATGGTGATGGTGAAGATGATGATGATGGAGATGTTGATGAGGAAGGGGGAGATGACAATGATGCTGAAGATGTTTATGGTGATGATGATGGTGATGATGAAAATGTTGATGATGATGGTGATGGTGATGAAGATGATTATGAAGATGATGAGGATGAAGAAGATGATGATGATGGAGATGTTGATGAGGAACCTAGAGATGACAATGATGATGAATATGTTGTTGATGATGATGATGATGGTGATGATGATGAAGACGTTGATGATGATTATGATGGTGCTGAAGATGATGAGGAGGAGGGTATCCACCTTATGTATATATTCACAATTATCCAAGTCCCTATAGAACTCTCTCTCTTTGTTCGCCCTTAATCACTAACCCTATGTGCCTTTATCTCTCCCCCCAGCCCTCTCTATCTCACCATGTATCCCTCCCTCCCTATCTCTTTCTCTAGATTTGTCCCTAGATATGTCCCTCACTCCCTTTACCTCCCTCCCTCTATGTCGCTTTCTCTCCCTTACATCATCTTCGTCCCTGCCACCCCACTGATTCCTCCTTCCCTATCACACACACACACACACATACAACCTCCCACTTTCTTTGTCGCTCACACCTCCCTATAGTATCTCTCTCCCCAACCATCAATCTCTCTCTCTCTCTCAAACAAACACACACACACACACACACACTATGTCCCTTTCCATTCTCAAACCCATTCCCCCTCCATCCATATCTATCTCCACCTTTCTCCCTCCATCCTTCACCCTACCTTCTCTCCCTCCCTCTCTCATCGCCTCTCTCTCTCTCACCTTCTATCCCTCCCTCATGTTATCTTTCCCTCAACCTATCCTAATATCTCCATCACTCCCTCTCTCTCACACACTTGATGTCCCTTTCCCCTCCTCTCTCTCTCTCTCTCTCTCTTGCCACCACTCCCTGCATGTCTCCCACTAACACTTTCTGTCCCTCCCTTCCTATCTCTTTATTTCGTTCTATCCCCATCTATCTCTCACTCCCTCTAAATCCATTCCTCCCCATTATCCCTCTCCCTCCCTCACTCTATGTCTCTCCCCCCCTTGTATTCTTTATTTATCTCTCACATCCCCCTTGCCTCCATCCATTCCCCCTTGTCACTCAAGTCTTACTTTCAACTTCTAACCCTATACCTCTTCAGAACCGTTTCTACTTTTAATAGTGCTCTCAAGCTCCACTTCCCTTCACCCCCTGTATCCCATCATGTTCTAATTCCCTTCATCTCTCCCCACTCAAGCTTCCAACATCCTTCTAAGCCCTTCTAAGCCTTTGATCCTTTCCTACCCCTATTAAATATTAACCATAGATTCCCTTGACCCTTCCCCACCCCTTCTCAAATATTAATCAAAAATTCCCTTGAGTTTTCCACACCCCCTCTCTCTCAAGTATTAAACATATATTTTATGATTTACATAATGCGAGCGCATTTTGGCACTACATAACACGTATGTGTTATGCAGTTATATAACGCATATGTGTTATGTAGTTGTATAATGCGCGCGCGTTCTTGAATTCTAAAAGCGTAGCAGTATTTTTGAATTTAAACAGAACGCGCTCGTGTTTTGTAGAGCCTACACCAAGCCGACTCACTTGCTCGCATGTCAACAATAATCCTATGTGTATGCTTTGGAGTTTGCTTCAGTAATTCCAAACCTGTGCTATGTTAATGATAAACCAAAGCTAATTGGGTATTTCTTCCAGTTTGTAGAGAATCTTGTGCTTAGCCACTCATTACAGTATGCTACACATAGTCATTTTTGATGAAATCTTAGACACAAATAGATTTTTTTTCTACAGATTCCAAATATGTAACTTTTATTTTGAAATATTATTCTTTCCTATTTTCTTTCGATTTCTTTTGTGTCCTACCTCCTTAACTCGTGAAACACACTGTTAGTGTTTCTTCCATAACTTTTTCAATTCTTGATCATTTCAAAAAAAAATTGTGTGGTGCACAACAGGACACTAACCTCCATGTTCTATAAAAAACCCATTTCAAGATTTTTGCATTAAGACCTTCAAAGGCTGCACCCACAAAAGAGGTACTATTTTCGAGGTTTGATCACTTAGACAATTATAAAAAAATTATAAAATTACTAATTTAATTTTCGAAAAATAATGATGCACAAGTGCTATGTGTTCTCTACATGCATGCCCATTTTTGTAGCTTGATTCCATCATTTAGGCCCTCAAAGGCTGCACCCACAAAAACGTATACCTTATCATTTGCCTAAAAAATAAAAAGTGACTGTTAAGAAAAATGAAACTTGACATAGCTATGCAAATTTTCAATACATAAAAGTTATATATTCGGAAACGTGATTCAATTTCCTACATCTCATCTTTTTTACTCAACGCAAGATATTTTGCATAAGTATCTCAAAAAATCCAAGTAAGTTGAGGGATGCCTGATTTTTCAGTTTTCTATTGCATCTAACATGCCAAAAGTGACCCTCATTCGCTTGCACTGACCCAAAAGGGAAGTTGATTGTTATTATTGTAAGAAGATGGGTCACATAGCCTGGAACTGCATATTTTGAGCTAATGATGTGCTCAAAGGAAATCTTAAAGACAAATCACATGGAGGAAATACAACCATCGATGAAGATCCACCAAATCTTGACGATAGTGAATATGGTTTTAATGAAGAAATGGAATCTTCCACACTATAGGAGGCCCACACTTTGAATACAGAAAAGGATCTAAGGTAATTGAAGCTCACCATGGAGGATACCCTAGATAGTGAGTATGTGGATCATGGGAATTGTCCCTTATTAGTTTTTTTACATGCATGTGGAATGTTGTCTACTGGTGAGGTTATGAGACATACATGTGGATTGATGTTCAGTAATTGTGATTCGAGAGTCCAAGGAGGTGGAATCTCGGAACTCAATATTCCAATTTGGGAGATACACCTTTATAAAGGTTACGAGGTAGCTTGATGGAGCTATACCTAATCCAAGAATTGTATTCAATTTATGTTTGATTTCATTTTATTGTTTTCTATAAAATAAACATTAAGAAGAGGTGTTGGGAGTTAATGCTTACATTAATTAAATTTGATTATATTTGTTAAGATGGTTGATATATTATCTCAACTAATCTTCCTAAATTAGAAATAAATTAGAACATACAACAATCTTTCCACTCTATATAATAGAGTTGCAATCTATTGTAATTTCTAGCACTAAATGATAATATAAAGTATGTAAAATTGGTGTGCATATATGAATTCGTGGATTTCTTCTTTAGTATTTTTGTTATATTTTACTATGAGGGAAGAGATCGATTAAGGGTAGTTCTGTCAACCAAACATATTTGCCATCAAGAGGGAGTGTTACATCTAGCTACGTAGGAAAGTAATGTATGATAAAAGAACAACATAAATGATAGAGATTATTAATTTTGGTTTTAATAATATCTCTCTATATATATATTAGTTATTAATTAATTAATTATTAAATAACTTTATAAAATTTATGATTCTTAATTTAAAATTTAATTAATTATTATAATTCGGTGGGTTAGTTTGAGTGATTGAATATTTTAAGTTATAAGTAAGAGATCACGAAATTAAGTTGATGATTGAAGGTGAAAATACTCATTAACTCATCATAATTATCATGATTTAAGATTGCTTCTTTTAAAACTTTTTGAATACAAAAATAAAATTCTTCAAAATTTAATAAACAAAAATTACTATTACAACCATCATCATATTAAATAATTATATTATTTTATAAAGCGAAAAGAAAAAGAATTAAACATAAAAATTGCCATACATGGAAAATGATATAATAAAAAATCCATTATTTCCACTAGAAAGTAACGGTATCAGCTCGTATACATTCACCCTCACAATTACAAGCACGGACCAAAATGAGGAGCAACCAGCGGGAATGCAAACTGCAACTAACCCTTCTTGTCTTAAACCAAGCCCCTATCCTCGCATGCTGGTCAACTGGAAGGCCGGACAACAGCCATAAATGTTGAAGTGCCTGCAAATCTCACGGGGATTGAGCTGGCCGTCACAATGAGTGGTAAGGTTAGCAAAAGCCAAAAAATTGGAATTTCTAAAGTTTGAATTCAAATATTTAAGAGTTCTCTTAGTGGAAATGAGAAGGACCAAGGTTCTAAGAAGAAGCCTTGGGCTAAGGAATCCATATGTTTTTAGTGAGGACATTATCACATTCGAGGGAATCGTAAGGGAGTCCAACTCCAATATTTTCCATGGTGTCAACTTGACCATTAAGATTTCTTAGAGCATGAAAATAGGAAACCCATGTGAATTCTTTATTGATGCTGAGGAGGAGGTGATGCAATTTAGAGCAGCGGTTCTTCCTATTGGTAACAATGTTTCTGGTATCTCTTATGATGATGAGAGAGTCTCCGATAACCTTCAAGTCCTCAATGCCCAGATCTAAAGCAATCTCTAGACCTTTGATGAACGCGAGCCATTCCGCTCGAGTATTTGTCTTTCTCCTGATATCCCAGGCAAACTCTTTCTTCTTATTCCCCTTGGAGTCGAAAATTACTCCCCCTGCACCTGCCAACCCAGTAAAATACATAATTATAAATGATTAATTAAAAGTTAGTGTTATTTCACTAAATAATGAATACCATTTATTTTATTTTTTTCGATATATTAATCCTAATATCTTGATAATATCTTTTCATTTTTTTCTAAAATATTCACGGCAAGGGTGTTGGAGTTATTGCTTACCTTAATCATATTTGATTATGTTTGTTGAGATGTTTGAGTTATTCTCCTAACCATCCCGCATAAATTAGGATTAAGTTAGAACAAATAACAATCTTTACACTCTATATAATATAGTTACAATTTATTGTAATTTGTACCATTGAATGATAATATCAAGGGTGAGAAATTGATATGCATATTTGAATCCGTGTGTTTCGTCTTCAATATTTTTGTTTTATTTTACTATTGGGGAAGAGATCAATTAAGGGAAATTATGTCAACTAAACATATTTCCCATCATGGTATTGAAGCGAGGTTAGTAACCTATTCCTAATTGAGTTGTCATCGACTTTTCTCTCTACCTTTCTCATGAAGCTTGCTCATGATAGACTACTGAATAAAGTCGCCACTGCTATGTAGAAGAGCCAACGATGATTCCCCTCATGACCAACGACATTTGTTAATTGAGAGAGAGACTTGAGCCACCTTGTGAAATGAAGACAATGGGCGTGTGTTTTAGTTTATGATGGGGAATATTTTTTTTTAAGGGAATCATAACATCAATAGAAGAACGGGAGCACCCAAATGCCAGTCTTACAAGGTCTTTTTTTTCTATTTGGTTTGTGAAGATACATAATTATTTTTTAGCATGGATTCTATACCCTTAGATAAATTCAATGAAAATTCAAATTACACACTTAGAAAGTAAAAATGCAAATGCAATTTATGGGGGTGTAGTGAAAGGTATGGAAGTAGGGCCTATAGATTCCAAACAATTAGTTGAGTGGGAAAGTAGAGATGACTCTCAAATCCATGTCGATTATTGGTGTCAATTATTGGCCTTTTTTCTGTTAGACTCAAAATTGCATCATGTTGACCTTGCAAAATCATCTAAAGAAATATTGGAAGAGTTAAAATAAAGTGTTTGGTGCAAGGCTATGAACACAAAATTCTCACTAAAATTGCAATTGTTTAGTCTTAAAATGCCTTCTGAGAATCCTATGTCTAATCCTATAAATAGCTTGAAGTCGCTTATATGAGACAATTAACAAAGATTGGTGCTACTATAGAAGATGAATATGCAAAAGCAATTTTGTTAAATAGTTTGCCTTCAAGTTTTAACAAGTTTTTACCTTAAGTCAAATCCTTGCACTAACATTGGATGATATGATATAAGTCATTTTGGTTGAAGAAAAGAGGTTAAATGCAAGAGATATACCAAGATGGTGATACACAACATGAAGCTGCATTTTACTCAAGAAATAATCGTAGCATATCAGGAAAAGACAAAAGGGAAATTGATTGTTATTATTGTAAGAAGATGGGTCACATAGCCTGGAACTGCAGATTTTGAGCTAATGATGTGCTCAAAGGAAATCTTAAAAACAAATCACATGTAGCAAATACAACCATAGATGAAGATCCACTGGATCTTGACAATAGTGAATATGGTTTTAATGAAGAAATGGAATCTTCGACACTATAGGAGGCCCACACTTGGAATACAGAAAATGATCTAAGGTAATTGAAGCTCACCATGGAGGGATACTCTAGATCATGAGTATGTTGATCGTGGGAATTATCCCTTATTAGTTTTTTTGACATGCATGTGGAATGCTGTCTAATGGTGAGGTTATGAAACATGCATGTGGAATGTTGTCTAATGGTGAAGTTATGAAACATGCATGTGGATTGATGTTCAGTAATTGTGATTCGAGAGTTTGGGGAGGTGGAATCTAGGAACTCAAGAATTCGATTTGTGAACTACACCTTTATGAAGGCTACGAGGTAGCTTGATGGAGCTATACCTAGTCCAAGAATTGTATTCAAGTTATGTTTGATTTCAGTTTTTTTGTTTTCTATAAAATAAGCATTAAAAAGAGGTATTGGGAATTAATGCTTACATTTATCAAATTTAGCTATATTTATTAAGATGGTTGGGATATTATCTCAACTAACCCTCCTGAATAAGTTAGAACATACAACAATCTTTCCACTCTATATAATAGAGTTGTAACCTATTATAATTTGTAGCACTAAATGATAACATCAAGTGTGTGAAATTGGTGTGCATATATGAATTAGTGGATTTCTTCTTTAATGTTTTTGTTATATTTTACTATTAGGGAAGAGATGAGAAGTTTTGTCAACCAAACATATTTCCCATAAAGAGGGAGTGTTACCTTTAGCTAAGTAGGAAAGTAAGGTATGATAAAAGAGTCATGGTGTAGAATAACAAAAATGATAGAGATTATTAATTTTGTTTCTAATAATATAAATATATAAAAATTGGTTATCAATTAATTAATTATTAAATAATTTTATAAAATTTTTAATTTTTAATTTAAAATTTAATTAATTGTTATAATTCGGTGGATTAGTTTTTTGGTTGAATGTTTTAAGTTACAAGTAAAAGGTTGTAAAATGAAATTGATGATTGAAAGTGAAAATATCTATTAATTCATCACAATTATAATGATTTAAAATTGCTTTTCTTAAAACTTTTTGAACACGAAAATAAACTTCTTCAAAATTTAATAAACTAAAATTAATAGTAACATATTACAACCATCATCATATTAAATAATTATATTATTTTATAAAATGAAAAGAAAAAAAATTAAACATAAAAATTGCGAAATATACATCTACAAGGAAAATGATATTAAAAAAAATCCATTATTTCCATGAAAAAGTAACGGCATCAGCCCGTATACCTTTTATTTATCTTATATATGTATATGATAACATTATTACTATCATGATCACAACGAAAGTGATCACCATAGATTGATAAACAGAAGAAGATAACAAGAGTGCACTAATTATCTCATGATTTTAGGTAGTAGTAGGTATGCATATTTCCAGCAGGCCAGGCACTGCCAAGTAAGAACCCTCTCATTTAATCCTGCAACAAGCAAAAGCAAAACCAAATAAGATCCTGTGTGGAAAATTAATCATCGTAATTAAAATAGTACATATAAATTAAAATTATTGTATAGGAATAACAATTGGATTATTTTATTTGTAAAAAGATATGTTCTCAAAATATTATTGTATAGAATAGCCAGGTATTCAAAATATTATTGTATAAGAGTTGCAAACTATTCTACAGCTAAGTGTTTTACAGTTCAGTATAGAAAATTGAGTTGTCATATAATATACAGTAATATGGTAATATAAAATAACGTAAATTGAAACCAGTTTATATCTATCTTAACTCTAAATCTAAATTTAATATTAATAAAATTTATCAAACAATAAGAAGTATAAAATCTTAATTCTAAATCTATCAAACATTGAATGAATGAAAAGTATAAAATTTCTTGATGTAACGCCAGAGGAAATACGTGTTGCAGCTGGTCTGAACGGAAATTCCGAAAGAAAGATTAACACCGCATGAGCCCGGGAGAGCAGTGACGGCATAAGCCTGCTTCAGACATCCACACACTTGTCTCCTTGTAGGGGTGGTGGTGGCCAGACCTGCCAACTTCTTCACTCCTCCGCAGCAACCGGCTGTTGGTTTCCCCTTCCCGGATGTGAGAAATCCAACACACTGACCCAGATCCGAAACAACCGTCCCACAACTTATGCCGGCAAATTCTGCCTGCATCACCATTATCTCCATATACACCATGAAAATGGCAAATACTCCAAAGAGCAACAAAGCCTTATTATTGCCAATAGAGCCTACAATTCTTTGGGCAGAAAGGGTTTGTCATCTTTGTGAGTCTATGACCATTGAGGATGAAAATCACTTTATCTTAAAATGACCTACTTACATCCACATTAGATATGAGTTTCAGAGTATTTGCTACAATACAAACCTTTATAACCTCCTCCAAAATTTTAGTGAGTTCGGAAAGCTTCTCTCCAAAGCTTTTGGAGCACAAGAATAAAATTTTAAAGAAAACCAACTACTTAAGGTCAGATAGACCAAAAGTGTTAAAATTCTTGGAGAGAGAAAGAGAGGAAAATTAGTACGGGAAATAGCTTGCCTTCTCAATATTAAAACAAGTATATATAGGTTTAGATGATTAACCAAAACCACTAAACCACTAGATATACTATTGACCATTACTATAGGCCACCAAATACTACGGAACACCATTAGCTATCATAGAATACCATAATTGACTCATTCTTGATCAATGACGCTTGGAACTAGCTACCAACACTTCCCCTTAATGACAACCGTCAATTAAATGGGAGAACTTGTTTTCATCACTCCCCCTTAATTTATGCCATATTGCCTCTATGGGATTACATCAAAAATGCAAAAGGAGGCACATTGGTTTATGTCTCAGCTAGGCTTACATTTCATTCGAAAACTTCATCTTTACTTTCTTCCTTAATGTGTACTTGGACTGCTCTTCTTTGTCTTCTTGATATTGATGTTAAGTAGGTGTTCTCCAACATCTTCTTTAGCTTATGTCAAATAAATAGTTTCATTGCTTTTCATTGGTATTGTGCAAGGCTTCTTCTTCTTCTATTTCAACATGTGTTATCTTGTTGTCCACTTTACCTACACACTGAATTTTTTTGTCAGAAAAAATATGAATATATTCCAGCTCTTCTTGGAGAGCATTCACATCTTTGTGTTCCTCTTCAATGGCAGCTACTTCATCATTCTCATTAAGTGTTGCAGCTTCTATGCTGCTATAAACTGTCTCTCTCTTTGAGAGACTAACACTCACATCACTAGGCAGTGCTACATTGACAGGTTTGTTTTCACTGTCATCAGCAAACATAACTGAATCAACAAACTTTGTCGGGCTTAATTGATCATTGGTTGCATTTCATAAACACGGTATTCTTGGTTGTCTTATGTAACAAACACAAATATCCAAGTTAGTATTTTAGTGAATTTTAAAAAAAAAATCATGTTGATAACTTAACTCCCTATCATACCATTTACGAATGCAAAGTACTATTCTTAGTACACCACACTTATTTCATTTGTGTGGATATTGACCTCATAAACTTAAGCTATGTTCATAAGATAATCTATATACTTGACTTTATATAGATAAGATATGAATTACTATTTACCTTCAACTCTCACTTATTTAATCTTTAGGTTCACTACATTCTTTTGGTTGTACCCTAGTATTATATTGTCTCTATAGACTATACTAGGTAACCATTTACTTCAATGAACCTTTATGTAACCATAACTCAAGAAAGTGAGTGCAATACAATTATTCTAACTTCATAGTGAAATCTTAATTAAAGTGAATTACTCTTTATAACTTTCACCAATAGTAACTAGAGAAAATGGTTATCACCCTATATGTTAAAATAACTAAGAAGAATAAACACACTTCCTTTATCGTTGTGCATCCACTATAAACATAAATCTTTAATGGAAAGTTAATAAACCTTACCAAGAGTCTACCCATTATTCTATAAGTATCATTTGCATTCTAAACAAATATTATTAACTCTTTAAGAATATCTACTTTTACAAACACATGCATCAACATGATATGGAATTTCATGACATTAAAGATGTCCACAAGGACCATAAGTCCACCATCCTTGCATCAAAAAAATGATGATTAGTTATCCATAAAAGAAATATTCAAGTATGCATAATCATTCATTTCAATCATTCCTACAATCAATACTCTTATAACTCTTACTTACTTATGCAAAGATCTTAGTCAATAATTCCAACACTTATATACAACATCAATTCACCTACCCTATTAAATAACATCTAAACAACTTCTTCTATCTCACTTGGCACAATTATGTGTAAATGGAAAACATTACAACTATACACCATGTTTAACAATAGTAAAGTGCTTCAAGCAAACAGATAACCATATAAGTCAATCAATTCATCTATCATATTTATATTAGCTCATATTTGAATATTACTAACTTTACCTTGAACATATTCATGAAATTACTTACTCATTAGTGGTAAACAATGTATATGAACCAAAACAATAAATACATCTAAATGGTCATCGGCATTTATCAAATGGAACAACATGACTAACAATAAATTTACCAAGGTATCTCTTGACAAAAATATACACTTATACATTGACATAAACAACAATGCTATAATGTAGACTATCCCTACCATAATGTAGACTATCCCTACCATAAATTATGCTACATTTACCCATGACAACTACTTTGTTATCATCTCCGAATTTTACTTATGACCGCATAGATTCATCTATGTTTGCAAACATATCATTTTTTCCACTCATGTGGTTACTACAACCACTATTTAAAAGCCATACTTCTTTTGAGCTTTCTTGTGCACTATTACAAGTAATAAATATTGAATCACTATTTTCAGAGTGATCTTATCTTGAAAATTTTGCATTCTACTTTTTCATATCAAACTGTTTCTTTCTACATTTAGGTGTATAATGTCCAAATTTTTGACAATAATGGCATTGGATATGTGATTTGTCATACCTTTGTCATTGGTCGTGAACTTCATGAGAATTACTACCACCTCTTCCTCTTCTGCTTGCAAAGAAATTGGAATTTGCTCTTTCTTCATGAGAGTTCTCTAGTCTGCCACCTTAATTGCGGTTGCTAGTTATTGCTCTTCCAAATCCTCTTGCACCTCTATTAGTGATTCTTCCTCCTCTTGTGCCTTTGTTGTTGCTAACTTGAACTTGTGATTTGAATGCATTTTCGGTGGAGGAACCAATTGATCTATTGAGTGTTTTCTCATGGGTTTGTAAAGACCTCATACGTCCATCAATAGAAACTTGAGACAAATCTTTTGATTCTTCAATAGCTACAACAATTGGGTCAAATATAATAGGAAGAATCCTCAAAATATTTTCTACAACTTTTTTATCATCCAAAGTATCTCCATGAGACTTTATTTGATTTAGTATACTCAATGCACAAGTGAAAAAATAATTTATTGTCTCAGAATTTGTCATTTGAAAATTTTCAAAATCTCTTCTAAGCATTTGTAATCTTACCAGTTTGACTTTGCTAGTACCTTGATATGATTTTTGTAGAGTGTTCCATACATGCTTGGACCTTGTAGTTGTTGCAACCTATGGGAAAATTGATTCTTCCATTGCTTGTTGTATTAAAAACAATGCCTTGTCATCTTTCTTCCTATTCTCCTTGAGAAGATCCTTTTGTGCTTGTGATAAAGCATTATGTGGTGTTTGATCTGCTGGCTCTGTAAAACCATTCTCAACCAAGTCCCATAATTCTTGTGAACAAAATAAAGTCTTCATATTAATGCTCAAATATTCATAATTTTTCCCATTAATTTGTGGAATTTGGGGTTGAGTGAGACTACTGCTACTCACACCAGCCATACTTCAACTAATTATAGCAATTTTTCACAATACTTTCTTAACATAACTTTGCATAACTAATGCAAATTGATTAAAGCACCATACTAAAATTATTTTTCAAGTCCCAACAACCTTTTAATAAAATTATGAATAAAGCACCAAACTTGTGAGTGGACCAAAATCAACAAATTGATATTTAACAACAAATTGGAATTTGTTGGTTTACAAGTTTACGAATTACTTGGAGAAATTATATCACCATTTGCACAACAAATGAAATCATATACCTCTTGCATTCACATCAATATTACCAAAAACAGTCTACTCCTCCACAACCAAATTATGTTCTTCCACAACTAGATTTTGCACTTCCACAAGCAACCTCTGCACTTCCACAACTAGGCTCTAATACCAGTTTGTAGGAGAAGGATGCAAGAGAAAAACTAAAATGAGAACTATAAAAATGCAATTAGATAGAAAAATATGAGCTACTGCTCAATATTTTAATATGCAGAATAAGTTACATCCATGGGTCTGCCATATGCAGCTCTGAAATTATCTATTTATAGCAGATTCTCAATATTTTAATATGCAGAACAAGTTACATCCATAGGTCTGCCATATGCAGCTCTGAAATTATCTATTTATAGCAGATTTTACAAGCATGTTTGTATTGTACTCCTAGCTACTAGACATAGGAGTTTAATGGTTGGACAGCTGGATTGGCTTGTCACTCAATCATTGATGATTTTTGAAATGGATTAAGTCTTAGTTAATTGTGTCTAAAGTCTGAAGTGGAATTAAAATTTAACAATATTTTTAAGTGGAATTCGCCATGAAAACGATTATCAAAGAATGCATCATGCAATTAAAATTTAACAATATTTTAAGTGGAAATGGCCACGCAAACGATTATCAAAGAATGCATCATCCATCTATTAAAACTTGACATTAATGATTAGGCAATATTTAACATGATAAAAAAACCATATATAAAACTAAATGTATATGAAAATAATCATTATACATGATATCGCCCATTCCGAGATATTAGGTGAATAAGCCCGCTACAATGAAACAACATAAATATTTCATAGCTTAAAAGAAATAAATAAAATTTCCATTGCCATTAGTGAAATGGTTGGAAATTTTTGCTTTCTACTCGCAATGTTGTTTGTTGTTTAAATGTTGACGCATGGCTGGATAAAGAAAAATAAATTAAAAGTGCGAGTTATTACAGTTTCACTGGAAACCCTTCCCATCGAACGATAGCAAATCTGGTGAGAATATCCATAAGATTGGCATGATCAGGGTCTAACCCTGGACCTGCATAGCATTGTTTTTTAAGATGTTGTAATTTTAACGGTTATTTTAATATTATAACAAGAGAAATAGCTGCAATGTAGCAAGTCCTTGCTCCTAATTTTGTTTATTTGAATATATAAAAATAAAGTGAAAAAGTCAATGAACACAGTGGTATAATGAAGATCTTACGCTTAATTGATTTACACGCAATCAAGGGTTTTGATAACTGTATATTGTCAATTTTTGATCTCCTATGGGCATCTGTTTTATTATGCTTGATATGAAGATGTTTCTTAGTATCTTATAGTGGATAGTTTAAGATAAATTTCTTGTTTGGGGCTAGTTGTATAGGTTTCATTTTTTGTATTTTTTTGAAGTCGTGAGGAATGCCATTTGGAGACATGAAAATTGAGTTAGGGATTTATTTTAATATATTTGATTAAAGATCAATAAATTATTTGTTCATTATAACCTAAATATTGATGGAACAATGCAAGGAGTCTCAGCTTCCATAGAAAACATGGATCCCATCTAAAGGCAATTTTTATCATATAAATTGGTATAGATATTTTATTAATGTATAAAAATATTTAAAAATTAAAGATTAATACTTGGTCCATCCAACATATATACATTTTCTATAGGATTCAAAGAAAATACATTTATACTTTGTCCATCCAGCATATAAATATAAATATACAACAATTAAAAATTGAAATAGAGCTGTGATGAAGTTATGTAGAAATCAGATGAATGCTCCATGACCATATTCATTGAACACTCATTCCTATTCTACACGGCATCCCAACCGACATATATATATATATATATATATATATATATATATATATATATATATATTCCTTATTCTACATGACATATATTCCTTGTTCTATATATACTCATTCCTATTCTAAATGCATATTGCAAATTTAAAATAAATTAAAGCAACCTTTATAAAATAAAACCAATTATATAATTAATTTTAATAAAAAATAAATTCTAATAATACATCATGATTATTTAATAAAAACAAATTATTGTTAAACAAAATAATCCAAAATAACAATAAAAGTTTAAACAACTTGGATACTATAAATCTTCAGAGTATTAAAAAAAAGCCATATGACCACCATTCGATACTATAAATCTTCAGTATTAAAAAAAAGGCATATGACCACTATTATGTTTGAGTATTTATTTTTAGTCACAATATATTTTAAGCATTTGGTTTCTAAAGAAAATTAATACTTTGTAGGTAAAATTCATTATGATATAGCAAATGGACCACCTTATTCATATGTGTTATTTACCGAGAGTAAGGTAAGGCCCAAACCACTTGCATCTCTTTTCCCAGCAAGGAAGGCAATGCTTTCATTTATCATCTAAAGGAAATTTATTTATATACAAGTGAGTATATTGGGTTATCACCAAACCTTCCCAGAGAAGATCACCAATTTAAACAAATATTTAACGTAAGGCTATTTTGAATCAATTCAAAAAGTAAGAACTAGGTCTTGAAAGAGCGTTGTTAGCAGGGGGAAGAGGAGGGACCTTCCCTTATTAAAGGGGGATTAGTAGAATCTGAGGAAAGAGACAACAAACAACTACCTCGAATCGAGACCAACAAATAGTTGTGGGTGCAATAACACGTTTATAACTCGTTGACCGCGCGGACTTCTTTATTGATTTTCCCTCTGTGAAAGCAAGGAAAGTTCGATCTTTATTGCCTTGGTTATTTATAAATAGTTTCTTTAATTGCACGAAATTGATGGTATAACCAAGTTTGAACTAGATCTGATAGGTCTAGAGTTAAGGCTTTTCATTAAGGTGAGGTCTTGCTTTCTTTTCACTTATATCGAGCTACTACTTAATAATTGTTAAAGTACTTATTATTTACCTCGTGGCACTTTTATTGCATGAAATTGACAGTCTAACCTACATGAAAGAAAATAACACAGTTGCACTGAAACTAGCTTCTTTCTTTAGCATACCTATAATATGTTAGTATTCTGGCAGACGCTGCCCTTTCTTTATCCCACCCATAACCGAGCATGATAGATAAACTATTAATCAGTATAGAGTTCTGGATTTTAATGAAGACTACAAACTATTTTCGGCATTACCACCCTTTTATATTCTACTTGGTTTCTGCTTGAGATTCAAACTAGTAACTAATAGAGTATGAGGGGAGTTATAGTAAAATATAAGAGTTCTTATAATTGTAGTTCTTAAGCTAAGTCTAGTTATTATATCTTCCTTATCTAGCAAGTTCCTATTGTTCCATCTATAGTTATATATGAATAGTGTGCTTTATCTGATGGACTAATATGCCATATATCTTCCATTTGGAATATATCATTGAAGAATAGGCTAGTCAATTTCCTCTTACAAAAAGAACATTAAATGATCGTGTGCAGTCAATTCCATTTAGATTTTTCAGTTGCTCTCTCAGAGAACACAGTGTCTTCTTTTGTATCCAAAAGTAATCAACCTAGCACTTGTACAAGATCAAATATATGTTCCATGCAACTGTGGAACTAATCGTGAGCGTTGTAGATTATGTAAATTATGGAGTAAATCTATGGTCTGATGGATATCAACCAAACTAGTTTGTGTAAATTCAACAATTTAATTTTGTACTTTCTCGTCGAGCTGAACTGAAGCTGAAAATGGTCCAAATATTTTTATTTGAAAACAAACACACCTCATGGCCATTAGATGTACAGTCCATCTAATTGTACGAGACCATCAAAAGACTATGATGATAATAAATTTAATGAGTACGATTTTCTTAATTAAGATAAAATTTTTGAAATAGAACATTTTGAAAAGTGCATATGGTTGATATATGAGATTAAAAATAAGTGGATATATGCAGATAAAAAATAACAAGTTGCTTGGTTGGACAACGTGGTATCTCTCTCGTAGCGGATTCTTGCTTCATGAAGATACTTTCTATTCATTAGACCTCACACTATAGTTTGTTGACTATTGTCTGTCCACCTGTTGTTTAAAAGCCTCCTCTGGGAAGTGGTTGGCTTTGATAGAGCTTGTTGCTGAAGGCAAGTATTACTCCAATGAATAAAACATGAGAATTGGTACAACGGGAGCAGGGGCGGATCTAGATCCTGTGTCGGTGAACCAAGTTAAAGCAGCGATGAAAATGAATGCTTGCTTTAGTGGGCCATCTTGGTTCCATATGCTGGAGGAAGGTGGGGATGCTAGGGGAATGCCTGCCTTTTAGGAGAACCCTTTGTTGGCATTCAAAAGGAAGGCGGGGATGCTAGGGGAATGCCTGCCTTTGAGGAGAACCCTTTTTTGCATTCAAAAGGATGTTACACCACCCCAAGCCAAATAAAGTCCTCAGACTCCATTAAGAAGACGTCTTCTTGGATTCCACAGGGTGGTGGTATGAATTTGCTGAAGGAATACCTTGCACAACCAATAGTGGGCCCTTCCATGCCATATAAGATTGAGTTAATATGTATTGTACGTTCTTTAGACTACCCACCTTTTGCACCCAAACTTTCATCTTGAGGTATAGGGCACACAACATGAAGTGCATGCCCATATTGAAGATAAGAGCACAATGAAAACAATGATTAATGTAATCCAAGACCTATGTATATTTTTGTGATCCCTCTCCCAAGAGTTGGAGAAGGCAAAGGGAGAATCCCTCCACTAGAAAAGGATAGCAACAACAAAAGACAACAAGGGAAAGCAGAAAGAAGGTAGCATAGAGGAGTTGGAGCAACAACTCCAGGGGTAAGGTAGTCTGATCTCGTTTTGATACTAGCTTATAAGATAAGGGTTTATAGCGGTACCCATAATAATCTCTAAAGTGTTATGTAAGGTTGATGAATGCAGCAGTTATGTAATGCCCGTCCAACAATACTATACTCTCTCCCGCCCTTATTTCCATCCAATCCGGATCCAATGCTATAAGTTGTTGGTGGTCGCTAAGCAAAGTGAAATCTATACTAAATAATATTGTATATAAAGAGATATCAGAATGATTCATCAATTAAGAATGTCGGCTATAAATAATGTGAGATTGTTCCATTCATTAGATTTGAACAAATTGATTCAACCATTGACTAAGCCCCTTTCTTTTGAAACTTCGACCGAACTGCCTGCCTTCTTCTCCCTCATTGTTGCATAGTGGAACCTCTTAAAGCTCCACCGGTAAGCAAACATAATATGTACCAAATCCCTCATCTGGAACACATATTATCTATGTAAGTTGTGAGGTAAGCAGAGTCCATGGAGTTCGTCAGAGTGGGAAACACATTAGTTCATTGAAGTCTGTGGGGGTTACACATTAACCTAGAGATGAGAATAGAGCCCACCTGCAACAACTAAGAGGGGAATATCGACGATAGATATTACTTACTAGAGCATAGAAACAAGATATTTGAAAATTGAGCGATAATACAATAAAAGAACATAGTTATTGTTGACTCAAACCCAGTCGACAAGGGTTCCATTCACTGTCGACATCCAAACCACTGCGATCTCCCTAAGCACCAGCCAAGATAGGTCTTACCCCATCTAGCAACACCTGCGGAGCAGATGAGGTCTCACCCGAGATGTTCAAGGGACAATTGACGGAACCATGTTTCCACCGAATGAAGGAGGATGTTTTATGGCTTAATCACTTAACTTATTATGACATTATAGGGGTAGATCTATGCATTTAACCCAGACATCAATTGTATTCATAGCATCGTTCAACATTCATCATCGCAACAAATACAACAGTAAAGCATTAATTGCAGCAAGAAAGCATAGCATCATTCATATATTGCAACATGCATTACGAAAGAGACACAGGGATTCTGCAAAATAGCTCTATCATATCATATTAACCCCGCAAAACCCAGATACAACATCTCCGCAAAAATACCGATCTCGCAGATATCTCAGGATCTCAGATACATAATCTCAGACGCATCTACCCAAGATGATCCAACACATTCAATTCTATGACTATATATAGGCTTCTGCCTTTACATTGCTTGTCCACTTACTAACAACTTCCTAATCGACACTTTGAACAAATGACCCAATATCTAACTGACATGGTACAAATGACCCAAAACTAACTGACATGGTCCAAACTAACCCAAAAACCCGCCTACCGCGGTACAATTGACCGAAAAATACAAAAACATAACATCATTTGTGCTCGGCTTTCCTCCTTTCGCGGTATCGCAACACTCGCAGTGCTGCGATAATGACCCATCCTAACCACCTTCCAATAGGCCCCCAACACAATCTTGTGGATTTCCCTCGATTCACGTCATCAGGACAGGGCTTACTCAGACTCGTCTATGGCTAAACTATGTGTTTGGAACTGTTCTTGCTATCTGGATCGTGCAGTGTTGTCCTACTCCTTCTACTTCACTGATTGTCAACTCGTTGTCATGTACTTCTCACCCGAAAGTGGTCATCCCCCGGCTTACTGTCATATACCTCTCAAACTCATCCTCCAGTCTCGAGGAATCTAGTGCAGACTAAGAAGAATTTTACGAACAATGCCGAGGTGCGAAACAGGCAAACGACTCTGGCACATCTGTTTTGTGCCAGTAAACGCATACTACCAAGACCAGGGGGATGCCACCCCCATCATTTTTGTGGTCATAGGGACCACGAGGCTTCAAACTATCACCACCTGCCTAGACATCTCGGAATGGACTTCATTTTTGTAACACCCAAGTGTCTGCAGTGCGGCTTGCTCTAGGCGCTCATGCACACTTGTGGTTCAGGCCCTCAGCGCACCTGATGTGCTACCACACGAAATGAAATGGATCATTTCCACAAACTCCTTGGAATTCCTAACTTAGCTAGATGCCTGACCCTCTCTCATCATAAATACCTCTCAACTGGAAATGCCTCTGTCCTCTGGTATCCTCTGGTTCCTATATTTATGCATCGCCTTCGTCCGGACATATGCCTCAATAATCATTTGCAAAACACGTTCACGTAATATGCCAATCATATCATTTAGTTGTTCCTTGTGTGTATGAACCAAACTTCTAACGTGCGGAGTGGAAACCATACTTCCTTCGGCTACCATTCATGCCAAAGTGTGCAAACCATCACCTCGAGTGCCACCGGCCATGCTGCCACAGTGTGCTCATCATGCCAAGCGTGCATGCTTCTAGCGGAAATCCAAGCCAACTAACAATCATACCTACCAAAATAAAAAAGTTATGTTTTCTAATGATTTGTAATGATTCCGGATTTGACCCAGTCACGACCCTGCCATTGTCGTGGACCACTCCTAACTTGCGGCACAAGCCTCCCTACCTGCGCATTCTTGTCCCTATCGGTGCACCATCCTGCCACTGATCAACCTGCATTTTTTTTTTTTCAATGCGACTCAGGCATCACCTTGCTCCAAGCCCGACCTATAGGGCTTCAACCTGCTACCATTAATTAACTTTGGAATCATCGCTCTGTCTAGTTGCTACAACTGAACTGCTCCTCCTGAAGTTATGCTACTAACGCGATATGGACCAAGCCAATGCATCTAAAATTTTCCTGGATGCTTCATAAACTTGCTATCATACAACAGCACCAAGTCACCCTGCCGAAACTATTTGTTTTTTATGTGGCGATCATGCCAAGCCTTCTAGCGATCCTTCTCCACTCCCTGGTGGAATCCTACAATAAAGCGGTCTTCTTCCATTTGCACTAACTGCGCTAGACGTTCTTCCAATGCCGCTGCAGCATCCATACCTGTTACTGATGTGTTGTTGCAGCAACACCCCTCCCCAAAATTTTGTACATGTTGGGGCCCCTCCTGTAATTTTGTAGAAAGTTTGCTTGAGAAGCCATCCCCGCCGTCAGCTCTGTTTTCAACATAAAATTTTACTTCCCTACTGAACAACTTGCCGTCAATCCTTCCATGTTTTCCCCAATGAGCCAAAAGATAACTTAGTTTTTCCCAAACGTTTTGGAATGATTCGGACATTGTCCCAAAGCGGCGGGAGTCAAACGTCCAGCCTTTCCGAAAGGAGGACTTAGATTTTCTTTGCCAAAATCAGCGGAAGCCATTGGGCAAGACCACCCGAAACGGCGGAAGTTTTCGCTCAAGCCTTCCGCAACCACGGAGAAATTCGCGTTGTTCTCCCGAAACGGCAAGGAATTCAACAAAACCACCCGAAACGGCGGAACAATTCAGCTCTGTCTCCCGAAACGGCAGAAGCCATTTGGATAAACTCGCCGAAATAACACAAAGGAATTCACCATTTTCTTCCGAAGTAAAAGACTTGGAAAATTTTCAATCGTTGCTTCTGCGGAACGGTTCAAGCTCCGAAACGACTTAAGCTCCCGAAACGGCGGAGCCTTTCACTCAAACCTCCCGCAACCGCGGAAAGGTTTCGGCTTTCCTCCCGAAACGGCGGGACTCATTCGCCTTAGCCTCCCGAAGAGGACTTAGTTTTCCTTCCGATTAGAAAGTGCGGGGACAAAGGACTTAGAGATTTTTTTTTTTACCTTCCGCAACGGCGGGGAATTAAGTGAACCGTTCCGAAACGTCGGAAGCTTTCAGGGAACCCTTCCGCAACGGCGGGAGTTTTCGTAAAAAACCTTCCACAACGGCGGGGGAATTCAGGGAGCCCTTCCGAAACAGCGGAAGCCGCCGTGACATCTTCCCAAAAGAAACTAAACGGAAACTTTTGATGAAACCCTTCCGAAATGGCGGAAGCCATCCCCATATTTCCCGCGGAGGAATTCGCGATTTCCTTCCGAAACTATGAAAAGGACTTAGAATTTTCTCAAGAAGCTGTCACGGAGGCCTTCAGCCTTTGCTCCCGAAACGCGGAAGCCTTTGGGCTACCCTTCCGAAACAGTGGAAGCCAATCGCTTAAACCGCTCGGCGAATGTCTCCGAAACAACCCGGGTGAATATGCAGAAAAGTATAAGTTTTGCTTCCGAAACGGCGGAAGCCATTCCCAAAAGCTTTCCGAAACTAGCGGGAGCCTTCGCCAAACCTTCCCAAAAAATCAACAAGACTTCAAAGTTTTGGTTCGCGGGAGCTTTCACAAAAGTCTTCCGAAAATACCGGGAGCATTCGCTATATCGTTCCGAAACGACGGAAGTTTTGGCGTTACCCGTCCGCTACGCGGCGGTCTCTCGCAGAAGGCTTCGAGCTTCCTTTCCGCAGTAAGCCCCGAAACGTCGGAGGCTTTCATCGAATCCTTCCGCAACGGCGGATACAATTCACGAACTGGCCCCGCGAATGACGGTTGCACGAAAACCGAGACCGTTGACGTGACCGCTACGCGCGGCGAATTTAAACCCCGTTGTAAATACGCCACCTACCGAATTAAAAGCTCACACGTGCCCAGTCTATATAAAATACGGTGAGGGGTTCGACCAATCCACCATTGTTTCTGAATCGGCCAACGACGTGCGATACCGTGCAAACCGCTCCAGCTCACCTCGCGCATCCGTGCTCGCAGCCACCTCGCTCAAGCAATCCTCACGGTGCCAGGTAGGATCTTGACCTTGTTTTTCACTACTGAGTTGTCTTTTTGGGGAAAACAGTGGTTTTAGTGGGGTTTTGACGGGCGAAACACCCGTCAAGGGCTATGTTTTGCCCGTCAGGAACAGTGAACGGGGTTTTCGCTAAACAGAATCGTCGTAGACCTTCGTTAAAATGTTAATTTTTTATTTTAATGGTGGTGGGTATGGACGGTTAACCATGCCCCATTTTTAACCCCGAGCCGCGCCCCTCGTGTTGGCGACTTTGTCGGAAGCCCCATGGGCTTTCCATGTCCCCGGCCGTTAACTCGGACTTAAAACCCTGGGCCCTTTCCATAAGCCCCAGCCCCTACACGCGAGCCGAAACCCGTAAGCGTTTAAGCCACGAGAGCCGAAACCTGAAGCCATGGCCGCCCTAGCACTCCCCGTCAGCATTTCCCCGGCGCCGTCACCTTCGCTCAGACTAAAAGTACCTCGTAGTGACTCAGCGAGTGGCCGCGCGTGACGATAGCATCCATAAGCCCTCACCGATTCAACCCGCGTCTCCCCGCCATCAACCTCTCCAACTGCACATGTATAACGAAAACATCTCCTTCCGCGAGGCGGACCTGGAAGCCAATTGCTCCCGCAAACCACCTACCGGTCCGAAACAACCAATGGCCTCCGCAACATAGCTTATCCCCTCAGGAGCATTTCAGACTCAGAGCTTCAAATGTTCAATTTGTGTCTTGTGTTGAAATAATGTTTTACTTCCTGAATATTTTGCTTCATTGACTTATCTCATTGATATTAAAACGATGTTGCTCTCTGCTAAAACCTTGCAGCCTGTTGCTCAAATGATGATTTTGATGTGGATGTTATCAGGGATCAAACAAGATGCCGAAAACCGGTAAGAAGAAGGCGAAGATGACAGAAAAGAAGCCTGCCCCTCCCAAGATTGAAACCTCGCTCCAGGACACCAAGTGCACCACTGGTGTCCCTCCAGAAATCAGATGGGATGACATATACAGAATGATCAGGGACCAAGAGATCCCAGATATGTTGCTGGAGGAGGCACCGATCTATCAAAATATCAGAGCCTCAGGCATAACTAGAGCCGCTACCCGCCCTGAGCTATTCCCCTGTGCTGAAGTGATCGGGTGGATACTCCAACATGCAGATGCTGATGGGAGAGTGATAAATGACAGCAGGAAGGTGGATATTGCTTCGTTTCAACCCGCGTATGTTGCGGCGGCCTACAGATTTCCCTGTGTCCAACAAGCTCTGACTGACGAGTGGTTGGGCCAAATGGATAACGTCGAGATGGCCAAGAAGCTATTGAGGGGAGGGAAGCATTTGAGAAAGAAGGGAAATGATGAATATGACGTGCAGAACCTGAGGGCCCCTTTCAGATTGATTGCTTTAATGCTATGCAGAATATTCGGCATGCCCGATGGCACAGTATACAAAATTCAGTGGGTCCCTATCATTCACTATGTGGCTTTTCAGGGGACAGTGTTTGACTGGGCCACTATCTTGTCAGATAGTCTGGCCTTAATGATAAGTGCTGCTAAGCCCGGGCTAGCCTTGAAGAAGGCTGAATTCTTCATGTCTTCATACCTGATAGATTGTATCTTGGCCAAGATAGAGTTCCCCGGATTGGGGTGTACATGGGATAGGGCCACAGCCCCGGTCTACATCGCATTCAAGATGTTGTGGGCTCAGAATTACAAGCCCAGCTACAAACTCATCTGTGAGGGGTTCATCATGCCCCTATACCAGAAAATGTTCAAGGAAGAACCAAGTTGCCTGTCACAAAACGCTTTGGAAGTCCTTGAGGATTATGGGGACTTCTACTTTTCAGAACAAGGTACCTACTTGAGAATGTTCGGGGGGACCAAACCCCCATACATATTGCCGCAGTATGCCACAGACTATGTGGTGCTCAAGGAAGCGGTAAGGCAACTCTTCTTGGATGGGATTGGAGCATTCCTCCACAAGCTACACAAGGCTTCCTTTCCCCCCTTACCTTTCTGCATAGGTGCTTACAAGTTTTCAGGGGTGGCCTCTGCCGACGAATTTGTTCAAGAGTTGAAGGCCTTCCATTTCGGTGAGGTCATCTTCCACAGGAACGACAGAAAGGGTAAAGTGGCCGAGCATTGCAAGGGGAACTATGCTAACTTCGAATACTCCCACTACCCCGATGCCGAGGAGGAAGCTTTCAGAGGCATCAGCAACATGACTGAGCTATGGATCTGTCGCCAAAGTACTGGAGCGAGCTCTAGCTCAACCAAAGCCCAGAAGACCATCCAGCAAAAGGAGAAAGAAGCCAAGGATGCCCGAGCTCAGGAAGAGCTCAGATTAAGAGAAGAGGCAAGGTTACAAAAGGAAGCTGAGGAAGCGAGAAAGCAACAAGACGCTGAAAATGAAAGACTGCGGAAGGAGGCTGAAGAAGCCCAAAAGCAGAAGGAAGCAGAGACTGAGCAAGCTGAGGCAAGGAAGAAGGCGGAGGAAGAATTGAAGACAAGGGAAAATACCGAGGCAGGCGGGTCCGGTGTGCAAGACATGGAGATAGACACCTCTCAAGCAGGTGGCTCTGGTACCCAAAAGAAAGGAACAGACCCCGCTCAGGAAGTCCGGACCCCACCTATGGAAGAAGACATAGACATCATAAACCGACCAATTGTACCGTACACTCCATCTGGGAAACGTACGGTGTCCAAATGGAATGAGTTCGTTTATGATAAGAAAAGAAAAGCAATGGTCCTCCAATCAGAAGAGAGGATTAAAAGTCCCTTCCATGATGACATAGTCACCCGCCGAGAGGTCGCTGTCATGCAGAACACAGACGCAGATCCCGTCGCCATGGCATCCGCAGCCATAGCAACAGCACAGGCATCATTTGCCAATGTGGGGGTTATAGTCAAAGAAAATATATTGACAAAGAAGAGAGCACGTACCCTACAACAAAATGTGGCTAATGAGCAAGCCCAAAGAGACCTGGCAATGAACAAATACAATTGCTTGTACGCTGAGCATAAGGAGTTGGCAAACAAGTACAGCTACCTGGAGGAAGAAAAGGACCAGCTAGCACTCCAAATAATGACTGCAGAAGCGGAGAAGAGTGGAGCAGAAGAGAAGGCCTCTCAGCTAGAAGCAGACAAGCAAACATTAGCCGAGCGGTTAGAGCAGGCTGAGAGCAAAGCGATAGACTTGGCTCCCTTTCATGAGCTGTCCTGCGGCATTCTGAAACAAATAAATGACACGCAGGAGCTGATCACTGACGAGGTTTGCAAACTCAAGGCCATGACAGCCAGATTAAAAGAGGTTAATATAGAAGCCCACAGGCTCAAAGCTAAGAATACCCGTGTCAAGGCAAATGTCATAAATCAGATGGCATGGAGAGAAGGGAGAGGAGGTTTCCCCCCGCATCTTCCTTTTAAGGCCGTGGAAGATTTTAATGAAGATATAGCCTTGTTGGAGTTTGGCCGGAACTGCGCCAATAAGCTGATGGCCAGTGTGCAGAGGACAACAGATAGAATCAACGTCCTGTACCAAAAGCTCAAAGGAGTCCATGACAACTGCACATTGAGCTTCCCTCAGACCCTAGAAGACTTCCCGGAAAAGGAACAGTGGTTGTCTCAACTGAAAGAAGAGCTAGGCGTCCAGATGGAATATGTGAGAAGGATTGATGTCTTGGCCATGGATGATCTCCAGCATTACATTGGTTCATCAACACTTCACAACCATCTGCTGAAGGAAGCGCATCAAGCTGCTGAAGCAGAAGTCCAAGGCATTAAAGCAGAGCTCGGGAAGAATGTGACTTCCCAGAAAATCCTGTTCCCTGCTGCAGCAAACGTAATCATAAGGGACACAGGTGTGTGGCACAACTACATTGAAGAGGAGAACAGGAAAGCTGCAGCAGCAGCAGGAACATCAGTAGATCCGGCAGCCTCTCTCCCAACAGCTTCTTCCCCAGCAATGACAGAAAAGCCGACCAGTTCATTCCCCCCTTCCCAATTAGGAGCAGCATCAACAGGAGATTCGAAGGCCTCTCCCCAGGCAGCACCAGTAACAATCAACTTAGGCGACCCTTTGCCAGCAGAAGCTCACGCACAGGAGTGAAGAAGATGAATTCAGTGAGCCACTCTCTTCAGCCAGACACGTGCCCAGCAGGGAACGCTTTAAGTTTAGCAAATTTTCTGTTATATGTAAGGCGTAAGCCTAGGGACAGCTGTCCCTATTTTCTTGTCAAAATATTTTTGTAAATGAAGCGGCCATTTTTGGGGGGGTCGAATATAGTGGAAATTCCTGTAAATGACAGGTGGGGAATGCTAGGTGTCAGCCCAGAGGGCAAATTTGTAACTATAAATAGGAGCTAGGAAAGATTAGATGGGACTTTTGGCAGGGAATGAAAATTTTGGGCAAATGATATGAGCTATCTTGTATCGGGTCTGTAAATTGAATTTTCTAATAGAAGCCACGGGAGATGGACGTTTTGCTTGGAATGTTGGGTTGCTTTATGTTGGATTATTCTAGTGACTGCAATTCTGCAATGTGAGATCATTCTTGACTTCTGAATTGTTTCTTTGTATTAATGATTTTGCTCTCATCTATGCATGCGTTCTCTCTATTTCATGAACGATGAATGCGTTCCATATTAAATCAGGAGCTACCTGCTGATACTTTTATCATTGCTGTAGATTTTTTCTTCTAGATCGAATGGCTAACTGCTCTTTCTTCAGGATAATTCGTATGGCTCATTGTTCATGCTTTTAAATTGCTCCTTGCAGGGATCTTTGAGTTTAATTTCAGCTTTGTTACGTTTAGATCTGTTTCTTTATTTTGTACATAGATTAGATGATTTTGCTTTCTTCTGTTCATAAGCAATAGATGCGTCCTTTATTCTTTCGTTTCCCTCTGTTGTCTGAGCAATAGGTGCGTCCCGTGCTGATTGAGAAGCTACCTTCTCAAGATCTTCATATTGCTGTAGCTTTCATCGTGAGAAATAATAGCTACCTGTTCTTTGATTACGATGGCTGTTACAGCTGATTGCTCCCCTTAAGCGTGTTCCCCTGCAGGGATAAATAGATGTGTTCCTGTTTCTAGATTTAGATCTGTTTCAGTTGCATTTAGATTAAATATAATTTAGGCATGTGCATCTCATATAAAACACATAAAACCCAAAAGAAAGGTGGATCGGGCCATAACCGGTAGAATCGGATTTAAAGTCCAAAACCACGGTTGCCGGAACCGCTAACCGGACGGATTCCCTACACCAAACGGGAGATAGTCTAATTGGGACCGTCTCTCGGGGAGAATCCCTTTCTGATTGATGCTACGATATCCGAGGCATCAACAGTTTTTGGCGCTAGAAGGAGGGCCTGAAGTGCATGGCTGATAGAGGAAAATCTTCCACGGTCATAGATAACACTGAAAACCTGCTTGAAGAAAATTTTTCAAACAGCCCAGATCTTGGATTAACAGACCAAGAACGCCTCATTTCTGACCCTGAGCCTCAGGAAGCTTTGTACGCTGTTCCTTTTGCGGAAATAGAGGACTTGAGAAGACATACTAGATCTTACGTCAGACAGCTAGGTGGTTTAAACGCTGTCAACTTCCTCCCTAAGAAAACTACACCCAGAAAGGAGCCGCAATACACCCGTGATTCAATCCTCGTTCAAAGTTTTGAAGAACTGGTAAACCTGACATTGGAAGAAATCTCCGGCACTCTTAACAAGGCAGACCAAGAAAATCCCGAAGAAGTTACCACTCCCAAAAGTACTCCACAAGATTCACCCTGCAACTCTCCGCCAGGATCTCCACGTCCAAACCCAAACATGGTTGTACCTGCTTGGAGAGCAAGGGGAGCGCTGAACCTCGCTGGACCATTCCATAATCTCCCTAAAAACCCAGAAAAGGTCTTGCCTAAGTACGATCCAGGGAAAGCCATTTCGGCGGAGGATCACCTCAAGAGTTTCTACTTAGCTCTGAACCTGTTGAATGTCCAACATGAAGACGTAGTCTGTAGGTTGTTTCCGTACACATTCGATCCTAAGGTATCATCTTGGTACTTTAGCCTTCAACCCAGCTCAATTTCTAGTTGGGATGATTTCGAAAAGTGTTTCCTTAAGAAGTATGGGAACCAAAAGACTGTCGCCACGCTTATGAAAGAACTCCTATCCATGAGAATGGAGAAGAAGGAAAAGGTTCAAGACTTTAATCAAAGATTCACAACGCTGTTAAATAACTTTAGTGAAACTAACAAACCCACAGAAGAGTCTTTGATTGAATACTACACAACAGCTCTTGAAGGTCCAATCGCAATGTTTGTAAAACGATCCAAGAAAACGACCCTGATAGAGAATTTTGAGGAAGCTCGAAAGGTAGAGGAAGAGGCTGATAGCATAGCTAAACATGCCTTAGATATGGAAACAAAACCAGCAGCTAGCAAGAAACCTTTGCTCCTCACAAGAGGCAAAGAAGAGCCATCTACGGATATGGAAAATGTAGTTAAGATGATGCAGAAGTTATCTAACAAAATCGTAGATCTTGAGAAAGACAAGGCTGCTAGTACATCTAGGAAACCTTTCAAGCCATTCTATAAAAGAAGGGAAGACGGGGAACAGTCTCACCCACCAATGAACACTGCCCCTGTTTTAAACTTGAATGAGATTGGGATGGAAAATTTCTGCACCTTTCACCAAGAACCACACTCGGAGAAGAGCTGCCCTCAATGGATCAATTCCATGAGCTTGGTCATGAACCAAATGTTAGATTCTCAGATCCCGGACCAGGATGATCCTCCAGAAGAATCAAACCCTGAGTTGCAGGAACCAACCCCGGACACTACTATGGTGTTGTGGGATTGGATACCTATGACTGAATTAGTAGAAGAAGACCATGTAGATAGCTCTCCCTCTACCATAAATGTTGCCACTCGCAGCAAGGGCCCAATTGCGGATCCTGTACCAGTCACCATTCCCCATAAGCCTAAAATTTCGAAAGATCCGCCTAGGAGGCATATACCAATCATCCCACCACAGCCCAAAGTAAACCAAACAGCTGCCAAACAGTCAAGCGCTGACAACACAGTTCAGCCGCCTAAAGAAACCATGAACAAAACAGATCAGTCCATTCGAATTGGGAATGAATCCGATATAGGGTATGATATTATCGAAGATATCAAGAAAGTTAAAGCGAACGTATCAATATTTGACATGTGTAGCTTGCCCCATCAACGAGACAAACTACTGCATGTTTTACAACCAAAACCCAGCGCTACATTAACAGATTCTCAAGACAATCCTGAAATTAACGAGGCTAGCATCGGTGGGAAATCCAAGTCCCAAACATTGCCATTTCTGCTGACATTCGAAATTTTTAATCACAATGTTCATAACTGTCTGGTAGACTCTGGAGCTTCTTCAAACGTCATGCCACTTTCAATTTGTAAGAAAATTAATGGGCAGCCCGTACCATCTCCAGCTCAAATCATACAATTAGACAGGACTGCTGTCAAGGTTATAGGGGAGATGAAAGATGTTCTAATTAGACTATCAGCCGACCCTAGAGTCTGTCAATTTATTGACATAATGGTGGTCGATATCCCTGAAGCTTATGGGCTGATTTTGATTAGGGATTGGTCTACCAAGCTGAGTGGCTACTTTGCTACTGATTGGTCTCATCTATGGCTGCCTTATCAGAACAGGCAGAATCAGATTAAAATTCTTAGGGAACCTCATATGAAACAAAACGTAACCCAGCTAGAAGAAAAGAATGAGGCTGTAGCTTTCTCTTCCTCGGTCCTGGGAAATTACTTCTTAGAAATGGATCCGGGCAACTATCAATCTGAAACCTTTTGCCATGAATCAGACAAACAGTCCGATCTCCTTCATTTCTCTCGGACTGATGAGATTGATTGTAACATAGTCAATTTAGTTGCTAACATAGACCACAAAGAAACTAACTTAGTTGAATCTAAAGATACCTTTTGGACATTATACTTTGATGGTTCTAAAACTCTGGAAGGATCCGGAGCTGGTTGTGTTCTAATGGATCCAAAAAAGAACAAGTATTTTTTGTCTTGTAGATTAGAATTCGATTGTACTAATAATACCGCTGAATATGAAGCTTTGGTACATGGTTTAAAGAAGGCCATTGGCTTAAATGTTAAGTACCTGAAAGTTTTTGGTGACTCCGAGATCGTTGTCAGACAGGTAAGGGACACCATTCATTGTCTCTCACCCCACTTGAAAGGTTACCAGGCTGAGGTATGGGATTTAATCATGTATTTTGACGCTTTCAATATAAAATCAATTCCCAGATTGCAAAATGCTGCTGCTGATTTGTTAGCAACATCTGCTTCTAGATTGGTGCCGTCAAATAACAAGTGCTCTATTGAATTGATTTTCAGGCCTTCCATTCCCGATAACATCACCAACTTCAGAGTATTCGATGATGATGAGCAAATTATCAGTTTCCTGACAAACGAAGACAGTTTTCAAGGAGCTGCAATAGATGAGGAAGAACATGATGCTGATTTGATGAAGAAGGAAGACGAGAAAGGAAATTTCATGCCAAAGGGGGTAAGGTCCCTCGAAATGCTTTTCGACCTTCAAAATAAGTTCAAAAGACCAGCTAATACCAAAACTAACAGCTCATCAATGCAACATGAGTTGGTCAATTTGGGTACCGAGGCAGAACCAAAATTTGTCAACCTTGGCAAATGTTGTTCACCAGGAGAAAGAGATAGGTTCATTAAGCTGTTTAAACAGTACAAGGATGTCTTTGCATGGACCTATGAAGATCTGAAAACATATGACGTCCGCATCATCCAGCATGTTATACCAATGAAAGCGGGCGTCAAGCCATTTCAGCAGCAGTTAAGGAGGATGCATCCCACTCTTGAACCGCTGATCCAAAAGGAATTAAAGAAGCTCCTGGACGCTAAGATAATATTCAAAGTTCGGCATTCCGAATGGGTTGCAAACTTGGTTCCCGTGAGGAAGAAATCAGGAGAGATTAGGCTGTGTGTAGACTTCAGAAATTTAAACAAAGCCTCAGATAAAGACAACTACCCCGTGCCTTCAATGGAGCATATCCTACAAATGGTGTCTGGATCTGAATTGTTTTCTCTCCTCGATGGTTTCTCTGGCTATAATCAAGTGTTAGTAGCCGAGGAAGATCGTCTCAAGACTACCTTCAGGACTAAGTGGGGAACTTTCGCTTATAGGAGAATGCCATTTGGTCTGATAAATGCTGGAGCTACATTCCAAAGGGCCATGGATATTGCCTTCCGAGGATTGGGTGGGCAATGCGTTGTGGTATACTTGGATGATGTGACAGTTTTTTCAAAGAAAAGGGAAGATCATGTTGTTCATCTGAGGCACATCTTTGACCGTTGCCGGAAGTATGGTATTTCCTTGAATCCCAAGAAGAGCATGTTTGCTATACCCGAAGGTAAGCTCTTGGGTCATATCATCTCCAAAGGGGGAGTGTCAATCGACCAGGAAAGAGTCCAAGCTATTAATAAGATTCCGATGCCTCACAACAAAAAATCTATGCAGTCTTTCATGGGCACCATCAATTTTGTCCGCAGATTTGTTCCGGATTTTGCACAAATTGTTAAGCCATTGCAACAGATGGTTAAACAAAGCATACAATTTAAGTGGAGAGATTTGGAGAAGGACGCATTTAGAGATATCAAGGCAGCTGTAGCTAAAGCTCCTTCCTTAAGAAGTCCAGATTTTGATAAAGATTTCATCTTGTATACCTTCGCTTCGGATGATTCTCTCGCAGCTGTACTCACGCAAAAGGTGGAGTTGGGGGACGAATACCCAATTTCGTTTATGAGCACTGGTCTGCAAGGGGCTGAGCTGAATTACCCCGTAGTTGACAAGCATGCCTACGCAGTCTTCAAAGCAGTCAAGCAGTTTAGGCCATACATTTTGAAGAACAGAACTAAAGTCATAGTGCCCCATCCGGCTGTTAGAGCCCTTTTCGTTCAGAAAGAACTGGGGGAGAGGAGAGGGAACTGGGTCACAGCTCTGCAGGAGTATGATTTGGAATTTAAACCGGCTACAATCATCAAAGGACAAGGTCTGTGCAAGTTACTGGCGGGAAACTCGACTGATGAGGAGCAACATTGGAAGAATGAAGCCGAGCTCAATTCGGTTGAGGTATGCCATATCTTCACAGCTCCCCAGTCATGGTATAGGGATCTAGTGCACTATTTACAGCAGGGATATCTACCCGAGCACTGGAATTCTAAACAAAGAAGGGCACTCCGCTTGAAATCAGCACCCTATCAGATCATTGATGGGATTCTCTTCAGAAAGAATTATGATGGAGTCCTTCTTAGATGTTTGGAAAAGGAAGATGCAAACAAAGTTGTCAAAGAATTGCATGATGGCCTCGCAGGTGGCCATTATTCAGGAGAGACGACAGCACACAAGATACTGAGAGCTGGTTATTACTGGCCCACTCTGTTTCGAGATGCCCACACATACGCACGAAACTGTGATGTATGTCAAAGAAGCGCTGGAAAGCTACCTAAGGCCGCAGGCCCATTACAGCCGGTCATCATCTCTGAGCCTTTTGAGCAATGGGGCATAGATGTTATCGGAGAAATAAATCCAAATTCTTCATTGCAACACCGATACATTCTGACGGCTACCGATTACTTCACCAGGTGGACGGAGGCCATCCCGTTGCGCAAGATCAATGAAGACGCAGTCATCAGCTTCCTGAAAGAGAATATCATAACCAGGTTTGGGGTTCCAATTTCCCTTGTTTTTGATAATGCTACTTATTTTTCATCTTGCAAAATAAATGAATTTGTTTATGAATGGGGAATTAAGTTGCATTATTCAGCCAATTACTACCCTCAGGGAAACGGATTAGCTGAATCCTCAAACAAGAATCTGATTCGAATCCTTAAGAAAACTGTGATAGAAAACCAGAGAAGTTGGCATGTGGCTCTCCCAAACGCCTTATGGGCAGATAGAGTAACCCCGAAGAATGCTTTAGGTGTCTCCCCTTTCACTCTCGTCTATGGCAAGGAAGCCATACTTCCCCCAAACATCTTACTGCCATCATTACAATTGTCCCAAGCCTCTCGGGGTTCTGGTAGCCAAGCCTTACAATCCAGGATAAACACCCTGCTTCGACTGGAAGAAGCCCGACACAAAGCTAAAGACCGATTTCATCAACATCAGGACATAGTTAAGAGATGGTTCGATAAGAGGAAATCCGGCAAGAGGGATTTTGAAGTCGGGGATCTGGTTCTGAAATGGGACCATAATCATGAAGGCAAAGGAATGCATACGAAATTTCAACATCTATGGGTAGGCCCGTACCAAATTTCTGCAAAATTGGGCCCATCCACTTATAAATTGACAAATCTCGAGGGAGAGGAAGTAGCCCTTCCACTCAATGGCCTCGCCCTGAAACAATATTTCGCATAGTCTCCTCGAGACTTCCTGTACATAAATAAAATTGTCTTTTCGCTTTCGCTTTTAGCTGTTTTATTTTTCGGCCACGTTGTTTCTTTCTTTGCTGTTTGAACTGTTCGACAAGTTTTGTTTTCTGAAGCCCCTTTTTGTTGAGTTCCCCGTTGAAGATAGCTCTCTCAAAGAAAACTTGCAACCCATGAGTCTGTAACCCTGCCCAATAAACCCGGTCTGCTGTGCTCTCGCTGAAATGTTCAAAAGGGGGGAAGCCTACCCTGCTAGTCACACTAATCCTGTTCAATAGCAGAGACCCATGGCCATCTTCACTACTATCGTTAGGCTCCACCCACTTTCACACTTTAAAGGCATCTCAAGAAGGTTACCTAAGTTGGACCCATGGAAGGGGGCACCTCTCGAGGACATAGGGTATTGAGATGACTCCATGCTGCAGACTTAAAAGCCAAAATGGCCTACATTCAAGAGTCTGTTTTCCAGGGATTCTCGCCTCAATTAAAGCATGGCTGAGACAAAAGCAAAAGGGACATGTAAAATCAAGAAGGCTGTCCAAAAAGCCCAGCTCAAAATGGGCTCCTCTCCGTCCGTGAAGTTTGATCAAATCAATAAAACCTCTAACTCACACAAAAGGACATTATGGATTGAGGAGCCCAAATCAAAGATCTGTCCAAAAGAAAATATCCCTGGAAGGCTCAAACAGCTAAGCTGTCCAAAGTACAAGCATCCCAAAGGATGCCAGCAGCATGGGAATGAGGAACAAGAGCAATAGTGTCCATGAGAGAGTGTTGCAAATCCTGTGGAGTCCGGCAGTAGTGACCATTTGAGGGATGACCCTCCTAAAATGAATCTCATATGTTGGCCTTCTGAGAGTGGTGAAGATGCCTCGGTCAAAGCTCCCCTTTCCCCAGTGGCTAGCAGGAAAAGTGCTCCTTTCCCCGCATGAGTCTAAAATGCTCAGCTGAGTAGTGCACCCGAGACGGATGTTTTAATGAGGTTCCGGACCATGTAGGGCATTTTTTCAGAGATCTGTGTTCGCCAGCGAATCGCCATTGTTGTTGCAGCAACACCCCTCCCCAAAATTTTGTACATGTTGGGGCCCCTCCTGTAATTTTGTAGAAAGTTTGCTTGAGAAGCCATCCCCGCCGTCAGCTCTGTTTTCAACATAAAATTTTACTTCCCTACTGAACAGCTTGCCGTCAATCCTTCCATGTTTTCCCCAATGAGCCAAAAGATAACTTAGTTTTTCCCAAACGTTTTGGAATGATTCGGACATTGTCCCAAAGCGGCGGGAGTCAAACGTCCAGCCTTTCCGAAAGGAGGACTTAGATTTTCTTTGCCAAAATCAGCGGAAGCCATTGGGCAAGACCACCCGAAACGGCGGAAGTTTTCGCTCAAGCCTTCCGCAACCACGGAGAAATTCGCGTTGATCTCCCGAAACGGCAAGGAATTCAACAAAACCACCCGAAACGGCGGAACAATTCAGCTCTGTCTCCCGAAACGGCAGAAGCCATTTGGATAAACTCGCCGAAATAACACAAAGGAATTCACCATTTTCTTCCGAAGTAAAAGACTTGGAAAATTTTCAATCGTTGCTTCTGCGGAACGGTTCAAGCTCCGAAACGACTTAAGCTCCCGAAACGGCGGAGCCTTTCACTCAAACCTCCCGCAACCGCGGAAAGGTTCCGGCTTTCCTCCCGAAACGGCGGGACTCATTCGCCTTAGCCTCCCGAAGAGGACTTAGTTTTCCTTCCGATTAGAAAGTGCGGGGACAAAGGACTTAGAGATTTTTTTTTTTACCTTCCGCAACGGCGGGGAATTAAGTGAACCGTTCCGAAACGTCGGAAGCTTTCAGGGAACCCTTCCGCAACGGCGGGAGTTTTCGTAAAAAACCTTCCGCAACGGCGGGGGAATTCAGGGAGCCCTTCCGAAACAGCGGAAGCCGCCGTGACATCTTCCCAAAAGAAACTAAACGGAAACTTTTGATGAAACCCTTCCGAAATGGCGGAAGCCATCCCCATATTTCCCGCGGAGGAATTCGCGATTTCCTTCCGAAACTATGAAAAGGACTTAGAATTTTCTCAAGAAGCTGTCACGGAGGCCTTCAGCCTTTGCTCCCGAAACGCGGAAGCCTTCGGGCTACCCTTCCGAAACAGCGGAAGCCAATCGCTTAAACCGCTCGGTGAATGTCTCCGAAACAACCCGGGTGAATATGCGGAAAAGTATAAGTTTTGCTTCCGAAACGGCGGAAGCCATTCCCAAAAGCTTTCCAAAACTAGCGGGAGCCTTTGCCAAACCTCCCCAAAAAATCAACAAGACTTCAAAGTTTTGGTTCGCGGGAGCTTTCACAAAAGTCTTCCGAAAATACCGGGAGCATTCGCTATATCGTTCCGAAACGGCGGAAGTTTTGGCGTTACCCGTCCGCTACGCGGCGGTCTCTCGCGGAAGGCTTCGAGCTTCCTTTCCGCAGTAAGCCCCGAAATGTCGGAAGCTTTCATCGAATCCTTCCGCAACGGTGGATACAATTCACGAACTGGCCCCGCGAATGACGGTTGCACGAAAACCGAGACCGTTGACGTGACCGCTACGCGCGGCGAATTTAAACCCCGTTGTAAATACGCCACCTACCGAATTAAAAGCTCACACGTGCCCAGTCTATATAAAATACGGTGAGGGGTTCGACCAATCCACCATTGTTTCTGAATCGGCCAACGACGTGCGATACCGTGCAAACCGCTCCAGCTCACCTCGCGCATCCGTGCTCGCAGCCACCTCGCTCAAGCAATCCTCACGGTGCCAGGTAGGATCTTGACCTTGTTTTTCACTACTGAGTTGTCTTTTTGGGGAAAACAGTGGTTTTAGTGGGGTTTTGACGGGCGAAACACCCGTCAAGGGCTATGTTTTGCCCGTCAGGAACAGTGAACGGGGTTTTCGCTAAACAGAATCGTCGTAGACCTTCGTTAAAATGTTAATTTTTTATTTTAATGGTGGTGGGTATGGACGGTTAACCATGCCCCATTTTTAACCCCGAGCCGCGCCCCTCGTGTTGGCGACTTTGTCGGAAGCCCCATGGGCTTTCCATGTCCCCGGCCGTTAACTCGGACTTAAAACCCTGGGCCCTTTCCATAAGCCCCAGCCCCTACACGCGAGCCGAAACCCGTAAGCGTTTAAGCCACGAGAGCCGAAACCTGAAGCCATGGCCGCCCTAGCACTCCCCGTCAGCATTTCCCCGGCGCCGTCACCTTCGCTCAGACTAAAAGTACCTCGTAGTGACTCAGCGAGTGGCCGCGCGTGACGATAGCATCCATAAGCCCTCACCGATTCAACCCGCGTCTCCCCGCCATCAACCTCTCCAACGGCACATGTATAACGAAAACATCTCCTTCCGCGAGGCGGACCTGGAAGCCAATTGCTCCCGCAAACCACCTACCGGTCCGAAACAACCAATGGCCTCCGCAACATAGCTTATCCCCTCAGGAGCATTTCAGACTCAGAGCTTCAAATGTTCAATTTGTGTCTTGTGTTGAAATAATGTTTTACTTCCTGAATATTTTGCTTCATTGACTTATCTCATTGATATTAAAACGATGTTGCTCTCTGCTAAAACCTTGCAGCCTGTTGCTCAAATGATGATTTTGATGTGGATGTTATCAGGGATCAAACAAGATGCCGAAAACCGGTAAGAAGAAGGCGAAGATGACAGAAAAGAAGCCTGCCCCTCCCAAGATTGAAACCTCGCTCCAGGACACCAAGTGCACCACTGGTGTCCCTCCAAAAATCAGATGGGATGACATATACAGAATGATCAGGGACCAAGAGATCCCAGATATGTTGCTGGAGGAGGCACCGATCTATCAAAATATCAGAGCCTCAGGCATAACTAGAGCCGCTACCCGCCCTGAGCTATTCCCCTGTGCTGAAGTGATCGGGTGGATACTCCAACATGCAGATGCTGATGGGAGAGTGATAAATGACAGCAGGAAGGTGGATATTGCTTCGTTTCAACCCGCGTATGTTGCGGCGGCCTACAGATTTCCCTGTGTCCAACAAGCTCTGACTGACGAGTGGTTGGGCCAAATGGATAACGTCGAGATGGCCAAGAAGCTATTGAGGGGAGGGAAGCATTTGAGAAAGAAGGGAAATGATGAATATGACGTGCAGAACCTGAGGGCCCCTTTCAGATTGATTGCTTTAATGCTATGCAGAATATTCGGCATGCCCGATGGCACAGTATACAAAATTCAGTGGGTCCCTATCATTCACTATGTGGCTTTTCAGGGGACAGTGTTTGACTGGGCCACTATCTTGTCAGATAGTCTGGCCTTAATGATAAGTGCTGCTAAGCCCGGGCTAGCCTTGAAGAAGGCTGAATTCTTCATGTCTTCATACCTGATAGATTGTATCTTGGCCAAGATAGAGTTCCCCGGATTGGGGTGTACATGGGATAGGGCCACAGCCCCGGTCTACATCGCATTCAAGATGTTGTGGGCTCAGAATTACAAGCCCAGCTACAAACTCATCTGTGAGGGGTTCATCATGCCCCTATACCAGAAAATGTTCAAGGAAGAACCAAGTTGCCTGTCACAAAACGCTTTGGAAGTCCTTGAGGATTATGGGGACTTCTACTTTTCAGAACAAGGTACCTACTTGAAAATGTTCGGGGGGACCAAACCCCCATACATATTGCCGCAGTATGCCACAGACTATGTGGTGCTCAAGGAAGCGGTAAGGCAACTCTTCTTGGATGGGATTGGAGCATTCCTCCACAAGCTACACAAGGCTTCCTTTCCCCCCTTACCTTTCTGCATAGGTGCTTACAAGTTTTCAGGGGTGGCCTCTGCCGACGAATTTGTTCAAGAGTTGAAGGCCTTCCATTTCGGTGAGGTCATCTTCCACAGGAACGACAGAAAGGGTAAAGTGGCCGAGCATTGCAAGGGGAACTATGCTAACTTCGAATACTCCCACTACCCCGATGCCGAGGAGGAAGCTTTCAGAGGCATCAGCAACATGACTGAGCTATGGATCTGTCGCCAAAGTACTGGAGCGAGCTCTAGCTCAACCAAAGCCCAGAAGACCATCCAGCAAAAGGAGAAAGAAGCCAAGGATGCCCGAGCTCAGGAAGAGCTCAGATTAAGAGAAGAGGCAAGGTTACAAAAGGAAGCTGAGGAAGCGAGAAAGCAACAAGACGCTGAAAATGAAAGACTGCGGAAGGAGGCTGAAGAAGCCCAAAAGCAGAAGGAAGCAGAGACTGAGCAAGCTGAGGCAAGGAAGAAGGCGGAGGAAGAATTGAAGACAAGGGAAAATACCGAGGCAGGCGGGTCCGGTGTGCAAGACATGGAGATAGACACCTCTCAAGCAGGTGGCTCTGGTACCCAAAAGAAAGGAACAGACCCCGCTCAGGAAGTCCGGACCCCACCTATGGAAGAAGACATAGACATCATAAACCGACCAATTGTACCGTACACTCCATCTGGGAAACGTACGGTGTCCAAATGGAATGAGTTCGTTTATGATAAGAAAAGAAAAGCAATGGTCCTCCAATCAGAAGAGAGGATTAAAAGTCCCTTCCATGATGACATAGTCACCCGCCGAGAGGTCGCTGTCATGCAGAACACAGACGCAGATCCCGTCGCCATGGCATCCGCAGCCATAGCAACAGCACAGGCATCATTTGCCAATGTGGGGGTTATAGTCAAAGAAAATATATTGACAAAGAAGAGAGCACGTACCCTACAACAAAATGTGGCTAATGAGCAAGCCCAAAGAGACCTGGCAATGAACAAATACAATTGCTTGTACGCTGAGCATAAGGAGTTGGCAAACAAGTACAGCTACCTGGAGGAAGAAAAGGACCAGCTAGCACTCCAAATAATGACTGCAGAAGCGGAGAAGAGTGGAGCAGAAGAGAAGGCCTCTCAGCTAGAAGCAGACAAGCAAACATTAGCCGAGCGGTTAGAGCAGGCTGAGAGCAAAGCGATAGACTTGGCTCCCTTTCATGAGCTGTCCTGCGGCATTCTGAAACAAATAAATGACACGCAGGAGCTGATCACTGACGAGGTTTGCAAACTCAAGGCCATGACAGCCAGATTAAAAGAGGTTAATATAGAAGCCCACAGGCTCAAAGCTAAGAATACCCGTGTCAAGGCAAATGTCATAAATCAGATGGCATGGAGAGAAGGGAGAGGAGGTTTCCCCCCGCATCTTCCTTTTAAGGCCGTGGAAGATTTTAATGAAGATATAGCCTTGTTGGAGTTTGGCCGGAACTGCGCCAATAAGCTGATGGCCAGTGTGCAGAGGACAACAGATAGAATCAACGTCCTGTACCAAAAGCTCAAAGGAGTCCATGACAACTGCACATTGAGCTTCCCTCAGACCCTAGAAGACTTCCCGGAAAAGGAACAGTGGTTGTCTCAACTGAAAGAAGAGCTAGGCGTCCAGATGGAATATGTGAGAAGGATTGATGTCTTGGCCATGGATGATCTCCAGCATTACATTGGTTCATCAACACTTCACAACCATCTGCTGAAGGAAGCGCATCAAGCTGCTGAAGCAGAAGTCCAAGGCATTAAAGCAGAGCTCGGGAAGAATGTGACTTCCCAGAAAATCCTGTTCCCTGCTGCAGCAAACGTAATCATAAGGGACACAGGTGTGTGGCACAACTACATTGAAGAGGAGAACAGGAAAGCTGCAGCAGCAGCAGGAACATCAGTAGATCCGGCAGCCTCTCTCCCAACAGCTTCTTCCCCAGCAATGACAGAAAAGCCGACCAGTTCATTCCCCCCTTCCCAATTAGGAGCAGCATCAACAGGAGATTCGAAGGCCTCTCCCCAGGCAGCACCAGTAACAATCAACTTAGGCGACCCTTTGCCAGCAGAAGCTCACGCACAGGAGTGAAGAAGATGAATTCAGTGAGCCACTCTCTTCAGCCAGACACGTGCCCAGCAGGGAACGCTTTAAGTTTAGCAAATTTTCTGTTATATGTAAGGCGTAAGCCTAGGGACAGCTGTCCCTATTTTCTTGTCAAAATATTTTTGTAAATGAAGCGGCCATTTTTGGGGGGGTCGAATATAGTGGAAATTCCTGTAAATGACAGGTGGGGAATGCTAGGTGTCAGCCCAGAGGGCAAATTTGTAACTATAAATAGGAGCTAGGAAAGATTAGATGGGACTTTTGGCAGGGAATGAAAATTTTGGGCAAATGATATGAGCTATCTTGTATCGGGTCTGTAAATTGAATTTTCTAATAGAAGCCACGGGAGATGGACGTTTTGCTTGGAATGTTGGGTTGCTTTATGTTGGATTATTCTAGTGACTGCAATTCTGCAATGTGAGATCATTCTTGACTTCTGAATTGTTTCTTTGTATTAATGATTTTGCTCTCATCTATGCATGCGTTCTCTCTATTTCATGAACGATGAATGCGTTCCATATTAAATCAGGAGCTACCTGCTGATACTTTTATCATTGCTGTAGATTTTTTCTTCTAGATCGAATGGCTAACTGCTCTTTCTTCAGGATAATTCGTATGGCTCATTGTTCATGCTTTTAAATTGCTCCTTGCAGGGATCTTTGAGTTTAATTTCAGCTTTGTTACGTTTAGATCTGTTTCTTTATTTTGTACATAGATTAGATGATTTTGCTTTCTTCTGTTCATAAGCAATAGATGCGTCCTTTATTCTTTCGTTTCCCTCTGTTGTCTGAGCAATAGGTGCGTCCCGTGCTGATTGAGAAGCTACCTTCTCAAGATCTTCATATTGCTGTAGCTTTCATCGTGAGAAATAATAGCTACCTGTTCTTTGATTACGATGGCTGTTACAGCTGATTGCTCCCCTTAAGCGTGTTCCCCTGCAGGGATAAATAGATGTGTTCCTGTTTCTAGATTTAGATCTGTTTCAGTTGCATTTAGATTAAATATAATTTAGGCATGTGCATCTCATATAAAACACATAAAACCCAAAAGAAAGGTGGATCGGGCCATAACCGGTAGAATCGGATTTAAAGTCCAAAACCACGGTTGCCGGAACCGCTAACCGGACGGATTCCCTACACCAAACGGGAGATAGTCTAATTGGGACCGTCTCTCGGGGAGAATCCCTTTCTGATTGATGCTACGATATCCGAGGCATCAACAGTTTTTGGCGCTAGAAGGAGGGCCTGAAGTGCATGGCTGATAGAGGAAAATCTTCCACGGTCATAGATAACACTGAAAACCTGCTTGAAGAAAATTTTTCAAACAGCCCAGATCTTGGATTAACAGACCAAGAACGCCTCATTTCTGACCCTGAGCCTCAGGAAGCTTTGTACGCTGTTCCTTTTGCGGAAATAGAGGACTTGAGAAGACATACTAGATCTTACGTCAGACAGCTAGGTGGTTTAAACGCTGTCAACTTCCTCCCTAAGAAAACTACACCCAGAAAGGAGCCGCAATACACCCGTGATTCAATCCTCGTTCAAAGTTTTGAAGAACTGGTAAACCTGACATTGGAAGAAATCTCCGGCACTCTTAACAAGGCAGACCAAGAAAATCCCGAAGAAGTTACCACTCCCAAAAGTACTCCACAAGATTCACCCTGCAACTCTCCGCCAGGATCTCCACGTCCAAACCCAAACATGGTTGTACCTGCTTGGAGAGCAAGGGGAGCGCTGAACCTCGCTGGACCATTCCATAATCTCCCTAAAAACCCAGAAAAGGTCTTGCCTAAGTACGATCCAGGGAAAGCCATTTCGGCGGAGGATCACCTCAAGAGTTTCTACTTAGCTCTGAACCTGTTGAATGTCCAACATGAAGACGTAGTCTGTAGGTTGTTTCCGTACACATTCGATCCTAAGGTATCATCTTGGTACTTTAGCCTTCAACCCAGCTCAATTTCTAGTTGGGATGATTTCGAAAAGTGTTTCCTTAAGAAGTATGGGAACCAAAAGACTGTCGCCACGCTTATGAAAGAACTCCTATCCATGAGAATGGAGAAGAAGGAAAAGGTTCAAGACTTTAATCAAAGATTCACAACGCTGTTAAATAACTTTAGTGAAACTAACAAACCCACAGAAGAGTCTTTGATTGAATACTACACAACAGCTCTTGAAGGTCCAATCGCAATGTTTGTAAAACGATCCAAGAAAACGACCCTGATAGAGAATTTTGAGGAAGCTCGAAAGGTAGAGGAAGAGGCTGATAGCATAGCTAAACATGCCTTAGATATGGAAACAAAACCAGCAGCTAGCAAGAAACCTTTGCTCCTCACAAGAGGCAAAGAAGAGCCATCTACGGATATGGAAAATGTAGTTAAGATGATGCAGAAGTTATCTAACAAAATCGTAGATCTTGAGAAAGACAAGGCTGCTAGTACATCTAGGAAACCTTTCAAGCCATTCTATAAAAGAAGGGAAGACGGGGAACAGTCTCACCCACCAATGAACACTGCCCCTGTTTTAAACTTGAATGAGATTGGGATGGAAAATTTCTGCACCTTTCACCAAGAACCACACTCGGAGAAGAGCTGCCCTCAATGGATCAATTCCATGAGCTTGGTCATGAACCAAATGTTAGATTCTCAGATCCCGGACCAGGATGATCCTCCAGAAGAATCAAACCCTGAGTTGCAGGAACCAACCCCGGACACTACTATGGTGTTGTGGGATTGGATACCTATGACTGAATTAGTAGAAGAAGACCATGTAGATAGCTCTCCCTCTACCATAAATGTTGCCACTCGCAGCAAGGGCCCAATTGCGGATCCTGTACCAGTCACCATTCCCCATAAGCCTAAAATTTCGAAAGATCCGCCTAGGAGGCATATACCAATCATCCCACCACAGCCCAAAGTAAACCAAACAGCTGCCAAACAGTCAAGCGCTGACAACACAGTTCAGCCGCCTAAAGAAACCATGAACAAAACAGATCAGTCCATTCGAATTGGGAATGAATCCGATATAGGGTATGATATTATCGAAGATATCAAGAAAGTTAAAGCGAACGTATCAATATTTGACATGTGTAGCTTGCCCCATCAACGAGACAAACTACTGCATGTTTTACAACCAAAACCCAGCGCTACATTAACAGATTCTCAAGACAATCCTGAAATTAACGAGGCTAGCATCGGTGGGAAATCCAAGTCCCAAACATTGCCATTTCTGCTGACATTCGAAATTTTTAATCACAATGTTCATAACTGTCTGGTAGACTCTGGAGCTTCTTCAAACGTCATGCCACTTTCAATTTGTAAGAAAATTAATGGGCAGCCCGTACCATCTCCAGCTCAAATCATACAATTAGACAGGACTGCTGTCAAGGTTATAGGGGAGATGAAAGATGTTCTAATTAGACTATCAGCCGACCCTAGAGTCTGTCAATTTATTGACATAATGGTGGTCGATATCCCTGAAGCTTATGGGCTGATTTTGATTAGGGATTGGTCTACCAAGCTGAGTGGCTACTTTGCTACTGATTGGTCTCATCTATGGCTGCCTTATCAGAACAGGCAGAATCAGATTAAAATTCTTAGGGAACCTCATATGAAACAAAACGTAACCCAGCTAGAAGAAAAGAATGAGGCTGTAGCTTTCTCTTCCTCGGTCCTGGGAAATTACTTCTTAGAAATGGATCCGGGCAACTATCAATCTGAAACCTTTTGCCATGAATCAGACAAACAGTCCGATCTCCTTCATTTCTCTCGGACTGATGAGATTGATTGTAACATAGTCAATTTAGTTGCTAACATAGACCACAAAGAAACTAACTTAGTTGAATCTAAAGATACCTTTTGGACATTATACTTTGATGGTTCTAAAACTCTGGAAGGATCCGGAGCTGGTTGTGTTCTAATGGATCCAAAAAAGAACAAGTATTTTTTGTCTTGTAGATTAGAATTCGATTGTACTAATAATACCGCTGAATATGAAGCTTTGGTACATGGTTTAAAGAAGGCCATTGGCTTAAATGTTAAGTACCTGAAAGTTTTTGGTGACTCCGAGATCGTTGTCAGACAGGTAAGGGACACCATTCATTGTCTCTCACCCCACTTGAAAGGTTACCAGGCTGAGGTATGGGATTTAATCATGTATTTTGACGCTTTCAATATAAAATCAATTCCCAGATTGCAAAATGCTGCTGCTGATTTGTTAGCAACATCTGCTTCTAGATTGGTGCCGTCAAATAACAAGTGCTCTATTGAATTGATTTTCAGGCCTTCCATTCCCGATAACATCACCAACTTCAGAGTATTCGATGATGATGAGCAAATTATCAGTTTCCTGACAAACGAAGACAGTTTTCAAGGAGCTGCAATAGATGAGGAAGAACATGATGCTGATTTGATGAAGAAGGAAGACGAGAAAGGAAATTTCATGCCAAAGGGGGTAAGGTCCCTCGAAATGCTTTTCGACCTTCAAAATAAGTTCAAAAGACCAGCTAATACCAAAACTAACAGCTCATCAATGCAACATGAGTTGGTCAATTTGGGTACCGAGGCAGAACCAAAATTTGTCAACCTTGGCAAATGTTGTTCACCAGGAGAAAGAGATAGGTTCATTAAGCTGTTTAAACAGTACAAGGATGTCTTTGCATGGACCTATGAAGATCTGAAAACATATGACGTCCGCATCATCCAGCATGTTATACCAATGAAAGCGGGCGTCAAGCCATTTCAGCAGCAGTTAAGGAGGATGCATCCCACTCTTGAACCGCTGATCCAAAAGGAATTAAAGAAGCTCCTGGACGCTAAGATAATATTCAAAGTTCGGCATTCCGAATGGGTTGCAAACTTGGTTCCCGTGAGGAAGAAATCAGGAGAGATTAGGCTGTGTGTAGACTTCAGAAATTTAAACAAAGCCTCAGATAAAGACAACTACCCCGTGCCTTCAATGGAGCATATCCTACAAATGGTGTCTGGATCTGAATTGTTTTCTCTCCTCGATGGTTTCTCTGGCTATAATCAAGTGTTAGTAGCCGAGGAAGATCGTCTCAAGACTACCTTCAGGACTAAGTGGGGAACTTTCGCTTATAGGAGAATGCCATTTGGTCTGATAAATGCTGGAGCTACATTCCAAAGGGCCATGGATATTGCCTTCCGAGGATTGGGTGGGCAATGCGTTGTGGTATACTTGGATGATGTGACAGTTTTTTCAAAGAAAAGGGAAGATCATGTTGTTCATCTGAGGCACATCTTTGACCGTTGCCGGAAGTATGGTATTTCCTTGAATCCCAAGAAGAGCATGTTTGCTATACCCGAAGGTAAGCTCTTGGGTCATATCATCTCCAAAGGGGGAGTGTCAATCGACCAGGAAAGAGTCCAAGCTATTAATAAGATTCCGATGCCTCACAACAAAAAATCTATGCAGTCTTTCATGGGCACCATCAATTTTGTCCGCAGATTTGTTCCGGATTTTGCACAAATTGTTAAGCCATTGCAACAGATGGTTAAACAAAGCATACAATTTAAGTGGAGAGATTTGGAGAAGGACGCATTTAGAGATATCAAGGCAGCTGTAGCTAAAGCTCCTTCCTTAAGAAGTCCAGATTTTGATAAAGATTTCATCTTGTATACCTTCGCTTCGGATGATTCTCTCGCAGCTGTACTCACGCAAAAGGTGGAGTTGGGGGACGAATACCCAATTTCGTTTATGAGCACTGGTCTGCAAGGGGCTGAGCTGAATTACCCCGTAGTTGACAAGCATGCCTACGCAGTCTTCAAAGCAGTCAAGCAGTTTAGGCCATACATTTTGAAGAACAGAACTAAAGTCATAGTGCCCCATCCGGCTGTTAGAGCCCTTTTCGTTCAGAAAGAACTGGGGGAGAGGAGAGGGAACTGGGTCACAGCTCTGCAGGAGTATGATTTGGAATTTAAACCGGCTACAATCATCAAAGGACAAGGTCTGTGCAAGTTACTGGCGGGAAACTCGACTGATGAGGAGCAACATTGGAAGAATGAAGCCGAGCTCAATTCGGTTGAGGTATGCCATATCTTCACAGCTCCCCAGTCATGGTATAGGGATCTAGTGCACTATTTACAGCAGGGATATCTACCCGAGCACTGGAATTCTAAACAAAGAAGGGCACTCCGCTTGAAATCAGCACCCTATCAGATCATTGATGGGATTCTCTTCAGAAAGAATTATGATGGAGTCCTTCTTAGATGTTTGGAAAAGGAAGATGCAAACAAAGTTGTCAAAGAATTGCATGATGGCCTCGCAGGTGGCCATTATTCAGGAGAGACGACAGCACACAAGATACTGAGAGCTGGTTATTACTGGCCCACTCTGTTTCGAGATGCCCACACATACGCACGAAACTGTGATGTATGTCAAAGAAGCGCTGGAAAGCTACCTAAGGCCGCAGGCCCATTACAGCCGGTCATCATCTCTGAGCCTTTTGAGCAATGGGGCATAGATGTTATCGGAGAAATAAATCCAAATTCTTCATTGCAACACCGATACATTCTGACGGCTACCGATTACTTCACCAGGTGGACGGAGGCCATCCCGTTGCGCAAGATCAATGAAGACGCAGTCATCAGCTTCCTGAAAGAGAATATCATAACCAGGTTTGGGGTTCCAATTTCCCTTGTTTTTGATAATGCTACTTATTTTTCATCTTGCAAAATAAATGAATTTGTTTATGAATGGGGAATTAAGTTGCATTATTCAGCCAATTACTACCCTCAGGGAAACGGATTAGCTGAATCCTCAAACAAGAATCTGATTCGAATCCTTAAGAAAACTGTGATAGAAAACCAGAGAAGTTGGCATGTGGCTCTCCCAAACGCCTTATGGGCAGATAGAGTAACCCCGAAGAATGCTTTAGGTGTCTCCCCTTTCACTCTCATCTATGGCAAGGAAGCCATACTTCCCCCAAACATCTTACTGCCATCATTACAATTGTCCCAAGCCTCTCGGGGTTCTGGTAGCCAAGCCTTACAATCCAGGATAAACACCCTGCTTCGACTGGAAGAAGCCCGACACAAAGCTAAAGACCGATTTCATCAACATCAGGACATAGTTAAGAGATGGTTCGATAAGAGGAAATCCGGCAAGAGGGATTTTGAAGTCGGGGATCTGGTTCTGAAATGGGACCATAATCATGAAGGCAAAGGAATGCATACGAAATTTCAACATCTATGGGTAGGCCCGTACCAAATTTCTGCAAAATTGGGCCCATCCACTTATAAATTGACAAATCTCGAGGGAGAGGAAGTAGCCCTTCCACTCAATGGCCTCGCCCTGAAACAATATTTCGCATAGTCTCCTCGAGACTTCCTGTACATAAATAAAATTGTCTTTTCGCTTTCGCTTTTAGCTGTTTTATTTTTCGGCCACGTTGTTTCTTTCTTTGCTGTTTGAACTGTTCGACAAGTTTTGTTTTCTGAAGCCCCTTTTTGTTGAGTTCCCCGTTGAAGATAGCTCTCTCAAAGAAAACTTGCAACCCATGAGTCTGTAACCCTGCCCAATAAACCCGGTCTGCTGTGCTCTCGCTGAAATGTTCAAAAGGGGGGAAGCCTACCCTGCTAGTCACACTAATCCTGTTCAATAGCAGAGACCCATGGCCATCTTCACTACTATCGTTAGGCTCCACCCACTTTCACACTTTAAAGGCATCTCAAGAAGGTTACCTAAGTTGGACCCATGGAAGGGGGCACCTCTCGAGGACATAGGGTATTGAGATGACTCCATGCTGCAGACTTAAAAGCCAAAATGGCCTACATTCAAGAGTCTGTTTTCCAGGGATTCTCGCCTCAATTAAAGCATGGCTGAGACAAAAGCAAAAGGGACATGTAAAATCAAGAAGGCTGTCCAAAAAGCCCAGCTCAAAATGGGCTCCTCTCCGTCCGTGAAGTTTGATCAAATCAATAAAACCTCTAACTCACACAAAAGGACATTATGGATTGAGGAGCCCAAATCAAAGATCTGTCCAAAAGAAAATATCCCTGGAAGGCTCAAACAGCTAAGCTGTCCAAAGTACAAGCATCCCAAAGGATGCCAGCAGCATGGGAATGAGGAACAAGAGCAATAGTGTCCATGAGAGAGTGTTGCAAATCCTGTGGAGTCCGGCAGTAGTGACCATTTGAGGGATGACCCTCCTAAAATGAATCTCATATGTTGGCCTTCTGAGAGTGGTGAAGATGCCTCGGTCAAAGCTCCCCTTTCCCCAGTGGCTAGCAGGAAAAGTGCTCCTTTCCCCGCATGAGTCTAAAATGCTCAGCTGAGTAGTGCACCCGAGACGGATGTTTTAATGAGGTTCCGGACCATGTAGGGCATTTTTTCAGAGATCTGTGTTCGCCAGCGAATCGCCATTGTTGTTGCAGCAACACCCCTCCCCAAAATTTTGTACATGTTGGGGCCCCTCCTGTAATTTTGTAGAAAGTTTGCTTGAGAAGCCATCCCCGCCGTCAGCTCTGTTTTCAACATAAAATTTTACTTCCCTACTGAACAGCTTGCCGTCAATCCTTCCATGTTTTCCCCAATGAGCCAAAAGATAACTTAGTTTTTCCCAAACGTTTTGGAATGATTCGGACATTGTCCCAAAGCGGCGGGAGTCAAACGTCCAGCCTTTCCGAAAGGAGGACTTAGATTTTCTTTGCCAAAATCAGCGGAAGCCATTGGGCAAGACCACCCGAAACGGCGGAAGTTTTCGCTCAAGCCTTCCGCAACCACGGAGAAATTCGCGTTGATCTCCCGAAACGGCAAGGAATTCAACAAAACCACCCGAAACGGCGGAACAATTCAGCTCTGTCTCCCGAAACGGCAGAAGCCATTTGGATAAACTCGCCGAAATAACACAAAGGAATTCACCATTTTCTTCCGAAGTAAAAGACTTGGAAAATTTTCAATCGTTGCTTCTGCGGAACGGTTCAAGCTCCGAAACGACTTAAGCTCCCGAAACGGCGGAGCCTTTCACTCAAACCTCCCGCAACCGCGGAAAGGTTCCGGCTTTCCTCCCGAAACGGCGGGACTCATTCGCCTTAGCCTCCCGAAGAGGACTTAGTTTTCCTTCCGATTAGAAAGTGCGGGGACAAAGGACTTAGAGATTTTTTTTTTTTACCTTCCGCAACGGCGGGGAATTAAGTGAACCGTTCCGAAACGTCGGAAGCTTTCAGGGAACCCTTCCGCAACGGCGGGAGTTTTCGTAAAAAACCTTCCGCAACGGCGGGGGAATTCAGGGAGCCCTTCCGAAACAGCGGAAGCCGCCGTGACATCTTCCCAAAAGAAACTAAACGGAAACTTTTGATGAAACCCTTCCGAAATGGCGGAAGCCATCCCCATATTTCCCGCGGAGGAATTCGCGATTTCCTTCCGAAACTATGAAAAGGACTTAGAATTTTCTCAAGAAGCTGTCACGGAGGCCTTCAGCCTTTGCTCCCGAAACGCGGAAGCCTTCGGGCTACCCTTCCGAAACAGTGGAAGCCAATCGCTTAAACCGCTCGGTGAATGTCTCCGAAACAACCCGGGTGAATATGCGGAAAAGTATAAGTTTTGCTTCCGAAACGGCGGAAGCCATTCCCAAAAGCTTTCCAAAACTAGCGGGAGCCTTTGCCAAACCTCCCCAAAAAATCAACAAGACTTCAAAGTTTTGGTTCGCGGGAGCTTTCACAAAAGTCTTCCGAAAATACCGGGAGCATTCGCTATATCGTTCCGAAACGGCGGAAGTTTTGGCGTTACCCGTCCGCTACGCGGCGGTCTCTCGCGGAAGGCTTCGAGCTTCCTTTCCGCAGTAAGCCCCGAAATGTCGGAAGCTTTCATCGAATCCTTCCGCAACGGTGGATACAATTCACGAACTGGCCCCGCGAATGACGGTTGCACGAAAACCGAGACCGTTGACGTGACCGCTACGCGCGGCGAATTTAAACCCCGTTGTAAATACGCCACCTACCGAATTAAAAGCTCACACGTGCCCAGTCTATATAAAATACGGTGAGGGGTTCGACCAATCCACCATTGTTTCTGAATCGGCCAACGACGTGCGATACCGTGCAAACCGCTCCAGCTCACCTCGCGCATCCGTGCTCGCAGCCACCTCGCTCAAGCAATCCTCACGGTGCCAGGTAGGATCTTGACCTTGTTTTTCACTACTGAGTTGTCTTTTTGGGGAAAACAGTGGTTTTAGTGGGGTTTTGACGGGCGAAACACCCGTCAAGGGCTATGTTTTGCCCGTCAGGAACAGTGAACGGGGTTTTCGCTAAACAGAATCGTCGTAGACCTTCGTTAAAATGTTAATTTTTTATTTTAATGGTGGTGGGTACGGACGGTTAACCATGCCCCATTTTTAACCCCGAGCCGCGCCCCTCGTCTTGGCGACTTTGTCGGAAGCCCCATGGGCTTTCCATGTCCCCGGCCGTTAACTCGGACTTAAAACCCTGGGCCCTTTCCATAAGCCCCAGCCCCTACACGCGAGCCGAAACCCGTAAGCGTTTAAGCCACGAGAGCCGAAACCTGAAGCCATGGCCGCCCTAGCACTCCCCGTCAGCATTTCCCCGGCGCCGTCACCTTCGCTCAGACTAAAAGTACCTCGTAGTGACTCGGCGAGTGGCCGCGCGTGACGATAGCATCCATAAGCCCTCACCGATTCAACCCGCGTCTCCCCGCCATCAACCTCTCCAACCGCACACGTATAACGAAAACATCTCCTTCCGCGAGGCGGACCCGGAAGCCAATTGCTCCCGCAAACCACCTACCGGTCCGAAACAACCAATGGCCTCCGCAACATAGCTTATCCCCTCAGGAGCATTTCAGACTCAGAGCTTCAAATGTTCAATTTGTGTCTTGTGTTGAAATAATGTTTTACTTCCTGAATATTTTGCTTCATTGACTTATCTCATTGATATTAAAACGATGTTGCTCTCTGCTAAAACCTTGCAGCCTGTTGCTCAAATGATGATTTTGATGTGGATGTTATCAGGGATAAAACAAGATGCCGAAAACCGGTAAGAAGAAGGCGAAGATGACAGAAAAGAAGCCTGCCCCTCCCAAGATTGAAACCTCGCTCCAGGACACCAAGTGCACCACTGGTGTCCCTCCAGAAATCAGATGGGATGACATATACAGAATGATCAGGGACCAAGAGATCCCAGATATGTTGCTGGAGGAGGCACCGATCTATCAAAATATCAGAGCCTCAGGCATAACTAGAGCCGCTACCCGCCCTGAGCTATTCCCCTGTGCTGAAGTGATCGGGTGGATACTCCAACATGCAGATGCTGATGGGAGAGTGATAAATGACAGCAGGAAGGTGGCTATTGCTTCGTTTCAACCCGCGTATGTTGCGGCGGCCTACAGATTTCCCCGTGTCCAACAAGCTCTGACTGACGAGTGGTTGGGCCAAATGGATAACGTCGAGATGGCCAAGAAGCTATTGAGGGGAGGGAAGCATTTGAGAAAGAAGGGAAATGATGAATATGACGTGCAGAACCTGAGGGCCCCTTTCAGATTGATTGCTTTAATGCTATGCAGAATATTCGGCATGCCCGATGGCACAGTATACAAAATTCAGTGGGTCCCTATCATTCACTATGTGGCTTTTCAGGGGACAGTGTTTGACTGGGCCACTATCTTGTCAGATAGTCTGGCCTCAATGATAAGTGCTGCTAAGCCCGGGCTAGCCTTGAAGAAGGCTGAATTCTTCATGTCTTCATACCTGATAGATTGTATCTTGGCCAAGATAGAGTTCCCCGGATTGGGGTGTACATGGGATAGGGCCACAGCCCCGGTCTACATCGCATTCAAGATGTTGTGGGCTCAGAATTACAAGCCCAGTTACAAACTCATCTGTGAAGGGTTCATCATGCCCCTATACCAGAAAATGTTCAAGGAAGAACCAAGTTGCCTGTCACAAAACGCTTTGGAAGTCCTTGAGGATTATGGGGACTTCTACTTTTCAGAACAAGGTACCTACTTGAGAATGTTCGGGGGGACCAAACCCCCATACATATTGCCGCAGTATGCCACAGACTATGTGGTGCTCAAGGAAGCGGTAAGGCAACTCTTCTTGGATGGGATTGGAGCATTCCTCCACAAGCTACACAAGGCTTCCTTTCCCCCCTTACCTTTCTGCATAGGTGCTTACAAGTTTTCAGGGGTGGCCTCTGCCGACGAATTTGTTCAAGAGTTGAAGGCCTTCCATTTCGGTGAGGTCATCTTCCACAGGAACGACAGAAAGGGTAAAGTGGCCGAGCATTGCAAGGGGAACTATGCTAACTTCGAATACTCCCACTACCCCGATGCCGAGGAGGAAGCTTTCAGAGGCATCAGCAACATGACTGAGCTACGGATCTGTCGCCAAAGTACTGGAGCGAGCTCTAGCTCAACCAAAGCCCAGAAGACCATCCAGCAAAAGGAGAAAGAATCCAAGGATGCCCGAGCTCAGGAAGAGCTCAGATTAAGAGAAGAGGCAAGGTTACAAAAGGAAGCTGAGGAAGCGAGAAAGCAACAAGACGCTGAAAATGAAAGACTGCGGAAGGAGGCTGAAGAAGCCCAAAAGCAGAAGGAAGCAGAGACTGAGCAAGCTGAGGCAAGGAAGAAGGCGGAGGAAGAATTGAAGACAAGGGAAAATACCGAGGCAGGCGGGTCCGGTGTGCAAGACATGGAGATAGACACCTCTCAAGCAGGTGGCTCTGGTACCCAAAAGAAAGGAACAGACCCCGCTCAGGAAGTCCGGACCCCACCTATGGAAGAAGACATAGACATCATAAACCGACCAATTGTACCGTACACTCCATCTGGGAAACGTACGGTGTCCAAATGGAATGAGTTCGTTTATGATAAGAAAAGAAAAGCAATGGTCCTCCAATCAGAAGAGAGGATTAAAAGTCCCTTCCATGATGACATAGTCACCCGCCGAGAGGTCGCTGTCATGCAGAACACAGACGCAGATCCCGTCGCCATGGCATCCGCAGCCATAGCAACAGCACAGGCATCATTTGCCAATGTGGGGGTTATAGTCAAAGAAAATATATTGACAAAGAAGAGAGCACGTACCCTACAACAAAATGTGGCTAATGAGCAAGCCCAAAGAGACCTAGCAGTGAACAAATACAATTGCTTGTACGCTGAGCATAAGGAGTTGGCAAACAAGTACAGCTACCTGGAGGAAGAAAAGGACCAGCTAGCACTCCAAATAATGACTGCAGAAGCGGAGAAGAGTGGAGCAGAAGAGAAGGCCTCTCAGCTAGAAGCAGACAAGCAAACATTAGTCGAGCGGTTAGAGCAGGCTGAGAGCAAAGCGATAGACTTGGCTCCCTTTCATGAGCTGTCCTGCGGCATTCTGAAACAAATAAATGACACGCAGGAGCTGATCACTGACGAGGTTTGCAAACTCAAGGCCATGACAGCTAGATTAAAAGAGGTTAATATGGAAGCCCACGGGCTCAAAGCTAAGAATACCCGTGTCAAGGCAAATGTCATAAATCAGATGGCATGGAGAGAAGGGAGAGGAGGTTTCCCCCCGCATCTTCCTTTTAAGGCCGTGGAAGATTTTAATGAAGATATAGCCTTGTTGGAGTTTGGCCGGAACTACGCCAATAAGCTGATGGCCAGTGTGCAGAGGACAACAGATAGAATCAACGTCCTGTACCAAAAGCTCAAAGGAGTCCATGACAACTGCACATTGAGCTTCCCTCAGACCCTAGAAGACTTCCCGGAAAAGGAACAGCGGTTGTCTCAACTGAAAGAAGAGCTAGGCGTCCAGATGGAATATGTGAGAAGGATTGATGTCTTGGCCATGGATGATCTCCAGCATTACATTGGTTCATCAACACTTCACAACCATCTGCTGAAGGAAGCGCATCAAGCTGCTGAAGCAGAAGTCCAAGGCATTAAAGCAGAGCTCGGGAAGAATGTGACTTCCCAGAAAATCCTGTTCCCTGCTGCAGCAAACGTAATCATAAGGGACACAGGTGTGTGGCACAGCTACATTGAAGAGGAGAACAGGAAAGCTGCAGCAGCAACAGGAACATCAGTAGATCCGGCAGCCTCTCTCCCAACAGCGTCTTCCCTAGCAATGACAGAAAAGCCGACCAGTTCATTCCCCCCTTCCCAATTAGGAGCAGCATCAACAGGAGATTCGAAGGCCTCTCCCCAGGCAGCACCAGTAACAATCAACTTAGGCGACCCTTTGCCAGCAGAAGCTCACGCACAGGAGTGAAGAAGATGAATTCAGTGAGCCACTCTCTTCAGCCAGACACGTGCCCAGCAGGGAACGCTTTAAGTTTAGCAAATTTTCTGTTATATGTAAGGCGTAAGCCTAGGGACAGCTGTCCCTATTTTCTTGTCAAAATATTTTTGTAAATGAAGCGGCCATTTTTGGGGGGGTCGAATATAGTGGAAATTCCTGTAAATGACAGGTGGGGAATGCTAGGTGTCAGCCCAGAGGGCAAATTTGTAACTATAAATAGGAGCTAGGAAAGATTAGATGGGACTTTTGGCAGGGAATGAAAATTTTGGGCAAATGATATGAGCTATCTTGTATCGGGTCTGTAAATTGAATTTTCTAATAGAAGCCACGGGAGATGGACGTTTTGCTTGGAATGTTGGGTTGCTTTATGTTGGATTATTCTAGTGACTGCAATTCTGCAATGTGAGATCATTCTTGACTTCTGAATTGTTTCTTTGTATTAATGATTTTGCTCTCATCTATGCATGCGTTCTCTCTATTTCATGAACGATGAATGCGTTCCATATTAAATCAGGAGCTACCTGCTGATACTTTTATCATTGCTGCAGATTTTTTCTTCTAGATCGAATGGCTAACTGCTCTTTCTTCAGGATAATTCGTATGGCTCATTGTTCATGCTTTTAAATTGCTCCTTGCAGGGATCTTTGAGTTTAATTTCAGCTTTGTTACGTTTAGATCTGTTTCTTTATTTTGTACATAGATTAGATGATTTTGCTTTCTTCTGTTCATAAGCAATAGATGCGTCCTTTATTCTTTCGTTTCCCTCTGTTGTCTGAGCAATAGGTGCGTCCCGTGCTGATTGAGAAGCTACCTTCTCAAGATCTTCATATTGCTGTAGCTTTCATCGTGAGAAATAATAGCTACCTGTTCTTTGATTACGATGGCTGTTACAGCTGATTGCTCCCCTTAAGCGTGTTCCCCTGCAGGGATAAATAGATGTGTTCCTGTTTCTAGATTTAGATCTGTTTCAGTTGCATTTAGATTAAATATAATTTAGGCATGTGCATCTCATATAAAACAAAATAAAACCCAAAAGAAAGGTGGATCGGGCCATAACCGGTAGAATCGGATTTAAAGTCCAAAACCACGGTTGCCGGAACCGCTAACCGGACGGATTCCCTACACCAAACGGGAGATAGTCTAATTGGGACCGTCTCTCGGGGAGAATCCCTTTCTGATTGATGCTACGATATCCGAGGCATCAACATGATGCTACGCGCAGACTCGGAACGATGTACTCCATAGGCATAATCGCTTCTTGTCCATACACCAACTTGAATGGTGTCTGTCCTATCAACCTTTTACACATGGTGTGATACGCCCACAAGACTGCTGGGATTTTCAGATCCCAATCATCGCAGTTCGCGTTGCACACCTTTGTCAACGCATGCTCCAATATCTTGTTGAAGGCTTCCACCATGCCATTTTCCTGTGGATGATACGGCCTACTCTTCTTGTGTTGTATCTACAATTCCTCCATCAATGCACTGATGGTGTGATTGAGAAAGTGGCTTCCTTGGTCACTCAACAATATCTTGGGGCAGCCAAAGCGAGTGATGATGTTGTCGAACAAAAACCACATGGCTGTGGCCATGGAACAATCAACGACTGGTGTAGCTTCTTCCAATCTGGTCAAATAATCGGTCATCGTGATGATGTATCTTGCACCAGTGCACATCCCAGGTGGGTTGATTGGTCCCACGAAATCCACTACCCATTTGTCAAATGGCTATAGTGATAGTTGAGGTATCAACGACATCTCATCTCTTCTGGATGGCTTCCCAGTTCTCTGACAAACATTGCAGGACCGTGCATAGTCAGTCACATCATTATGTAGCGTGGGCCACCAAAGCCCTGCGTGAAGCACCTTCCTAGCAGTCACACGACAGCCATAGTGTCCCCCAGCCACTCATGCATGCGCTTTGGACAAGATTTTCCCTTGCTCATGAGGCAAAACACACTGTCGCAATATCTCATAAGCGCCCAATTTGTATAACTCGCCTGCAATGAGCTGGAAGTCTACAGCCTTGACTACCAACTGCTTCTTCTAACTAGTGGTGAACTCTTCGGGTGCAGTACCTATTTCTAGAAACTGAATGATTTCTTCAAAGTAGCCATCAACTACTTCAACCTTAAAAAGTTGTGCTTCAGGCAACCCTTCTTCGATGTTCCTTGGCTCCTCTCCTTTTTCAATCTGCGATAGATGATCGGGTCCAGCATTCAATCATCCTGGCTTCACAATCACTTCAAAATAAATTACTGAAAAAAAGTAGCCAGTGACAGATCTTCCCCCCCAACACAGGCTTATTGACTAGGTATTTCAATGCAGAGTGGTATGTGAACATCTTAAAATGTCCTCCCAATAAGTAGTGTCGAAACTTTTGTAGCGCATACACCATCGCCAGGCCTTCCCTCTCCGTAGTGGTATAGTTCCTTTCTGCCAATGACAACTTCTAACTTGGAAAACCAATGGGGTGATCTAGATCCCCAGCTACTGGATGGGAAAGCACCACTCCCAGCGGGATCAATGAGGCATCAACGTGAACATGGAATTCCTTACTCTAGTCTGGAAATACCAGTATCGGTGTCGAAGCCATCTTAGCCTTCAGCATCTCAAAACTATCTTGACATTCGGGGCTCCACTGGAATATCGCATCTTTCTTCAATAACTTATCCATCGGGGAAGTGATCGCTGCATAGCCCCTGATGAACTTACGATAATACCCGGTATGTCCTAATGTCGCTCGCAATTGCTTAACATTAGTCGGCGGTGTTAAGCTCAAAATAAGCGCAATCTTTGCTAGGTCGACTAACAATCCCTTCTTGCACACAATGTGACCCAACAGTATGCCAAATGGTGCACAAAAGATGCACTTCTTCAAGTTCAGTAATATATGCTATTGTCGACAGCGCTCTAGAATCAATCGCAGGTTTTCCAGATGATCGCGGATCAACCCATAGACTGTCCAGTCATCCATGTATACCTGCAAAACATTCTAAATTAAATCCTTGAATGCAGCAATGACAACCCGCGAAAATATCACAGGTGCATTCTTCAACCCAAATGACATTATTGTGTACTGAAAACAGCCTCATTCTGTCACAAAAGTTGTCTTGTGGCAGTCTTCCTTCACAATGAGGATCTGATGATAGGATGAGAACCCGTCCTTGAAAGAATACATCTCTTGGCCGCCCACTCCTTCAAGTACCTGATCAGTAAACGGGGTCGGAAAGGGATCGTGCAAGCAGGTGTCATGCAATTTCCGCAAATCGACACAAATGCGCACTTCGCCAGTCTTCTTGTCCTACACCACCATAAGACTGATCCATTCTGACTCTTCAACTGGTTCAATAATACCAACATCCAAAATACGATCAAGTTCTACCTTGACCCTCTCCTTATGGCGCGGATTCAGCCGGTAGGGTCGCTGCGGGATTGGTTTCACATCTGGTTTCAATGGGATCTTCATCTCCCCTATATCACCTAAAATACCTTTCATATCAGAAAATTTTGTAGGAAAAAGGTCTTGGAATTCATGCAATAAGTCGGTGACCTTTCACATCATCTCATCATCCCAATAATCTCCAACATTCGTGAACTTGGGAGTGGTCTCCGTCCCAATATTGATCTTACGAAGCTTCAAGGGCTAGCTGATCGGATCACTTGGTGCAGTAGGTGCCACCACATCGCGACTTCCTTTAGACTCTAAAATATTGACACTCCGCGGATAATCACCGTCTACGGGCCCATCAATGATATTGTAGCATTCCATCATGGATTGCATTTGACAGTGCATGTGCAGATCCACAGGATATGCCACTGGGACAACCTTTAGGATTACATCGCAGATGAGCTGCAATGCATTATGGACGTCCGGGTTGGGATCTGCGAAACTGAATGTATGAGTGAAACAAATTGTTAGATCCAACCAAGTAGTGATTTCTCCCCATAATTCAGCTGCAGTGTACCATGATCACAGCATTTCATCCAAAGTATGGATAAATGCCTAGACCCACTCATCTCTTGGTCGCGATGCCCATAATGTCTGACACTCCATCAAATGACCTCTAGGGTTATGCTGACCATCATATTTCCCTGTATGGTAAACCTCGGTATTGCCGAAGTGAACCGTCATCAATCTCCTGCATTGCGACCATCCGTTGATTGATTTCTTATGTGTCTCCCACAAGCGTGCTGGAGCATCCTTCAGCGCTTCCTCCAACACCAACAGTTGTTGTGGTTCTGAAACTCTTTCCTCCAACTCCACCAAAAATTTAGATAAGCCAAGTAGCCCCTCATATACTAGTAGGGTGACCGTTTCAGTCGCAACGCAGCATAGCGACTGCATGATTAGCCCACACTTACAGAGTGACTTTTCATGCAAGCAGTTCTGCCAATATTCTAAAGCGTTGTTAGAGTCGGAAGACGCAAAGCTGTCATTGAACCATCCAAGCTCACCGTTGGTAGTCAGATGAATATAATCCTCATAAATATTGAATGCATGGTCCCATTCGCTGGGATCTTCGTCCTTCACTGGCTCAATGTACCTACGTTCTTCAGCCGGATCCAACGGGTCTATGACTCTGAGATCGCAGTTTTTGAAAGTCATCATCTACCGCTTGAAGTTGATTACCACTCCACTCTCATTAGCCCATCCGATCCCCAGCAATGCGGGATGAGAGATCCCTCCTTCAACTACTTCGATGACATCAAAGTCAACATAAGTCTTCATTCCCTCAATATCCACCACCAGGCGTGGGAATCTCCCAATTGGTGTTACCTTGGCGTGATTAGCTAGCCGGAGTTGTACATGAGACCAGCTCAATGGGGGGCTCTCCATTTTCTTCCAAGCCTGCTTGGTTAAGATGTTGACATCCAAACCAAGATCCATAATAACCGAATCAACATCATAATCCCCAATTTGTATGTCCATGCACATCTCCTTACCTGTCTTCCATCGATGTAAGGAGTTTAATGCGGATTCTTACCGTCCCCTGGTCGGTCATTGCAACAGTCCCTCGATCTCAGCTAGAGCAGCAGGATCCCTTTCCAATAATAAACAGCTCTCAAATTTTTTTTGCAAGGTTCTAGACTACGCCGACGAACCTTCCTCGGAAGTAGCATAAAAAACGGGGGGTATGTCAAAAATGATGGCCTTACCTTGAGCCTTTTCCATTGTCCGTCGCACCTGGAAAAATGCATCCCTCTCGGAATCAATGTCAAATGATACCTTCTTATATCCTTCCAACCGAATAAGTGGATGTGAGCTATCTTTTCCCATTGTTGTGCCTCTCCGAGTAATAACTGCGACAGCCGCATCTTGTGGCCTTGGCTCCGCAGAAATTGTTGCAACACTTGCACCCTGATTTTGGTTCAGCGGTGGATTCCCTTGTTGGTTCACATTCGGATTAGAATTCTGATTCGGGCGTTGGTTCTGGTTCTACGCCAATTGGTGCATTTGATTCTATACCAGCTGCTGCACCTGATTCTGATTCTGCAACTGTAGAATGTTTCCTGCCTACCATCGCGGAATCAACCATGGACAGTTCTCCACTGTGTGATCTATAACAAAGAAAAACGTGCATTATGTCTGCAATAGTGGGAAATCTCGCTGATAGTGTCCCCACACCGCAAAGTGATAGCACTGAACAGGCCCACGACCTCCTTGTCCTCCTCCGCGACCAAATCCTCCTCCGTGTCCGCCCCAGAATCCTCCCTACTGTTGGTATTGCGGTTGATTGAACTGTTGTTGCATAGGATTCGATTGCATGCATTTCCCTTGCTGTGCATATTGCAGTTGCTGAACATACTGTGGCTCCTGTGGAGCCATTTGCATCGGAGCATATTGTGGCATAAACTACTGTGGTTGCTACTACGGTACAAACTGCACCTACGGTTGCGTTTGCGGTTTTTGTACGGCACGTTTGTCGTCCTTCACATAGAATGCATCATACGTCCGCTCCTGAAGTAACCCATACGCTTGACAGTCTTTGTTGTCATGTCCCACATATTTGCAAAATGTACAATACAAATTCATGGGCTTAATAACCATCTTCTGCATATAAGGACATTCCTCGTGGCGGTGCCCATATACCTGGCAGACACAACACCATGGCATGACTCCACCATTCAAGGGATTTGGTGCTCCTAAAAGCAGATAATTGCGGAAGTCTGGGCAATTATCCTTAGTATGTCCTTCTCCTCGACATCGCGTACACCATACTTCTTTGCACTGCTCCTTGCCCTTCTTAAGATCTTGAAGCTGTATCATCAGGTTAGCCAGCTGTGTCTGAATCTGCAACATCCCAGTTGCATTTTCACCAATTGGCGACGCTTCTAACCGCATTGCAATCTCCAGAGCTTCGCTGGGCATTGTAATGTTTTGTTGCATCAGCGGTAGTCGAATGTGTGGAAGCAGTGCCGCAATGAACCATTCTTTATGTTGGACAGTGCTCATATAAAAACTAACCTTTGCCATCAGCATCTTGAATCACTGGTCAAAGTCCCACACCATTTCATTGGGATACTACTTAATCTCTTTCAGTTTTGTAATATACTGTGCTTCAGACTTGGGTTTTTTGAATTCTATGATCAATCCATTCCTGATATCATCCAACGTCTTCTCTGGAGCTCTTGTAGGGACTAGAACAAACTTCATAAACCAATCTAATGCGCGACCTCGCAAAGTTGTCGCTAGCTGTCCTTTCTTAGCATTATCATCAGTAATCTGCTTTACGGTCCATACTGCTTCACATAAAAACCAGTACTGCTCAGGTTTATTTGTCCCATTTCCATGGAAGAGTGGCAACTTCGCATCCTCACCTGCCATTCTGGGCTTCCTTCCCGTAGTTGTTAAACTACTAGCAATCAAGTTTTGTTGACAAGGTGGTGTCGAGGTTGTGTTTCTCACTGGTTCACAGATAGTGAGTTGAGGTGTGGGTACGCTACCGCTAGGGTTTGGTCCTGCCTCTATCCTGGGCGTAGCCTAGTTGTCCTTGTCCGGACTGTAAGGTCGCTTCGTCCTGTGTGGTCTTCCTTTGCGGCCTTGTGGTTCGATCGCAGCAGGACCTTCTCCTATCCTCTCCCTCTTCTTTTGTCGAAACCTTGCTCCTCCCCTTGTAAGACCACTCTCTTCCTCAGCTTTACTCACAGTTTCGTCATGACCTGTACCAATCTACCCTTTATCATTCCATGTACCGCCCCCCTGCTGTCATGATACCCACGGCCTCCTCCCACTAGGCTATTTACTAATCCAGATGCATCTTCAATATACCCTTCTCGCAAATAAGCATCTTAATGGATAGTTGGAGCGATAGCAGAAACCTTCCCTGGGGTCCATGGAAGAAATATCTTTCAGCTTCACTATAAGACTTTTGGGTATCAACCGCAAATTCATTGATATAACCTTCCAATATGCTATCGATCCAAACTTCGACAACTCGCGACGCCTTGTTGTCAACTTCCTGCAACTCCTGGATCAGATATGGGGTCCAGGTCTTTAGCTCACCACCTTGGAAATTCCTATTCTGAAAGGTCAACTTTGCCAACCACTTGTACAAGATGACTGGAAATTCGCAGAAAAAATATTCGTGCGGACCGTCGTGAATATATCTTTCCACCCATTGATCTACTGTCATTCAAGTGTTCCGACTTTCTTCTTCAACGAATTCCTGCAATTTCTAATCAAACCATCCTTGTATCTCCGGCTGCGTCGGATGCCACAACATATCCTCCTTTCACTTCGCAAATGGTCCCGACAATGGAACAATTTGTTGACTCAGACCCAGTCGACAGGGGTTCCACTCACTGTCGACATCCAAACCACCGCAATCTCCCTGAGCACCGGCCCAGACAGGTTTTACCTCGTCCAGCAACACCTACGGAGCAGATGAGGTCTCACCTGAGATGTTCAATGGAGAATTGATGGAACCATGTTTCCGCCGAATGAAGGAGGATGTTTTGTGGCTTAATCACTTAACTTATTGCGACATTATAGGGGTAGATCTATGCATTTAACCCAAACATCAATTGTATTCATAGCATCATTCAACATTCATCATCGCAACATATACAACAGTAAAGCATTAATTGCAGTAAGAAAGCATAGCATCATTCATATATTGCAACATGCATTATGAAAGAGACATAAGGATTCTGCAAAATAGCTCCATCATATCATATTAACCCCGCAAAACCTAGATACAACATCTCCGCAAAAATATCGATCTCGCAGATATCTCAGGATCTCAAATACACAATCTCAGACGCATCTACCCAAGATGATCCAACGCATTCAATTATATGACTATATATAGGCTTTTGCCTTTACATTGCTTGTCCACTTACTAACAACTTCCTAACTGACACTTTGAAAAAATGACCCAATATCTAATTGACATGGTCCAAATGATCCAAAACTAACTGACATGGTCCAAACTAACCCAAAAACCCACCTACAGCGGTACAATTGACCCAAAAATACAAAAACATAACATCGTTTGCGCTCGGCTTTCCACCTTTCGCGGTATTGCAGCTCTCACAGTGCTACAATAATGACCCATCCTAACTGCCTGCCAACAGTTATATCTCTATAGTAGTTTCCGGAATAGATTGGTCAAGTTTGTGTTTCTTGTGTGTTGCTTTATTTGATCTATTGTTATAGTGCATTTTAAAAATTAAAAGTTACTTGTAAGGATTTAAACATGTTACAAAAAGTTTTAGAGTGCAGCGTTAACATTTATTGGGCATTGTCTATTGAATACTAATGCCCATTGATGTGATCAAGTGGTCATGTAACGTATTAAACCTCGTGCTATTGACGCGTGATAACAACGAATGCTTCGTGACATCGCCTCATACGCTAGTCAACCAAAAAAAAAAAAACTTACTATCAATGAAATGAAATGATGGAATGAGTATAGCTTCGATATGCTGGAGTGGAGGATAGACCATCATCCTTCCACCAAATCATCCAGCCAGCTCACCTTCTGAAATCTTCCATATTTGTGAGCATATTAACCAAAAAAAGGCAAAGCAACATTGGAATCAGTTACTAAATTTTAGCAATTGAGTGGCTCAATCGCCTTTTGCCCAGTGCTCATGACGCGCTACGAAAGTGGCACGCGCCACCCATGCCAAGGGACCAAGCAGGGCATAGCTATCATTGACATTTGTCCCTTACATTCTTAGACTCATACACATGTTCTTTACACCACCAGATGTCATTCTCAACTCATGTGGATACTTCCTCACCACACCACAAGTGAATCACAGACTCATACAAACAACTCTTGCAAACAAAGACTACAGGTTAATTTTACTTGATGAATATTATGAGTATAAGTTTGTTTGAGGAGAGAAAATCATCGAATGATGAATGTGCAACTTATCAATTTTCTCTCATAACACAGAGCTGGTTGCATGTTCGATGCCTTCCTATTTTCAATTACTAACATAGAGTTGGTTGGATGTTCGATGCCTTCCCATTTTCTTTGGATTGGATTGACGATGAGAGAGGAGCCATGATAATCCAAGCATGGATGCCCTATTAATGAATGTTGGGAGATTGTTGGTTGTCGGTTTGATTTAGAGTATGCGAATGAGAATTTATAGACTTCTTTCACTTGGCAGGTACAATTAGGTGTGATGCCTTTTTTTGGAGGATAATCTGTTGGAGGGCATGGGTGAACTGATAGATTCTGGTCTGCACAACCCCTCAATCTTCACCTAAATTGTAGGTACTTCCATAATCCTTATGTTTTGCATCTAAAATTTTGAGCAATGCCTATGTGTAACAAGAATTTTGGAGAGAAATGTTCAATTGTATAGTGTTTTGCATTTTCAGCATTGTTCTTTCTTGCATTGTAGTAAGTCTAAATAACATCCTAGTTAAACACACAAAGAAAATTAATTCTATAGAATGACAAAGACAACCTTAACATATTTTGTTAGATAATTTCTTTACCTTTGATTATTATTGGTAAAATCCAAGCAGAGTTACATATAGAAAGGGAATAATGTATTTGTGTTCTCGCTTCTGTTTTCTAGCAAAATGTCCAGAAAGCCTGAAACATAACCCATAATCTTATTTGAGTGCCCCTCAAAGACCTTGTAACATCCTGAAAATTCATAAAAATTTAAAATTTTTCTAAGGTAGCATTTAGTGCTATAATTGATATGTGGAAGTAAAATAAATTTTGATTTACTTAACTAAAGAACTAATAAAGATAAAACCTTTTCATAATTTTAAAACATGTTACGTCGATATTTTTGCTTGTGTTTATCTCTAGAATTACGTGATGTGTTTATGTTTAATTACGACACTGAATTCTTTATGAGTGCTGACTGTTTACTTTCTTTGCTGATGATGAAGGGGTCCTATGGGGCACCCCGAGGGCTACTTAGCTATTTAGCTAAAGCATTTGAACCTCTGTTGCAGATCGCAAGCAAGAGAGATGCTTCTATCGAAAAGGATCCTATTTTTAATTTTCAGTTAGCCTTCCACTTGTAAAATAGAGTAACTTGAAGTATTCGCGAGTGAGATTTATTCTAGATTGATCTTTGGTTATTTTATATAAATTTCAGTTACTTGCATTCAAAACTCAGAATTCATTTTGTTGAGATCATTCACTTGTTATAAGTTAGGTTACTGTGGAAAGTATAAAACATTATTTACTTGCTAAGTTGTAGAGCTTCAACCTTGCATCTATCAAAGATACTAAGTATCCATATACCTAATACAAATGGTAACAACTTAAGCTTAGGTATTAATACTTGTAAAGCAGTTCTTAGCATAACTTTTAGTCTTATGTACTATTTACATCAGCTTATTGTATCGATCCTCTCCATGAAGCATTGATACATTTATAATACATAATCTAAGTAGGAACCTGTAATGTTAAGATCACCTTAAGAATATTATGTAATAGCACTAATGTGTTTTGAGATCTTATGTTAGGTGCGAGAGCTTGAATAATAAATGTATTCTAAGCAATGTATTAAATGTTTAAATAACTAAATATGTGATGGAAAAGAAATGCAAAGTTTGAACAACACAAGGGAAATAAAAATTGACCACATTATACTATACTTCTATGTAAAATAAATAAGGTCACAACTTAAGTCTAGTGCTAAACTTATAATAAAAACTTAGCCTAGCCTTTAGTGTTATGTCCTAAGTGCTCCAACCTAGGGTTTAGCCTTATAAGGAATGGTATTAACACTCCTATGGCTACAAACCATACTATACAAAGTTATTAAAAGTGGAGATGACTAAAACTCTAAGCTTTGTACTTACAAGGTGATACATTCATATACCTTCTATAGTTTTATGAGTAAGGTCTTGATTACGGTTTCTACGAAATCTATAATATAATAATTATTAGGATGGGAACCATGATGTTGTTGATCTTGCGACAAGGTATGTAATAATGTTATACCCTAGTTGTTGATCAACCAAATATGAAAATCGAAACCATAACTATGCTGATTAATATGACTGTTGGGTTGTAAGTACGATGGTTGTTGGATATTGAGAGTGCATTAAAACATTAGGGTGGAATTCCCATTGGCATCAGGCTTCAAATTTGAAGCCTTCAGGGCCCTTCAAAGGTCATTTTACACGTCATAGAAGGCCACTTCAAATTTTACCATGCAAAAAAAAATTAATTTCATGGTAAGCCCTTCAATAATTAAATTAACCACTACTGTTTAAAATTGCAACATAAGGGTAGCTTCAAATTTCACCCATTAATAGTTTTTAGTGAGAAATTGGGAATGCGGCTACTAGCTAGGTGACTTGGGAGTGGGACTCGGTTACTCTCCAATATCCACGTGTTCGATCATCCATGGATCATGGACCATTGGGACTCTAATAATATCATTGAACAACTTACGTGGACGGGCTTACACTGAGCATCCCATGGCTTGAACGCTTCGAAGTTCTCGTGTTTGTAGCGAGCGCTTACGTGTTTAACACATTTAATGGCATCAACAAAATTATTAAACCTGGTAGGTGGCTCATACGTGTTGTTGCTAGTGGGATTACCAAGTTACAAGTTATCACATACCAATTCATGAATGCTGACTCCGTGAGTTAATTGAGTATTCAATGTATAATATATTATGTTAATGTGCCCCCGCGAATTTGGCATTTCAGACAAAATCCACAATCCATAAACTTCTTGTAATGTTGCAGGTTGTTGCTCCTTCCCGTGGCCCCTACCTATAGCCCTATGTTTTCTTTGTTGTATCAAGTTAATCCTACCGTCTACGGATCCCAGCCTCAAACCCTGTGTTTTCTTTATTGTATCAAGTCAATCCTGCAGCTCCTGAGTTCCACCTTTTGTTTTCTTTGTTGTATCAAGTCAATGCTCGAATTCCATGCTTCCATGGCTCCGACCATCAATATATAATATTGCATGAATAGAAACAAGCCTTTTCTTATACCCCTATTCCACTGTGGTTGAGCTACTTCCAAGTTTCACCTACCCTATCTCCTCCAGTCCTCCAGGAGAGTTTGCGGAGCGAAGCTGGCAATGCTAGCCTGCCATAAACATATTTAAAGAAATTCGTTTTCTTTGAGGAGCTCAACTTCAAGGCTGACTAGATTTTTGACATCCTATGAATTTACAGGTATGTACATCATTTTATCCATTCATGATCCCATCAATTATTTAAAAAATTTGTTATTTGATTAAAATTCTGTAACTTCAAAGTTCAAACACAATATTATTATTTGAATGAAATTTTGTTACTTCAAATGGGCCTTGAAGGCTTCAAATTTGAACCCTGGACCCAAGAGTGGGTTTGTCACAAATCTCTGTGAGAGGCTGTTTAGAACGACATTTATCAATTCCTAATTGTAGCAACAACAACAATTGCTTATTTCTTCATATGTCCTGTGTATACGCATATATATGATTCCATGTGCTCCTTGCCTTTCCCTATTTTCCATTGTCGCCCGATCGAAGCTCTTGAGAATTTAGCTACCCTTTAACTTTCGTGAAATGGAGGGGACAAGGAAGACCATTGTTTTCACTCTGAAACCGAGTGCTTCCCCGTTCAGCTACCACTGGACACGGTTGCATCCCTATGGGAAACAGGTGTGCGCAATGCGCCCCCGAACTTTACCAAAAATCCCAGGGATTTGGGGAAGTTCCTACTTTCCCAACCTCCATGCATCTAGTTAATGAGTAAAATCAAGAATCCATACTTTGTATCTAAAACTATATTACATGAGCTATTTTCCCCAATTGCTCAGTCATCGAATCGACACCTTCCTCTAGTACACGGTTTAGGATTCTTGGTATTTATTAATATGAAGACCACGGATGCTACTGCAAGTACAATCCGCGTTTGACTGTATGAACTAGGACAAAAATGTTTTTGTAATCTTGATTTTTAGAATGACAATGCTACTTTACCTTTTGATTTTGTTTCCCTTATCAGTTGGTTTGGAAAAAAGCATGAACTTCAACCATATAACAAGAACTTCAACCATCTATGCATCTCCTCTCTACTTGGTCTACCTACGTTTTACTTATGCTTCACAACCCATCCTCTACTCCATCATACCACGGATTTAGTATGTATAACGGGATCTAGGGGGGGGGGCCTATAAAGAAGAAGCATACAGGGTCCATAATTAACTATTGAGAACAAAAGTTGGCTGGAGTCAGATAGTTCTCTTTGCTCAATTTGGGAAACTGCTAAGATGGCAAAGGTGGCATAGTGGCCTAGAGACTGAGCCACTAGATCCGGGCGAAATATGGTTGTGTTATATGACATATATAATGTTCAGTGCTGCTATATCCACTAAAAAATAAAGCCTCTCAACTTTACTACGTCAGTAAACATTGAAATTTTGATGTACTATTACATTTTCAAATGAAAAGAATAACTTACTTTTACATGGCAGCATTGAAGGGTTCAATATCTCATAGCCCTTCATAGTGAAATGGGACCCCACCCTTCAAATTTGATCCCTGATTGGCATCCACCATGGCGAACCTTCACGTGGATTTTTCTTGGGTTGTGGTGATGCATTAACTGCTTGGATTTTATTGTTACGAGTTCTTAAGGTTAGTAGCAGGTTTTGGAGGCATCTCTCCAACTTTCGAACCCGTGACCTATTACTTCATTAACTCCCACAATGGGTTCTCAGAGCCAAGCCACTCTTTTGCTGCGTTGTTGGTGAATGTTTAAGGTGTTGGTGCTCTCGTCGGTTGCATGAGCGAATGTTCAGAACAGGGCTCTTTTGTTGATAGGTAAGTCATGGCTCCTTACAAAACTTTGTAATGTTGCAGTTGTAGGTATTTGAACTATTGGTTTACGTTTCCTTGAAAACTAATCCTACTGCTGTTGTAGTGGCAGATGAGTCCTCGGCGTTGGTTTCTTTTGCAAAGATAGAAGGTTCAGGATGAAAGCAATGAAACCTGGTAAGCCTTGGCGATACTTCGTGGGCATCCATAGTGCTTCGAGCTATATTCTTGGCAAGGTGTCTGTCTGTGATGGTTGTTCGAGACTTTTGTTTTGATTTTTAATATTTAATTACTCAGTAGTTGTAAAACCTTTTAGCCATGAGGCAAAGTGTAAGGTACAGGGAGGAGTAACCCTCGACTTATTACTTCGTTGGTTTCTAAATGCAAAAATTGCAAGACGGGAATAACAAATAAGTTTTGGTATTCGGAATATTTTCCATGTTTGTGCAACGTCAAAACTGTAATTTAATCTCGCTGTAATGATATACGTGGTCTTTTAGAGTGCGTTTCTTTTATTTGTTTGAAATGTAAGTAGTTGCAGGGTTTTGTAAACTCTTGGCAGTCTGCGTTTATTTAAGAAATGTCAACAGATGATATTAAGGGATGAGCCCGACCCTACAATATAACATATTTTGAATATCCCGAGCGTAGAATGTCTAGATTATTGTGGTTCCTATGTTATGAAATGTTTATAACGTATTTATAATAATACTATTTACTGTGCAAAGGCAATAAGCCTTGTTGAAACCCTGTTGAAGTAATTTGGTGTAGAGAAAGGGTTTAAGGGTCTCGGCCGTAATGGCTGGTTTCGAATCCTACCTATTTCTGAATACTGTTTTGTTTTCTTACTTAACTGTATAAAAGATAAGGGTCGTTCGAATTAAAAAGTCGTTCTGAGTTTGAAGAAATATCAATGATAAAAGGATAAAGTATTAATGTATACTATGTATATGGATTTTGACCTTCTGTGCAGTTGTTTCAATTCGTAAATATTGATAATAATCTACATTATTTATTTCGATTCTGCTAGTATTATAATTCAGCATATTAAGATATTTTAAATAGGATATTCAAATGAAAAGAAAAAATATAGTGAGAAGATATACATATTATTGGTCTTCTACGAGGGCTAAATAACCTAAAACTGAACCTTAGATTTTTGTGCAGAAAATAGAAATGCTTATGTAATTTCACTTCTATTACTGCGAATGAAAATGCATTAAATTGTTTAAATAAAACAATCATTGCTATGTTTTTCTATAGTTTAGAATAAGAAAGATTTCATTTTTTTACAACAAGCAAATAAAGAAATACTAATAATAAACAGAGTTTATTTATGATTATCATTCAATCATTTTATCTATTGCATATCACTGTCCATATTTATATTTAAACACCCTTCCCTGTACTAGAGTACGACACAAATATAGTGCATGGAAAAATACAGGGAAGTAATTTCTTCTTATCATTTCATAGAACTTCTACTACTATTTACAGAATAACATACAGATCAGAAATTCAGACATTTACTTATGTATGGTGATGACTATTAATATTCAGCTTATAAATCCTAATTCAACAGTTATAGAAGAATAAAATTAACTACTATGAAATGAAATAACAAGTAGAACTTGGAATGTAGATAGGGTGGACAAACACCCAAAGAGGCTTGTTCCTCCCAACCTTCTCCAGAAGAAGCAGCCAATATCTCTTGCTCCTTTGGACCCCCGAGCCTATTTATTGAACCACTAGGTAGAAGACTCTGTGTAGAAAAAAGGCACTCAGGTTGTACTTTCGGCAATCAATGGAGACTTGCAATACACCTCAAAATAAACCTCTACACTTAGCAGAAAAAATTTGCACTCAACAGAAGTGAAACAACCTTACTCTACAACTCAAAACATAGCTTCCCCTCATCGAATCTCTTGTGTGCATATAACAGAACCACAAGGTAAATTTTCTCGTCCGAAAAAGTGTGAGCCTCTGCTCAATTCGATGGCTTATAAAGATGCCTAGGTCTTTAGTGGTCAGTTTCCAAATAAATGAGCCTCAAGCTCCAGTCTCATCTTTCAGGGAACTTTGACCACAATTCAAGGGAGTTGTCCCATAACAATAACTAGTTACTGAGTTCATGATGTTGCCACTTGTCCATTGCCTTCTACCCGAGATTCCATTCCACCTAGTGGGTGAGTAAACACTCTTTCAACAGTCTCTTTGGGTGAGTGTCTCCTATTTTATTTTATTAAATAATATTATTGTGCAATTACTGTCATCCTTGGCCATTTGGCCAAATATAAAACTTTACAATAAAAGTTAAGATAATGTTTTCTTCAAACATAAAATGTTTCAACAAAGGGGTATGTTACAGACCTACATACTCTAGCATCCACCGTGAGGGAAGAACTGGGTCGTATAAATGATTTTATGCTCCATGAGCGCCCCTCAAAAGACCTGCAGACTATTGCATAAGTGAAATGGGAAATGTTAGTCAGCCACTCAAATGAAACAGAGGGAATAGATACTGACTTCACTCTAAACAAAAAAAACAAAAAACAAAAATATAATCCACCCTCGAACCCCCCAATAGATAAGATCATACCCTTGCATACCCAGGGATAAAGCATGCAAGTAATTTATTTGATAGAAAATATAAATTTATGAAATTATCTGTAGTACGTGAACTTCTTCCATATGTGTCCAGTAGAAAATTTCAAACTCAGAGGAGAGCTAGTTGGATATGCCTACGCTCAATTATGATTATAATTAGAATTCATTACACATACCATGCTATGCTGAGAATAAACATAGACTTGCATATACAAAGTCACCTAGCATGAAGTTTTGATAAATTTCGCCATGTGTGTCATCTTGGACAGATTCAAGCCCTTCGTTTCTACAGCTACAGTTGAACAGAGAATCGCATCAATTACAATGACATAAAATATATCAACTGAAGATGTGGATATTGCAACTATGAATTGCATAGTCGAGGGAGAGCAAACAAAATGATCCGAAGAGTTGTGAATTGGGAATGAGAGATCTAAATTTATGGGCAAGGGATTTAGCTAGCTAGAAGGTTCTTTTACTTTAGTGTTATGTCACGAAGGCACGGAGGAAGGTTCTATTACTTCCATGTTATGTCATGGTAGGTAGAGAGAAAATTCTTGTCACCACCATTGAATAATAATTACCATAAAGTTTGCCTCTATCCATTAGTCAGAAACCACCACAAGTTCAAATTCATTAAATCGAGGGTAGAAATATTTTTCAAATCGTCAGATGATTTCATATTATTAATGACCTGCAAAATCATAAAGGAAGGAGGACTTCAAAGTACATACGTGGCAAGTTTATGGTATTTTGCATTTTTAAATAATTTTTGAATTTGATAATTGATCTGCACACCAAGGAAAAATTCTCAAATCTGACTGATCTACCAATCAAGAAATTAATTAATCTCATTTTAAAAATTTATAACTTTTATTTTATTTTTGAAAAAATAAATTTAATAAAAAATATTTCATAACCTTTATGCAACATTAAGAAAAAAACACTAATTTAATTAAAAGTCAAACCACTTGGGCGACCAAGTGATCGCTATAAGCGCAGTAGGGATTAATAATAAGACGACTATGACATTTACATTGTAATGTAGATTTAATTTTAATAATCTATATGCATTGTCTAAAAATTCTAATTTGAGTTGGAATAGATGATTTTTTTTAGGACCAGCCCTATTTTGCAAAAGAAAAAATTAAGAGATTCCCATCCAATTCGTAATGGCGGATCCAAATATTACTTGCAAAATAATAAATAACCATTAAATCCAAATCATTGAATTTTTAGACATCTCCTAATCTATATTGTATAATCACTAATGGTGTTATTAGTGCTCATGTCCTCTATGGCCTTATTTATGACCACTGATGGCAATGCCACTCATTTTTTTACTTAAAATATTTAGGTGTTCCAACTCTTCAGCCTCACTATATTAGTGCATATATTTTGGGGTGATTATATGGGTGTGCTGGGTATCACAAATCTAGAAATATCCCTACTGTTATTAGCTTTGTGAGGGATAAGCAAAGAAACCGTTTCACTATATCACTGCATATATTTTGGAGTGATGATTATATGGGTGTGCTGGGTATCACAAATCTATAAATCTCCCTACTGTTATCAGCTTTGTGAGGGATAAGTAAAGGAACCATTGGGTGCAATCAGAACACTTCTTTAACAATCACGCAGAGGTAAGGTAGACACTCTGCATCATTCTCTTCCATCATTCACTACTATTCCAACATATATCTAGCATCATACCATGGATATGGATCACTCTTGTCCAATAATAAGCCATATCCAACATATGAGCCAATAACCAACATAGATCCATTTTAACTTTTTCTTTATCAAGTTCCAAGAAGGATCAAATCCTTTAAGGTGTCAGAATTAAGAAGAATCTATGTTGGTTCCAATCCCAGTGGTCACATCAAAACAATGTTGCTTATAAACAAAAATTACCACATTGAAATCAACTCATCCAAAAAGTTAAAAAAATATGTACACCATCAAAATGGTGAATTGTAATAAAGTAATAATCATGTTAAGGTATATACATGTGAAAGAATGGGGTGGAAGACAAAATAGGAAAATAGGAAAAAGTTGCATTAATTAATTAATTATGAATTAAAATACTTGCAATTTACCGAATTATTGATTAATTTGCAATTATTACAAAACTAATATCTAACTTATTGTTTTACTATTAGCTTAACAATACATAATCATATATATATTCCATCACAATCATCCAAGTGTCCACTATTCCAATTTGGAATCCTACAAATAGGCAAAAAAATGTATTCATTCATTGATTATGAAGTAAAATAGTTTGCAAGTATTTATCAAAAGATTTATTTAAAACGGAAGGATGCATCAATAGAAAATGAAATTGAAATTGGATATATATTTAAAGAAGAGAAATCTAATTAGACAACTTATATGTTTAAAGACCAAGCTTTGTATATGGAAAGCTAATTAATGACATATACAATAAAAAGAATATTTCTATGATATTATTGATCCATATTTTGGAAGGACTCTCACAAACACACAAAATTATACAATTCTATTATCTAAAATATAATAAAAACAAAAGTAAATGTGTAAATGAAGTATAAACACATTTATAAATAAAATATAAATAACTGTGTAACAAACTGAAATTATATTCATAAAATGGGTGTGTACAATGATAATAATAATCTCTGAGAAGAGTTTTTGTGTATCTCTACTATGATTCATTAAAAAACAAAAAAGGGTGATGCCTCTTTTTATTACAATGTATATGAGAAAATGAAAGGACATAAAAGCTTAAGAGACTATATGCTAAAAAATAATGAGTTAGTGCCACTTGGCAATGTGATGGTCACCACAAGAAACCAGAAATGGAATTAGAGTTATATTTAGAATTCTTAGGTGATTAAATATGTTGGAAATTTTTGAAAATGTTTGGAAGGTGTTAGTGAAAAAAATGTTTGGAAAAATTTCAAAATTGTTTTAAATATAAAATAATTTTTCTTAAAATATTTTGTCTATATTTATATTAAATTTTAACTTTTTTTAATTTCAAAATTTTTATTATAATACTATTTTTTAACTTTGTAAAATATCAAAATTATATTATTATTAAAATTAATCTTATAAAAATTAAATAACATTATGAAGTTGAAGGTTTTTGATAATGCAGGGTGGGGTTTAAATTCCCTACACTCTTCTCGCATGAAAAAAAAAACATCATCACTATAAAATTTTAAAATATATTAAACTTTAAAATTAAATAATGAAAATTCATTAAAAATAATAATAATAATACAAATAATTTAATAAGATACAAATTAAAAATAAAGATCAAATAAATAATAAATGGCATTCATCAATCCTTCCTTCACGTAAATATTCCATGTATCTTCAAATTCTTTAGATTAACATTTCACGTAATTATTCCACGTATTTTGAAGAAAATAAGAGAAGATCTGTTGATTTTTATTTTGAAAATGGAATGATTTTATCAACCATCATTCAAATATTTCTTTTAAAACTTTGTTTTTAAAGTGTCAAACGTACTTTTACAATTTGTTTGATTCTTCTGATTTGTTATATTTTTCTTTTAATATTTTTTTTAAATTGTCCAAAGTTCTTTTACAATTACAATTTTAACAATCAAAATCTAATTTTAAACAAAAATTTTATTAAAATAATTAATTTTACTTATTCCATTTTAAAGAGTCACCCATGTGTCATTTATATAATTTAACGTACTCTATTAGTGTCATTTAATTCATGAATATGGAGATTATAAAATTGAAAAAAATAGATAATTAACTTTATAAAAAGGAGTAATTTATTTATTTTATTTTTCCATTTTACTATTGGTTTTGGTAGGAATCTGGTAAAATTATTTTTAGTAAACTCTAAATTTTTACGTGTTTAAATTGTGTTTTTGAATTGATAAATAGATTCAGCACCATCTAATAAGCCTTGACACTTAAATTATGCAATTTTCATAGCTAATATTTAGGTCGAAGACGTTTATTCTGAGAAAAGATATTTCATAACTGAATTCCTAATCTATGAAATGAATAGAATCTTGCCACGTGCATTCTTATCCACAGCCAAGTTCTGTCCACCAAATTCGTCCATGTTCAGTCATCCTTCAGCAATAGCTTCGTTTTTCCAGCTACGGTTCTGATTCCTCTTACATGTAGACGTGACGGCTTGGTCCTCACTGCCTGAACCTTGTCAATTAAATGGTGTCTTTTGACACCACCAGTTGAGCTTTGAATTCTGTCTTTAAGCTTTTCTCTACCCTTTTCAGTTGTTGTGTAGGGTAAATCTTTAGCATTTGAGGTTATGATTGTTTCCTATATTTGCTTTCTAGGGAGTAGAATCATACCAGTGGTTTTTTGTTTTGGAAGAGAAGCCCATGGGTGCTTTATTTTGATGGTTATCCATTGCTAAAGGCTGTGGTTTCCTTTTATTTTCTTCTTTCCTTCCCTTTGATTGTTCGGGTTGCTTTCTTAGGGTAAATATTTAATATTTTAGGTTATGGCTGTTTCCTGTATTTGTTTTTTTGGGGTGTAGAATCATATTTTTAATAAATTGAAGCTAGGGATTTTTTGTAAATTTGAAAGCATATAATCTGCGGTACTCGGCTCGGTGATTAAGATTTTGCTCCTGTTGAAATTATATGGTGTACATGGCGTGCACTTGGCTTGGTAATTAAGATGCAGGCCTTTGTTTAAGATTTCCTGTGAATAAATTCAAAAATGCTTGTTTTGTAAGGTGTTTTTACTATGAAAACCCCCCTCTCGTTTAAGATTTATTGTGATTGAATTCAAGTTATTTGTTTTGTAAGGCGTTTTTACTATGAAAATCCTGGGTTGTCTATAAAACCAGTGGTTGAAAGTTAGATGTCATGTATTTTTATTTATATTTCGGTTATGTTGTTCGGTTACTTTTGAATCCGAGAGCCCCCTGTCACTTGGCATGCTTATCGATTGCAATCTATCTCCCATGGGTTCGAGAGTATGATTGTTAATGTGTGCAATATTTTTCTCCAATGCCTTAGTGCAGTTTTATGTTTACAGCCATATAGTTGATGAGGCAATAAGAGCCTCAATATGGTAGTTCTTTGCAGGTCTTGAATTTCAGGCATTATGGGATGATTACATTGGCCCAGAGTGATTTTGGTTTCGTCAATGCTGATCACACATTCTATGAGGAGCTTGTGGCGTTCCAGCAATTGATTGCTAGACCTGTGACAAATGTTGTTGTTGGGAATCTCTTTTAAAATAGTTTTAAGGGCTCCTTGGAGTTTGAACATTAGTCCATCCTTGCAACTATTAAGAAGATATTCAATCTGAAATCATATTTTCAGACAAAGGGAGACGCTTGGGATGGATAAGATAGCCCACGAACAGACTGCACATGTATGTATATATCTGTCATTTAGAATTTTAGATAAGAATTAAAGAAGCCATGTGGCCAGGTAAATTACACTTTCTTTTCAAATCTACTTCTTATACTTTGACATCAAATTTGATTTGTTTCTTTAAACTGTTTTTTTTAACAAATGAGTTACCCATACTAATTCTTATAAGTCTAGGTTAGGTAAATAAATCTTGCTTCATAGTGTTCCATTTTCATTGATTTATATATACTTTTTGCATCGTTATATTCCTCATACATGCATAATCCTGTAGCTATCTTTTGAACAGGGCGGTTTGGGCTTGGCCAGCAATATAATCTTTCAGAATGTTCAAATGGTAGACACCGACAACCATATAGAGAAAATATTAAGCTAGCAATTTAAAACTGATATTACTCAGTTCCTATGTATCCATTGTGTATTTTGATGGAGAGCGTTGCCACACCATCGTTGTATTTGTTAAGAGGGAATGCCAGATCACATAATGAATACTAATTGGGATGGGACCAGGGTTGTGGGATAATTCCTAAGCCCGTCCGCTTTTGCTACCTCTGCTTTCATGCGCACTAGAGATCCAAATTCCTAGCATATTTGAATAATGTTTTAATTAAGTTATTGTAGAGATTAAATTTATGTCATTGAAAAACACTTTACAATTAGAAAACTTAATCCTTGTAGAAATTGTAAAGACCTGTGTCCGATTAAAGAACTTACAGTGAATGAGATAACTCCCACCCCAAAGCCTTTCAATAATCGCCTTATGTACCAGAATAAAAAATTATGCAACAAGACATCAACAATAAGCAACAAAATGATTGTCGTAATTCCAGGATGATTTATTATCCTAACCATGCTCAAAATATAAATAATTCTGTTAAAAAAAGAACAAGTTACCATAGTAAAAAAGATCATGAATCACCCTAGAATAGTGGGAACTAAGGATGGCATAGAGGAGAGGTAAGTGAAAACTTTGAAGATATTATCAAAGTCGAACTTCAAAGCAGAGTAGCTAAAATGCTTGAACAAATGAATTGATTCAAATGCAACAACATATGATTGTTTGTAAAGATAACTTATATACAAATAGGCATGATATTGTAAGGGCGTACCCATTTTCTTCCAATATAATCTACCATTATCTCGCTCACTAACGCGTTGTCTTGGACTATCTAATTACTATCTCTGGATATAACTGGGGCTGTCTAATTATCACTGTAGTTTGAATTGCCTAACACTTGGCACAAAAGTTTGGAAACACAAATATAGTAGATGAAATATATTCAAATTCTTTCAAAAGGCCTGAAATTTGGCAAAAGTTTGGAACCCAATTATATTATATTTGATATATTGAAATTCTTAAAAAATGTAAGATTTTTTTAGCAAGGTTTTGAGTGCTTTTTATAAAGCTTTACTCTTTTTAGCAAAAGTTTTAAAGGGATCTTTTAATTTGAGTATTTTCTGAGTTTTTGAATGAACTTAGTTAAAGAAAATGTTTTATTAAAAAAGTGTTTTTTTTAAGAAGTGTAGTATAGGAATATTTATTCAAGTAAATAAGTGTTTATTAGTAAGTTGTTTTTTTACAGGAGTATATTAACATAGGAGCTTTAACTTGAGTTTCTCTGAGTTTAGTTAAAGTAAATTGTTTTTTGATAGGGTATGAATTTGCCCTCAATTAAATTTAGTTTTTATGCATAAATTGCATTTTGTTAAGAAGGGTATGAATTTGACCTTAGTCAGTATTAGTAAATTGTTTTTGGTCAAAGAGTGTAGATGCTACAAAGAAAATTATTTATTCAGGTAACTTTGATTTGCACATGACCCTGTGGAAAAACTTGTCAAATAAAGGCTACAGCCTCCCAGTTGGATTTCGAATTTTGAACTTGCATTGTCCTCATTATAAACATTCCAACTATCGACAAACATTCCAAAAACACTATTAAGACAAACTAATATTCAAATATTTAATGTTATATTTATTTATATATTAATATTCAATATAAAATACAATCAGTTTGATCAAATTGAAATAGAAAATAAATCCATTATGACAAATAAGCATTGCATTGTTGTTTGTTGGCATTGGCAACTCATGAAATCCACTTCTCAATTTTAAGAGAGGTCAAGATTTGGTGACTTATTTGTGACATAAACAGTGTTATTTTATTTCTAGATATCCTATGATTACTTTGTAAGAGATAAGGCTGCCTCTATCTTGCCTCTGAGTATATACTTGTGGCTATGATACAGGTCATCACTTTCCTTGTTCAGCGAGAAAAATGCTTCCTTTGTGGCTATGATACAGGTCATCACTTTCCTTGTTCAGCGAGAAAAATGCTTCCTTTGTGGCCAGGTAGGTGATTTTGCAACTGCTTGTGAAGGAATTCTAGTTCCAAAACCAAGAGAATTGGATGAGGAGGGCAATGAACATAGTCAAGTTCCTAGAAAACCTTTTCAGGTTTGCTAGAAAAATTGAAACTTAGAATTGTTTTATTTACTTTATAATTTGAATGGGAGACATTCTTTCACCCATAGGCTAGGGATTTCATTAGAATATGTCTACTGCCATATGCCATTATGATAATAATTGAGCAGTTTCTCAGCATCAAGACCTTGTGAGAGTACTTGGAGTATGACATGAAGATACTAGACCCTACATTTGAGTTGGATTTTGAACGGCTTGTGGATGATTTCGTCTTTATGTGTTTATTGGGGGGGAATTATTTCCTTCCACACATACCTACATTGGAAATTCATGAGTTTTGTACATGACTTCTAGCACATGCATGTAATGCTTGCTTTTGTTGACAATCACATTGGAAATTCATGAGGTTTGTACATGCTTTGTGGCATTGCTATATTGCTTTGTCTTTTTTACAAATAAAAACAAAGTCTTTACTATTGGCATTGTTATAGGGGTGGTTTGCTTTTCACTGGTTATCCATATGTGATTGGAAATTAGTTTCCTTGTCATCAATCTTTTTTTGTCATACGAAGAAATGAAGATGCTTTTAGTAGGAAACTTTCTCTCAATGGATTTTTTACAGAGTTGTAGTGTGGTTGTATTATATTAAAGAGGATACAGTGAATGACCAAAAATTAATCCAAAATTCTAGGTATGACAAAATTCAATGTAGTTCTACATCTTGTTGTAAGGTGACAGATAAATTTTCATCTGGTTCTAAAATTAAGATGCAACTATTTCTGTCATGGTGCAATCAACTTGCTGATGGTTGTATACAAAAAGGAGTTTGGTGAAATGGGTGGTTACATCATATATGATAGATGCGGGTGAGGTCAGGAATTTGGTCTTGCAGAGAATCTGCTTTTTATCATATCTTGGTATTTGAAAAAAATTAAATAGTGATATTAGAAAAAAAATTGAGCACTTTGATATGCTTGTCTTCATCTATTGTAAAGGAGGTTCTGAAAGATTTTTCATTTGAATGTATTTATAAATTTTCAAAGTTAGGAGTCTTATATATGTGCTCGTAGGTTTCATAGTTGAAATTTATTATTGTACTTATTTTAGGAAACATAGGAGTCAATCAAAGATGCCCACCCTCATTGCATGAACAAGGGAAGCAAATCTTTGTCATGCACCTAAATATGTACTTTTAATGATCTTGTATATTGCATGATTCCGTTTTTTCCCACAAAAGGATTTTGTCCTGGATGCCACTATTTTTTCAGCTTATACTTTATTTTTCCTATTAAGTTGGTATGGCATTGTGTTCTTGGAATAGTGCAACTTTCCATAGTGTAGAAATACTCCTTCATTCCCTCGTGGAGATTTTTTCTCACTCGGACACTATCTGTTGTTCAAACTCTTATTGAACTTCCTCTACAATTCAAACTTCTTTTATGGTGCCACTGTGTCTTTGGAGTATTTTGTTAATCTTCTTAAATATAGAACTTGTCAAAACTATGTTGTCTTTGCGTATTATTTATATATTCTCGACAGTTTGTACTTCCTGTAGAATTCATGTTTCTTTTTTATGTTGCCACTGTTTTTTGAGATTTTGATCCAGTTTTCCTTGGTGGACCTTACCAAAACTCTGTTTTTGAAATAGTCATTTTGATGATCATGTCTGTGACAAATCTCGAACAGTGAACTTCACTTCCCTTGATCATAGTGACTATTAGCAAGAATTGTGTGCCATAGAGAGAGTACATGTTAGTTGGTAAAGTCTTTATGCAATATATTCAGTAAGAACATAAAGCAGACACCTTCAATTCCCTTGAGCATAGTGACCACTGGAAAATTTTGTGCCACCGAGAGTAAATGTTGGTTGTATTTTTGCTGAAATTTGATGGTGTGGGTTAAATGTTCATTAAAACACTTACCCTATTTTTAATGTCTCTCTTGGCACAATTTTGGCTTCAATCTAGCAACTGCAACTTCAATCATTGTGAAACTGGATGAATTTCATTAACTCAAAATAGTGATCTTAGCGATTTCCATGCTCTCTGAATTGACTCAGAATGCCATAATTGCAATTTGAACAAAGGATTGATTGGATTCAGGATTTTTAGGATTTCCAGATTCGAGTGGAGGTGGCTGGAAATGGGGCAATTTAGTCCATAGTTAAACAACACCAAATTTTACAGCTTTGTTGGTTTAGGTATTCTTCCCCCTTGCCCTTTGTACGGGAATTTATATGGTTTAATGATATATGTTTCATGACTGTCTATGTGATCTTTTATTTCTATTGCACTTTTCACAAAGATGCTTTACCAATCCTTTTGGCTAGCATCTTTGTACTTTTATAGCCGCATTTACCATTTATGGCTAGCAATGGATATTGATATCTAAATTTAATTTAATTTAATATCCTAACCCCTAGAATACTGGATTGAAGATTGGTCATATATTATCTCGTATTTAATAAATCAGATTTGTGGTCTAGAACTTGTGCTATCAATTCACCAAGCACATTCATTTTTAAGTTGATTAGAGTTCATAAACTGTGTTGAATTTATAGCATTTGTAGTGTTTTTGCACTTTTTGTGAAGCAGGAACCTTGAGAATATGTGCTCTTCATATTCTACTTTGTTTTGGTTGAATACTTTGCAATTTGGACAATTTGTGAACTTTTAGAGAGTCATATGTGAATTTCACTTTGTAGAAAACCTATAGTAGAGTGAAGGGTTCCTCTTGGAAATTACAAGCATTCTTAATGGTCCAAATGGACCATGAGATGATCGCAAGAAGGGATTTATGGTCCATCACCTTAGCATCGTTGAACCATTTTTTTAGCCTTTTAACTAGCCATTTCCCTTTTCCTCCAATTAGAGTAAGTCTAGAGTCCCATACTTCCCAGGAAATAACGTTTTCCTTCTCAAGGACATCCCAATCTTGGAGTATTGAAGTTTCTTTTCTAATGTTTTCCAATAATTAAATGTAATATTGCATAAGAGTAGAAATTATCCACCATGTACTTCAAGTCAACCAAATGAAGAACCAAGCAACTTGCCATTTGAATCGCTCTTCAAAACCCAAAACAGTCGTTGTACATTTACTTGGGGGTGGGCATGAACTACTTTTACAATGTAAGGCATCAACTGAAAGGTCTGAAGACAAGCAGTTTGGTTGATGCTTTATATTTTTGCATTGTAACAATGACTATCGTGGGTTATGGAAATCTTGTTCCTCATAGCATTCTTGCCAATTTTTTTGCTTCTGTCTTTGTCTTTGCTGGAATAACCCTTGTGAGTTTGCTTCTCAACAGTGCAACAGACAACCTTGTTGAGAAGAAGGAGAGTTATTGATTAAGGCTTTTCATGCTCATCATAGTCATGGTCTAGATATGTTTTCTAATGATGTCAAACCCACAAAGTACAGTGGAAGCTATTAGTATCCTTGTCAACCCTTCTGGCACTGATTGTGGTTGGTATAGTTGTCTTACATGAGGTTGAGGGTTTGGATTTCTTCAATTCATTTTATTATGTTTTCACAACCATTACAACTTTAGGATATCGAGATCAAAGCTTTTCGACAGAAGGGGTACGCATCTTTGTTATTGTTTGGATCTTGGTTAGTACCATATGTCTTGCTCAGTTCTTTTTTGTACCTTGCTGAGACGAGAACTAAAGATAGGCAGTAGTCATTGGTGCATTGGGTTTTGATCGGAAAGACTACCATTACAGACCTTGAAGCAACAGAAATGGATTCTGATGGAGTTGTCAGGTATAGTCTGTGTGGTGTTGTTTCCATAAAACAAATTGCATGTGTTGCGGTACCTAGGAAAAGTGTTCATAAGTTGCATTGTATCCTTAGAGTTATAATTTTATATGACATTTTGTGAATTTATGGTTAACTAATCAAAGAAATTCAAATCAATGGTTATGCTTGATCCAATCTTTCCTTCTAGCTCATTGCACAATATCTTCAAACATTATATTTAGAATTGCATATGGGATGGGACTCTAATTTAATTTTGATTTACAATACTGTAGAATTTGTTATTTATAAATCGAAAGAGATGTGGAAGATTGGAGAGGAAGATGTTTTGCTTGTATTGAAAGAGTTTGATTATATTGATGAAGACCACTCAGGTTCAATGACAGTATCTGAGATGAAAATTGATACAAGAACTAGAAAATTGATACAAGATTACATGCAGTAATATTGGCAATTTAAAGTTCTCTTACTAATGTATTCTCTGGTGTTTGATTCATATGATGTGAATCTTTGGGCCCATTCTGTGGTATTATTTTTTGGGAAAGAATGCTTTTGGGTAATTCTTTATCTTCTTCTCAGAATGTGATAACTTATTACTAAATCCAGTGAATTTTGGGAACAACAAATCAAGGAATTGGAAGGCTAAAATTGGTATATATTTGCTTTGATATCTCCATGGATTTTGTAAGTACCGAACATTCCTCTATTAGGACTTGCCCTAATTGAATGTGATATGTAAAAAATATTCAACTTTGTATCTTCTTCTCAATGTTAGGAATATCTTGCATAAGTTCTATTTCTAATACCTATGATGTATATGTTGTTCCAAACAGAGGAAATGATTATGTAGTATTGATACTTACTAGTTTCTACTAGATATATGTGATATCATTTGTTAAAGTTCAAAACGCTCACTTAGATGCCTAAATTTTTCAAGTTTGTAATGTTATATAGAATAAAAGAAAATACTTTTCTCTAGTAGTTGTGTAGTGAATTAGAGAATGAGAATTTTGAAGTTGTTTGGTCATGACCTATCACAAGTCATATGTATGATGTATGTATTATGGAATCCAAATTTTATTAAAATATTATCTATTGACTTTTTCTTTCATTTTTTATTTCATACTTACTTATGCTTTTGTACACTTGTCACATGATTTGATATTGTCGTTGTATTTGTTTCAGGTTTGATTTTTTTCATCTTTAAAATTTTATAAATGGTTTATGAGTTCTAGATGGGATTTTATTTTCAGTTGGAACATATTTACTTGAAGATCACACACCTGTATGAATTCCACAAACATAAATATCATAAGTAGATGTAACTTTAGAAACTTGACACTGGAAGACACAAGTAGCAAGTGGATAGCACCTTGGTTTGTACTGTAAAACCTATCACGTTATATGAAGAATAAACATTTGAGTTTTTTAATTCCCCAAAGTATTTTTCTCTAGATAAAAAAAATTCTATCATTGTGTGAACTGTGAACTGTTCTTGCACTTACTATCCTTGATAGTCATGCAGAATACATTGAATTCCTGCAGAATACATTGAATTCAGGCACTAAAGACATGGAAAAAAAAACAAAGTTTCAATGGATAGCCAAGGAGTGAGAATTGCAACGAATGTGAAGAATTTCCATTCTGCAATTCACACACTGCCAATGAGCATTTGTAATCCCAGTTTAGTTTGTTATCCGGGACAAGTTCAAAATAACTTGGGAGAAATCCCTTAGTGGTAGAATCCCTGGAGTGGGTAAAATAAGTGCAGCGAGCTAGTACATTGTACAACAACAGTCAGAAAAACCCAGACGACAAAGGATGACAAAAGATGGAAGGTTCCCTCATGAAGAACAACATAACCAAAAGTCAGGTTGCACGAATGGAGCAGAGAATACGAGCATGGATAACAAGATCCAGGCGTTCAAAAAACCAAAGGTAAAAACCCTGAAGTCTTTGTTAATGATAATTCTTCTTCTATTTTTTTCATTCCATTCTAGCTCAAAACAAATATAGATATCCATGTTGATGATGGCCAAGTCGATGCCAAAATGTTGGACCACTAATTTGACAGAGAGAGGAATCCTACATTATTTAAGGGTACAAAGATGAGTAAAAGTTATATTTTACAACGCTAAAGATCATTAACCATGAATTAATGATTAATGTGGAGGGAAAGCTACAGACAAATATAAAACAAGCTATTTTGTTATAACTTAGACCTCAAGCTTGAGGATCAACAGTTATTGCTGAAATACCATGGAGGTTTACATCACTTCATTAGAAGAGAGCTAGCCCTCTGAGGTAAATAACCTCAATGATCATTGTAAGGTCTTATTTATAGAGAGGCTAGGGACAAGAAATCAACATAAAATGGAGAAATGGAAAACCCGAAGGTACACCAACAATAGTAAGATGGAAGGAATAATACTTATAAAGGTAAGCAAAATATGTCTAGTTTCGGCCAATCAAGGCAACAGATTAGTCAATGGAAATAAGCAAATTGAAATGACACTTTTGAAGTAGCAAGGTGATCAAACCCCAGCTAATCTTCAAATTGCAGTTTGCCTTCAAAAAGAGAGGTAGACCATGGGATGCAACTGATTCAATTGAGTATTTGTGGGACCAAAAACCTTCAAGTTCATCCACCTAATATATTCTAAATTGAAAACTAGAACACAACACATGGATTTATCTTCCAATAAAACTTTTGAGATAACCCATTCCAAGTTTTGGATTTTCTATGCGGACTCTAAACCAAAATTTTGGAAATATAAGACCTATAAAATTCATCCACAATAGAAAACACGATTTCAAAATTCACAATCATGCACTAGCTTCCATAGCTCTACAAACTATGAAACGGATTTAATTGGTTAGCTTTAAGTATCTAGTAATAGGATTTTAAGATTTTATACTAACAACGGAAGTTGTAACATCTGAGAATGAGAAGAGTCAGAAAATGTAACTATGGCAGTGACAATTTGAGAAATACAAGAACATGGACACAGTTTGGAGACTTTTATTTGTTTTATGGGTCAACTTACAACTATAAAATCAGTGATCATATATTCAATCATGAATGAGTGCATTAATATGCAGTGATGTATTATAATTGAGGAATCCCCTCAGACCAAAGTTGAATCATCTACCTATTAGTATGATATTATAACAAATAAAAATAGTAGGCTGATTCAATTGTCTACAGATTAATTATAACTCCATTGCAGTGTGTGCAGATCTATGCTTCCTGTTAAGGACTCCCAAGCCACAGTGGGAATGTGGATGCCGACAAAGCTTCGAATCATGTTTGATCCCTATGGATAGTGAATATTGTGTGGTAATACTATTGTTACACTCCACAGCTCTTTAATAGTGTATGGATATTATGTAACACAATTGTTGCACTTACAAATCTCTTTGTATTTTTTTATTTTTGCATGCAGTGTACGTAGTATGCTAATCATACTAGTAATAGTAATATAAATATTGCATTGAGCATACTCCACAACTTAAAAGGGGTAAATTGTCAGAGTGACGAGTCATGGTAACACTGAAGTCTTGGTTTTAAAACTTTTATTTAAAAATAACAATAAACCAGCCTATCAAATTTGAAAAAGGATCAAATCCTGTACAATTTTTTTCCATCTTCAAAAAGTTTTGTGGGAAAGGGATCAAATGCATTACTAATTTAATACTTGAGGGATTGAGATCAAATGCATTTCTAAATAAATACATGGTTACATTCTTATTATGTTTTCTAAATAAGGTGTGAAACCCAATGTGATTCCTTTCTCTTTAAGGAATGTAATTATTCCTAGTTTTGTTGTTACTCCTCCAAGGAGAATTGTTGCTTTTATTACTTTGTATATAGTAACTAGAAAATGAACACAAATTTGTCAGTAAAACTCCTGGTGTGTTGTGCTTTGCATTAGGTTCACTTGTCTCATGGTATTTTGTTTCTTATTTTGTTGAGTTTCATGTCATTAGTTATGATTTTGTGTTTTGATTTTGGTTTTAGGCATTGAGATCATAAATTATATTTAATAAAAGTATGAGTTGGAAGGGAAAGAGTTGCAAAATTGCAGTAATAATAAACCTTGTAATTAAGTTTACCATGAGTTTGTTGAATACATGTTGTTGCTTCATATTCTGACACATGGAGGATGGACTGAGTAAGAAGCATAGATGAAATGTCTAGTTTAAGAGAAACATGGTGTGGTGTACTATAAAAAAAAATACTATTTATGTAATAAAGATGTTTATAGATTATGTCATTATGCTGCTTTATATTGTGAGTATAAGGAAAAATTAATTAAAGCTTTTTGGAAATCAAATGAAATAATCATAATTATTTTATTTTTCCAAATTTACATAAAAATGCAAAATATAATCCATAAAACAACAAGCCTATAACTTTCCATTCTTTATGTTGATGAACAATATGTACTAAATTGATATATCCATAAAACTTTTATATCGAGCATTTAAAAAAAATTGTGAATTATGTGAAAACAATAAAACCATGAAAAATGTGAACCAACTAGGACCTAAATTACAAGATGGACATGACGTGAAATAGTTGCTTCGTTGGTAGCCTAGAAGAAGTCTCCAAACACTATTCAATGTTAGGGACTTCAAGTGGCCTTTAACAATTTGGCTTCGATATTGGAGGGTCAACATCCATTGCACAGGGCATGGTCTCGTATTCAATATTTTACACTTGTATTCTATTGAACTCAAGTGATATGGTTGGGATACCACATAGTTTATGCGGGATGGATTTTGTGGATACGTTGCATCCAATTTGTCTAGGTTCCTCATATATAATATTGAATAGCCCTGTGAGGGTAGGCGATGGAATTCACTAAATAAAAATACCCTTTTATGTATTGAATAGTGGTACATGTAATGGGGTAGGAAGTGTTCAATTGGCCTCCGAGTTTCATCACAATCATGAGATGTTCCTTTACTACAAACCTATTATTTAGGATTTAATATGCCACGATGGTAGATCTAGTCTTGAGGTATTAAGTTTGATATTTGACGAGAAATCAATCAAATTCGAAGGTAGAAACTACTAATGTGCAATCATAAAACTCAATTCATGTGTGTTTGTTCTATGAACCCCCTCGTCTTCCTAGCTTGGATTCTCCATTTTTTTAAATCTTTCATAGTATAAATTCATGTAAGAGTCTTTAGTGGGAATACAACCCTCTTGGTGTTTGGAAAATGATGAAGTCATCCCTTAATTGTACTACTACTTACTCTATATGGAGTTCTCTTGACAAAATCCCAAAAGCTTTGTTAAAAAGTGCAACTAAGAATTTCAGAAATTACACCTTCAATTTCAAGGAAACAATGATGAAAGTCTTGAACTCCAGTGCAGAGTAGGAAACATGTCAAAGAGGGGACTTGGAGTTTGTAAATGCTTGATAGTTTTCTTTTGAGAGGATTGAGACAACTCAATACCTTATATATACACTAGTTACTACACATTTTCATGTTGATATTTTTTTCAAATGTATTTTCCTTAGACCCATGGGAGCTAGGATTTCTTAGCTTTCTAGGTTGTTCTCATTTAAATAATTGAATAAAATTAAATTAAGCAAACACAAGTTTTTAAAAATGTTATTGCCATTATTTGGGTGTTAGTAAAAATGTATATGATAAAAATCACTCAAAAGCAGTAATGTATTTTCCAAATTTGAGGATTTGGGTGTGTCAATATTAGGGTTTCCAAATTATATATAGCATACAAAACATACATGATTAGATGGAAAATTTCCATGAATTATAATGGGAAATTTACAAATTGTAGACATAGACATATATTAGTAGATTTAATATATCACGATTACTTTCTAGATAAGACAAGACAAGATAATTCTATTAATATCCAACCAATGACCACAAATTTAGGTGTATGAGATTGTGTGGTATTGATACCAATATTGTGTGATGCTGCTGCAGTATCTTTGCATTTTAATTTTTCTTTGTTCAAGAATCCATAAAAAATGATTTTGTTTAAAGTGAATTTCAAAAACAAATCAAATTTATAAGTTGCATTGTTTTGAGAATTTTTAAATAAAACTGAAAAAGTTGATACAATCAAAATTTGAATTTGTATTAATGGTTCATAGAGGTGCCTTATAAATATCACTCATAAATAAGCATAAACTTTTTGATGATGTTATATCTCTCAATTTATTGAGGTGTTAAAAACATTTTTTATGAAGCAAAACATGTAATCCTTATTTATATTTATTTACACTTGATAGATCTAGAGTTAAAATTGATTAACAAGTTTTGCACTATCAAAAAGGTTAGTAGGTTGATGGATTTGATCCTTCTAGATTCTTAACAAAATGTGGATTGAGATGGATATAAAAGTATTTAATCTTTTTCAATTTTTAAGATATAGTATTGTATCAACTTATTTTTAAATTCATAAATGAAGACGTGGGGAATGATCTTTGCATTTCTATTTTCCCTTATTTCTAAATGGATTCAAGGAAGATAATGAAAATTATGAAAGATGGTCTTTCTTTGATGTAAAAGCATTTACTTTTTCTCAATGCTTAAGAGATAACATTGGAACAACTTATTTCTAAATCCATAAGTGAAGACATAGGAGTTAATAATCTTTGCATTTTTATTTTTCCTTATTTCTAAATAGAATAAATGAAAATTATGGAATATGTTTTTTGTTTTTTAAAACAAAGACACATTTTCCTGGAACTTTATATTAAAATTAATTGTTTTTCTAAAGTTAATTTATTTGAAGAGAATCAAATAAATGAGGTCCATTATTTTGAGAATTCTAAAATAAAATTGAAAAAAATTATTACAACCTAAATTTGGATTAGGATTAATTGTTTTTAGAGATCCATTTTACAATTAAATATAGAAAAGAAATGTCACTAATGAATAAGTGTAATGTTAATATTTTTACATTCACATAATAATAATAATAATAATATAACTAGTATAGATTTATGTTAACTCGACATTTATTAAGTGTTGAACATGATTAAATATCTTCAAGGTAAAGATTAAAGCTTTATAGTTTTGAATTGTTTTATGGTTTTTGCACCATAAAAAAACACCTTAGTGGATTTGATCATTCTCGTTGCTTGATAAATAGAGGATTAATATAGATTCATACATCACATATTCTAGGTTAAAATGGATGTAAATTGATTATAATGAACTCCTATTATTAATTTTTAATAAAAATAATAAAAAAAGAATAAAACTAAGAGTTTGTTGCAACCTAACTAATAATGATTAACCTACTCAATGAATTCTTACCAACTAAGAATATAGTAGTGTAAACTTACCACTAAATCATAGTGAATAAACTCTTACCTACTTAGAATATATTAAACTCATAAGAACTTATCACAAAAACATAAAATATGGTAAATTTTCGTAGACTTACCGCTCAACCACCATGCAACCAATTCTTTGTATGGACATTTTTAGTTTGTATCATGTATACGGGATTTAAGTTTTATTGTTGACATGTCAAGGATGTGGGGATAGATGGATTTCATTCCATCCACTCGAGTTCAATTCCCTTGATTCCTTCAGGCATGAAAACAAGTTTTTATTGTTGACATACATGCATTTCCCTATACAATATGTTATTTATGGTGAAACACTAATATACAAATATAACTTTGAGTACAAGTTTATAAAACAACTTCTTATTAACTATGTCTTAAAGGTAAAATATCTTATTATTAAACATACACTTAAAAAATAGAAAGTACAAAACTATAACAAAAGAGTAACTAATGGTTTTTTGGAAAAATACACCTGCATGCTTATATCAAGGTACACAAACATCAATCTTCTAGAGAATATATTTGGAATTGATAAACCTTGGCAACTATTACTATAAAACCATTTATCTTTCAATTATAATTCAAATTGCATGCTTAAGGAGATTAGAGTCCATAAATATTCTTGGGAATAAATGTGTCTCCTATATTCATCATCTCTCAAATATTACTTCCAAGCATAGTCTAGCATGGCTTTTCTGATCTTTTTCTCCTAGCTTTCCCAAGCTACTCTTGTTCTCTCAAAACCTCTTCATAAGAAATAAAATGGAAATAAAATATCTCTTCATAAGAAAAAAATGGAATTTGGAATGTTTCATGTCTTTAATGTGTGAAATATTTCATTGCCAAGAACGCCAAAAAAGGCTAACAAAGAAACATAAACATCATATCAAATGCTTATGCATGGATGAAAATTATATGCACTACAAGAAGACAATCTCTATACTCAAACTATTCTACAATGCACTTTCCCTTCCTTTATTTTGAGAACATTCTTTTGTTGCTCTAGTTCAATGTATTTTCGCATTTACCTATGTCTACACACTAATATATATCTATTGTAAAATGGATCTTAAGGTCTTCCATTCTCAGCAATTCCACATGAATCAAAGACAGTCATATCGCATCTTAATGTTGCAATGTACTCTATTAAAGAATTAATGCTCATCTTAATCCTTCCATGACTATTTTCTAAACAATTATTTATTCCACTCATTTGCATTTTCTTTCTGTTCTTATTTTCCTCTCAACGTTCCTTTGCACCTTCTAGAACAATTGCTAGTTATAATTCTAAGATATTTTAAAAATTTCCACTTAAAATATGAACAAAAAAATAAATTGAAAATATAAAATAATGATAAACACTCACTTCTACTCCACCTTAAGTCGGTCGAATCCTCGGTGCCTCGTTCTCTTAAAAAAAATCGAACCTTTCGCGACATTATAAGTTGAGTGGGGCATTTAATTTCCCAACAAGCACCACTGTCGGTGACAATCCATGTATTAATATGAATATCTGTTTTAATGAAAATCTTCGAATCTCAATACGCAATCGTCTAACTTTCAACGCCTGTATCTCTCACTGCATAGAACCATGAGCCCCGCTTTAAAGTGGATGCGTCATGAACATTTAACATTACATTCTCATCAATGGCACCTGGACATGTATTTTGTTTTATATATTCCCAAAGTTTAACGTAGGTACCTTCAATAATACTTATTATTGATTAAAATAAAAAGTATTGCATACCTTTCCACTCGTGCTGCAATTTATGGGAATGCAATGTTGAAACTTGAAATGGGTATTCGAGATGGAAAGATACCTACCACCATATTTTTGGTCAGGCCATTGAACCGCCCTACCAGTTATACATTTTGTAATTGGTTAGTAGCTAAACCTAAGCAGGTTGGAGCTTAGGGAGACTCGTTTTATGTTAAAATTTGTACAACATAATAGTTAGAGGATACGAGGCATTGAAGATATATGTATTAGCAACATTTACAATAATAATATTAATGTGTTTGAATATATATATACGTATATTTGACACATTAATAATGTATTAATAATGTTTTTCTATAAAATATGATTAATAATGTTTTTTCTATAGAATATGTTAAATATATGCTTATCATTGTATTTAGACACAATAATATTACTAATATAGTTGTTATTAACAACTAATGGATACGTAGACATATCTCTAAAATATTAATAAAATAATATAGTTTAAATATTTATAATATAATAATTAATTAAAATAATATGATTTAATTATAATATAATATTATAACATATTAATCAGATATAAGAATATGTACTAATACTTCAAATTAATTATAAAATAATATCATTAAATTATAAGTCCAATAAGTTAGCTTAAGTGGTTGAGAGCTGTGAGTTGTAAACATAATGTCTCGAGGTCAAATCCTCGGGTGGTTATGCACTGTTATATAAGGGCCTCACTTGATGTCCCATCGGGTTAGGCTCCATAATCAGAGCAGGCGGGGTGAGGCCCCTTTGGGTGAGCCTCCTATGAATTCTTCCCATGGACATAGCAACTCCTCTGTGGGGATGTCAACCACATTGAAAAAATATCATTAAATTATAATATTATATTATAATTTTGTAATTGAAACCATTTAAATAATATAATATTATAATTTAGTTAAAACAATTAATATAGGTTGATGATGCATCGGGGATAATAATGTTTAAGGTATTAAATATATCTAAAATATTAATAAAGTAATATTTTAATTATTGTATAATAATTAAAATATGGTATTTAATTAAAATATTATAATGAATGTATTAATAAAATATTAATATTTATTTAATAATATTAATATTTTATTAGATTTTTATTTTAATATTATAAATAAAAATAATATTATATAATGATTATTATGTTGATTGGAACATTTTCTAATGTTTACTTTAAGTTGTGACATTATTGTTAGCTAAGTTATTCCATTCATATATGTTGTGCTCGATTGTGATATATGCATGAACTTTTTATGTCAAATTTTGACATCCATGTTTGATTATGTTTGAGTGTGATTCATTATGGTGTAATGTTGTTGAAAATGATGGTCATTGTCAACCTTAGCTACATGTTAGGTTGATTATTTAAAGTGTTATCTGAATTTATGTAACTTATTTTTTATTTAAACTGTTATCTCAATTTAAGTAATTTTCAATGGTTATATTGGATTTCGACCTTCATAAATGATGTTGTAGCATTGCAACATCCCTCAAACATTATGTTACATGGTGGATTGCGATTATTTAATGATAGTCATGGTTGACATTGATTAAAGCTCCTCAAGGGTTATGTCACATTCTAACATTAATATTATGTACTTATGACTCATTCAACTATTATATGGCATTGGGACATTCTTTAAAGGTTATGAAGTATTACGACTTTCCTGAAGGATTATGGTGTAGTACGCATTCCTTAAGGATTATGTCACATTGAGCATGGTTGAATTTGGTCGCTTGTGTTTTACCATGGTTGACTACAATATTTGAGAATGGTTGATTAGGTTTACATGTTATGGACCGTGGTTAAGTGTTTCTGTAAATGGTAATATGACATTGCGATTTTCATTGAATTGACGGTGTTGCATGTATATATGATTTTTAATTATTGTGTATGTCACATTGCGACATTCCTCCATGAATGTCAAAATGTGACATAACTGAGGAATGTTGTAATTGAACATAGGACTTGATGAACTTTGCAATGTGACAAAAACCTTGCAGAATCTTTGAGGAACATTGAAAAGATGAATTTCATATTGTGACATAAACATGGAGGAATATTGTAATCCAACATAAAACTTGATGAACGTCACAATGTGACAAAACCCTTGCAAAACATTGCAATTCCATATTACCCTTGTTGAACATCATAACATGACAAATTTTGCGAGGAACTCAGCCAAAATGTGACATAACAATTGATTAATGTGCCAATCCAACATAATTAAAACATGATTAGAATGAACATGAGTGAAACATAAAACCCTTGCAAAATGTCACAATGCGACATAACCTTTATTGAATGTCGTAATGTGACAAAGCCAATGGGGAATGTAACCAATGCAACATTATGAATGAGGCCCACAAAGGGTTATGAAACATATCATAACATGGCTAATACATTGAGGAACTTAGCTTGAATTCATCCATGAATGCACAATGTGACATAACCATGGTAGAATGTCGCATTTTGACATTCATAAAGAGAGGTTTTGATCCATACTATGGGATCATCTTTAGGAGAAATTTAATATTATAATCCAATAAAACCTTTGAGTAACATTGCAAAGCTAAATGCCACAATTTGACATAACCATGGTGAAATGTTGCAATCGAACGATGAAACATAACACTTGATGAACGTTGCAATGTGACAAAACCCTTGCAAACCCTTCGAGGAACATTGAAAATATGAATTTCATATTGTGACATAAACATGGAGTAATGTCGCAATCAAACATAAAACTTGATGAATGTCACAATGTGACAAAACCCTTGTAAAACGTTACAATTCCATATATCCATTGCTGAAAATCATAAAATGACAAATTCATTAAGTAACTTAGTGAGAATGTGACATAAAAACTAATCAATGTACAAATTCGACATAAGTAAAACATGATTTGAATGAACATGAGTGAAACATAAAATCCTTGCAAAATGTCACAATTGGACATAAGCTTTGTTGAATGTTGTAATGTGACAAATCCATTGGGGAATGTAACCAATGCAACATTATGTATCATTTCCACATTGCACTGCAACAAAACCCTTGCAAAACATTAGGCACAATTCACTTAATGAACATCATAATGTGACAAAACCCTTACAAAACTTTGAGAAACTTCGAAAAGATGAATTTCATAGTGCCATAAACATGGAGGAATGTCACAATTCAACATAAAACTTGATGAACATCACAATGCGACAAAACCCTTGCAAAAGATTGCAACTCCATACAACCCTCATTGAACATCATAACATGACAAATTCATTAAGGAACTTAGCCAGAATGTGACATAACAATTGATTGGTGTACCAAACAAACATAAGTAAAACATCATTAGAATGAACATGAATGAAACATAAAACCCTTGTAAAATGTCACAATGCAACATAACCTTTATTGAATGTTGTAATGCGACAAAGCCATTGGAGAATGTAACCAATGCAACATTATGTATGAGGTCCATGAAGGGTTATGAAACACATCATAACATGACTAATATAGTGAGGAACTTAGCTAGAATTCCTCCATGAATATCGTAATGTGACATAACCATGGAGGATGTTGCATTATGACATTCATCAAGAGAGGTTTCGAACCCATTTATGGGATCATCTTCAGGATACATTTAATTTTACAGTCCAATAAAAACCTTTGAGGAGCATTGCAAATATGAATGCCACTATGTGACATAACCATGACGAAATGTCACAATCGAACATAGCACTTGATGAACGTCTGAATGTGACAAAACCCTTCCAAACCATTTGAGGAACATTGAAAAGATAAATTTCATATTGTGACATAAACATGGAGTAATGTCGCAATCAAACATAAAACTTGATGAACGTCACAATGCAAAAAAACCCTTGCAAAACATTGGAATTCCATATAATTCTTGTTGAACATCATAACATGACAAATTCATTGAGCAACTTAGTTAGAATGTGACATAACAATTGATTAATGTACCAAGCCGACATAAGTAAAATGTGATTCAAATGAACATGAGTGAAACATAAAACCCTTTCCAAATGTCACAATGCGACATAACCTTTGTTGATTGTCATAATGTGACAAATCCATTAGGGAATGTAACCAATGCAACATTATGTATGAGGTCCACATCACATTGTGAAAAAATCCTTGCAAAACATTGACCACAATTCAACATTTACATTGAGTAATGTACCGAGATGGCATAATTGAAACATGATTATGATGAACACGAGTGCAACATAAAACCATTGAAAAATATCGCAATGCGACACAACCTTTGTTAAATGTCGTAATGCAACAAAACCATGGACGAGCATAACCACAACGGAGCATGACCATTGAGGAAAGTACTAAGTGAACACAAATCAATCAAGATGAACATCACAATAGATATATGATATTATAAACCTATTAGTGCCACAACCTCTTCATTTCTTAATGTGTTGTATATTAAAAAAATTAAGCCTTAATGAACATTGTAATCTACCTTAACCCTTAATGAAGATCGTAACATGAAAAAACCATTGAGAAATGTACCAAGTTAACCTAAGCCAACATAACTAATGTCACAATGTGACATAACCATGCAGTAATGCCAAGATCCAACATAACCCTTGATAAATGTAGCACTATGACGAAACCCTTGTAAAACAATGCAATTCCATTGATGAACAACCCTTTCCATTGAGGAACGTAACTACAACGAAGCATAACATTTGAAGAATTTTCTAAGTCAACATAAGCCAACCAAGATGTTATCTTAGATAAATGATGTACCACCTTGAAATTGTAGAATATAAACACCTATCAAGAGTAATTTAATTTAATGTGAGTAGAAGGTTTCAGTGAAGTAGTACTCTTCTCCATGGAATTTAAACCTTAAACTTTCACATAAAAGTTATAATATGAAATTGATTATACTAGGATGAAACCAAATTGTAAGTTATTGGCTATAATATTTTAAGAATGGCAAGCATGTAACCAAATTAGTTAATAGTGTCATTAATACTTTATTTTCACTTCATCCTCTTAATTTCCCATTTTTCATTTTTATTATGTATAACATTTTAAAAATGTCAATCATGTAACCAAATTAAGTAATAGTTTGTTTTCACTTAGACCTCTTAATTTCCCCATTTTTCATTTTTATATTAACATTACCTATTCCTATGCAATGATGTAACCGTTATTTTATTGCTCAACAAATCTTCCAACCAAGCTTATGATTTCCATTAGTTAATAGTGTCATTATTAGTTTATTTTCTCTTAGCCCTTTTAATTTTCCCATTTTCCCATTTTTAATTTTTATATTAACTTTACTTATCATTGTTCAAGGATGTAACAATTATTTCCTAACTTAACAAATCTTCCAACCAAGCTTATGAATTCTTTTCGAGAACTCATATGCTTCTCCCACCAAATATATTGAAGAATTCAAACATGATAGACAATAAAAAATACCTCTTATTTAATCTATCTCAATTTTTTTCATAAAATTGTTATCATTTATTTTTTTTAAATTTTTTTTATCTAAAATGATTCAATGTAATATCCCTCTTTTTAATTCCTTTATTATTTTAAAAATGTAATTGAATATTGTACGGATTTACTGGTGAGGAATTCAAGGCCAAGGCCCCACTAGTAAACCATGAAATCTTTATCATTTATTTTCATAAGTTGTAATGGTTGATATAAACCAAGAAAACTAAAAATGGTTACGCAACTAAACAACAAGTAGTTGGAGCCACTAAGGGAGAGATATTTTCCACAGGATAGGAAGCCAAAAAAATCTTGGATTACGATGACGGATGTCATCTTGACACACAATAATTATCTACTTAACTTCCGAAGGTTTAAGCGCCACCTTAAGAAATATTATTCCCAAGCAATGAGACTACTTGTCATAATATTTCAAAGGTACTTGTCATAATATTTCAAAGGTATTCATATGACCTATCTATAAAGGTCAAAGCTAACTTTTGATAGATGACTCTAAGCAAAACTAAGCAATCATATTAGATATATTTAATACCTTGGTCTAGCGAAGGATTCCAAGAAATTATATGGTTACAATCCTAATTTAAAACGAACCGAGGTTCCACCATTTTACCTTAAGAATAAGGTAGGGGAAGGTCTTGTTTATTTGGATAAATGAATTATTGAATATATATAGATCGATATTTGGGTAAATAAATTAACATGATAAGTATATATAGAGAGTATATTTGATAAATGAAATTATTACACAAATACGATTGTGAAAACCCCAAAGATAACAAAAACAAATTTTATATAACTCTTCTTTTAGAAATTATAAAACGTTTCCTTATGAAAGAGTACTTTAGAGCACGTATGTATATAGATAGGATTTTACACTGAAGTTAAAGAGATTTTTAGGCTCTCATCGGAGGAGACAAGATTCCCATAAAAAAAAGGGGAGACTAATGCTTGATGGGAGTGTCGAATTCAATACACCACCGAGCCTTGACTTTTTGGCGCCCTAATTGAGGAGGGATTCGAGATCATGGGCCGACACTCCAAGAGTAAACAACGTTTATATATATCTAGAGGTCACAGCCAGAAGGGGGGAGGTTATGACGCTGGCCAACATATGTTCAGGAAAGGAGTTAGCGTTAAATCAAGTTTGCTGAAACCAGGATATGACAGCTCTATGAAGAGCTCGATCCCCACTACTCCTCGGGTATACCTCTGCGTGAATATATCGTTTGGAATTTAATTAATTTAGAATAGAGATCTATCAGTTTATATTGTTTCTTGCACTCTGGTTTGATTCTGCATGAGTAACCATGGCATGATTTCCTTATCTTTCTGTTCTTTGCGTTGATGTCAGTGGTAGGGTTTCCTCCACTCCCTTGACCCACTTAAGTCGTGCTGTTTGTTATAATTATGTTGTAGCTAGTAGGGCGATCCTCCTTACCCCTAGATTGAGCTGTTTAAATTAGAATTGCAGCCAGTAGGGCGAACCATTTGACATTGATATCATTGTTGGTCGTCATTTTATGATTGTAGCCAGTAGGGCGATCCGCTTTGACCACCGAAATCGTGTCGTTTATCCAGTAGGGAGAACTCCTGGTTATTGAAATAACTGCTCTCTGTTAAAATTATATTTACTTCGAGTAGGGGGAGTTTTCGTCTCGTGGAATTTACCCTGGATCAGCTCTGTTTGGCTATTCTTAGTTAGAGTGATTTTTTTGTCATATTATAATAGATGCATGGTCTCTTTGAGTTGCGCAATGAGTACGTTTTAGTTTCTATCATTTCCTATATTGATATGTTGCTTGTTAAGTCCCAAATGGTTGCTCTGTCCCTCTGAGTTGCACAGCGAATAAGTTCAGTTTCTATTTTTGTTATATCGATATGCTGCTTGTTAAGCCCCAAATAAACGTACTGTTTATTGGAACTACGCAGCACACCCCCTGTAGTAGATTTGTATGTTATTCAGCATAACCCCCAAATAGGTATGTTGTCTCTTGGATTCTCGCAGTGATTAGATTCAGCCTATTTTCATATGTGATATTGATATTGTTGCTTGCATCTTCCCATTAGATGCATTGTTCTTCGGTACTGCACAGAGACCTCGATGTAGTTCCTTTCTTTTGTTAATGTGTATCTTCATTTAATTCGCTGTCTATTGAAAAATCAGATAGTATCCTGGAAAGGGACAGCCATAGCAGGAATTGATCCCTCATTAGCCCTGTTGGTGTTTCTATTTTATCCTTTTTATTGCTGCACCGTATTGTAGATCTCAGGGAAGCCAAGGCCTGTAGCTTGCCCTGTAGGGATTCCAATTATCTTTTTCTACATTATATTATAGCTCTCAAGGAAGATAAGGCCTATAGCCTTCCCTGTACAGAATTTATTATCTTTATAATTCTATACCATATGGTAGATCTCAGGAAACGAGAGCATATAAGATTGACCCTGTAAGGAGTTGTGTGAATTAAAATATTTTGCACCGAAATGTAGATCTCGGGAAAAAAGGAAAAGAGTGCAAGCTTGATCCTGTATGATTTGTTGTTATTTGTAAATGACTCTAGTTAAAAGGAGATATCTATGAATGCGTTCATCTCTAGAATGATTTTAGGTGTAATGCGTTCAATCTTAGTAAGAATGATTTTAGGTGTAATGCGTTAAATCTTAGTAAGAGTGTTAGGTTGAATTCTGTTGCATTTGACTAAAGGATTAGATTCAGAATACATATATATACATATATATGAGTATGAATCTCTTATTGTTTAAGTGTTACCTTATTTGGATAGAGATCTGAATGTCCCTTAGAAAGGGGTAAATAAACTACCCTTGTATTATTGAACTAGTGGAGGTATCCTTATAATTCTCTCCATCGAATAGGGTAAGACTACCTACTTCTGAATTGTTGGAAATGCTCTCTAGGAAAAGAGCTTTGAAAGCTGAAAGGCAACATCTATGTTGCGGAATGTAATCTCTCCATTTTGACAATAATATTAATATAATTCTTTTTTTGTGGACGTAGTCCAAGAATTGGATGAACCATGATAAAATAGTCTTTTTGTCTATATAAGCACTTTATGTCTATTTACTTTTGTGATGATTTTATGGTTTCATTTATGTGAATTATCTTAATAGTAGTTGTCATGATTAAATGTACATTTTGTCGAAATTGTCTTAAACGTTAAAATGTGTTGTGGGTCCTTATAGTTGAAGCAATATACTATTAGTAATTTCAGTGTACAGTTGCAAGCAAGGAAGAAAATAAATAGTTACACATGTTGATTTGAGAAATCTACTTGCTTTATATATTTGTCTATATAAGCACTTTATGTCTATTTACTTTTGTGATGATTTTATGGTCTCATATTATATGTGAGTTATCTTAATAGTAGTTGTCATGATTAAATGTACATTTTGTCGAAATTGTCTTAAACGTTAAAATGTGTTGTGGGTCCTTATAGTTGAAGCAATATACTATTAGTAATTTCAGTGTACGGTTGCAAGCAAGGAAGAAAATAAATAGTTACACATGTTGATTTGAGAAATCTACTTGCTTTATATATAGAGATCGGAATAAATTGAATTGTTTTAGTTTAATATATGCCAATGAATGATGTAGGGAGACGTTACAACTTTTAATTTACTAACTTGAGGTTTTTAGGATAAATTAATGTAATGTCGAAAGAGGCTATTTCATGTGATATTTATGAATGGAGTTAAAGCAAATAGTTATTTATGAAATTTTCACATATTACTAAACTCATAAATTTGGGAACGTTACATTCAAAGACTCCAATAAACTCATCTCTAACATCTCAAAGTTTCCATTCAACGTTTAAATCTTAGTTCAATTCTTCTCATAGCTTAATTGTGGTTGCTCCTGCCTAAATAATTTTAATTTTATATCAAATTCTTCAATAGTAATTTGTGCACAACAAAATTTATTGAAATTTGTTTCTTCTCATAGTTTAAATATGTAGAATTTTACTTTGCTCTTCATAGTTTTTAAGTTATAAACAATAAAAACATTACATTGCTTTAGTTTAAATAGGTAAAATTCTAATTCATTCTTTACAGGTAAAAACAATTACATTCATTTTTTAAGTTATAAACCATGAAAGCATTTAATTTACAATGTTTTATTTTAACATTGAGAAATTTGTATCAAGCATAGTCTTAATATAGTTTGTAGATTTACATCCTAAAGCATTAGCTCTAAAGCATCATAGATATAAAAAAATAATTACATTCATTTTTTAGGTTATAATAATAGAAGTATTATATTATTTTATTTTAGTACGTGAAAATTTTGAATAGAGTATAATTTTATAGCATAAAGTATTAGTTATAAAGCATTATAGTTTTTAATTTTGAAGGTTGTAAGTTTGAGTTTTAGATTTTTTGGGGGTTTTTAATTTTTCTTTACATAAAGTGTTTTTGCACTTAGAAGAGTGAGGTGCTCTACAATCCAATTAACTTAAAGGAGTGAAGTACTCTATGTCACTATGTAAAACTAACTATTAATTATGTTGTAAAAGTTCAGACTTAAATATACAAATAAATTACTGTTTAAATGGTTATTCATCCCTTTGTGGATAGAAGTATTTGGGATTTTGAATCTTTGTGTCAATATATTTTTACAGTTTTTACAGTTATGAATTATCAGTGATCTAATGTAAAGAACAAATGGCATAATATCATCATAGTACATACTTTAGGGTTGTTTTCAGTTAGGAAAGGTTAATTCTCAGTTTTAGGAATTGACTGAGTTCTTTGTGAGCCCAAAAGTATGAACGGATGGCCAGGGAAATTAAAAAGTGGTATCAGAGTGATGGTTTCAACACTGGAACCCTTTGGATAGAAACCGGTTTTCACGGGAAGATTGGCAGATTGCACAAGAAGTGTTTGACAAAATTTTCGCCGTGGAGAATCCTCAATCGATGGAACAACCGATGTAACTCCCTATTGGATAGGCGTGAACAGTAGGAAGACATATCTTGACAAGGGGATTCCAAGTGGCATCTAGGGGTTAAAATCAAAGGCGCATGGGAGAAGCTTTGAATTTTTTTAGTCCGATGGAGTATTTTAGTTCGCATAGCGGAGACCTGCCCAGTGAAAAGTGTCATAATACTATTGGTTGTTAGGGGGATGAAATCAGAGTTATTTTTGGGTGACCTGGAGAGAATTTCGCCACCACAACGGACAGAAGTCCGTGGGTGCAATGGAGAAGAGGTCCACGAGTGCAGCGAAGATAATTTCGTGAGTGTAACGGAGGAGAGGTCCACGGGTGTAGCAGAGAGAAGCCTGTGGGTGTAGTGGAGAAGAGTTCAGTGGGTGCAGCGAAAAGAATTCTATGGGTGCAGGAGAGGAAAAGTTCATGGGTACATCAGAGAAAGGTCCGACGACATATCATTAATCGCTTCATGGAATCGCCTCATGGAGTACAAAATGGATGCATGGAAAGGTTCGATAGGCCAATGCTGATGACATATCAACATTAGTATATCGACACGTAAATTGAACATTGCTAGAAGGAATTCTGATAACCCACAGCTGCATGAGCATATGCAACAACACATCGGGGTTTGTTTGTTGATTTTCCCTGGTAGAGGGGTTTCTGGGGCAATTTATGTGTACTATGTGTGACTATGTTTTGTGCCATTGTTAATTCTATTATATGTTCAATTGTAAGAATCATCATGCATGTTCATTGTAATAGGCATTATAACCCAACAAATGGTATTAGATCTATATTTGGATTCAAAAAACCAATGAATAGACTACTGAATAAAGTTTCCAATGTTATGTAGAAGAGCCAACAATGATTCCCCTTATGACTAATGACATCTGTTAATTGAGAGAGAGAAGAGCCACCTTGTGAAATGAAGACAATGGGCATGTTTTTTAGTTTAAGAGGGGGAATACTTTTTTTAAGGGAACCATAACATCAATAGAAGAACAGGAGCAACCAAATGCCATCCTTACAAGGTATTTTTTTTTGTTTGGTTTGTGAAGATACATAATTCTTTTTGAGCATGGATTCTGTACCTTTAGATAAATTCAATGAAAATTCAAATTACACACTTAGAAAGTAAAAATACAAATGCAACTGATGAATAAGATTTTATGGGGTGTAGTGAAAGGTATGGAAGCAGGGCCTATAGATGCCAAATAATTAGTTGAGTGGGAAAGTAGAGATGACTCTCAAATCCAAGTCGATTATTGGTGTCAATTATTGGCCTTTTTCTATTAGACTCATAACTACATCATGTTGAGCTTGCAAAGTCATCTAAATAAATATTGGAAGAGTTAAAATAAATTGTTTGGTGCAAGGCTATGAACACAAAATTCTCACTAAAATTGCAATTGTTTAGTCTTAAAATGCCTTCCGAGAATCCTATGTCTAATCCTATAAATAGCTTGAAGTCGCGTATGAGACAATTAACAAAGATTGGTGCTACTATAGAAGATGAATATGCAAAAGCAATTTTGTTAAATAGTTTTCCTTCAAGTTTTAACAAGTTTTTACCTTAAGTCAAATGCCTGCACTAACAATGGATGATATGATATAAGCAACTCTGGTTGAAGAAAATAGGTTAAATGCAAGAGATATACTAAGATGGCGATACACAACATGAAGCTACATTTTACTTGATAAATAATCATAGCAGATCAGGCAAAGAAAAAAGGGAAGTTGATTGTTATTATTGTAAGAAGATGGGTCACATAGCCTGGAATTGCATATTTTGAGCTAATGATGTGCTCAAAGGAAATCTTAAATGCAAATCACATGGATAAAATACAACCATCAATGAAGACCCACCAAATCTTGACGATAGTGAATATGGTTTTAATGAAGAAATGGAATCTTCCACACTATAAGAGGCCCACATTTTGAATACAAAAAAGGATCTAAGGTAATTGAAGCTCACCATGGAGGGATACCCTAGATCGTGAGTATATGGATCGTGGGAATTATCCCTTATTAGTTTTTTTGACATGCATGTGGAATGTTGTCTATTGGTGAGGTTATGGAACATGCATGTGGATTGATGTTTAGTAATTGTGATTCGAAAGTTCGGGGAGGTGGAATCTGAGAACTCAAGAATTCAATTTGGGAGCTACACATTTATGAAGGTTACGAGGTAGCTTGATGGAGCTATACCTAGTCCAAGAATTGTATTCAATTTATGTTTGATTTCAGTTTTTTTGTTACAAGGTAGCTTGATGGAGCTATACCTAGTCCAAAAATTGACAAAAATTCAAAAAAATGGACTAAATGTGACATCAAGCAACTGTTTTACAACTTCATCTAGGCAAAGACTTCAGTCACATAATGAGCGCACTAAATTTTAAAGAAGATATGTAGGCGAATAGCTTATACTCATGAAAAGTGAAACACAGTGCCATGACATACAGGATAGGACAATCTTTGCTGGACAATGAGGAGGTAAGAAAGACTCATCATTATCTACTTATATTTGTCCTTTGGGTAAAATGGGTTACAAGAAATGCCATCCTCTTCCAAGACAAATTTATCATATCAGTTTTGGTCTTCTATAACATTCAAGCATGCAAGCACTACTTACAAGTAAAAGAACCAAAACAAGCTAGACATATTGCTGACATGGTCATTGATAAATCTATACGTTATGGTTTTTTTTATTGGGCCACTCAAGGAAATCCAGGCCCTAGAGGAGCAAAAGGTGTTCTATACTTATTAGAATCCCACAAACTCCTTTTTGAGTGTGGTATAGGAAGGGATACTAAATTATAATAATGATGTTGAGGCAAGGGTTGAGTAGCCAAAATTCTGATGACATTAGCACTGGAACAAGGTTTGGGCCAGATGCAATTTTTTTGTGGATTTCAAATTGATCATCTCTTGGATGTAGGGATCTCTTCAAGCCTCAAATCTAAGCTTGCAAGATGCTACTCACAGATGTTGGATGTGAATCTTGATGTTCACTCATTTACATGCTATCATGTATGTAGGGAACACAATCACGAGGCAGAAAAGCTCTCAAATAAAGTATGCAGTAAGCCTTATGGCCTTTTGCAAATCGCTAGGTGGAGAGAAGTGGTTGAAGAAGCTCTTCCCCCAAGATAGATTTATTCTCAAATTTCCTATTTATGAGCTTAGCATAATGAATTTATAATTAGGATGCTTTGAATGAATTTGTGATTTTAGCACCTTGTTTTCTGCACAGTAAAGGAGAACATATAATGCTTATGTACTCTTTAAAACCTAGGTGTGTTGGAAAAGCTATGATAGATACATAGCAGCAATTCCCCCAGTTGATGTTGAGCAAGTTATCATAGCTTCTTAGCAGCAATGTTCTCTTCATGGGTGAGATTTGTAAATGTATCTCGTCGTGCATCGATGGAATTACGAGTGTTTGATAGATATCAAAATTTTTGGTCGAAGTTCATTTTCGTCCACATGACATAAAGTATAAGCATACTTCTAGTCATGTAAAATAATGGTCAATGCTTAGCATTTATGTTGGTTGGGTCGAGTTTTTAAAGTGATCATTTTTTGTAAAAGAGTCGTATCTCTGACAACCAGTTGGACCTCGACTAAAGAAGAGCTCCATTGAAGCGATTGCTTTTTGTTGTATTCTTTCCATTTATAGTTATATAACTTATATTGATTCAAGATTTCATTACTATTGTTTAAGCACACAATGTACTATATCTTCTATTTCTCAAATATGTATGCCTATGTCTACCCATTTTAAGAAATATAAGTAATTAGGAATGCAACAAAGAGTGATTAGAACAACAACATAAGTTTACAACTTATGTATGTTTAAGTTTACACATTTAAAGAAATAACGCCGATTCCTCTATCTTCAATACTAGGTACCTTGTAAAAATTCAAATCAAGATTCCTCATTATTCACACTGTATGTTTTCAAATCAAGTATTTCACAAAAAATCGACAAAAGAAAGGCTGAACAAATGGACCTTGAAGAGGAAACGACTCAAAAAATACAAATGGAAACACTATTTGAAGACACCAAACCCATCATAGGCCGCACCGATGAGTTCAAATGGGACAAGTTGTACATAGCTATCAAAGACGAAAAAATACCTAATTCAACCTTGGAGGAAACCATAATTTATGAAAACATCAAGAGTTCCAGCCTTCACGAGGCAACTAAGCGGCCAGAATTGTTTCACTGTTTAGAGGTTATTGCATGGATCTTGCCCCATGTAGATACTATGAAAAGGATAATTTCAAACACCATTGGGGAACGGCTCGCATCCTTCCAACTAGCCCACCTTGCAGTCGCATCCAAGCTGCCTACCTCCAAAATATTTTTAACTGACGATTGGGTAAGACGTGCCAATATAGATAATGTTGAATGTGCAAGGGAAATGCTCCTACCAGACAAACAACTTAGACCCAAACATACCAAGAAATATGACACCCAAAACTTAAGGACCCCCTATCGAATCATAGTCCTATTGTTGAGCAAACTCTTTGGTCTACCAAACACCAACAACAATAAACTCAGTTGGGTTCCATTGATATACCATGTTTCCACACATGGTACAATCTTCATTTGGGCAACTATTATTTTAGAAAGTACGGCGTCAACCATTTCTACAGCTCAAATCGACCTTTCACAAGGGAAATCATAATTCTTCATATCTAGCTACCTTATCGATTGCATATTAGTCAGCCACCCTTTCCCTAATTTGGGATGTACTTGGAATCGGAATGAAACTCCCATTCATGTAGCATATCAGCTAACTTGGACTCGCTGATATGCACGGTACTACAAATTACTATGCGAAGAACTAATCATGCCCCTTTATTCACTTGTCTTCAATAAATAAGCAAATTGTATGTTAGACAATGGCTTGGATGTAATAAGTGGATATGGAGACTATTACTTCTCATCAGAAGGCACATACATTAGAATGTATGGCGGCACGAAATCTCCTTCTCTATTTCCCAAATATGCTACAGATTACATTGTGCATAAAGAAGCGATCAGACAAGTGTTCATCAATGGAATTGGTAACTATCTCCATTACAACAAAATAGCCTCTTACCCACCTGTACCATTCAACATTGGTGGATACAAATTTTGTAAGATTAAGGCAGTGGAATCCTTTATTGCATACTTGCAACCTTTTCACTTTGGAACAAAACTATTTGTAAGAAATGACAACAAACGTAAGGTGGCTAAACATTGTGATTCTTGTAAAATCACTTTTGAGTACTCAAATCACTTTCTAAAAGAAGAGAAAATATATAAAAGGGTACACAATATGACAGAGCTGCACACCAAACTATATCCGAAGATTGCATCTACTTCTACCCAAACTACAACCAAAGAAAAGCAACCAAAAATACATAGGCAAAGAGACGAGCCCAAAATACTACAAGAAAAAGTACACCTGCAACAGGAAGCAGCAGCGGAACAACAGCAAAACGAACCAAAAAAAACAAAAAGACCACAATAAAAAAGAGCAAATGGAAAAAAAAGAAACAGAAGAACCATAAATACTACACAACGAACCCGCTGAAGCTCGTTGTAAGAGAAAAAAGGTCCACCATGCAGTGGACCTAGAACCCACTAGTCCACATACCATAAACATAGATCCACTTGAAATTCCAAGTGAGCCAGTAACAGTTGGTCGAATTCCTCAATCGCGCCCGACTAGCCACAGTCGACAATTTCAGACAGATAAAGCATGACCTTCAGATGCATATCTACAAGCAACAAGCAGTCGGGATCGCCGACCAATAGATGGGAAAAACCCACATTCATGTGACAACGCGCAGATAGGCTGTCACTCAGAATTAAATACGTTGTCAAATAATTCTTTAATGCAGTCATCTACTTTTAATTTACATGCACCAAACTCTTCCTCCATAAATCCTGACCTAAAGGATTGTTGGATACTCTTTTACCAAGCACTGGAGAACCAGACTTCAAAGAAAACAGAATCCCTTTACGAACCTGAGATTTCTACAGAAACGATGGCGCCCAAGAAAGGTCACACTACAACCCGTTCAGCCACAGCTAAAGTCCGTCAATTGGAGATGGCCCAAACACCGCTGGAAACCCGCTTACAGCTGGTTCGAAATGCTAAAGTACAGGAGCCACACTGGCGAAGAACTTGGAAAGATATTCTTGCGTGGGGAAAGGAATCAAATGGCAATGGGAGGGAGCCAGCCCAAAAACTGCGGACTACTACCATTCTGCAATACATGAATGCACCTCTACTGGAACAGTTTGGTGGACTCAAAGACATTATTGCTCAATTCGTAGTAAGCAGATATCATAATGGAAAATTCTATTTTGACATTCTAGTTGAAATAAATGGTGAGCTCATCCACAAGATTATAGGGTTATCAAACAAAGGTGCAGATGTACCTAGTCGACAGAGACCAGAATTGATCAAGCAGTTTACAAACCACCCAACTGGAAAGAATTCTTGGGGGTTATTGGTGACCCAGATAAAATACGAAAATTATAAAATAGCTGCACGAATCATGTCGACTGCTTTGTCAATCTCTGGTCGAGGGTCCGAATTAAAAATTGAAATGCTAGAGCATGTCCTGAGCATGGAAACAGATGACAAAATATACAACTGGGCTAACTACCTTTCCAAAATTATCAAGAACATATGTTTGAAGTGCCAAGAGGATGGAGCGGCCATTCGCTACCCATCTCTAATCATCTGGATAGCAATGACGCACATAAGACCAGCAAGAAATAACGACTATACTAAAGATGGAACTATACTACTGTAGAATTTTCGTTGCTTTACGAAAGGAGACAACAGACTTGGGCCATCAACAATAAAGATTTGGCTAGAAGTCTGGTTCCAAGATTTAAAAGTTCGATCGATCAGATGGAGAGTATCTCAAAATGTTTGACGAAGTCTTCCTTCGTCCACTCACATTGAACTTGCACTGGTCCATACATCAGTTTGGTACTTGGAAGGAGGAACCGGACCCACACAAGCTCTCGACTATTACCCTACGGTTGAGGAAATATTCAATGAGCTTAAAAGGCAATCCAACACAAAATTGATAATTCCTGCTATGGCACATGAGTTCGGCATTCCCATAGTCGAACCTTTAATGGATCTAGAGAAAGAAGAAGCATATGAAAGCTGCCTATATATGCACAATTTTACATTTCAACCTGAGTCTGCGGCCAGATCAAAACCTTTAGCACTTACGCTCATTCCACACCAAGATTCACCAGATGGAGATGAACAATCAGATGAAGAGACCCTGTCAGATAATCCTGAGTATGCTTTTATAACCGAAAACATCCAGTAGATGGCCGACCAATTATCCATAGCTCGACAAGCAAGAGATGTAAAAATACAGGGGAAGGGAAAAAGAAAAATGACCATGGACGAGCCGACAGTGGAAGATGAAACTGAATTATACGACAATGCAACGCGAATATTGGAAGATGCAGCTAAGAACAAAATACCAGTCGACGAGCACTTCAAGAAATTTTTGGAAGTTGAACACCCTCGACCCAAAAAGAAATTCAAGCTTATCATCGACGTTGCTGTTGACCTGACAGATAGCTCAGCTCCACCATCGCTGACCATTGTCACAGAGGATAGTATTTTTTCTACACCTGTGGTAAGTACCCCACTTGCACTTCAAGCTCCATCTCAAGTTTTGAATATTGTACAAACTCTTCCTTCCCCCCTTCAAGAAAAATTTCAAAATGATAGCGACATTACCCAATTCATGACTCAACTCCGGGCCATGTTCCCAGATTGGTGAAAAATCATAACCAAGAAACCTGTATTCGCAGACACTGGTTCACCGACAGATTCTGCCCCTCCTGGTGTGATCCCAACCGAACTTTTGAATCCACCAGATACCTTAGCATTACAACCAATTGGCATGCACCATACCCATCTACAGCGCAATCCTGACACAAAGAATGCAATTTTTGCTCAACAGACTTCTTCGTTCATTCCTTTTCCAGTCAATCCGTCGATGGAATCCCATTCACCTCCCCGACATGTCGTCGACTCACCAGAACATTTCCCCGATGTTCAAGTTTTAAACGTAGATGCACCAATGATACTAGAAGTCTTGTCCCCTATAGTCAGTCGGGAACCGTCTGCCAGTTCAAATCCTAACACTCCTCTTCCATTCGACGAAACACGTGTGTCGTCGACAGGTGAAATCAGTACTAGTGTACCATTCCATAACCCTGCCAATGCGATGACCACAACATCAGAAGCAATGCAAATTCAACAACAAGAAACACCAATTCCAAAAGCTTTGGAAGCAGCAGTCGAGTCAGGAGCAGAAACAACTGAAGCAGTAGTCGAGTCAGCAACATAAACAACTCACGCAGCAGTCGAGACAGTAGAGCAAGCAAAACAAGTAACAACTGAAAAAGTACTCCTGACAAACACAGTAGTCATATCAAGCACCTCAATACAAGTAGAACAGTCTACTGAAGAAGCACAAAAACACACAAAACAACCATCAACAATAGTCGAGATGCAAGAAGAATCAGAACAACAATTAGCGGCCCCAAAATCTAAGCGAAAATCCAAGAAAAAGCAACATAACAAAAAACGACGCCAAGAGAAAGATCTTCAGCAACAACAACAGCATCTGCACCACATATCTCAATTGGGTCGCTTATCTATACATCTCGACCAATTTGGGTCGATCTCGACATACCATCCACAACAGGCACCACAAGAAAAGATCGACTTAGACGACTGGCAGCAGAAGACCGGATTCACTAGGTGGAACAAGACCAAACTCTATTTCTAAAAAAGTGTCAAGACTTAACGCAACAGGTCATACCAATTCTAGTCACCCGTGACACGACTAGCACACTTGATAAAGTATTTCAGTTGTTTGAATCTGTCGTGTCGCCATTATCTAAAGAGGTCACCAAGGACCGAGAAGAACAAGCCACAGTAACAACGTCATTGATGTCGCAACAGTTTGAAGCATTCAAGTCAGCACACGATCAGCTCATACAGTATAATGATGAAGCAAAGACAGCAAACAACGTTCTCCGCAATTGGTACAAACATTATGGCAACGTGTTTAGAGAAATGCGGGAGACAAGGGAGATAATTGACAGTCTTCATAGACAACAACGAGTAGCTGATGAAACCATGGCCAAAACTATTGAGGAACAACTGATAATGGAAAATAGGAAACTGGAGAAATTGGAAAAAAGTGAAGCACAGTGGTTGAGCCAGGCCTGTCATAACCTTGACAAAGTAGAACAACTCCGACCACATCTTCAAACACTGCTTTCAGTTGCAAACGAGAAAATAGAGCTCTTCGGTTCCGACCTAATTCATATACAAGGAAAAACTACTCAAGAACATATATCTCACTTGTCGGCCCTTACAACACTTACTATCGACATCCAGAACACACTGCACCATTGGGAGAGCTTCCAGCACCAAATGACTATTTCAGTTGAAGCAATTGTCGAGGTCTGTCTGCAACAACCAACAACGCCTAGTTCCACTCCAGACAACTCATAACAGCTACATTTATCAGTTAAAGCACAATTATACACAAGTTTTGTTCAATAATTTTGCACATGTTCGAAGACACTAGAACCTCCGTTGGACTGTTTGCAATATAAGTGGACAAGTCCCGTCAACCAGTCGGAATATGTCGGTCAATTGTATAACTAAATGTAAACATCTATATATAGGCTGTTGAGCCAATATAATGGTTAACTAAGATCTGTCTATGTATGGTTCTACCCTTGTTGAATAATAAAGACTAGTGCTTGTCTCTCTCTTGTCTGTTGTCTATGTATGATTGTGCATGCTTGTTTAAACTATATAATGTATTCATGACCATACACGTAGAAGGCAGTTGAATTTTGAATATGTTAGTAAATCTCGTCGATATGGTGGTCGATACTAAATCATTCGAGTCATTTATGGTCAACATGGTCGATATCCAAACTAGTCAATGTTGTTGTAGTCTATATCACTTCATGTCACTTTATTTTTAAAAAGGTCAAAAGTGTACATATGGTCGAACTTGTAGTTTCAGCTCAGCATCTTATTAAGTTCCAATTGATCTTGAAAAAGTTGAATTTTTGCAGCATTGTTGGGTTTAGATTCTGTTATCCTGCACATTTCCCAGTATGAAGGTTGGTCGATGTCAAGAGATGACCCTACCATCGACTTTACAAGGGTCAACTGTTGAGTTTGACCAACTGTTCCAATTCCATGGTATTTGTTTTGTAAAGAGTGGTTGAAACTTCAATATGGTTGGTCTCTTCGGTGGATGGTAATATGGTCGATGACCAAATGTAAAGTGGTCGGCATTGTAAACAAAGTCAGAAGTGTTCAACACATAAAGTGGTCAGGTCATTTTGCTCGATATTCAAACTTGTCGAGTCATTATATATAGAGTAGAGGCTATAGATTTCGATTGGCTTTGTCAAGTATGGTCGACCATTTTATGATCGATATTTTAAAGTGGTCGAGTCTTTTAATGAAGTCGATGTTAAATATGGTCTAGAGTAATCTTATATTTATACAAAAAAAAATTTAATTGAATATATAATTTCTAAAGGAAAAAACGTATGCTTTTAATAGTTAAACCCACTTAAATTACAATTTCCTTATCATTAAATATATACCGTGTTTGCGTTTATTGATTCGTTGTATACTAAAGGGAAAGAAAAATAGTCTCTAACATTGTTACAAAATTTCCTCTTTTCCTACTGACGTTCACTTTTGCCCCTCAAAAGACAAATGCTAGTAATAATCTCTAAGAAGATTTTATGTATATCTCTACTATCATTAATTAAAAAACAAAAAAAAGGTTGATGCCTCTTTTTATTACAATGTATATGAGAAAATGAAAGGACATAAATGCTTAAGAGACTATCTACTAGAAAATAATGAGTTAGTGCCACTTGGCAATGCGATCGTCACAACAAGAAACAAGAAAGGGAATTAGAGTTATATTTAGAATTTTTAGGTGATTAAATATGTTGGAAAATTTTAAAAATGTTTGGAAGGTAGTGGTAAAAAAATGTTTGGAAAACTTTTAAAATTGTTTTAAATGTAAAGTACTTTTTCTTAGAATACATTGTCTACACTTACATTAAATCTCAATTCTTCTCAATTCCAATTATTTTATTACAAAATTAATCTTTTTAACTTTTTAAAATATCAAAATTACATCATCATCATCAAAAATAATATCATAAAAACTAAACAACATTATCATTATAAAATTTTAAAATATATAATAATTTCATATACTTAAAATTAAATAATGAAAAATCATTGAAAAATAATAATAAAAATAAAAATAAAAATAATTTAATAAAACACAAATTAAAAATGAAAATCAAATAAATAATAATGGCGTTCATCGGAAAAAAAAAATTCTATGTATCTTCAAATTCTTTAGATTAACATTTCACGTAATTATTCCACGTATTTTGAACGTAAGTATTCCACGTATTTTGAAGAGAATAAGAGAAGATCTCTTAATTTTTATTTTGAAAATGGAATGATTTTATCGACTATCAATGAAATATTTCCCTTTAAAACTTTAAACTTTATGTCTTTTGAAGTGTCTTTGTGTCTTTTGATTCAATAATGAATAGCAGGAGACTTTTTTTTCGGTGGAGAAAAAAACATTTTGTTTGATTTTTTTGATTTATTATTGTTTTATTCTGATATTTCCTTTAATTTTTTTTTAAGTGCCAAACGTACTTTTACATTTTGTTTGTGTTATTGTCTTAACCTGATACCTTTGGGAAAGTTAAGAGAATGGTTATGTTTTGGAAAATAATTTGATATAATAATTTTAAAGGTTGTAAGTTAAATAATTAGTATTAATTATTTTTATAGTTAAAATTTTGTTGAAATTGTAATTTTATGTTATTGAAATTGTATAATCAAAATATCCCAAAAAAAATACAAAAGTTAATTTATTTTTACAATTATAATTATAATTTTTAAGATTAAAAATCTAATTTTAAACCAAAATTTTATTAAAATAATCAATTATACTTATCCCATTTTAAAGACACTCAAGTGTTATTTATATGATTTAACTTACTCCGTTAGTGTCATTTAATTCATGAATAAGTGTCATTTATATGATTTAACTTACTCCATTAGTGTCACTTAATCCATGAATATGGAGATTATAAAATTGAAAAAAAATTAGATAAGTAGCTTTATAAAAAAGAGTAGCCTATTTATTCTATGACTTTTGGGTGAATTTTGATAGAAATCCAGTAAAATTATTTTTTGTAAAATCTAAATTTTTATGTGTTTAAATTGTGTTTTTGAAATCATAAATAAATTCAGCATCCTCAAATACCCCTTGACATTTAAATTATGCAATTTCTATAGCTAATATTTATAATTCTAAGATATTTTAAAGATTTCCACTCAAAATATACTAAAAAAATAAAAAACGTAGTAATAAACACTCGTCTCTACTCCACTTCAGTGGTTCAGTTGTCTAATCGTCGGTGCCTCGTTCTCTTAAAAAAACATCGAATCTTTCGTGACTTTATAAGTTGGGTGGGGCATTTAATTTCCCAACAAGAACCACTGTTGGTGACAATCCATGTATTAATATGAATATCTGTTTTAATGCAAATCTTCGAATCTCAATACGCAATCGTCTAACTTTCAACGTCTGTATCTCTCACTGCATAGAACCATGAGCCCCGCTTTGAAGTGGAGTGCGTCATGAACATTTAACATTACATTCTCATAAATGGCACCTGACTTTTATTTTGTTTTATATATTCCCAAAGTTTAACGTAGGTACCTTCGATAATACTTATTATATTGATTAAAATAAAATTTATTTCATACCTTTCCATTGGTGCTGCCATTTATGGGAATTCAATGTTGAAACTTGAAATGGGTATTCGAGATGGAAAGATACCTAACACCAATTTTTTTTGGTCAGGCCATTGAACCGCCCTACCAGTGATACATTTTGTAATTAGTTAGTAGCTAAACCTTAGCAGGTTGGAGCTTAGGGAGACTCGTTTTATGTTAAAATTTGTACAACATAACAGTTAGAGGATACGAGGCATTGAAGAGTTGTAGCAGGCCTCCCAAGCAGTACTACAACCCCGTAAGGAACTTGGGATTTCATTGAGTGAGTAGTAGTAATTACTAGTTTTCTAGCAACAATTATAATAATAATATTAATGTGTTTGAATATGCAAATATAAGTATATTTGACACATTAATAATTTTTTTCCTATAAAATGTGCCAAATATATACCTATCACTGTATTCAAACACTCGATGTCTAAAGATATCTTTAAAGTATTAATAAAATAATATAGTTTAAATATTTATAATATAATAATTAATTAAAACAATATGATTTAATTATAATATACTATTATAACATATTGATGAGATATAAGAATATGCAATAATATTTCAAATTAATTAAAACGTATTTTTAAATTAATTATAATATAATAATTAATTAAAAAATAATATCATTAAATTATAAGCTCGATAAGTTAGCTTAAGTGGTTGAGAGTTGTGAGTTGTAAGCAAAATGTCTTAGAGTCAAATCCTCGGGTTAGGCTCCATAATCAAAGCCGATAGGGTGAGCCCCTTATGAATTCTTCCGGTGGACATAGAAACTAGAAACCCATCTCCAAGGTTGTGAACCACATTGAAAAAATATCATTAAATTATAATATTATATTATAATTTTGTAATTAAAACCATTAATATAATATAATATTATAATTTAATTAAAACAATAATATAGGTTGATGATGCATAGGGATAAATGCATGGGGGATTGGAAGGCAGACAAACAATGCTGTGGAGTGGCTTGCCTTACTCAAAGGCATTGACATTAGGCATTAGGGCTTCCCTCTTGGTGATTCAAGAAGCTAGGGCCTTAGCTAATAAGGTCCGCAAACCCTCCTCCAAGTTTCATTACCACTTCTTCCACAAGATCAAGGAATTAAGGAATATATCCCTCTATCACGTTTTAAGGGACAACAACAAGCAAGTCAATTCTATAGGAGCAGGTATAAACTGTGGTATGATGGTTGAGAATGGACACACCATTGATAATATTTGGGTTCCATAATGTTTTGGACCACCCTGGCTATCCTAGCATGCCCACCCTTCAGCAGATTTATTTTAGTCTCATTGGGCCAACAATGGCAGCCACAAATGTCAGGTCGAATTTATTAAGGGTCAAGATCATAATCTATTCACAATCTCATCTTCCGTTCCCGAGACACAAGCGACGATGTCTAAGGTCTGGACCCTACTAGCTCGCATGCGGAAATTTAATGTGGATAGATGGCAGGGATGTCGGCTCCTATATCAGGACCCTGAGCGACGGCATGTTTCATTCATTCCCCCTCTATTTTTGCTGGTTTTTGCAACAGTTATGGTTCAAGTAATATGTTTTTCGGTGCAGTATGGAGTGTGGAAACACTGGTGGTCATTCTGGGCTCTGTCTCCCGGCTCTACAATGTCACCAATGCAAGACTCATATATAGGTTAACTCTGAAGGTTTTGGTCTACAGCGTCATCTCTCTTCCCTCGAGGTGGTGCAAGGGAATGGGATCAGGGAGAAAGATGCACATGGTTCACTTGTAAACAAAATCAAGCAAGTTCGTTGCAGGAAACCTGTAAACTCTGAGGTTGGCAAAGGTTGGTTGCAGTAGGAGGGTAATCATGGAACTGGAAACCTCCCCAATGACGTTCAGAACAATTTCGAGCTGGGTTATGGTGTTCAGAAGAATTGGCGTCCCACTGATGCTGGTATCAACCCAAATCTTGGCACTCCAATGCAACGTGGAGCTCTTCAGCAATTGCGCGGCAGCAATGGGGAACTAGGACCCAACAAGCTCTAGAGTCTAGCTAAAGAATCGATTGGAATTGTGAACGTGGATTCACCTCAAGAACTGGAAAGTCCCCCTCTTGGAATTTTGTCTCATCTTCAGGACACAAAATCTCAGGTTTTCCAGGTGAGAGGAGAAAATAAAGATCTGAAAAAAGTTATTTCACACCTTGCCTCCATTGTTAAAATCTCAATCTCTGATGCAAGAAGCAACAACAACAAAATGAAAGTCCAATTGGACAGTATCGCTAGAAAGATGGAGTCAATGCATAGTGGTCTCGGAATCGTTGAAGCTAAGGTGGACTGTATCAGAACTAGCAAGGATAGCACCCCTTCTGCAATCCTGGGAATGAGAGACAGTGAGAACATGGCTGCTGGTAGCAAGAAAAAAGTTCGTCGCTCAGCAGACAACTGAGTTTTGGTTTTTCTTTTATGTTATGTTATTTTTAATGTAATCAGCTGATATAAGCAGACTGTCATTTTTACTTGTTCAAATAGATGCTCTTCTGAGATGTAAAAGACTGGTTATGAGGTGTCTTCATCCCTCATTTTGCTGGGTACAGTCTTCCCAAATTTTATATCAGTCCCTCCTTTTTTAATATAAAGCTTCTTACTCATTACTGTTAAAAAAAATGATGCATAGGGAATGTTAATGTGTAAGGTATTAAATATATCTAAAATATTAATAAAGTACTATTTTAATTATTGTATAATAATTAAAGTATGGTATTTAATTAAAATATTAAAATCAATGTATTAATAAAATATTAATATTTATTTAATAATATTAATATTTTATTATATTTTTATTTTAATATTATAAATAACAATAATATTATATAATAATTATTATATTGATTGCAAATTTTTCATTGATTATATCAAAGTTTCAATCTCCATATAAAATTGGTCAGTAAAAATTTATTGAAATCATTTTGTAAATATCACCAATGATCATAGTTTGCTTTGAAACATTTCTATATTTAAGAATAAATAAGAATGTAAACTTTATATTATATAATATAAATTTACAAATAAAACATTTTTAAACTTGAAAATAAATGAGAATGTAGACTTTTTATGTCATTATCTATAAATTTATAAAAAACATTTAATTCATAGCTTTATTTTTGTTATTATTTAATATAAATTTTAAATTAGTTTAAAATACATTATAATATTAAAAAACAAATTTTTTTATACTAAGAGAAATTTGTATAATATAAAACTAACTTTTATTATAAAAAAGTATTTTTTTAAATACAATAATTTCTATTTTTATGAAATAAAATAAATTTTTATATAATTAATTTGTATTATTAAGAAATGTTATTTTCAGATACTTTTATTAAAAAAAAGTGAGTTAGATCATCTTAATCACTTATCTACAATGAGACAATATGATCACATATTCTGCAAATTTTGTTTAATATTGTAAAACCCTTCGATTAAAAAACTGAGTTAGATCATCTTAATCGGTTATTACAATGAGAAAATATGATCACATCTTTTACAGATTTTGTTTATTTATAATTTTAATAGGATAAAAACCCTTATATGACATGAGGATATTTGGAAAAAATATTTTGATATGAGCAAAATAAAATAAATATATTATTAATGTTTTTTTGTTTGGTTGTTTTAATTTTGTTAAAACTTTAGAGTTTTAATTCTCATTTTGACTAAATTATTTTACAATTCATTTTTGCTCGCCTTTTTTTTGTGTGTGTGTGGGGTCTAAGCATGGTTGCATCAACATATTTAACAATGTTTTAAATTTCATAGTTAACAGTGTTTTAATTTTTTTTAGCAGCAAGCGCTCATGATCTTTATGCACCGAGATGACATCGACAAAAACGTTGGATGCACAGGCAGATTCATTGACCAAGATGCTTGGTGGCGGCGTCCTTCATTCATTGACTGCCTGAGGTTGGGTCAGGATCTTCGTCCAGTCCCCTCTTCACGCCCTGCTCCCCAAGATTTGGATCAATATTGTTGCTCAGAGGAATGACGCCTGACTGCTGCAGTTTGGACTCCAACAGTGCTACAGAGTGACTCTCAACTTTTATCATTGTATTTCCATCCTTCTCAATTGCTACGACCCCAGAGGAGTGTGTCTCTGAAGTGGTATTAACTTCTTCAGTTTTGATTTTCCTTGCTGCTATCGTGTCCCCAGAATTCTCCTCAAGTTCAAAGTATGGAAGCAGGATCCCCATCACTTCTGCGACATCAATGCACAGATACGAACATAAACATTAATTTAACAGTAAGAAAACACATAATTAACCATAACATTCATAGACAATTAGATACTTATCTTTTAAAACAAATATTCTCCAATTGGCTGTATGTGAAGGACGTTCCTTCCACCCATAGGCACCGTCAATCCAAGTCTTACTTTGATAGGCCACCTCCGAGTTGAGGATATCAATCTATAAGGGCTAAGTGTTTCTCATAGATACTACACATCCCAATATCTCATGCAACCCACATGTGCCTAAACCCCCTCCATAACTATCCCAATCCTCAATTCTCCTTCCCCGTCAACCTGCTCAACACCAAGAACAAGCCCCCTTCTTTGAGTTAACAGTCCCTCGGGTATCCTGGAGTTCCCTTCTAGCAGTCCAAAACATGTTGGACATGAAGTCTTTGAATTGGGAACTCCAGGTTTAAGCTGCAGGTCAGGTTTCTCTCTCTCACCAGTCTACTAGGTTAATGGCATGCAAAATTCACATTCAACAATGGCTTCTCACTCCTTTGTCATAGTATCTAACTCGGCTTTCTCAAGGTAATAGCAAAGCTCATGGTGAAGGAAAGTTCGAATGGTGGAATTGTCGAAGGAACGAACCCCTTTTGCATAATGAAATAAAGCATGCTCCTAATCATGGCTTAAGGAAATATGGTTAAATGGATAATGCTAAGGATGTAAGCTAAGTCCTTTTGGGTCTTTTTCATTAACCCACTATCACTTCCCCTCTTGTGGATTCATAGCCCCCTTATCTCTTGTTCGTCCCTCCTCCTCTGCACCCATTGGAGATTTTATATTAATATCAAAATGTACATTATATTACATAGTCTTGGTCATCTTGACCATTGTTTCTAGCTTATAGCCTTTATAACAATACTTACAAATTTATATCAAAGGGTAAAAAATGGGATATTACATCTTGGCTCCTCGAGCCTTTCTCCATGTCCTCTAGTTGTCCTGTATTCCTTGATCGTATCGTCTATCACCCCATTCAAGGGAAACACAAATTATTCTTTTTGGAATAAGGTCTCGCCATAAGGAATTTGCAATAGAGTACTTTAGAAGTATAAAAATATATCAAATAATTAATGTAGAGCTAACAATGTAATGTAGAATAATAAGTAAATGGTATAGCACACCTCTCTCAAAATTTAAGAATGCATGCTCATAACACATGGAAAGATATTTCCTAATAACTTTCTATATCTCATAATGCACACACGGTGCCCATTTTGATCATATCCTCTTCTTGCTTCTTTGTTTCACACCTTTATAGATTTCCTTCCATAATCACACATGCATAGACCACATATCATGTGGCATTGCATTCACATTTTCTTCACAGATCATTTAGAGATTGCACAGAGACATATATCTCTCACGAGGATACATCAAGGAAATAAATTATTTATGTAGGAGAAGGATGCAAGAGAAAAACTAAAATCAGAACTAAAAAATGCAATTAGATAAAAAGATATGAGCTATTGCTCAATATTTCATTATTCATAAGAAGTTACATCCACAAGTCTGCCTTATGCAACTCTAAAATGATCTATTTATAGCATTTTTTACAAGCATGTTTGTACTGTACTCCTGGTTGCTGGACAAAGGAGTTTAATGGCTGGACGACTATGTATTTGTGGACGACTGGGTAGCTGTGGCTGGCTGGACAGCTGCGGTGGGATGATAGCTGGTTGGTTGATGAGCTGTGGTGGTACAACTCCGTCAAGCTTATCTTTTCAACACTCCCTTTTAATATTGACTTCCTGATGATTCCCAAACCTTTTTTAGGTGTTCAAATATATATTTTGTTAATGGCTTTGTGAATATATTTGCAGATTGATATTCATACTTTCAAAATTCAAGATTTATTTCACCATTGTTGATAAGCTCTCTAATGAAATGATATCTAGTATCATTGTGCTCGCTCCTTTTGTAAAAAACATGATTTTTTTATAGTTCTATTGTTGAATTATTTTTGTAGTAAAATTTGGTTGCTCCTTCTTCATCTTGCATCAAATATGACATAATTCTTCTTATCCGCACTGCTTGACATGCTGCTGATGTTGATGCCACATATTCTGCTTCTGTAGTTGAAAGAGTAACAATGGGTTATTTTTTGGAAGCCTATGAAATTGCTCCTGAACCAAGATGAAAAATATATCCAGATGTGTTTTTTTTGTAATAATTGCTACCTGCAAAATCACTGGCTTTGTATCCAACTAGTATGAAATCAATGACCTTGAATATAAGATGCCATAATCTCTTTTTCCACTAACATATCTCAAAATCCTTTTCCATGTTTTCCAATGTGACTCCTTTGGTGTCTCCGTGAACCTTGAAATGAAACTGACTGCATACATAATTTCAGCCTTGTTTCAATTTTTCTGAGGCTACTTAGGCAATTTTTAGTTAATCAATCAAATAAAGAAGGTGGCGGGCATTTTTCTGAGGCTACTTAGGCAATTTTAAAGGAAGAATTTATACTTAGCCAAATCTTTCAATTTTCAAGGTGAATCTTTATTTCACCAAATCACTGAAAATATGATACCAAACAATAGTATCCATATAATTGAGCTCATCACAACTGATTTCATCTCCAGATTCATCATCCTTTGACTTGGGCAGGCATTTTATTGAGATGGGTTCCCAACTAGTAAAACTGCATGAACCCTTGTTTTGGCAGACCTATAACTTTGTCATAAAACACTCTTTTGGAAAAATGAGACCATGGTCAAATAGCCTATTCAACAAGGTATAGCCTGATATTTTCATATAATTTTTATCATTCTCTTATGAGGTATGGCGGGCATTTTCCCGAGGCCACTTGAAACACTTTTTCAACACTTAGTCAATTTCTAGAATTTCTCCAAACTGACAAATATTTATATAATTAGGTCAAATTGTAATAATGACATCATGAAGGTACTAGAACATCATTAGGTGGATTTTCATACTCATCACTCATGCCACATCATCATATATTCCATATCATCATATCCTTTGTCAATAATGAATACTTTTGGCATCAATGACAATTATACTCAACATCCTCCTGGAAAGAATTTGGTTGGTTGTAAATGGATTTATAAAACAAATTTTATTGCAAAAGGAAAAATTGAAAAATATAAAGCTTTGTTAGTATAAAAAGGTTTTTCTCAAGAAGAAGGTATATTATATTATATTAAAAGAGAGGCCATTGAGTTCCATGGTATCAAAAGGAAGGTGTCCTTACGTTTCATATCCACGATGAACGTAAAACGATGTATGTAGAAAGGATGTTAGTTGTATATTGTTTAATCGGAAAACAATGAGAAGGGACCCTCCTTTGATTAGTACCCAGTGTTATCCGAATTCAGTGACGTCTTTCCAAAGGAATTTCCTGGGTTACCTCTTGAGAGAGAAATTGATTTTACCATTGAGGTTAAACCTAGTTCAGAGCCAACATCAAAGACACCATACAGGATGACAGCCCTGGAACTTTGCGAGTTGCAAACGAAGTTGAAGGAATTGCTAGACCTAAGGTTCATCAGAGCAAGTATTTCACCGTGGGGTGCACCAGTAATTTTTGTGAAGAAGAAGGATGGTTCCTTGCGTCTTTTCATACATTACAGAGATTTGAACAGAGCCACAGTGAAGAATAGGTACTTTATACCTTGAATTGATGACCTCTTTGATCAAATGAAAGGGGCAACAGTCTTCTCAAAGATTGACTTGCGATCAGGTTACCACCAACTTCGAATTAAGTAAGGTGATATACCTAAGACCACTTTTCGAACTCATTTTGGGCACTATGAGTTTGTAATGGTACCCTTTGGTTTGACCAACGCCCCAGCTGTATTCATGAGCCTCATGAATAGCGTGTTTCAACGAAAGTACTTAGATCGGTTTGTGCAAGTCTTCTTGGATGATATCCTTATATATTCCAAGAATGAAAGGGAGAAAGGGAGCATGAGGAACACTTGTGAATGGTGTTGTCATGCTTAAGACAACACAAGTTGTATGGTAAGTAGTCAAAATCCTCTTTTTATCAGAAAGAGATCCATTATCTAGTGCATATAATTTGCAGAGAGGGAATTTCGGTAGACCCTGAAAAGGTGAAGGCCATAATGGATTGGCTCGTGCCAAGAAATGCACATGAAGTGAGAAGCTTCATGGGGTTAATCAAGTACTATAGAAGGTTTGTTGAGGGTTTCTCGAAAATTGAAAAACCCATAACTACCCTACAACGTAAAGGCATTAGGTATGAATGGATAGATGGCTGGGATGTTGCATTCGCTGAGATTAAAATACTATTGACAAGTGCACTGATCCTACTAGTGTTGGATATGGATAAGGACTTCATAGTTTGCACAGATGCCTCAAGGTAGGGTTTGGGTGCAGTGTTGATGCATGAAGGTGGGGTAATAGCTTATGCGTCGAGGAAGTTAAAAAAACATGAAGATAATTACCCTACCCATGACCTAGAATTGGTTGTCGTGATGTTAGCTTTAAATATTTGGAGACATTACCTTGTTGGACAAAGCTTTGAGCTCAAATATGATCACCAAATATTGAGGTATATCTTCACTTAGAGAGACCTAAATGCTAGGCAAAGGCGATGGAGTGAATTCATGAGCGAGTATGATTTTGGGATTTCTTACATCAAAGGGAAGGAGAATGTGGTAGCCGATGCCTTAAGCAGAAAACCAAGGATTTTCTCTCTCATACCTTTAAAGGTTGATTTGAAGGAGAGAGTATTAGGATAACTAGTCAGAGATAGTTGGTACTTAAAGGTCATGTTAGCACTCCAAAGTGGGAAACATGTGGAACTTAAGTTTGAAGGATATGAGTTGGAAGCTGATGGACTGTTACGTTATCAAGGGAGGATGTATATTCTCGAGGAGGGAGATATTAGAGGAACTATACCTAAGGAATCCCACAAAGCAGTATATTGTGCGTACCCAGGTGTAAAGAAGATGTATGAAGACATGAAGCAACTCCTCTTTTGGGCAAGAATGAAACACGGCGTGGTCAAATTCATCTCTAAGTGCCTTGAGAGTTAGTAGGTAAAAGCTGATCATCACCACTCAGAAGGACTATTGCAACCGCATGACATTCCTATGTCAAAATGGAAGGTTGTATCCATGGAATTTGCGATTGGATTGCCTCTTACCTCTCATAGGCATGATGCCATCATGGTCATCGTTGAAAAATTGACCAAAAATTTTCACTTCATTCCAGTTAAGGATACCTATGACATCATGGATGTAACACGTGTAATCATAAGTGAAGTAGTTCGTCTCCATGGGTTTCCCAAGAAGATTATCTCAGATAGGGATTCCAAGTTTTGGACAAGTTTGTAGTCATCCTTAGGAACTTAGTTGAACCTAAGAACATCTTACCATCCAGAGATAGGTGGGAAAATAGAAAGAATGAATCAGGTGATGGAGGACATGCTTAGGATGTATGTTATGGATCAACAGACCCATTGGGAAAATCACTTACCTTTGGTAGAGTTTTCTTACAACAACGGTTACCATAGCTCAATCGGGATGCCTCCATATGAAGCATTATATGAAAGGCCATGTAGAACACCATTGAGTTGGGAAAGGTTAGAGGATCGAGTGATTATAGGACCTAAGTTGGTTCAAGAGATGGAAGAAAAGGTTACTTAGATTAGACAACGGTTAAAGGAAGCTCAAGATAGACAAAAGAGATACGCCGATGCGCATAGGGTTGAACGAAACTATAAGGTTGTGGATGCAGTGTTCATACACATCAGGCCTAGTAAAAGTACCATCCGGTTTGGGAAAGGGACAAAGTTGTCGCCACGATTCATAGGACCCTTTGAAATTTTGGAGAAGGTTGGACCTGTTGCGTATCGTCTTGCACTGCCACCCCATTTGCATAAAAATCATAATGTTTTTCATGTATCTGTTTTACAACATTATATAGCCGATGAGTCTCATAAAATAAATTGGAAGGAACTACAAGTTTCGGATGAGGGGACCATCAGGGTCGAACCGTTACGTATATTGGACCGTAGGGTTAGACAGCTCAGACACCGTTTGGTGGACCAGTTTAAGGTCCAGTGGGACCAATATAGCCCAAGTTCTACTACCTGGGAGGACACAGAGACCATGTGTCATGATTTTCCCACACTATTTTGACCATAACTTCGAGACGAATTTTCCCGAAGGGTGGGTATAGGTAATGCCTTGTTTTGACCTTACTACCTAAACTATAATTATATGTTGTATTTACTTATTATTATGAGACTTCGTTAGTTTGATGACACTATGGGCATATGGTTCTATTATTTTTCCGAGATATATATGTGTGTGATATTTGTTAATGTTATGATATGTATTCATGTTTTGATATATATTCATGTGTTAATTATGTCTCTTGCATGCAAATTATGGAATGATGGGTACATGGATACCGATTTAAAAGTTATATGTTGAATGGATAAATGTGATACCAGGTGCATGGTACATAGAAATGATTTGATTATTGTTTCTTAATAATGAAATTTATATATACATGTCAAGGATTTGCACGATATTCTCGATTGTATGTTGGAGACTAACTTACAGGTAAAAATGGCTAAGTGATAGGTGGATCCTACAAGGTGGGAGTACCTCGGGGACATGGAATCCGAAAGATAAATGGTATGCAAGTGACGCATTATTTATTTAGCATGATTATTGTATTTATTATCATGATGTATGGGTAGGGTAGGGTTTCAGGAAACTCAACCGCCCAAATTGGTTATACGATGAAAAACTGAGTACAAGTCACAACGCAATCACTATGCCAGTGTAGACAGAGTCCCTTGTTCCATTAGGGGGGTGGAGGCTTTACCCACCGTTTATCTCCGAAACCCGGAATCATGGGATGACTGTGCTATGGAATGCTCCCCAAGGTGTGTGATGATGATTGGTTGGTGCCTACTGGGGAAGTATGGTCGATTTAGTCGACACTTCCGCTTACGGGTTCTAACTGGAGCTGGTCATGGTGTGACACTTCAAGGTAGTCCAGCAGAGGAAGGATAGGATGTGGAAGTTAGTTGTGAATTAGATAGATGATGTAGGTATATAAGTGTATCAAGAAGTTGGGAAGGAAACTTGAATAACTGTGTATGATTGAGAAACCTTTGTTGAGTCATGTGTCGTAAATCAATAACTTATATAATTGTTCATCAATTAATTATATTTAGTAAAGTAAATTATCCAACGTTTCAAATTCTGTTTAAGAATACATCAGTAAACAATAAACTTGAGTGATTATGCATGATGTGTGGTTAAGTACTGTTAGCGTACCTATGCGATCTTTGTAAGCCTTAGCTACACTTACATAGATTGTCTACCTGAACATATGGATTATCTATTGAAATATTGCTTGGATCTATTGTAAATATAAATTGTCATCATGCACTTGCTTGTGCTTAAGAAATAAATTAACTTAATAAGTTATGTTTAAATCATTCAATGAATAGTTAATCAATGGAGATTAGGGTTAATTATTAATGTTAACAATGTTAATAAGATTGTTATTTACTTAATTGTTGAATGAAGCACTTGGTTACAAAATGTTAAATAAGTGTTAATGATGTTAGTTAGTTCAATTACCTCATTATTTAAGGATAATGGTGTTAATAATATTAATTAAAATATTATTAACTTGATTCATTAAAATTAGCTATGTGTTAATAATGTTAATTAATATTAATGAGACTATTATTATCTTGAGTACTAATTGTTAATTAGTTTAATTATAAACTAAGGTGTAATTAATATGGTACTAGGTGAATGAGTTTCATTAAGTCTTAAATAATATTTTAATTAATATATAATATAAACCATTTAAGAATTCTAGAATTATTTTCAGCCATCAAACTTTCATTCTTAAATATTCCTGGTATGATTTTTAAATCTGTTCTGATCAAGAATTTTACAGGTTTCATATATATTTTGAAGTGGTTTACTGCCTTTTTGAAAGAAAGAATCTCTTTGTGGCTCAAGGGGTAGTTTAATTATGCACTCTTAAAAGAAGTTGAGGCATATCCATAGATTTATTCTTTATCTCCATGATTTTCTATTAGGACACCTCCCCATGCTTTGTTGGAGGAATCTCTTTCTATGACAAGGTTTCCCGTACCTTGGGGAAGGGAGAGAGGAGGAAGTTGTTTTACTTTTGCTTTAATTCTTTTAACATCTTCGGTCATTTCATTGCTCCATTTTGGAAGGTGTTTCTTCAATCTTTGTTGTATAATATGGAAGTCATCATCTTGGCCCTTATAGAAAGTTCGGATATAATTTAGGCTTCCTAAGAAGCGCTGCAAATGGACTTTCTCCAAGATTTGATTCGAGAAATGATAGAAAACCTTAAGAACATGCTCTTGGAGGATTACTTGACCTTTATTGATCTTTATACCAAGAAACTCAATATATGTCTTCCCAATCTCCATTTTTCTTTTGGAAAGAACTAAGCCATGTTTATACACCAGCTGGTAGAACTCGTGTAGATGCTTTAAATGTTCCTGCAAATTTTTAGAGAAAATTAGGATATCATTAATATATACAAGTGCCCATTTATTTTCCCTGAAAAATATCTTCCATTCTCTTCCGGAATTCAGAAGGAGCATTATTTATTCTAAATGGGAAAACTTTCCACTGATACTAACCATGTGGGACAACAAAATCCATTTTGAAGCGATCCTTTGCTTCAATCCCAATCTGGTAAAATCTAGATTTTAGATCAAACTTACTAAAGATCGTACAACTAGAAATTCTTTGTAAAAGGATTGACTTATCAGAAAGAGGGTATCCGGCATTATGGAGGGTTGCATTCATAGGTTTTTAATTTAAAACTAACCTGGGATTTCCTCTCTTAATTTCTGAATGCTTGTTTACTATAAATGCACGACAAGCCCAATGGATCTTAGAGGGTTCAATGAGACCTTTAGAAAGCAGGTCTTTGATTTCACTGGAACAAAAATATTTTTCTCTAGAAGACATTAAGGCTGCAAAGGCTCATTGGGATCTAGGATTAACCAAAGGATCATATGGTAGAGAGACAAAATATTTTTCTTTGGTCCAAAAGGAATTAGGACTTTCAGAGATGCAATCTTTCTCAAGATTTTCTGAAATATGAGATAAGGCAGAGTCCTTTTGCATTTCTACATAAGCTATACACCTTTCCATTTTGAACAATTCTACAATATTCAGGGGTAGGATTGAACTTCTTTACAGGAGTTGGGCATTTGGATTTAGCTTCAAAGGACATGGAACAAGACGCTAATCTACCATTTATTGTACATTTCAACAACATTTTATTATTATCATTAGTAATAGGAATGACTTTTAGATGTTATGGGATTTGTGATTCTTGAGAATCCTTCTATAATTTTTCGGTAGTAACCTGTGATCCCCATGAACGGTCTCACATCTGTTACATCTTTAGGGACATGCCATTCCTTTATTGCTCTTACTTTATCCGGGTCAACTGAGATTCCATCTTTGGATATCACATGACCTAAATATTGTATTTTATCCTTAAAGAATTCACACTTGCTAAATTTAGTGTACAGTTGATGTTCTCTTAAGACTTGTAATATTATTCGTAAGTGTTCATCATGTTCTTCCTTAGTCTTTGAATAGATTAGTATGTCATCAATAAAAACAATTACGAATTTATCCAAATACTTATGTAATAAATTATTCATTAAGCACATAAAAATTGTTGGACCGTTCATCAACGCAAAAGGCATAACTACAAAGTCATAATGCCCGTAGCGGGTTCTAAAAGCAGTTTTAAAGATATCTTCGTCTTTAATTTTGACTTGATGATATCCAGATCTCAAGTCTATTTTTGAAAATATCGTTGCTCCGTGTACTTGATCAAATAGATCATATATGCGGGGAAATGGATATCTGTTTGTAATTGTCGTTTTATTTAACTGACGATAATCTATACATAAGCGTAAGGTACCGTCCTTCTTTTTAACGAAAATGACCGGTGCTCCCCAAGGAGACACAGTTGGTCTTATGTAATTTTTATCTATTAATTATTTTAACTGTAGCTTTAATTCATTAAGCTCTAGGATATTCATTCGGAAGGAGCTTTTGAGTTTGGTACAACTCTAGGTACCAACTCAATGGTAAAGTCCAATTCTCTTTTCGGAGGTAATCCTGGAATTTCTTCCAGGAATACATCTGAAAAGCCTCTTAGGATTGGTATATATTCAAGTTTTAATTTATCTTCTTTAGTTGTGTGTTCATCTTTTATAACATGTACAACAAAAAATTTACAACCATTACATACAACCTTTTTCATTTGCAAAGAAGAAATCTATCTAACATAAACTTTTCTAGGTACTCCTTTTGCTGTAATTGTTTCTCCTTTTTCATTCAAACATGTAAAAGTTTTTTCAAAGCAATTCAAGACTACTCTATGCTTTTCCAGCCAATCCATACTGATTAAAACATCATACGATCCTAACGGTAATACTTTCAGTTTTACTTGGGTCTTAAACTGACTCATAAGCAAATCACAATCTTTAACAAAATCAACTACCTTCCTCTTCGTTCCTGTAGCTAACTGAACCAGCCAAGACTTTTCAAACCTTTCCACTTGTAATTTACAGCTTTCTACTATACTCGATGATACATAACTTAAACTAGCACTTGGGCCAGTCTGTTATGTAGCATACCTTCTATTTCGACCATTGAGTTTTGATGATCATCCTATCGATTCTCCAAGGCTGCATTGATTCTGGGCATCTCTCTTGCTAGGTCACCAACTATTTCCTCTTCCTGCACTGTATGGATATTGCTGACGTTTCTTTTTCTGTTAGGACAATTTGTTGCAAAATGTGGTCCTTGACATTCCCAGCATTTTACAGGTTCTTTTTGTTCATTATTTTTAACATAATTATTAGGAATATCCATGTTTCTTGCTACCATAAAATTCTACTATGCATTGCTTTTAAATTTTGTTCCCTGAAAATTTCTGTTAGGAAGATTTTGAGAATTTTTATTTCTAACATTCCTGTTAAATTTAAAATTCTTCTTTCTTTGTTCGAAATTACTTGGTCTATTAACCTTCCAGCTAGGTACACTTTCCCTTTTTTTTGTTATGTTCGTAACAGAAATCTGCCTTCCTCATGGCTTCCTCAAGAGTCTTAGGGTTATCATACTCAATTCTGTCCTTGATGTGAAAAGGTAAACAACTCAGAAATCATTGTATTTTAGGCTTTTCGTCAATGATATACGGTACGTACTTTAATAGACTTAAGAATTTATTGCTTAACTCTTTCATGTTCATAGAACCTAACTTCAATTCATAGAATTCTTTAGCCTTTTCTTCATAGTATTGTTCAAACAGAAATTTCTTTTTAAACAATCTCTTAAAAGTACTCCAAGTTAGATGCTTTTCTTTAATACTTTTTACTCTTTTTATATATTGCCACCATATATCCGCCTTTCCAGTTAGATTATAAATGGCCATCTAAGCTTTCAGCATGTCTGAGTAATTTTAGATTTGGAATTATTTCTTCATCCCAGACAACCATGCTTCGACTTCTTCTCCTTTCTCTATCTCTCCATTGAACATTGGAGGTTTTATCTTTTTGAACTCTCCTGAGATTTCTTCATATGGTTTGTATTTCCTCATTTGAGGAAGGTAGTAACTATCACTGCTGTCACTGGAATACTTATGTTTATTTCTATGTGTTTTAGCATTAGTTTTAGAAGAGGAATTACTTTCATTATTAAAGAATTTTAAATTCTTACCTTTGTGTTGATAAGGCATGGTTCAAGATTCAGATTTAGATTATGTTCTTTTATCTTTTCCCTCATTATGAAATTTATCTAGCAATATTTGATTTAGTTCTTCCCGTGCCTTTAGAATTCTTTCATTTTCTTCCTTAACAGTTTTAATTTCAGCTTTTAAATCTTTAACAGTTCGAAGTAGTTCGGATGAATTATCATTTAATTCTATGTATATATTTTCTTCATTAACATTTTCATGTTCATGACTATTTTGTTCATTATGATGGGATCCATCCTCGGCAGATGCCTCTGCTCCTTCCATTACATGCAAAATAGATATTGAATGTTCTATGCATAAACAATTTTAAAACAAAGTTAGTAAATTTGTTTTTCTGTTTTTAATTTGCTTGCACGAGTTGAGCCATTTTCAGGCCTAGTGTTTGAACTTGCGCTCTGATACTACATGTAACAACTCAAAAATTCATAAAAATTTAAAAATTTTATACATAGTATAACTGACCATGAAATCCAGGTTTATACTTAATGGATACTTCTTATTTTTCTAAATACATAAATATATCTTATATTCATTGACGCTACTTGTTTATTTATGGTGTCGACATTTATTTATTATGTCCTTAAGGCATTGAATATGACTATGGATCTCTTTTACTGTATTGAATATAACAATTGCTCACTTATATCGGCATGGATATTTAATTTGTCATTTATAGAAAAATTGTATGATCTCAAAGTCGAAATATGATTACTTGATTTGTTTGTGATGCTAATTATGTTTTCCTTTGTTGAAGGGTGTCCTTATGACAATCCCTGGGCTTACTTAGCTTCTGCGAAGCTAACGCATGTTAAAATTACTTTGTACAGATTCTGAGTAAGGTCTACGCCACCAAGGTTATGATGATAAATAAGACTCCTAAGTTATTATGAAAAGTATGGTTACACATCAATATCAAGCTTATGTTAATCTAAGCCTTTTTCATTAAGAAAGGAATGGTCATCCTAACTAAGGGTTCAATGGTTATGATAAAAAATGAGAAAAATACATGTTATTTATACTATGGAATAGGGTATTCGAGAAATTATATTTCTTGGCATTAATCCAAGTTGAAAATGCAAACATAGACTATAATAAGAGCATGAAAAAGCTTTGAAATCAGATGGGCGACAGCTGCATGGCTTTATGAGGCCACGTGAAGCCTTTGCCAACTCGACTCCTCGAGGGTGTAACCATAACCCTACCTTCGAAAAGGTTTGTATTGGCATTGTTTTATTCATTTGACTTGAGGAGGGGCCGAGCTCTTGGAGCTCTCGGCTACCATGGAAGAGAAGGCACTCACTTAGGGTTTCAATGGATGATTTTACAGTGGGTTATGGGGTATGTCACGCAGATGTAGTTTGATGTTTCCAATGTAGTAACGCGAGGTTCCAGGCTGGGATAGCTTGTGGTCGAACCAACATTGTTCTATAGAGGTAAGGTTCGACTCCCATAACTTAATTTTTCCCATTCTTTTATTTACTGTAATGTAAAACAAGTTTTTAATACAATTTTTAAATGTTGCGTTGACAGGGTTTTTATGCAGTGAGGAAGTCTTGAAAGGTGGTCCAAGGGTTTGACAGAGTGGAAGAACACACGCAAGGGTTGAAGCTACCCTGGTAATCCTCGGGCTGTCCTAGACTTCCCTCATTCGATGCATTAATAAATGGGTGTGATTCTACCTTAATGTAGGGTTTTAGATGTCTATCCAGTTATAATCCAAGCTATAATGCTATTGTGGTAAAAATTTCCGGTCCTATGTTATTTAATATGCTGTTGCATTGATAACACTGTAGGTTTAAGTTTTAGTTTGCTTTAGAAGGATGGAGAGCTGTAAATGTTAACATACAGACTTTAAATTGTAAACTTTCAAGGCTTTAAGCCTTTAGTTGGATTTCGCCAAAGTTCTGAAATGAATGGAAGAAAGAATACAGTGTTTCGATAGAATTCGTGTTCTGCTTTGTATAGTTTCTTAGTTTAACCCCTCAGGGTTTTAGTGGTAATAGTTGTAATTTGATCTCCCTTTGTACTTCTGGTGTGCGTAGTTCTATTTTGTTGCTTAGATTTATTTTAATGGTTCCAGGGTTGAGCCCTAAATATAAATGTTGTTTGTTTAATAATGAAACTCTCAACCGATAATGGCTCTATCATTTCATGATGTCTCGGCATTCTTTTATGACTATGTTTATATTTAATAAAGACTACTGTAATGAACTTGTTATCTGGAAAACCCTAAGCACCATCATGCTGTGTGTAAAAATACAATATATATAATTACTAGGATTCAACCTATGTGTTTGGTTGTGATTCAAAACCTCGACCTATATTATACTGGTTTGGAGATTGCTTGTTAATTGGTTTTGATTAGGCAGATGGAAGTTGTTTTTAAGGGAATCGATCCTAATCTGAAGATTATTAAAATGTTAATATAATTGTTATTTTAAGTATAGGGCATTGCCCCAAATGTGGATACATTTTTGATACAAATATTTTATTCAAAGTGTAAGGCCATTATCTTAGGGTTTCATTCAAAATGTTAAACATCCGAACTTAAGAGAATTTAGCCTGAAAAAGATTTGTTTATCGAACTGTGCATTTAGCTTAAATTGGGCAAGTTCGATTATAATATTTAGGTTCTGTGTAAATAAAGATATCTTGGTAGAATATAGCATGACCCATGCTTTAACTTGAAAAATTATATTAAAAGATTGACCATTTATGTTTTCGGAGACTCGGCTTGTTCTAATGATTGTTATTTACGCCAAGAGTGTGTTTACTGAAAGAGTTATGGGATTTGATGTGGTTGTCTAGCTTCTGGTTATGAATTTTGAATAATACTATATATTAATAATGCATTCGATAGGACATAAATGATGACCTATTCTATAAATTACAGCTTTATTGTGTACCAAAAGAATAGTAATAGTAACTATATCATATATATATATATATATATTACATATGAAATTCAATTCTATTAACGATACTATATGTTAGCAATATCAGTAACCTACTTGCAGCAATCTATTCGACTTTGATCTATATAAAGACAAAGATATTTTAACATGTAAAATTCTAGGTTTCAATATTTACTGTCTATTGCTTTTCAGGATTTAAATTTGATATAATAATGAGGGTAGCATTCTGCTTATGATATTTGAATCATTTCAATTCTATCTATTTAGACAAATTCTCTGTATTAGAGTACATCACTTCGGTGAAAGGAAAAATTCATAGAAGGTTTATATTCATCATTCTAAATTTCGAATCCACTTCATTCAATCATTTAAGTAGAAATAAATTATCGGTTCAGTACTCTACTAAATTTAACAGCTATTAGATATCTAGGCAACATTACAACCTGCTAACAAACATTCATACATGTGTAGGAAAAAACTGAAATACTAAAACAAAACAAATGCAGAACCTGTTTAACTGTGTAGGTGGACAAACACCCAAAGAAGACTGCTCCTCCTAACCGTCTCCTAGAAGCATCCAAATTACTTGCTTCAAGACCCCCAAGCCTGTTCACTGAACCACCAGGACGAAGACACTATGTAGAAGTAGGTTGTAACCTCTTTGTATATCAGCATTCATGAAGGCTTGCAAACAAAGCACTCTCTGCAACTCAGCAGAATAAATTTTATAGTCCTTACACTGCAACTCATTCTAGCATTCCCCTCATCGAATCCTCTTGTGTGCTGAACATAGCAGTTTCCAGCAATCCACAAGGTAAAAACTAGTGAGCCTCCTGCCCAATTCAATGGATATAGGTCTTCCTAGGTCTTTGGGTCAATTAAATCATTTAATGAGTCACGTGCTCAGTTCCACTTTCCTTGGGGAACATGAACACATTTTTAAGGAGCTTGCCTCCTGCAATAGCTAGTAAGTGAGTGCAGATGCTACCACTTGTCAATTGCCTTCTACACCAATTCATTCCTCCTAGTGGGTCAGTGAACAATCTGCAACAATCCTCTTTGGATGAGTGTCTCATATTTTAATTTATTAAATAATAAAATAATTCAATTACGGTCATCTTTACAGTCATCTTTGACCATCCTTGATCAATTACATAAAACTTTATAATAACTTTTAAAGCAATGTTTTTCCTCAACATAAAATATTTCGAGTTCTAGGTAGGTTAAAAAGGTTGTTAACAATAGCAAAGAAGAATCCCATCCAAACATTAAAATGATAACAGAAACACCAACAAGCCAACAAGCCAACATGGTAATAGTCTCCTCTAACAAGATAAAACACATAGAAAAATACTACCAAATACACCAATGAATGTGCCTTCTAGTGTAGTCAATGGTACTTAGAACATAGTCAATACAAGCAGTACAATGATGACCTCCGATCACTACCAATGCCCTTGAACTCTAGAGCTCAAAAAGGATATCAACATACAACACCTAATCAAAATGCCAAAAAAATTCATAAGAAATCCAATTTAATAAACTAAATTCCATCCTTTGTATACTAACCTCTACGAAATTAAGTACACACGATACATAAACCTAATACTATATAATCCAAAAGACACGGAATAAATTACTTCAATGGAATATCATATGAAAAAATCTCAACCCCATTCCCAATTCCATTATTTTGATGTTCTTATTTTCCATTATCAATATAAAATCCCGTGGCGAGACTTAATCTTACAAGTCACAATGTTTTTATTTTCCTGAAAGTACAATCTCATTCCCAAAGAAGATGTTATGTACAACAACTTCACAACGAACACATGAGAATATATCCAAGCACCTAATAGGGAACCTTGGTGTTAAATAAAGTTTACTCAAAATTTATGTTTTTCACAAAGTACCAAAGCATCACGGAAACGTGCAACCTTGGATAGATGAGTAAATGTTCACCCAAATTTGCCTACAATCAAAATACCAAAGCATACGGGGAGATGTTCTCATTACATTGTTAACTTTTAAATAATTATATATTAAAAATTAAAATGTTATAAATAGTAATTGTTATTATATTTTTTATTTTTAAAAATAATAAATTATATTATATTTTTTTTAATTAAAAAATTATAAATTATTTTTTCTAAGTTACAAAGTAAGAGTAGTTTAAATATGTTTCGATTTTTATATTATGTTTTTATTTATTTTTTTAATTTAGTTAAAAATTATATATATATAAATTGTTGAAATTATATAATAGAAAATAAAACAAAGTTATTTCTTGGACTAAATCTATTTATATATTAAAAATACAATTTAAACAATGAAAAATCACAAATTAATTATAGTCCAACTCAAATAATAATAACTTTATGGTCCAACTCAAATAATAATAACCTATAATAATTCAAAAAGCTGAATCTTTCTTCGTTATTATAAATTTATTAACATTTTGATTTAATAAATTTATTAAACATTAAAGTTTCACCTACATTTATAGCAAATTTGATAAACATTAAAAATCTATTTTTTTTCTTTATTATAAATTTATTAACATTTTGATTTAATATATTTATTCAATATTAGAGTTTCACCTACATTTGTATCAAATTTGATAAACAATAAAAAAATCAAAATATTTTTTCTTTATTATGGTGATGATGATGATTAATGTCACTGACCCCAACTTTGTGTTGAAACTTAATTCCAATGTCATTGATGAAGAATGAGTCAATTAGGGTTTTCTATGATAGCTAATGGTGTTCCATATTATTTGGTGGCCCGTAGTATTGCTAGTGGTTTAGTGGTTTTGTTTATCATCTAAGCCTATATATACTTGTGTTAATATTGAGAATGCAAGCTATTGCCCATAGAGTTTTTCTCTCTCCGTGAACTTTAACATGGTATTAGATAAATCTTTGTGTTTGTTTTGGTCAATCCTTTTCACAAAGTGGAAAGCACATAGATCTCATTGGTGATTATTGGAGAAGATCGAATCTTGAATATGGAGCTACTAGAAGAGCTACCAAAAGAGATTGAAGAAGTGAGAAATCTATTAACATCAGTAGGATCATGATAGTCCTTTGATAGAGAAAATTATGATCTATGGGAATTAAAAATAAGAAATTTGTTAAGGTCACGAGATTTGTGGCATTTTGTAGTTGAAGAGGATCCTATTGATCTAGAAGCATTTGCGACTTTCATATAATTCTAGAAAGAAGGAAGACAAGTTGTTTCCTTAACTCTCATACAAAATAATATAGATTATTCCATCTTTCGTAACATTGCAGAAGTTTATACTCCAAAACAAGCATGGGATATATTGAAAGCAAAGTTTAGTGAAGAGGAATCCCATAGTGAAGCAGCAGAAAACCGAGAAGACTGTGTTTATGAGGCAACCAGTGATCAAGTAAGTGCGGAAAAGTTTGTTGATCCAGTTATTGTTGTTGATGACAGTGAAAACAAAACTATTAATGTAGAACTACCCAGTGATGTGAGTGCTAGTCTTTCAGAAAAAGAGACAATTTATAGCAGCATAGAAGCTACAACACTTAATGAGAATGATGAAGTAGCTGCCATTGATGAGGAACATAAAGATGTGAATGCTCTCCAAGAAGAGCTGGAATATATTCATATTTTTTTAGACCAAAAATTTCAGTGTGCAGGGAAAGTGGATAGCAAGATAACACATGGTGAAATAGAAGAAGAAGAAGCTTTGCACTATGTTCTAGTACCAATGAAAATCAATGAAAATATTTATTTGGCAAAATCTAAAGAAGATAGTGGAGAACACCTACTTAACATCAAGATCGAGAAGACAAAGAAGAAGCAGTCCAAGTACACATCAAGGAAGAAAGTAAAGTTGAAGTTTTCGAATGAAATGTAAGCCTAGTTCATACATAAACCAACATGCTTCCTTTTGCATTTTTGATGTAAGCGCATAGAGGCAATATGGTATAAATTAAGGGGGAGTTATGTAAATAAGTTATCCCATTTAATTGACGGTTGTCATTAAGGGGGAGTGTTGGAAGCTAATTCCAACCTTCATTGATCAAGAATGAGTCAATTAGGGTTTTCTATGATAGCTAATGGTGTTCCATAGTATTTGGTGGCCTATAGTAATGGTCTGTAGTATTACTAGTGGTTAAGTGGTTTTGGTTAATCATCTAAACCTATATATACTTGTGTTAATATTAATTTTTTTAACCATGGGAACAACAACCTCCCAAGGGTATATCCAATAGCCCGCAAGCCAGATATACCAAAAACTTGTGACTCAGCAAAGAATATACTTGTGTTAATATTGAGAAGGCAAGCTATTTCCATAGTGTTTTTCCTCTTTCTCTCTCTCCATGGACTTTAACACTTTGGCCTATAAGTAGGGTATTACTTGGTTTTCTCATAGCGTTTTTCCTCTTTCTCTCTCTCCATGGACTTTAACACTTTGGCCTATAAGTAGGGTATTACTTGGTTTTCTTTAAAATTTTATTCTTGTGCTCCAAAAGCTTGGAGAGAAGTTTTCCGAGCTCACTAAAGTTTTGGCAAGTTCGAAGGTTTTAAAGGTTTGTATTGTAGCAAATACTATGAAACTCAGATCTATTGTGGTAGCAAATACTATGAAACTCAGATCTATTGTGGGTGGAAGTAGGTCACTCTAAGAGAAAGTGATTTTCCTCCTCAAACCCTTTCCGCCCAATGAATTTTAGGAATGGACCAACGCCTTGTTTTGCTATGGAGCAACTATATTAATTTTCTTCCTTGAACTAATTACTACCAAGAGATAATTCTAATCTTCCAAATTAGAGTTCATGACGTACTTATAGTATTATACTTTTCTTTTAACCACTAAATTATTGTAGCACCACATTTAATCACTAAAAATCCAAAAATAAAAATATATTTTCTTTATTATTAAAAATAAGAATATGTTTTCTTTATTATAAATTTATTAACATTTTGATTTAATAAATTTATTAAATATGAAATCTTCACCTACATTCATAGCAAATTTGATAACCACTAAAAATCCAAAAACCAGAATCTTTCTCTTTATTATAAATTTATTAACATTTTGATTTAATAAATTTATCCAACATCAAAGTTTCACTACATTTATAGCAAATCTGATAACAAGTAAATATCCAAAAATCAGAATTTTTTTTCTTTATTATAAATTTATTGACATTTTGATTCAATAAATTTATTGAACATCAAAGTTTCACCTAATTTTATAGCAAATTTATTGACAAAGTATGGTTTTGATTTTTTTTGCCATTTTTGCATGGCAATGAAAATTTAGCTGAAATGCCCATTTTCATTGTTTAAATTGCAATTTTGATTGTGGAAATGGATTCAACACGCTCAAATATCACCACTGTAAAAATGAATTCAGCACCTTCAAATACCGAGTTCAATGGGGAGATTCTGTAATTCCAATAATCTATACCTACAATTCCAAGAATTTCAGCCAATTCATTGTTTAAATTGCAATTTTAGACTTGAGCAGATGACCAAAATTAACCATATAATTCACTAAAGTTTTATATTTCATATCAGTGTTTGTTTTTTGTTTTTCTCATATCAGTTTTTTTAATTAAATAGTATTTGATATTAGTTTAATATTTATGTTATATCATAAATGAATAACTATAACAATCTGTTAATTAGTTTAATGCTTAGTTTTTGTCTAAGAGCCAGCTATCTCCACAAAACTAAGTGACTTGCTGAACCTATTCGATATTCACTGGCCACTTTACTTATGGCTGTGAATGTGCTAGTTGTAAGAGTGAATTCAACAATTTTAAATACCACTATAAAAATGAATTCAACATCCTCATATTCCTCTCAATATCCAAATTTTGTAATTTCAATAATCTATACCTACAATTCCAGCTGGATGTTAATGAAGGAATAACCTATCACCATCATAAAACGATTAGCTTATTTCTTCATTTACAGGTTCGTAGAAAGAGACCATTACTCCAATAATTGAAGCAGATTTGCGACTCCCCAAATACCTCTTAAAAACAGTCCATTCGCCATGGCCAACAGAATTGAAGACACCAAGAAAATTATTGAATTTGACCGCTTACCAATGCTACAGCACCCGACTTTAAAGCAGGGCTCATGGGTCTGTGCACTGAGAGAGCTACACGTGTGATAGGGTAGATTACTGGGGTATCGAGATCTGAAAAAAATAGGCTACCTGCAACATTGCCATTAAAACCGAAATTCATTTCGTTTCAAAGTCATCGAAACAATTTAATACGTAGATTGTCACCGACCAATGGTATCGTTGGGCAATTAAACGCCCCAGAGAACAAATTTGCCTATTTATACTCTCATCCATTCCATGTTTTAGAGCACAACGCACAGACGATTCAATTGTCTGAAGTAGAAGCGGAGATATTGTGAAGAAAAGAGAGTGAGGTCATGGCGGGCATTACTGGCAATAATAAGGCTCTGCTGCTCCTTGGAGTGTTTGCCATTATCATGGTGTCTATGGAGATGATGGTGATGCAGGCAGAATCTGCCGGCATAAGTTGTGGAACGGTCGTTTCGGATCTGGGTCAGTGTGTTGGATTTCTCACATCCGGGAAGGGGAAACCAACAGCTGGTTGCTGCGGAGGAGTGAAGAAGTTGGCAGGTCTGGCCACCACCACCCCTGCAAGGAGACAAGTGTGTGGATGTCTGAAGCAGGCTTATTCCCAAGTCCGCAATGTTAATGCAGCTGCCGTCTCTGCTCTCCCGGGCTCATGCGGTGTTAATCTTTCATTCAGAGTTTCCCTCCAGACCAACTGCAACACGTATTTCCTCTCGCGTTATACCTCTCATTGTTTGATAGATCTAGGGTTAGGGTTAAGATAGATACATGATGGTTTTAATTTAAGTTACTTTATGTTATCATAACAACTCAACTCTCTATGCTGAATTGTAGAACACTTCGCTGTACAATACAATAATATTTTGAGAACCTATCTTTTTACAAATAGAATAATCAATTGCTTATTTCTTTGAAAAAAGCTATGTAGCTATGTTTAATTACGATGATTAATTTTTCGCACAGATCTGATTTTGCTTTGCTTTTGCTTGTTGCAGGATCAAATGAGAGGGTTCTTAGCAGTGCCTGACCTGCTGGAAATATGCATACCTACTACTACGTAAAATCATGAGATAATTAGTGCACTGTTGTTATCTTCTTCTGTTTATCAATCTATGGTGATCACTTTCGTTGTGATCTATGGTGATCATTTTCGTTGTGTTCTATGGTAGTAATATAATGTTATCTTATACATATATAAGATAAATAAAATGTATACGGGCTGATACCGTTACTTTCTCATGGAAATAATGCATTTTTTTTTTAATAGGATTTTCCGCGTGTGTATTTCGTAATTTTTATGTTTAATTTTTTTTTTGTCTTTTCATTTTATAAAATATTATAATTATTTAATAGGATGATGGTTGTAATATGTTAATATTAATTTTCTTTTATTAAATTTTGAAGAATTTTATTTTTGTGTTAAAAAATTTTAATAGAAGCAATCTTAAATCATTATAATTATGATGAGTTAATAAGTATTTTCATTTTCACTCATCAACTTAATTTGGTAATCTTTTACTTGTAATTTAAAATATTCAATCACTCAAACTAACCCACCAAATTATAATAATTAATTAAATTTTAAATTTTATAAAATTATTTAATAATTAATTAATAATCAATTTTTTAAGATATATATATATTATTGAACAAAAAATTAATAATCTCTATCATTTGTGTTATTCAACACCATGACTCTTTTATCATATATTACTTTCCTACTTAATTAGAGGTAACACTCCCTCTTGATGGGAAATATGTTTGGTTGATAAAACTTCCCTTAATATCTCCTCCCTAGTAGTAAAATATAACAACAAGACAAGAAGAAGTCCACGAATTCATATATGCACACCAATTTCACACCCTTATAACAAAAGGACAAGAAGAAGTCCACAAATTCATATATGCACACCAATTTCACACCCTTGATATTATCATTTAGTGTTACAAATTACAATAGATTGCAAAATTATATAGAGTGGAAAGATTGTTGTATATTCTAACTTATTCCTAATTTAGGAGGGTTAATTGAGATAATCTCTCAACCATCTTAACAAATATAATCAAATTTGATTAAGGTAAGCATTAACTCCCAATACGTCCTCTAAATGCTTATTTTATAGAAAGAAAAAAATGAAATAAAACATAAATTGAATACAATTCTTGGATTAGGTATAGCTCCATCAAGCTACCTCGTAACCTTCATAAAGGTGTAGCTTCCAAATCGAATTATTGAGTTCCCAAATTCCACCTCCCCGAACTCTCGAATCACAATTACTGAACATCAATCCACATGTATGTCTCATAACCTCACCAGAAGACAACATTCCACATGCATGTCAAAAAAACTAATAAGGGATAATTCCCACGATCCACATACTTATGAGCTAGGGTATCCCTCCATGGTGAGCTTGAATTACCTTAGATCCTTTTCTGTATTGAAAGTGTGGGCCTCCTATAGTGTGGAAGATTCCATTTCTTGATTAAAACCATATTCACTATCGTCAAGGTCTGGTGGATCTTCATCGATGTTGTATTTACTCCATGTGATGTTTCTTTAAGATTTCCTTTGAGCACATCAATACCTCAAAATCTGCAGTTCAACACTATGTGACCTATCTTCGTACAATAATAATAGTCAACTTCCCTTTTGTTTTTCCTGATCTGCTACGATTATTTCTCGAGTCAAATGCGGCTTCATGTTGTGTATCACCATCTTAGTATATATCTCTTGCATTTAACCTCTTTTCTTCAACCAAAATGGCTTATATCATATCATCCAATGTTAGTGCAAACATTTGAATTAAGGTTAAAACTTGTTAAAACTTGAAGGCAAACTATTTAACAAAATTGCTTTTGCATATTCATCTTCTATAGTAGCACCAATCTTTGTTAATTGTCTCATAAGCGAATTCAAGAATTTATAGGATTAGACATAGGATTCTCAAATGGAATTTTAAGACTAAACAATTGCAATTTTAGTGAGAATTTTGTGTTCATAGCCTTGCACCAAGCAATTTATTTTAATATCTTCCAAACTTTAGATGAATTTGCAAGGTCAACATGATGTAGTTCCAAGTCTAACAAAAAAAGACCAATAATTGACACCAATAATTGACTTGGTTTTGAAAGTAATCTCTACTTTCCCACTCAACTAATTGTTTGGCATCTATGGGCCTTGCTTCCATACCTTTCACTACGCCTCATAAATTCTTATTCATCAGTTGCATTTGTATTTTAACTTTCTAAGTGTGTAATTTAAATTTTCATTGAATTTATCTAAAGGTATGGAATCCATGCTAAAAAAGAATTATGTATCTTCACAAACCAAACAGAAAAAAAATACCTTGTAAGGATGGCATTTGGGTGCTCCTGTTCTTCTATTGATGTTATGGTTCCCTTAAAAAAAGTATTCCCCCTCTTAAACTAAAACACACGCCCACTCTCTTCATTTCACAAGGTGGCTCTTCTCTCTCAATTAAGAGATGTTGCTAGTCATGAGGGGAATCATCGTTGGCTCTTCTACATAGCAGTGGCGACTTTATTCAATAGTCTATCACAATCAGGCTTCATGAGAAAGGTGGAGAGGAAATCTGTTTGCTTGAGATAATTTCCCTTAATTGATCTCTTCCCCAATAATAAAATAAAACAAAAATATTGAAGAAAAAACACACGGATTTAGATATGAACATCAATTTCACATCCTTGATATTATTATTCAATGGTACAAATTACTATAAAATGCAACTCTATATATTATATAAAGAGTACAAATTACTATATAATGCAACTCTATATATTATATAAAGTGTAAAGTGTAAAGATTGTTATGTGTTCTAACTTAATCCTAATTTGTGACGGATGGTTAGGAGAATATGTTTGTGAAGGATGGTTAAGAGAATATCTTAAACATAATTAAATATGATTAATGTAAGCAATAATTCCAACACTCTTGTTATGAATATTTTAGAAAAAAATGAAAGATATTATCAAGATATTAAGTTTAGAGTGATAAATTCTAAAATTAATATATTGGAAAAAAATGAATAAATGGTATTCATTATTTATTGAAATAACACTAACTTTTAATTAATCATGTATGATTATCTAACATTAACTTTTAATTAATCATGTCTGATTATATAATTTTTTTTTAACTTTATAGTTTCACTACTATTCATTTCTCATCAATTTCTTTCACAACCTACATTTGTAAACACATTATTATTAAAACAACACTATTTTTTATTATTTTATTAGATAATTAATCATCTTTCATTATGTAATTTTCATTACATAATTTTTTTACTTTATATTTTCACCTATTATCCATTTCTCATCAATTTCTTTCACCGCCTACATGTAAACACATTATTATTTCATAGTCACTCATATCATGTCCATTTCTCATCGATTTCTTTCACCACCTACATGTAAACACATTTTTGTTTCATATTTACTCATATCATGTGCATATATGAAATTCATATTTATTTTATCAAGCATAATTGACTATAAAGTTCTTAATTCATCTGAGGACCATAGCATATTTTCAAGTCCTAGCAATTATACATTTTTTCTTATATGCAAGAGTTATTACCTTGGAAAGTTGATTATTGCATTTCCATGTGGTGCCCATTTCTCATGACTTTCCGTCCTCTAAGGGTCTTGGCATTCTTGTCCTTTAATTTTCTCATGCATCTTAAGAAAAAGAGTCGTCCACTTTTTGTTAGGGATTTTTATGAATGAGACAAGAGATGCACATGATCTCTTATTATAGAATGCTACCACCATTGCACAACCAATTTATAAATAATATTTGAGTTCATTGTAAATTTGTGTATGTTTCATTTATGCAATTTATGTTTTTTTCTATTTTATCTTCTGAACAATTTTGTGTATCCACTAAATTCCTTCCAAAATATGGATTAATGGTATCAAAGAAATCATATCCCTATTGTATGTCCCATCTAACAAGTTTAAGAAATAGAAAGTGTGGTATCCAAACACATGTCCCAAATGATTATCTTCTTATAATAATAATAGTCAACTTCCCTTTTGTTTTTCCTGATCTGCTACAATTATTTCTCGAGTCAAATGCAGCTTCATGTTGTGTATCACCATCTTAGTATATATCTCTTGCATTTAACCTCTTTTCTTCAACCAAAATGGCTTATATCATATCATCCAATGTTAGTGCAGACATTTGAATTAAGGTAAAAACTTGTTAAAACTTGAAGGCAAACTATTTAACAAAATTGCTTTTGCATATTCATCTTCTATAGTAGCACCAATCTTTGTTAATTGTCTCATAAGCGAATTCAAGAATTTAAAGGATTAGACATAGGATTCTCAAAGGGCATTTTAAGACTAAACAATTGCAATTTTAGTGAGAATTTTGTGTTCATAGCCTTGCACCAAGCAATTTACTTTAATATCTTCCAAACTTTAGATGAATTTGCAAGGTCAACATGATGTTGTTCCGAGTCTAACAAAAAAAGACCAATAATTGACTTGGATTTGAAAGTAATCTCTACTTTCCCACTCAACTAATTGTTTGGCATCTATGGGCCCTGCTTCCATACCTTTCACTATGCCTCATAAATTCTTATTCATCAGTTGCATTTGTATTTTTACTTTCTAAGTGTGTAATTTAAATTTTCATTGAATTTATCTAAAGGTATGGAATCCATGCTAAAAAAGAATTATGTATCTTCACAAACCAAACAGAAAAAAAATACCTTGTAAGGCTGGCATTTGGGTGCTCCTGTTCTTCTATTGATGTTATGGTTCCCTTAAAAAAAGTATTCCCCCTCTTAAACTAAAACACGCGCCCACTCTCTTCATTTCACAAGGTGGCTCTTCTCTCTCAATTAAGAGATGTCGCTGGTCATGAGGGGAATCATCGTTGGCTCTTCTACATCGCAGTGGCGACTTTATTCAGTAGTCTATCACAACCAGGCTTCATGAGAAAGGTGGAGAGGAAATCTATTTGCTTGAGATAATTTCCCTTAATTGATCTCTTCTCCAATAATAAAATAAAACAAAAATATTGAAGAAAAAACACACGAATTCAGATATGGACATCAATTTCACACCCATGATATTATCATTCAATGGTACAAATTACTATAAAATGCAACTCTATATATTATATAAAGTGTACAAATTACTATATAATGCAACTCTATATATTATATAAAGTGTAAAGTATAAAGATTGTTATGTGTTCTAACTTAATCCTAATTTGTGAGGGATGGTTAGGAGAATATCTCAACAAACATAATTAAATATGATTAATGTAAGCAATAATTCCAACACTTTTGTTATGAATATTTTAGAAAAAAATGAAAGATATTATCAAGATATTAAGTTTAGAGTGATAAATTCTAAAATTAATATATTGGAAAAAAATGAATAAATAGTATTTATTATTTATTGAAATAACACTAACTTTTAAGTAGTCATGTATGATTATCTAACACTAACTTTTAATTAGTCATGTCTGATTATGTAATTTTTTTTAACTTTATAGTTTCACTACTATTCATTTCTCATCAATTTCTTTCACAACCTACATTTGTAACCACATTATTATTAAAACAACACTATTTTTTATTATTTTATTAGATAATTAATCATCTTTCATTATGTAATTTTCATTACATAATTTTTTTACTTTATATTTTCACCTATTATCCATTTCTCATCAATTTCTTTCACCGCCTACCTGTAAACACATTATTATTTCATAGTCACTCATATCATGTCCATTTCTCATCGATTTCTTTCACCACCTACATGTAAACATATTATTGTTTCATATTTACTCATATCATGTGCATATATGAAATTCATATTTATTTTATCAAGCATAATTGACTATAAAGTTCTTAATTCATCTGAGGACCAGCATAATTGACTATAAAGTTCTTAATTCATCTGAGGACCATAACATATTTTCAAGTCCTAGCAATTATACATTTTTTCTTATATGCAAGAGTTATTACCTTGGAAAGTTGATTATTGCATTTCCATGTGGTGCCCATTTCTCATGACTTTCCATCCTCTGAGGGTCTTGGAATTCTTGTCCTTTAATTTTCTCATGCATCTTAAGAAAAAGGGTCGTCCACTTTTTGTTAGGGATTTTTATGAATGAGACAAGAGATGCACATGATCTCTTATTATAGAATGCTACCACCATTGCACAACCAATTTATAAATAATAATTTATAAATAATATTTGAGTTCATTGTAAATTTGTGTATGCTTCATTTATGCAATTTATGTTTTCTTCTATTTTATCTTATGAACAATTTTGTGTATCCACTAAATTCCTTCCAAAATATGGATTAATGGTATCAAAGAAATCATATCCCTATTATATGTCCCATCCAGCAAGTTTAAGAAATAGAAAGTGTGGTATCCAAACACATGCCCCAAATGACTATCTTCCTTCTTGTTCCAAATCATCTTAAATGATTAAGGAAGATAGAGCATGAGATCATATTATAAAGTTGTTTCTCTATGAATCCCTTGAGAAAAAAGATGAATGAGACGATAGACCGATTCACCAATGAATGAAATAGAAAGTGTGGTATCCAAACACATGCCCCAAATGACTATCTTCCTTCTTGTTCTAAATCATCTTAAATGGTTAAGGAAGATAGAGCATGATATCGTATTATAAAGTTGTTTCTCTATGAATCCCTTGAGAAAAAAGATGAATGAGACGATAGACCGATTCACCAATGAATTAATTAATTAATACATAGTTTCAATAAGCCATCCACTCAAGCGATATTGTGGGGTTCAATATATTCCTTATTGCAAAGGGATATTTTAATATTCCTATGGATATAGGTATTGGGTGTATCTAAATTTACCTATGAAAATGGATATAAGTATTTTGGAAGGTAAAAAAAGAAGGAAACTCAAACTAATGTAACTATATGAGGATCAATAGGTAAAATGGGAATAATCTATTGGGACCAATATATTAGTGGTATAAATAAACAGAAATAACAAAAATTCATGAAAAAATGGATACCTAGAATATTTAGTGAAAATAATAGTTTCTTTAAATTCAAAAGGTGTATCACGAAGGGTTCAACAAACTATTTTTAGAAGATAGAAAATGAAATAGAGTATTCTTTATTACCTTGTGAACATGAACATGTTATTTCATTGGTTCATTGAGTAAACCTCTCATGGGTAAGAGTTAATATGGATATTCCCATGTTTCAAGGAAAAAGGGGAACATATGCATCTTCTGATATGGCACAAGGGGGGTCATATATGGGATTAAATATATATAATACATGACTCAAGGGGGGAATATATGGGGATAAATGCATATGTAATAGGGTCAGCCTAATGAAGGGGCCTCATGTGCAATGAGTGGATATGTATATATAAGGGTAATGTAGTCATTTATGTGAAAGGATTATGTGAATGTAATGGGGTATTTGGAGAAGGATCTCCTATTCTTTAAGGAGTTATTGTGTAACTCAAATTTCTTATATATATTGGAGTTGTGCTCCACATTTACATTTCTGTACATTGTGTGTACTCTTGTCTCTTATGATAAATTTAAGGGTTTGGTTCATAACATCTTCAAATGCACAACGTCATTTTCCCCATTGAAAAATCTTTACACTTGTTGTAATTAAACATAAGGGTATCTATGTCTCAAGTTTGTTCTATGACTCTTATGCGATGTAAGTTCATGAAAAGTGTAATAGTCCATTCTATTGACATTTATGATATTGTATAACCAGTTATACATTTTTTTTTCTTAAATTGGAATAAGTGATTAACACAGATAAAAGGAAAAAGTTGCAAAAGAAAATGTTATGCCATGTATATCACCTGCTAGTAATGACCATATATGGAATATCCATATGGATTTTATCTTCATAAATTTGATGGTTAGGATGTAATAAAAAATAAATAATCAAGCACTTATAAAACATTCCTTGTATTATTCTAAAGAGTTGAGAAACGTCTACCACTCATGACATTGTGAATTCACATTAATTTTTTATAATATCACATCATTTTCTATTGAAAATTTTATGTTTACTTTATTTATATATTCATTGATATTATCAATCGTAAAATAAAATAAAAACATGTAGGTTGATGCAAAATAATTTAAGGGATTAGCATAATCAATTGTCACCAATGGTGCTGAGTATTTGGCTAGTTCTATGCACTTAACTGTGAAATTCCTTAGACTTCAAAATACAAATATTTCACCTCCATCTTAAAATTTTCTTAGATCTAGGGTGAAGAAAGGACATAGCCATTTAAGTAACCAATGAAAAAAGTTCATATTCCAGTTTGTTGTAAATTCAAAGTTATAAGTTGTGAAAGTTAGGGTTTTTTACCAATCTCAAATGGGCGTTCTTATCAAAACAATCATATAAAAAGTCAGAGAGTGTTAGAATAATGATAAATATGCATAAACATATAACAATACATTTACTAACATGTAAATCAATAGCAAGAATCAACTATTCTAGCCTCCTATCCATACAAGCAGCAAATAATCAAATAGTAAGAGAGGGACACGAGAAAAAGAGATAGTACACTGGGTATACATGGTAAAACCCCAGATGGGGAAACATCTACAGGAGGACATGATCTTCTTTATTCTTGAGAAATATTCACTTACACTTGAGCACCACCACCACATGCTTATCATAGCTTTACAATAATGTTCATAATAATTTTCCAACATAATTACCCAAAGGGTCTCCTTCACATCTATTATATAGCCAGAGATGTGGAAGAATTACATCCCATAGTACATGTGTGATAAATGATTTTCCACGTCCTTATTTAATGCATGGTAATAGGATAATATTCCTCCATGATACATGTAGGACAACTCCTTTTACATAAGATAGAGAGACATATGGCTTTTTTTGCTAGATAAGACATCATAATATCTTACAACATCATATTGAACATCATTACACTTCCAAAATTAACATTACAAATTCCACCCCCCCCCCCTCTATGATGAATAGGGAGAAGGAACACACATGGAGGAAGATGGCATTACATTAACATACCCCTTTGATGACAACATCCTGCATTCCCAACAAAGTTTGAAGATGCACAAACTTCACTTTTATCATGGATTTGGTGAAGATATCTACTGCTTGTTGTTCCGTAAGAAAATACCCATAAAATATCTCAAATTTAACAATATCTCGAATGTAATGATTATCAAGGTTAATAGGTTTGGTCCTTGAGTGATACACGAAATTATATGCAAGTTGAATTGTAATATGATTGTCATATATTAACGCAGTATGATATTTGTGAACTAGTCCAAGCTTTGTAAGAACATGTTGAATCCACATCGCTTCTTTAGTTGCTTCCTTAGCTTCCCTATACTCTGCCTCACAAGAAGAAAGAGAAAGAGTTCTCAAATTCTTACTAGATCATGAAATTGGACTTGAACCAAATTGAAAGATGTACCCTACAGTAGACCTTGTATCTTAAAATTTAATTATCTCTTGCCCAATCAGAATCTGTATAACCAAGAAGTGAAATTGTAGACCTGCTAGAATATAAAACACCATAATGTAATGTCCCCTGTAAATATGTGAGAATTTTATTTGTTTCCTTCTAATGGCTTTCATGAGGCCTTTGCATAAACCCGAAGAAAATTCTAATGAAAAAAGAGAGATCAAGTCTTATATGTGTCAAATATATCAAACTCCTCACAAGTTGATGATAAAGTGTGGCATCAACAAGAGGAGTATCACAATCAACACTTAACTTCACTCCAGACTGAACTGGCGTTGGAGAAGGCTTACAATCATCCATATGAAACCTTGATAATAAATATAAATCATACTTGGGATGATAAATGAATATACCATCAACCATATTCCAAATCCGAAGACCCAAAAAAATAATGCAATAGGCCTAAATCTCTCATTTCAAATTGGTGCTTAAGATTATTCTTCAGTTCTTGTATAAATGTAAGCTAGCTGCCAGTCAGGATTATATCATCTATATAAAGTACCACAATGAGGACATCATCATCAAAGTTCTTAACATACAAATTTGGATCATATTTACACAGTTTGAAACCATTTTTCAAGAAAGAAGTATTAATTTTCTCATACCAAGCTCTAGGTACATGTTTACAACCATATAAAGACTTGTTCAATTTTCATATTAAAATTGAAGTTTTAGAGGTGATAAAACCAATTAGTTGTTGCATGTAAATGTCTTCACAAAGGTCACCATTCAGAAAATCACTCTAGACATCCATTTGGTGTATTTCCCATTGATAAGATGCAACAAGTGAAAGTATGGTTCTTATTGTGTTCATTTTAGAAACTAGAGAAAAAGTTTCAATATAATATATATACCTTCTTGTCGAGGAAAACCTTTTTCTACTAACCAAGCTTTATATTTTTCAATTTGTCCTCCTTAAATAAACTTTGTTTTATAAATCCATTTACAACCAACCAAATTCTTTCCAGGAGGGAGGGAAACAAGACTCCAAGTCTTGTTCGTCATTAGCTTGAGTATATGTGGAGGGATCATCGTGGTCTTTGCAAAGATGTGGCAAAAATTCCTGATTGGGGTTGTGGAGCTCACAATAGAGGCCACTTTGGTAAAGAATCTTGCAGCTACAAGAAAAAGAAGGGAAAACCCTTATATACTAGCGCTCCCAAATTTCACCCAAACAAAGCCTATAGATATAAAAAGAAGAAGAGTTTCCAAAAAAGAAAGGATTTTGTCAAGAAACGCTATGCTCCTTCTGATAAAGAAAAAAAATTATTTGTGGAAAGAAATGCCACTAGGAAAATAAATGCCCCAAGAGAAAATCTAAGCCCCGACTTGTAGCAATGTTTACTGATGAATTAGATCCTACTTGGTGGGATCTTGACTACTGTGATGATGACCAATATCCTCAAGGAGAAATAGTTTTTTTCCCAGATGAAGGATCCTCTTATTCTGATGACTTAAATCCTTCCATGAATAAATTTGATCCCGCAAAATCCATCGATTCCTCTTTTGATTTCGATCAGGATGCAAATTTAGGAGGGTGTGATGGTCCTCTAGAATTTAGTTTTTATATGTTTTCCACATCAAAGGATTCTCCTCAAATCATAATTGATGAAATTGATGAAATTTTGTCTAGAACACCAACATATCAGTATGTTCTAAGGAAAGGATTAAAAGATGAAAAGAACAATCTTTTAGCTCAACTAAAAGATAAGTAGAAGCAACCAACCAAATCTGACTCTTTGTCTCTTAATATCAGCATGAATCCATCATTCTATAATACAACAGATCGTTACAAAGAATATCCCAATATTCATGAAGATAGACAAATATTCAGAAAAGATAAAGAGCACCTACTCAGGTTGCAGATCAAAGAAAAGAAAATCTCTTTGAAGAAGCTTCTTAGAGAAATAGAAAAGATAAAAAGAATGCTAGAAATAACTATAAGAGAGCAAGATCAGTCCTCAGAAGAAGAAATGTGCAAAGCTTATGAAGAATCTCTTAAGAGCCCCAAAGATAGAAGCACACCTAACATCGGTGAAGAAATATCAACAGAAGAAGATGAGGAACCTACTTTGTTTCTTGATCCAAATCGAAAGCCAATTCTATGACTATTTACTAGTCCTGAGTTATATATAAAAGTATGATTTTTCCCTCTAGAGTTCAAGCCATACTAGCTAGATTGCATGATAGACTCTGGCTTCCAGATGAATTTGGAAAAAGGAGGTGCCATGCCATCATTTTATTGTGAACAAACTTCTGTTCACAACATAGCAATCAAAGGAAATCATGTACTTCTGCTTGGAAGAATTCCATACTTCCCAATTAGGATTGAAGGTTTGCCATAATTTTTGTCTTTAAATAGACTAGAGATAATATAAAAGAGGATTTTATTTTAGGATCAGAGTTTTTGACTAGAAGGTGAATCCATGAAGATGGGTGTCTATTTTGGGGGTCTTATGAGAAAATAAATTTGATATTTTCATGTTTTTCAACTTTGGGGGAACAAAAGTGATATTTTTTATTAGAATTTCACTTTTCAATAAAAAGAAAACTTTTAGAGAATTATGTTAGCTTTCTATTCATAATAAATTTTTCAATTTTTTTTATTGAGATTTGATATGTCAAGTTGGAAAATGTTTGACAATATGTTCTTATAAAATTAAGGGACTAAAAAATAGTCATGTTTTTTACGGGCCTAAAATCATTGTAAAATTTGTGTTTTGCAAAAAAAAAATATGCTACGACAATCTACGCAAAATGTACTACTGCATGACTATAATTTTGAAACCAATGGATCTATATACTAATTATTATATTTTTTTGAATTCGATCAATGGGGAAAGGTTTTCGATTTTCAACATGTTTTTTCTTACGGTACATTTCTCTCAATTTACACTAAATCTAAAACATCTAAGAATACCCTTTTGAAGTAGACACTCCAATTAACTGCAACATATTTTTTTCAATGTTTTTTATGGTGGATTTTTAAAGTTATGAATGTTTCATTTCACCTCATTCTGAAAGCGATGAAACCAAACTAAACACATGTTAACAAAAAGAATAATTACAATTATCAGATCTCACCTAAACACAACAAACTCTATACCAACAGAGAGTAGATTCAATGACTAAACTAACAATATCAAGTCCGACAGTCGATTTGCACTATAACAGATGGTTTTTTGCTTCCGAAAATAGAGAAATCTTAAAACTACGAAGTTTTCAGGTCTTAGATAGTATTCGGCCGAATAACTATTTTCCATTACCAAACCATTAGAAATAACAACGGTTGTCTGGCCGAAAAACGAAACGCAAATTTTTTTCGTCGACCGATAAAAAAAAGATATTAAATTATTTATAATTGTATAAATAAAACTAAATGAGTCATTATTTCACATCTTTTTTTTTCCGTAGATGTCTCTATGAAATATTTTTTAAGGGGTTTTTTCAAAGGATATTTCTTTCAAGGAGTTCTTATTTCTTTCCAAGGGGTTTTCCAAAGGAGTTTTTTTTCCAAGGGGTTTTTTCAAAGGAGTTTTTTTTCCAAGGTATTTTTTCAAAGGAGTTTTTTTTCAAAGGGGTTTTTTTTCAAAGGGGTTTTTTCAAAGGAGATTTCTTTCCAAGGAGTTCTTATTTCTTTCCAAGGGATTTTTCAAAGGAGATTTATTTCCAAGGAGTTGTTATTTGTAAGGTCTGACTTTCTAGGTGTTTTTTTTTTTGTAAGAGTACAAAATATAAGTGAGATCATAATACAACCTATCTTCCCTAGGCATGGTCATATAAAAAATAGGCATGACCACGTAAACTAAATAACACAAATAAGTCTTTGTAGCATACCCATTACTTGAAACATTTTATGTTTGAGAGAAACATTATCTTAACTTTAATTGTAAAGTTTTATATTTGGCCAAGTGGCCAATGATGACTGTAATTGCACAATATTATTATTTAATAAAATAAAATAGGAGACACTCACCCAAAGAAACTGTTGAAAAAGTGTTTACTGACCCACTAGGTGGAATGGAATCTCGGGTAGAAGGCAATGGACAAGTGGCAGCACCAGGAACTCAGTAACTAGTTGTTGTTATGTGACAACTCCCTTGAATTGTGGTCAAAGTTCCCTGAAAGATGGGACTGGAGCTTGAGGCTCATTTATTTGGAAATTGGCCACTAAAAGACCTAGGCATCTTTATAAGCCATCGAATTTGAGCAGAGGCTCACACTTTTTCTAACGAGAAAATTTACCTTGTGGTTATGTTGTATGCACACAAGATATTCGATGAGGGGAAGCTATGTTTTGAGTTGTAGTGTAAATCTGTTTCACTTCTGATGAGTGCAGATTTTTATTTAGAGGTGTATTGCAAGTCTCCATTGATTGCTGGAAGTACAACCTGAGTGCCTTGCTTCTACACAGAGTCTTCTACCTAGTGGTTCAGTAAACAGGCTCGGGGGTCCAAAGGAGCAAGTGATATTGGCTGCTTCTTCTGGAGAAGGTTGGGAGGAACATGCCTCTTTGGGTGTTTTTCCACCCTATCTATATTTGCAGGTTCTACTGTTATTTCATTTCCTAAGTAGTTATAATTTATTTTCTATAACTATTGATTTAGGATTTATTAGCTGAATGTTGATAGTTATCATCATGCAAAAGTAAATGTTTGATTTTTTGAACTGATTATGATTCTGTAAATTGTTGAAGAAGTTATATGAAATGATAGAATAAATTAATTCCCTATATTTTTCCACGCACTGTCCTTGTGCTGTACTCTAGTATAGGGAAGGGTGTTTAAAAATAGATAAATTATATGCAGTAGATAGAGTGATTGAATAAACAAACTTTGTTATGTTTTCTTTAGTTGTTTACATTTTGCAATTAAAATATCTATGTTCTCAGTCATAGAAAAACATAGCAACATTTATAGTATGCAGACATTAGAATATCTTTACATTTATAGCAATAGAAATAGAAGAACTCAAACAGTCCCATATTTTCTGCATAAAACCCTAAGTACTGTTATAGGGTAACCTTTTATATTTCAGAAAGCAAATAAAACTTATAATATTAGTTTCAATATAAGAATCCTTCTAAGACCCTTGGCTTTCTGCCTTTTAAATTTAAACAGTATCGAGATACATTTTTCAGATCAATATAACACAAGGTAAATAGAAACCAATCATATCTACTATACAGTACTAATGGTATGTTTTCATTTAATTAACCTTGAAAACATTACTGTTATTATAAATACAAAACAACTCTGGTTGTTGGACGAATGTCCCAATGTGTCAAACCGTAGCTAGTTACAACATATAACACTAAGTTAAACATTTCATCAACTAAATAGAATTTCCAAACAAAGCTTGACTTCACGAAGACCTTTCGATACAAGTCTACACCTTACAGTGTATAAAATATTTCATGGATTCCAAACCCTCAGGGTGAAAAAATGAAGATGGGTGTCTATTTTGGGGGGTCTCGTGAGAAAATAATTCTGTTTTTTTCATGTCTTCCAACTTCGGGCGAACAAAAGTGATATTTTTATTTAAAATTTCACTTTGCTGTAAAAAGAAAACTTTTGTAGAATTATGTTAGCTTTCTACTCATAATTTTTTCAATTTTTTTTATTAAGATTTGATATGTCGATTTCGCAAATGTTTGACAGTGTGTTCTTATAAAATGAAAAGACTACAAAAGAGTTATGATTTGTTGCACCACTAAAATCGTTGTTAGACTTGTGTTTTGCAAAAACTGAAAATGCTACGACAATCTACACACAATGTACTAACGCGTGACTATAAGTTTGCATCCAATGGACCTCTATACTAATTATTATATTTTTTTAAAGTCGATCCATGGGGAAACTCAGTCGATTTTCAACAACCTTTTTGTTGCACCACTTTTCTCTCAACCCGCTATAAAATCAAAAAATCTAAGACCACCCTTTTGAAGTAGACACGTCAATGAATCGACCCACATTTTCTTCGATTTTTTTGGTGTTGTATTTACAAAGTTATGGATTTTTCTTTTCGCTGTTTTTTTAAAGAGCTGAATCATAACTCGACACATGTTACAAATATAAAACTTAAAAAATATCAGTTCTTATCTATATACAACAAAATTTATACCCTCGTAAAGTAGATTCAATAATGAATCTACTGGTATGAAGTCCGACATTCGTTTTGTTGTGTAAGAGGTGGTTTTCTCCTTCCGAAAATGGAGAAACCTGAAAATTTTGCAGAGATCTGAATCGGTCATGTTTCAGAGATTATTCGGCCGAAGTAATTATTCGGCCGAATAATTATTCGGCCGAATAATTATTCGGCCGAATAACTGTTTTCCGTAACGGCGCCGTAACTTATAGCGAAGGTTATTCGGCCGAATAACTAAACGGAAAAAAATTTCATCGGCCGGAAAAAAAATAAAAATAAAAATTTATACTCATATAAATAAACATAAAGTTAATTCATTATTTTCGCATGTTTGAACTTCGCATTTTTTTGTCAAACTAATTTCGGAAGGAGGATATAATTTTTGCAAAAGGAGGTTTTTACAAGGTATGTTTCTTCTTCTTCTCTACAAAAGGCACATTGAAGGAGTTTTTTTTTCTAAGGCATATTTACAAGGAGTTTTTCCAAACTATCTCTTTTCTTGTTGCATTTTTACAAAGAAGACATTTTTTGCAAAATGAGGTTTTTACAAGCTATGTTTCTTCTTCTTCTTTACAAAAGGCACATTGAAGGAGTTTTTTTTTCCAAGGCATATTTGCAAGGAGTTTTTCCAAACTATCTTTTTTCTTATTGCATTTTTACAAAGAAGACATTTTTTGCAAAAGGAGGTTTTTACAAACTATGTCTTCTTCTTTTTTACAAAAGGCACATTGAAGGAGTTTTTCCAACATATCTCTTTTTTATTGCATTTTTACAAAGAAGACATTTTTTGCAAAAGGAGGTTTTTACAAGGTATGTTTCTTCTTTTTTCCAAAGGCACATTGAAGAAATTTTTTATCTAAGGCATATTTGCAAGAAGTTTTTTCCAAATATTTATTTTCTTGTTGTATATTTGCAAAGAAAACATTTTTTTGAAAAAGAGATTTTTACAAAGTATGTTTCTTCTTCTTTTTTCCAAAACACATTGAAAGTGTTTTTTTTAAGGGATATTTGCAAGGAGTTTTTTCAAAATATTTCTTTTCTTAGACATGTTTGCAAGGAGGTTCTTTGCAAGGATGTTTTTTTTTCAAAGTAGCTTTGCACTTTTTATTTAATTGAAAGAGGTTTTTTCAAATAGTTGTTTTGCTAAGGTATTTTGCAAATGATTTTTTTCCAAAGTAGTTTTGCACTTCTTATTTATTTGAAAGGAGTTTTTTCAAATAGTTATCTTATTTTGTAAAGGATTTTTTACAAAGTAATTTTGTACTTCTTATTTCTTTGAAATTGGGTTTTTTTCAAAGAGTTGTTTTTTTACAATGATTTTTTCCCAGATATATTTATAAATAAGTTTTTATTGAAAGTATTTTTTTCTAGTGGTTTTTTTCGTAGATATCTTTTCAAAAAAGTATTCTTGGAATGAATTTTACAACAAAGATTTATTTACAAGGTGTTTTATTTTCTTCCTTGGCACAAGGTGTGTTTATTATTTTCCAAAGAAGATTTTTGTTCAGAGAATTTTTTCAAAGGAAAGTTAATTCCAAAGAAATCTTCTTCAAAAGACTCTTACAAAATTTTTAAAAGGTAAAGTAAATTTCAGTTCATGTTTTTATAAATTCCGTAAATGTTTTTAAATCTTAATTTATTTGTTTTTACTATAAAGTAACATGATTCTTTAATTTATCGTCTATAGATTAAACAACCATGGGCAATAAGAGAAATCGTAAAAGAAAAGCTGATCGTAAACGTGATGATGATGATAATAGAGAGAAACAAAAACTCAGATATATTGCCAAAAAACAAAGGGTTGCTGAAACGGAAGAGAGAACTATTGAAGATATAAATACAGATTTACATGACAATGTTGAAGAAATGGAAATTGAAAATAGAGTACAAGAAGAACAAATTGAAGTTGAAAAGAACATTGTAGAAGATGTAAATAGTGATTTACATGCTAATGTCGATGAAATCAATATTGAAGATCAAGTTCAAAATCCAGAAATTGAACCTGGTATGTATATATCATATATTTTTCAAATTCATTTTTTTATAATGAATTTTATTTTTTGATATATGTTAAATTTAATTTAATTTGATGTATAGGTACTTTTACTATTGATGATGAAATGTTAGAAGACATTGATTGCGACAAATATGGAGAAAAACTACCAATACATGTTGCACGATATCGTGCTACAAAATTTTATGATGAAGTTCTCAAAGATTACTCAATAGCAGGACAAGCACAAATTTTGAAATGTTTATTAGTGTCCAAGAAATTAGAAGGTGCTACATCGTTATTGGGTATTCACAAAGTAACAAAAGAGTCGAAATTGAAACAAAATGTGATGGAAAATATAGGCGATGCAATAAAAAAATTTGGAAAATCCAGGAAGAAAGATATCAGTGCTGCACGTAAAGCAATTCATACAGCAATTCTTTCAGCTAGTACTAAACAAAAGCGTTTGACAACAGAACTAGCAAAAGCAGTTGGAACATCAAGAAAAACATTATACAAACATAGCAAATTCAGAATGCAAATAGATGAAAATAATGAACTTGCTTGTTGGGCAATTATTTGTAGACAACCTTACAAAGATAGATTAGGAGCAGGGGTTAAAGATATTGTACGAGAATATTGGTTGGAACATGCTCGAGTTTCACCAAATGCAAGAGATGTGATACGCAAAAGAATATCACGAAATGTATATGAAAGCCAACCAAAACATATAATGGACATGACACAAGTACAATTGTTCAATAAATTCAAGGAAGATCATCGTGGAATTAATATATCAATCACTACATTTGTGCAACAAAAACCATGGTATGTTCGACCTATAACTATACGTGATACATGTTGTTGCCGTTATCATGTGCAATTTCAGTTATATTATGATACGTTTCTTGAATTTGGTAAAATGTTTTGGACAAATTCACCACCTCCGCCAACGATACGTGAATTCATATCTCAAATTTTATGTGAGAGAAATCACGATGAAGTATTTTATTCAAAGAAATGTGTCAATGGAAAACATTGTCATCATTGTGGAAATTTGGTGTTATTCCACAATAAATACCCTATCGACAATGATCAATCGTTGTCAAATGTAAATGTTGATTGGAAGAGATACGAATACATCAACTATAGTACAAGTTCTAGTGATTCACATTCCAAAAGAATTGATTTGCTAGAAGACAAGATATGCGTCACAGATTTTCTCAAAAAATTTGAAAGCGAAATTTATAAATACACCCAGCATTCACATAGAGCACGATGGCAAGATCTTCAATTCAAACAGTCTCGTGAAATTTTTCCACCCGGAACAATTTTGTCGGTGGTTGATTTTGCTGAAAACTATACATTTGCTGCACAAAAAGAAATACAGAGTGAATACTATCACTCTGACCAAGTTTCGATATTTGTCCATGTCGTATATAGACATTCTCAACAGGATGTCGATGGCATTGAAAGCACATGTGACAATCGAGATGTGATTAAAGAATATCACTTCTATATCAGCGATGATCGTACACACGACACACATTTTGTCCAACATTGTATAGAAAATATTTTCTATGAATCACTGAAAAAATGCGAAGTCAAATTCAAAGAGCATTGGATATGGTCTGATGGATGTGCGGGTCAATTTAAATCTTCCCGATCATTTTTTTGGTTATGTCGACTTCATAAAGCGCTAAACATTAAACATCGCTGGAATTTCTTTGAAACTGGGCATGGAAAAGGTGAGCATGATGGTGCAAGAGCATGCGTGAAAAGAGCACTTCGAAGATGGCAAATGAACTATTCTTCAGCACGATTTCATTCAGCTGTAGAGGTTGTCCAATGGTGTCAATTAAATCTAAGCCATGATTATAATCAACAATCAAAAGACGTGCGCAGGTATGTCCACTATTTTTTTAATTTATATTATTTCTTAAAATTTAAAAAAATGCATATACTAACATTTAAGTACACATGTACACTATTTATTGTGTAGGTTTTTTTGGCTTGTTGGGATCCAAGATATAAATAGATCAATACCATATGACGCTAGCACCATACATGGAACTAGAGATCTTCACTCTATTCAAACAAAATCATTTCACAACGTGTTTGCATTTGACAGTAGAAAGCAATCATGCTTTTGTCATATTTGCATTGAAAATGTCGAGTCTACAGAAGTTTGTGAAAACATAACAAACAACTACGTAAAACTTGGAGACACACAGAGATTAATCCAAAAGGAAAAATGCCTCTAGCAAGTGTTGAAGAATTAGAATCAGAAGAAATAGCAATATCGTCTGATGGCGATAGAATTTCAGATCTCGTAAGAGAAGGTAATAAACTTGTTTTTGACTTTTTAATCAATTGTTAATTCTAATCCATCGCCATAAGTAGTCAATTTAATTCATTTAAATACACTAACACCAATCATAACTTGCACAGGAGATGTTTTCGCTGTGATTGCACCTGTAGACAACAACGAAAATGTCAAATATTATTTGATGCGATGCACTGAAGGAAAAATGAAGTTATTGGAGGACTACAACGACAACGGATTTACATACGAAAGAGGATCCATCATTTTAAAAGGCTACTTTTTTCAACAGACACACATGACTAAAAATTATGTCTACTTTCAAGATTATGAGCCCGATGTTATATGTTGTCAATATAGTCATTTAGTATGTGCATCTCGAATAAAATTGATACAAGTTCCATCAAAAAAACAATTAAAAACCAAAAAATGGAAACTATCCATATGTGACCATGAACGGATAGTTGAAGATGGTATTCCATTGCGATGTTTTTAACTACATATCAAAAATAAATTGATCTATATTTTTGTCCATGTCAATTGTTGTGTGCAATATATTTTTTGTCCAATTATCAAAATTGTTGTGCATAGTATATTTTTTCATTGAGATTTTATTTTTTCATTGAGATTTTATGAATATTTTCTTGAATGACAACTAACATAAAAGCTTAAATGGTTGTACTTAATAATGAATGACAACTAACATGCTTAAAAATGAATTCAAATATAATTTGAAAATTCAAAAGTACTTTATTCGGGTCCCCATATGTCTATTAGACCACTAAGGGATGAGATAACGGATGTGGCTATCCCCACTCCGCCCCGAATTTTTACTTTTGGTTGATTAATACTAACGAAAAATCACAAAAAGACATATTAAATTTTGTATTATTTTAATTCCATCGAACATGTTTTTTTAATACATACTTCACCATAAATATGATCTTAAATAGATGTCTTAAAATTGTCACCAAGTTCTCCGTCCCATATCTTTAATTTAAAATATCGCTTGTGCAAATTCACATAACTGAAATCATGGCAAATGGAGATAACGATCATTTGATTTTTAATCACAAGCAAGGATTCCAGGATTGTGAAGCTTATGCTAAATTAGAGAAATGATTATTTACAACAAATGAACGAAAATCCGTCAAATTGTTGTTTAAAATCATTGCTCTAATCTAGCACAAACTTCACAATCCTGGAACCTTCGCTTATGATTAAAAAACAAAAAACCGTTACCCCCATTTGCCATGATTTCAGCCGCATCAAATATACCTGAAAATTGAAAATAAAAATTAAATTAATTAAAAATCCATTATATCAAAATTTGATCTTAACATATATTTGCTTTTAAACTTCCTAATTCATCCATGTTTCTATCAAAAATTTTAACATATATTCTCAACATTGATTCTTACCATAACATTCATTCTCAACATTGAACATTTCCCAACTTAGAATAACATTTTAGACATTCCTAACATTCAACATTCATTCTTATCATTCAACATTTTCTAACAAGTCATAACACTCATTCTCATCATTCAACATTTTCTAGCAAGTCATAACATTCATTCTCATCATTCAACATTTCCTAACCTTGGATTACACCTATAAAAACATTCCTTCTTCCATAACACCTCCCATTCATTCTTTCCCTACATTCTTTTTTCTCTAACACCTCCCATTCATTTTTTCTCAACATTGATTCTTAACATAACATTCATTCTCAACATTGAACATTTCCCAACTTGGAATAACATTTTAGACATTCCTAACATTCAACATTCATTCTCATCATTCAACATTTTCTAACAAGTCATAACACTCATTCTCATCATTCAACATTTTCTAACTTCATAACATTCATTCTCATCATTCAACATTTCCTAACCTTGGATTACACCTATAAAAACATTTTAAACATTCATGCGAAACATATTATAAATATTATCAAAACACTTTAAACATTCATGCAAAACATATTCTAAACATTTACCAAATGAGAAATAATAAACATGTACTCATGTATATAATCCAAAAAAAAGTTGATGAACATGTGAATTCAATGTACATGTATATATAATCAAAAAATAAATACCCTCCATGTTCAAAACAACTACAAAATATATATATCAACAAAAACAATAAAGTCTGAACCACTATCCATCTAGACCAATATCTTTCCACTATTTTCCACTAGGACCTTCCCTGGGACTCAACTCCACCTACAATACACAAAAAAACAAATTATAAATTTAGATCATAAATTATTTAAACAATTTTAAACTAAATTCAAAATATTAAGATATTAAACTCATCTACAAAACAATTCAATTATTAAAAAAATCATACATCAAATTCTTTGGATGCATGTCCACCACTTTTTTCCCCTAGAGACTTTCCTTTAGCTCCAAAGGACCTCAAAGAGCCAAGCTGCAACATGTACAAAAACAATTTTCAAATAAATCAAAAAAATATAAAACATTAAACTTATATATCAAAGATCATTTCTAATTCAACAAAATTACCTCAGTGGCAATATCTGCATTCATTAGAGACCCCACATCTTCGCCCTCAATTTCTAAATGGTCTCTTCCCTAAAATTTAAATTTTGTTAATAAATAAAACATAGTAGATCCAAATAATAAATTAAGCAATTAACTTAAAACCAAAACAAAAAAATTAAAATCATTAGCTCACAATAGATGGTAAATCATCTAAAAAGTTGGAATCTAATGAAACCTGCATAAATAAGTCAAATTAACAATAAGATACATTGATATTTATTAAAATTCAAGCAAACATAAAAAATATCATGTTCAATCATAAATATTATAATTAAAATACCTCTCCTAAGCGCTCTTCATTTTGACTAGGATGCTCTCGATTTTGACTACTGGAGACTCGAAAATTATTTGCATTTAACATTGACGTAAACTGCAGACAAAATACATTTGCTTAATATATTTATTCCCATGTAGCAAAAAATTCAATTCAAAATGATTAAAAAAAATCAAAGAGATTGTCATAGCATAATCAACAAACCTCTCCCATGCTCGATGTGTCATTGGATAACACATCTGAAGCTATATCTCGACAAGACTTAGCATAAGCCCTAAGATCATCAATGCTCAATGCATCTACCTCGTCATTCGTCTTGTAGACAAAACTCTGACGAAGAATAGCGCGAGCCTTCTCTCGCCCCAAACCAACTTCTACTCCTGCAAGAGCTGAAGCTAAACCATCACCTACTGATTCCCTTCCAATTGTCCCTAGTTGAGATGTTGTCTCCATCTCTGATCTTAAAGCCACAACCCTTGGTGGACGAGATATCTCAGGTGGAGGTTGTATAGTGGCAGGGTCTCTAAGAGCACCTTTTCGATTATATATTCTACCCTTTCCAGCTCCATAAAAGTCAGAGGGAACATCAGTATAGTTAGGCTTCATACCTAAAAAAAACTCCGCATAAAAAAATCTAGCAAAATAATTAGGAACCTCATCGTTCCAAGGCAATCGACCATAAGCTGCAAGAAATCGATCATATATTAAATGTGCAATTTGAGGATGCTTGAAATATTGCACTTTCAACATTTTTCGCTTAAGGCCTTCTTTGAAATTGAACATTGAATTGGCTTGTTCTCTACTGACTCTCTCCTTCACAACCTCCCACTCATCTGGACCCATAACTTGGTCCTTTCGCATCCGCATCAAATGAACAAAACTATTTGTAGTTGGTCCAAGTTCATCATATGCATCAATGAATTTTTGCAAAGATGCCAAAACAATCTCTAGACTTTGTCGACTCTCTGGAGGGAGATCCAAAGAACAAAGATCATTGTTCAACCTGTCATAGTGGGATTTACAACTTTCAAGAATAGTTTGTTGCACAACACCTCGCCATGGAAGCTCATTAGGTAAATCAGACGGATAAGTTGATATGGGTGTACACCCCTCAGCTAGTGGAACATATGTCGTCCTAGCTCTAGGAGGAACTTCAGGACCCTGCTCTCCACCCACACCTATTCCATCATCTGTATTCCTATCTTGATCTTCCCCTCGCTCCATCGAATTACGCACATCTTCTGAACATCGCTCTGCTTCAAATATAGCCGTAGTCAAAAATTAATTTTTTCCATAAATTCAAAACACAAAAAAATACAAATTATACATTATTAAACATTAATGTTCATACCAACAGAACGTTGGGATCGACGCTCTCCCATAGAAGACAAAGGAGAATCATTTGTACCCCCTCGAACTTGTTGGTGATCAAACGACTGGGACCCATGCAATAAACCTGAACCCCGCGGTGAATTCGACAACCTTCGACTACCAATTGGAACACCAATTCCTGAGGATTGTGATGACCTCCTACGCTTTCCCTTCGAAGACTCTCTTTCCATTTGATATAACTTCTAAATTTACACAAACATTAACATATTGAAAATGTACATAACTACCACCACAAGCATCAAGCCAATATTTGATTAAAAACTCCAACAAAATTTAAGTCCCCCTCCTAACTCTAATTAATTAACTAAAATTCCTTACCCTCCCTAATATTGCAACATAAAGGACATATCTAATAATCATTTCATTATCAAACACAATTAATTGAAGTAGTATAATAACCTTAAAAACTTTTAATCCAACAAATATGTTTGAATTATATATGTCAACAAACGAACATCTCACTAAACATATATGTATTCTTATTAAAAGAATTCTAACTTATATTTATGATAATACAATTTACACACATTGAAGTTGTACATGTTAACTCTACAAACTCAAAACATATCTATTAAAGATCTGCATACAAAATGTAGAGCTTCCTCAAATAGTATAACATAAATATACCCTTATTAAGAAACTTCTAGTTAACATCTATGTTAAAACAATTTACAAACATTGAAGTTGTACATGTTCATTCTACAAAATTAAAAACATATCTCTTAAAGATCTGCGTAAAAAATGTAGAGCCATCTAAAATATTATAACTTATTTTCTTTTGTAAGTTCCTCTCCTAACTCTAAGAACACTATTGCAGCATAAACATGACATCAATAATCATCCCATATTGTAATAGTTCAATCACCTTCCTAATTTTTAAACTATCACTTATGTTTTCATTCTATATCTCAATAAACAAACATTCCTTAATTTTTATAAAAAAAATACTTAATAACTTACAATATTGAATTTTTAAGTGACTTTCTACGTTAACTCTGTTCATGAACAGAGTTCATGAACTCAATTGACATTCTTGTACCTGACTTAACATAGTAACACCACATGTTGATCATTTATAAAGTTGTTTAGTATATCCTTTATCATCACTTCATTGAGAATTTGGAAAACTTAATATGAAACTCGTCAGGGATTAGGGTTTAAATATCCATATATATAAAGAAGCAATGGAGTTACATTTCATAAAAATAAGACAGCTACATGTTATGATGTTTAATTCTCATTTTATATATTTCAAAACCTTACTTCATAGCATAACTACCGCCTATAATTTCATAGCATATCATGAACAGAACTCTGTTCATGAACAGAACTCTGTTCATGAACAGAACTTCTATGATAGCAAATGAACATTCATGGTTGATGGAGTAGTAGTAAGTCCATAGTTTTCATGATATTATACAGATACCCAATTCCAAGTAGCAGGAGGAGATTCATTGTTGAATGCATGTGATTAGAATGAATCGAAAGGACTGCCTACTTTAATGGGGTTAGTTCATCTCTATTATCTAAAAGCTTACGTCAATCAGAGAACCAATACCCTTTGAGCAATGATAACAACATTATTACAGCTAAAGATCATTACCTAATCATAGCTAGTACTATTGTATTACTCATATTCTTAGACCTATCATAGCTCATAGTTTCTATCAAGCACTCATAAGCATGAATAATCATGTAGTACTAATACCCTTATCTGAAATCACATATAAAGCCTAATCAAAGCATTATAGTATTCATAGTAAAGCTAACCAAGCTATAATAATTGTAAAGCTATCCTTATATTTTCTGTACATCGTATGATTAGACTGCAATCATTGTGGAATTTATATACAGGGCAACATGTACGTAAGCTTCAACTGCATTGGGTTTACTACTATCTATAACCAATAATCAGCAATGATAATGTTTACTAAACAGTTGTGATTACAGCTTCTATAAGACAAATTATGAGCTATATTATAACAGTTCATATCTAACCTATAAGTAATGGTATTCTGTTCATGAACAAAGTTCTGTTCATGAACAGAGTTCTGTTCATGAACAGAGTTTTAACCTTTAACCTTCCAATATTAAGACCCATTACAGATTTTTTTAATTCTAAGATTGCCAACAACATAAAAACAAAGTTTATGTAACGATGCATACCTGTATATAAAAATGCAGTGAAGAATCGTCGATCCCAACGCCGCCTCTATTCAATCCAGCAACGCTCCAAACAACACCTATTTCCTTCACAAACAACAACTAACGTCATCAAATAAGCCTTATAACATACACAAACAGAATCATTACGTCAAAACCAAAGCGAAAACGCACCTTCAACCGTTCAGATAAAACCGCAACACCATCAAAGCAGCAACCCACCAAGACACACCTGCCAACAACAACAGACCAACCGACACACTACCTCCAACGAGCAGCAGCTAGCGCAAATCACACCCCGACGAAACGTTAAAGCCGACGAGCGACAGCAGAAATAACAACAAACCAACCGACTCGCTGCTTCCAACGAACAGAGCAAGCGCACATCACACCCCGACGAAACGTAAGAGCCGACGAGCGACAGCAGAAATAGAGCAGACGCGAGTCGCGGAGAAAGAGCGAGCCGTGGTACACAAGCAGGGCGGCGAGCAGCGGGGTGGCGAGCAGCGGGATGGTGCGTCGGCAGGGTAGCGACAGACTACTGCGGGCCCATGCGGGGTCCAAACAATTCCAACAGGGAATGCCAAATGGCAGCCGATGCTGTCTTTTTATGCAGAAAACTTGTTCGGCCGAATAATTGTTCGGCCGAACAATTATTCGGCCGAACAATTATTCCGCCGAATAATTATTCGGCCGAACCATTATTCGGCCGAACAATCGTTCGGCCGAATAAACTATTGCCCGAAATTTTTTTCCGTCCGGCAACCGTTTGCACAAATTTCAAGAGTCTCCGTTAAACGGGACGGAGAACTGTTTGTGGTTATTCGGCCGAATAACCTCAAAATTATTCGGCCGAATAATTTCAATGATTCGGCCGAACAATGATTTTTATTCAGCCGAATAATATTTTTATTCGGCCGAATAACTTCCGCTAAGACGATTTTGCACTGATTTCTCACGAAAGTGTTACCCACCTTCACGTTTTCACCCCTCATCCTTTATACAATTAAGTAAAACAAATAGTACTAGTGTTGGTTAGGGTTTCACAATCCTTAAGACCGTACCTTAAAAATTTAAAGGCACATAAATTGTTTAGACAAGGTTTCGAACCAAGGATTTTGGCCTCTAATAACATTGACTAGTATCACAGTCACACGCAGAACTACATTTGACAGAGGGCTCAAGGCCATTGATATTAAAACAACTGAACGTTTGCAAAACAAACATAAATTAATAACCCATCATTCGACGAAACAAAAGGATACATACGAGACTAGGTCTCGGCACTTACAAATATCAATTACATAGTTCTTTAAAGTTATCATTTTACAAAACTAGTTTAGGGTTTTGAAACCAAAACAAGTTAGGTGTTTGGCCATTTTGACTCTCGGCCTTTAAACAAAACTCAACATTTTATCAACTTTCAAGAATGGGTTGTTGCCCTTATTATTGTAATATAAACATCATTGAAATTAATGCAGGCTGCCAGGAGCAGTGCTCTCAGGCGCAACTCGTATAAAACAACAAAACACATAATAGTTACCATAATTTCCTTTCATTTCACAAAAAAATTCCTAGGGTTGAACCCCTTTTTACAGTGGTTACACTTATCAACTTTTAATACACAGTAAAAAACTGTAAAGTTAACACCAAGGTACGTCGAGGATCCCATCCTCCCTACACTTTCCACTTGGCTTACAAACATTACAACGGTGGCAACATCCACAGCTAGACCACAAAACTGAAGTTTCGGCTAAAACCAGACAAGGACCGACAGTTTTTCCAAGTTGAAACCTACAGGAAAACCACCGAGGCTTACCGAGATCCAAGCACGTTCCCACGTAGCTTCGAACATAGAAACCCAAAACCGAAGAGTACCTGCTATTGACACATAGCATGGTTAAAAGATGGAATATGAAGCTCGAAACAAATTACAGACAACTGCAAAATTTTAAACTATGGTGAGTAGCAATAAATGAACAAAGACATTACCTTTTTCAATAGAACCTTGCTTTTGAACCAGAGACTCTAGCATCCGTTGAGAACCAGAGCCAAAACGCACCTCTAGCAAACTCAGCAAAAGAAGGACTCGGCTCCTATATCTCACTGAGAAAAAATTACAAGTTATAGGTCGGGGTATCGAACCCTGGAGAGGTGCCTCCAAAACATCTCTGTAAACCCTAAGAAAACACAACCTGTCAGCCTCTCCAAACACCCCACTCCCTGCCAAATGAATGCCAAGATTATGCTCTCGTCGAGGTTAGCTCAAAGACACTTAGGGTTTGTCACTACTACCAAGAAAGCCACGTGAAGATCGCCACGATGGATGCCATTAGGAATTCCACTTTGATACACTTTATTGCACTTTAATAACCATAGCTTCCACAAGTACGTAGAACCTGCGAGCATAACCATGCAACAAGGTTATGGTTCGGCGTCCTTTATGGTTAAACATTGCCATATTTATGTAGTATGGTCACCAAAGGTCCAAGATCAAACTACTATCACATAAGTTATCCAAGCATTATGCCATCGCATAATGTCCAAGGTTAAGGTTCGGCCATCCAATATGGATAAACTTATAACCATATTATAACATGGTTTCATTATTCCTTAAGCCATTTAAACATGGCAGGTTACCAACCCTGCAAATAGATTATTACGTAGATCACCTTTACAATCAAACCTTTGTGCATGGTATAAAAACTATAAATACCATATCAACACTATTGTATAGTTACAATAGTTATTATTACAATGCTCTAGTATTATAATAACCATCATATAAATTAATAGAAGAGAGTGCATAAAGTATATAGTTTACAACTATAGACTTTTGTCAAGTCACTATAATAACACTATCTTAAAGGTCATGCATATAGTGTGTAGGATCAACAAGATAGGCATAGAATTATAATAAAAACATTTGAGCTTAGGATATGATCCTATTACCATAGATATTTAATACATGTTGTAATTCCTATGAGTAGGATTTAAAATACCTTATCATTGATTTCGACGCTCAATACTTTCAACATTATACAAATATATGTGTAATACAAATAACTTAAATGCCGAGAATGGAGTGTAATGGCTATACAGAATATAACTGAAGGAACAACCAGATTTGATCTCACCCTGGGATACTTGAGTTACTCTATTTCCTTTTATAACATTAAAGGCTAATTGAAGTTAAATAGGACCTCTTTATACTTTTCGAAATAGTATTACTCTTACCTGCAATCTGCAACAGAAGTTTAATGCTTTAGCTAAATAGCTAAGTAAGCCTCGGGGTGCCCATAGGACCCCTTCATCATCAATAAGAAAAGGAAATAGGTAGCACATATAATGAATTCAACATCAAGTCTATAAAGTATTGACAAATACATAAGAAAGCATAACTGATATAGGATGCAAGAATTGAGGTAACAACATCCAACAATAGTATACTTTAGCTATAAAAACATCACGCATAGTTTGTAATACATTATACACACATAATTGACGTAACATGTCTAGTACATCGTGATGCCTAGTTAAACAACCAAACATTTATTATACTTCTGCACGGTAATCATAGCAATTAATGCTACTCTGAAAATTTTTAATTTTTTGTGATGTTGCAATCTTTACACCTTATCACGATAGGGTATAGTACTTATATATAACTATTCAACGTCTATATGTACAATATGTTTGTATACTTCAATAACAGCTTTTCCCCCTTTTAAATACAATACTTAATGTGTAGACTCGACTATAATTACATAATTGAATCTATCCAATCTAAATATTACATACTTATAAGAATACTTAATTCAATATGCTATAAGCCAAGTAATTTACAAATGTTAACTTCAAATACATACATAACTAAATCAATAATGTAAACCTATTCCATCCATTAAATAACCAATTCATACCATAAATTAATTATGTCATATACCCCATTCACCACTTTTACTTTTCTTATGTAACTTTGACATACTCTCTATTACCTGATTTCGTGATGAAGGTATGGTTTTCAACTTAGTAAATTCCCTTCTCATACTTTTCACATTCCTTGAAATGTCGCATTTATATACTAAAATCATTCATCCCACATCTTTAAATATCAAATTACAAAATAATAAAATGGGAGTAATTATGGAGATAGTAATAAAGTAAAACAAATTCACCCTATTCTTTTCACATTCTTGAAATGTCACATTCTACAGTAATAGAACTCATTCCACATTTTAAATATCAAGTTATAAAATAATCAAATGTGAGTAATAAATCTATAATGATAAAAGAAGAATTATAACCATATAAAACTTTTGATTTTTATTACGTCACTCCTAAGCATTTCTACCATAATTTGGCTTAACCCATTACACAATAATTTTAAACAATACCAACATGTAAACCTTGAACTTAATTTCATCGATCCTAACACAACTGCACAAACGTTATCATAACATGAAAAGTCTAAGCCTTAAATCTATATCATTCATAAATTAAGGTTCCTATTGGAAAATTTAGCATATTTTTGTTTAGTTGTGTTATTTTCCAAATTTGATGTTAAGACTAGAGATATTTCTTTTGGTTTGCGAAAAATCCCATTGGTTCTTAGTTTTCCATTATTGGACTTCATCTATTTTGTTTGCAAATCATAGGTTCTAACTTGCATTTTTTTCATATTCTAGGTGTCAAATCCTTTAACTTATTTATTCGGTAATAAAATATTTTGAAAAAACATTGATTAAGAAAATAATTATTTATGGTCATTAACTTTTCTCTTGCATTTCATTTTATACTATTGATCATTAACTTTTCTCTTGCACTTCATTTTAAAATATTACACTAGTATTCATCATTAACTTTTCGCTTGCACTTCATTTTAAAATATTATGCTAGTCATTTTCTAGTTTATTCCTTGAAAAAAATATAATTTGCATGAGGTAGTAAAGGAGAAAAGTCCTAGACATATTTTGCAACGGAGAAAACTTTAGCTAGCTATTTTTTCGGATGGATGTAGTAAACAACGATTTTGGAGTTCTAGTCGCCACTTTTGGAGAGCCTAGTACCAACCAGTAAAAAGTGGGGATTAGTTTTTATATCACTGTTTACTATTTGTTATCTGGCCCTACATTAGTTTAGTGGTTTCTTTTCTTGACCTGTTTTTTCGAGGTATCAATGTGTCAGCATGATAGTGATTTTCAGGAGACAAGTGGTCCTGATGGTACTTAGATCCCTATCACATCTTCTCCCTCAGTTTCTGCTGCGAGCGTTCACATGTCGAAATGAGTCCCTTCATTCTCGTTTGAGATGCTTAGGGTTTTGGGTGTTAAAACAAACCCTAATCTAAGTTAATGTTTGTTTTGATTTGACTACACCGACGTCTGGGGTTTGTTTACCGAGTTTTGTGACTGCAAGGGCATCTGTCGACCCATTATTCCATTTCCTTTGGAATCTCAGGGTGGGTCTTGTTTTTGTTGGTCTAACCGAGCGGTTGATCGAATTTTCTCGTCGGGGCCAGTAGTTGATAAGGAGGACAAGCTCAAGTTCAAGAAAGTTAAAAAGGGGGTGCAAGTGTGTGTCTTAGGTAAGTACATTAATTTTGACATGGTGTTGGGTTTGTCTCAGAGGGATTTAATTGGAAAATTCGAATATATTAAGTTGTCCAGAGCTAAGATTCTTGATTGGATTCGTTACAATTGGAAAACGTTCATTTTAAGCATGCCTAGGATATTAACTCTGGTTAATGGGTGGATTATTTTTCTTTTCCTTTCTGAAGAAGAAAGGCAGGATATTGAGGAACGCTATTGTATTGTAGGACATGGCTCGTTGGTGTTGATGTGCTGGCATGGGGGTTTTGACCCGAGGCGGGAGAAGCTTTCAAAGAGGCACCTTTGGGTGATTTTTCCAGACTTTCCATTGCAGTGCTAGAATTTGAAGGATTTTATGGCTATGGTGAATACTATCAGTAGTTTTATATTAATAAAAGACCAACATTTGTTTGGCTCTGAAAGAAAATCCCCTAGGGTTCTTGTGGAATTGGATTCACAAGATGACCTGCCAAACGAGCTCCAGGTCATTTGGGATGGCAGTACCTTTATTTAGAGTATGCGCTATTGGAATATTGTATTCAGATGCCGCTATTGACGTGAAACCAAACACTCCAAAGCTTCCTTCCCAAAGGCATCATGCTCGGTTGCTGGCGAAGATCAGGCCAATGTTGTTTCAGATACTATTGAAGAGGGTTTTAGGTTTCCTATCCCTCTGTACCACTCTTCGGCTAGATCCTTTGTGTGTAAGTTTGTTCAAATTTTACCTGTCTTCTTAAATTTCATGTTTGTGGATGATTTATTAATATCTTTGGCTCATTCTAGTTTGGGGGTTTCAGACTTGATTCCTGAGGGTGGTATTAATCTTCTGGAGTCTTTCACTTTGGTGTAGGAAAAAACTCCCCTCTTTGTGAGACCTTACACATCGGATGGTGGTATGGATTTTATTTTTGATATGGATTCTGATTCCTAGCGGCTTTATTTTTCAGATGATGTCCATTGGATTATGGGTTACCGAATTCTACGCCGGTATTGCATTTTTTCCCTGAACTTTTAGCTGGCCACCTGGGCGAGGCCATCTCTTCTCCCTTACACAGTTCTGGTTTTCTTCCATTAAAGTTTCTCCAGAATCCGCCATTATTGATACACATCACCTCTTCTCCGGTTCAGGACCCTTTTCATACTATTTCCCTTTCTCCAATCCCTTAACAGGATTTTAAAAACCCTATCCATGTTTTTTTTGGCTTCGAATTCCGACTGCCCTGGGATTTTCATGGTCTCATCGATTTTCAATTGTAATGTCACGATTAGAAAATCTAGGAAATCAAAGAAGCATAAGGGTTCTAGGCCTCCTTCTTGTTCGATGGAAGCTTCTGTAATTTATCATGATGTCGGATTACCTCCTAATTTTTGTACCAACCCGAAGGTATCTTCGCTCTTTTCCAAAGGTCTATCCAAAGAGATCTCCTCCTCTTCCAATGCTCTATCTCTTAGAGAGAATGAAACCCTCAAGGGGGTTATTCAATGAATCTGCTTTCTCTGAATATTTGAGGGCTAACCATTGGACACAAATATACTGCTTTAAAGGGAATATTAGACAAGATCAGACCTAGTATTATCCTTTTGCAGGAGACGATGATCTCATCGATGGAAGATTGTAACTATTTTCTTCAGCTTAAACCCTCGTGGGAATTCTATGCTATGGATTCGAATGGGTTATCTGGGGTGCCCTCGTGTCATGGAATCCAGAATTGGTTGAATTGAGTGCTTTTTTCTACTTTTGCAGGTAGCTTACTTAATGGAAAATTGAAAGGTTTTCATAGGAGTGTAGGAATTTTCAATATTTATGTTCCTTACCACATTAGGAAACCGTTTTGAGAGTATATATTTTTGTCGGGCTTAATGGCTTATAGTTACTTCATCTTGGCCGGGGATCTAAATTTTACATTATCTTTTAAAGAAGTATGGGATGCAGGTAATAAGATGGATTTGCTAGCAGAATATCTGACCACTTGGTTTGAAGATCTTAATTTAGTTGACATTGTTCCTAATGTGATGGTGCCAACCTAATCCAATGGGCCTTGCAGGGATGTTGGTATTGCAAAAAGTATTGACAAGTACTTTATGTCTGAAGGTATTTGTGGTGAATGATATCACTCATGGTCCTACTCATTTGGTATTTTGGATCATAAAGTGGTGGTTCTTCAGCTGTATTTTGACAAGGATTTCATCAAATATCCATTTAAGTTTCATCCATGTTGTCTCGAGGATGGGGAATTCAATATTCTGGTTAAATACAAGTGGAAGTCCTTTTCTATTTCAGTCCATTCGTCCACATTATTTAGCTTCATTAAAAAGCTTTTTTTGTTAAAGGAGGTTGTAGCTGATTGGGAGAAATGTAAAAAGCTGGAAAACGAGAAGGCCCTTTCAGAAATACAAATCCTTTCGGGGTATGTTGATGAGGATTAATTTTCGACTGAAAGAAAAGAGAGGCTGTTAAGTCTTGAGGTGGAGAAACAGAAGATTCTTAGACAAAAAGAGAAAAACTAGCACCATAAGAGTAGGGCGGTGTGATTACTAGCCAGTGACAACAATATGAAGTTCTTCCACCATTTTGCGAACCAAAGGCGTCTGAAAAAATTTATTTGGGAAATGAGAAATGATAATAATGAGGTCTTTGGTGATACCAAATCAATTAAAGAAGTTGCAGTGAAGTATTTTAAGGATATTTATACGTCTTCCAGTTCTTCAAATATTGAGGATCAGTTGAAGACTATAAGGCTTTCCCCCAGATATTTTGACAATGAGAACTATAGATATATTGGTAAGAAGGTCTCTGTGGAAGAGGTTTTAAACACCCTGAAGCTTTTCGTGAAGGATAAAATTCCTAGCCCGGATGGGTGGACAATAGAGTGTTATCTGCATTTTTTCGATTTTTTTCGTAATGAGCTGGCTGAAGCGGTGGATGAGACCAGAAGTTGGGGCCTTGTTCCTCAAAACCTGAACTCTACCTATATTACTCTCATTCGTAAGAAAGATTTGCCGAATACCTTCAATGATTATCGTCCCATTTCATTGTGTAACTTGATGTATAAAATCATCTCAAAAGTCATATATGAGAGATTGAAGCCCATTCTTGGCCAATTTATTTCTGAGGAATAGTTTGGTTTCCTCCCTAACTGACAAATATTAGATGATGTAGGTATTGCTCAGGAGGGTCTTCACTCTATTAAGCAGAAAAATTTGAATGCATTCATTCTCAAGATGGATCTTATCAAATCACATGAAAGAATTGACTAGTCATATCTGAGGTTTATACTTATACAGATTGGTTTGTCACTTGAGATCACAAATTGGATCATGGTGTGTATTACTTCTTCAAGGTTTGTTGTTTTGGTTAACTAGTCACCTTCTTCCTACTTAAATGGAAATAGAAGTATCCGACAGGGATGTCAACTATCCCCATATTTATTTATCTTGGCTATTGAAGGCCCGAGTCTTCTCATAAATCAAGCTAAAGTGCAGAAGAAGATTGCGGGTATAAAAGTTGCCAATGCTTTGTTTATCACACATATACTATTTGTAGATGATGTTCTTATATTTGGGGAAGGCTCTATTTCTAAATGGGATCATTATCATGCTACCATGTCTATTTTATGTAAGGCTTTTGGTATGTCTATTAGTACTCAGAAATATTCCTTTGTTTTTTATTTTGATGACCTTGAGGTTAAAACTCAAATTGCATCTTTGTTTTCTTTTAAGATGCATTTACTTAATGGAGGAATCAAATATCTTGGTTTTCATTTAAAACAAAATGGATACAATAAGGAGGATTGGTTTTCGTTAGTACAGAGGATCCAAAGGAAAATTGGCTCTTGGTCCTTTTGTTGGCTATCATTAAGGGGAAGACTGGTTTTGGTGTGCTCTGTTTTACAAAGCATTCATGTTTTTTGGTTCTCTTTGTTTCATGTCCCAGAAGGTATCATTTCTTTGATCAGAAGCAATATTTTCTAGTTTTTATGGGTGGGGAATTTGAATCTTAATAAATTTCACCTTACATCTTGGGAGAGTATCTCAAAACCCAAGTCTCTAGGTGGCTGGGGTATAAAGGAGCTCAGCAGATTTAACTTGGCGTTATGTGCCAAGAGCCTTTGGCGTGTGTTGTTTGATAAAGGACTCTGGGGTACTATGGTTAAATTTAAATACATAAAAATATTGGATATGAGTTCTTGGTTGAGACTGAATGGTAAGAAACCTTCCTCTGCTTCTTGTATTTGGTGGATTTTTATTTGGTCCTTCCCTATAATTAATTAGGATTTATGCTGGTCTATCAGTCATGGTATTCAAATTTTTATGGGAGTGGACCCTTTTATTGGGATAACCAAGAATTTTGTTTTCTCTGGGAATCTATTGGGAGCACTTCACAGAAAGAATATTTTTGTCCTTCAGCAGGTTGCAGGTGATCAAAATGGTGTCTCTCCTCGGTGGAAATCGGCCAACGAACTGGGTCTCTCAACTGATGTGGCTGGAGAATGGGATTATTTTGTGTCTAGGTTGTATCATGAAAGTATTAAGATGTCTAATACCTCTGATTCGGTGGTTTGGAATTATAACAAGCAAGATGGCTCAGTTAAGGCCAATTTGTCAAACATGATGATCCTTGAGCATAATTCGGTTGAGACTTCTGCTTGGTGGAAAAAATGGTTATGGAAAGTTGTTATTCCAATAAAAATCAATTGTTTTGTATGGTTATGCCTTAAAAAGAAGATCCTTACTTGGGATGTGTTACAGAAGAGAGGCTTCTTTGGTCCTGGATGGTGTGTTTTGTGCAACGAGGAGGCGGAAACAGTTGAACACTTATTTGGTGATTTTTTTTCTTTCGGAAGGTTTGGTTTGAGTTGGGGCAATGTATTCCCTTCACTTTCAATTGGGACCATGGTTTTCTTGAGGAAAACTTGAGGTTATGGTATAATGCCCAGAAAAATATGATAAACCTTCCTTTTTATACCTCATGGTTAGTATGGAAAGCCAATAACAACTGGATATTTTAGGAAGCTTGACCCTATCCAATGCATGTTAGTGAAAAAGTAAAGGCTTTCTTTTTCAAATATTTCAGTAACAAAGCTTCTTTAAGTAAGCACGGAATCTTTGATCTTGATTTGGGGACGGCTCAGACTGTATGTTTTTTTTATGGAGTTGAGTAGAAGTGCTTATGTGAAGCAGGTGTGATGGTGAAATTTAACTCCAGACATTGTATTAACCTTCGGATGGGCATTGTGGTGGGCAGCAACACAAAAGTTGAGCTTCTTGCGCTTTGGGCCTTACTCTATTTTGTCGAAAAGTGTAATTTGGATTCATTTATGATTGTTGGGGACTCAAAACTAATCAATGATTGGGATTTGGCAGACAACAATCTGTCTATTTAATTCTTGGAGCATTGGCTAAGCAGAGTTCAAACTTTGATCAATGTGTTTGATCTTATCTCTTTCATACACATTTACCGGGAATTCAATTTAGGCACAGATCACATATTAAAGAAAGCAACGACCCCTTGGATGGTAGAATATTTTTTGAGGAGTACAAAAATGGTGTGCTCATGGACTCTAGTAGTCTTATCGTTTTTGGCTAGTTCTCTCCTTTGTTAGTTTTTTTATGCTTGTATTATTGAATTATGATCTCTCTTGTGGTATGTAATATGTCTAACATTACTTAGAGGTGATCTGTATATCAGTTACTATTTTTGGAGGATCAAAAGATGTTTGATGGTTAGTTTTCAAGCTTTGATAAGTTATTATTGGTATTGAGAAGGTTCTCTCTTCTCTTGGACTTGATGTATTTTCTGATGCAACTTTTCTCTAATATAAAAAGTTGTTTTTTCCGATGTCAAAAAAAATCCTTGAAACTTTGGGTTGGAAAAGTTTGAAAGTGTGTTTTCATGAGTTTGGAAAAAATTTCCTTATTGCTCAAAGAAAAATATAACAATGTTCTTTACTATTTAACATTAATTATTTTCAAACGTTTTTTTTCTATGAATTATTTTAAGCAATATTTTGCTCTAATGTGCACATATTTCACTGTTTAAGTAAATAGTTGGTTCATGGCACCAAATTCAAACTTAAAAGTAACAACTAATCAAACCAATTAAAATATCTCACTTGTGGGCCAAAAGAATATTTTAGTTAAGTTAAGGTTATGGGGATATGCAACTAAATAATTCTCCAATACCATTTACATATAAGACATAGTTATTGTCCTTTAAGGTGTTTATAAAATTCATTTCTATTGGAATGTTCTTGTACCGGACACTCTTAAACTTTATATGTCTTTTGAGCAAGTGATGTAATGATTTCCAAGCCTGTTAATGAAAGATAGAGATTGTTTTTCATTTGGATCTCGACATGGATTGAGTTTGAGTTTTCTTAATTTTCATGTGTTCCTTTGAATTCAAATCGATGTTCTTTTAATATGTTTTAAATCATCATAGTTGCATAGGATTAATTGATTTTAATAAATTTATTTATTACTTCAAGTTGATGTGGATATAATGTTTTGAATATGTTCAATATTCTCTATTTACAACAAATGTCTTTGTGATTGACTAATTTATGATAATGTTAACTTTACTGCAAGATTCAATAGATCATTCTAAATAAATTAATTAAACCTTCATAATGGATCTCATGCGTATAAACTGATTTTTACTGGATAATGTCTATGTCTTAGTTTTGTAAGTTTGTATTGATGAATTAAGGATTTGTCCTTAATTTATTTTAACTACATCTTGTTTTAATTAAGGATCAAGTAAGAGGGCCTTCATCTCTCAAACAAGTTTTCCTGGTTGAATTAACTCATACTTAGGTTTTTCTCTAGCTTCTTATAACTGGATTTAAGTGTAACATCCCACATTTTGTTGCCCTATTTATTTGTAAATTTAATAGTAAATTGTATTTACTTCTGGTGAGGAGCTCAAGGTCTAGGCCTCACCAGAAGACCTTGTAAGCTATTTAGTAAATACCTAAGTGGTGAGTTGTAAACTTGAGCGATTAAGGACACGTGTCATCTTGGTACCAAAAGCACTTGAAGGAAGCAAACTCATAATATCTCTCGTGTTGAACTAAGATTCGAAGTGTCCACCTAACTAAGGCCTAACGTAAACACAACGACGAGATAGTTTCCATTCTTATGTGAGAGATTAGTGAACTTCCCCTTTTAATACGATGCTATCTTAAAATAAAAGCTAACCTAGATCAAAGCATGTATCGCACATGTTGACATAACTATGGGAGAAAAATATGTCTGTATATTATAAGGTGGAGCAAGGTGGATATGACCTACCCATCTATCAACAAAGGTTTAAGGGATGACAATCCCTATAGATAAGGAGGGGTAGTTACTAAAATAACTTAACTAACTTATATTTATATATAAGTGAATTACCACCTTGTTGTGCTATTAAAAAGTGTGAAACTTTACACATAACATTAAGGGTGAGATTTATTACATAAATACTTGGTATTATTTTTCTGAATGAAAGGAATACATACATGATGTATCAAATCTCTTAAATTATGTAGTTAACAATAATAACACCAACTAGAAAACTTGATGTATACGGATGGTAGAGGAGACACCTTCTCGAGATTCATGGAGTTGGTTGGTCTTAAAGCCTTTCCACATCACTTGATTGTTGATGGGAATTTATGTGAGAAGTAGGTGTAGGAGCTCCAATAGCCCTCCACTACCATGACGAACTTGGAGAAAGCTAAACCGGTGGTTGTAGTTTATGATCGGCAACCTCGAGAAGGGAGGAGTTACATCCCTTAAGCGGACTCTCCAAAGAGAGCCATATTATTAAAGGAGGAGGAGGTTGTGCGATAAGGGGGGAGCTGCGGCTGTGATTAGGAAGCTCGGATGAAGAAGAAATTTAGAGCTCCGGGATAAATGAACCATGCAATGAAATTTCTTTCGGCCCAGGCTATTGTTTCACCCCTTCGTTTGAGATTTTAATACACGCAATCGGCTGCCAAAATCCCTGAATCTCTCTTGGAAGTAGAGACATTTTAACGCTGATAAGAAATCGATCGAGACACTAGTTAAGGATAGAATGTGGCTGTATACTCTTATGGTTATCAGTATGTTGTTTATCACTGCACCCTGCTATGCTATAGGCTACCTGCGTTTGACTTTTGGGTTATATAAATGCTGACTGCATTGATTTCTGATAGATATTTGCTGCCTACGTTTGAAAGTTTGGAATTCTCTGACATGTAATCACTACCTACGTTTGAATGTTGGGAATATTTCTTATATATAACCGCTGCCTGCTTTGAATGTTGAAGAATTTTGATATTTTCTGGACGCGCTATCAGCTCGATCGCATGGTATTAGAATGCTGCATGTTTACATTTATAAGTTTCATAGAGCCACCATAGAAGAGCGTAGCCTCTTACCTTGGATTAGATTGGTTTCCAATGCTGCATGTTTACATATATATTATGAGGGATTAGATCGGTTTTTAGTTGTACATACTTACATATATCTTATGATGGGCATGTTTACATATTCTTATAATGGGATAATATTCCGAATAGATCGATGCCATTCTTTTGATCCCCGTCTAAAAACGAATAACCCCCAAATTTGGTGAGATAACTATAGAATCGTGAATGTGGATTTCATTCTTACAATGCTTTCATTAGATGCATCCAAGTTAGGGCGACCTCCATTGAGGATCGGCCCAAGCGTTTTAGTTTTCTCTTGCTGTGTATTATATTTTTGATAGTAATATAATTTCGTTGGATGCCATCGAAGTTAGGGTGACCTCCATTAAGGATCAACCCACACTTCTCATTTACTTTGTTTTTGTGGATCATTGTTGCCTTGTGCAGGGTGATCTCCCAAAGGGAATCGACTCTTAAACCAATGCATCTTGCTTAATTTGAGAGATGGGAACGAAAACCGTATCTTATGCATGCTATAAACCGAATCTCTGTTCAATTTGTTTTGGATCAAGATCATCTGCATATCTGCATTTATAAAAGTATTATACAGTAGGGCCATTTTTCTGCTCTACTGAGATTGTTGTGATAGTGTGACTGAGTGTCTCATAATTGCCCCAGCTCGGCATATGGTTAATAAATGTGTTATGCATTCTCAGTATTTCATGTTTAATAGAATGCTTGAGACGCAGATGTTGATGAGTGCGTTATGCATTCTCTGTAAATTTCAATTTAAAGAGTTATCAAAGACGCCGATGTTGTGTATCTCTGAAATCGAATAATGGCATAAGAAGATGGAGCACGACATATGGTTAACATATATTATTTATATATTATAACTTTGCAATAAGAGATCTGTCTAAAGCGATAGAGCTCGACTGACTAAGATTTAGTATATGATTACATATGTGTATATCTCTGTAATGAATTATTAGAGTAAACTTTGGATTATTTAGAATTCAGTTGATCTCTGAGATTGACTGCATTATTTGTTTGGTCTTTAGTTTTAGCTACACGAACAGGGAGCTTGGGTGATACCTCTTTAGAGAGGAAAGACCCCACCCTTTTTCTACTTCTGCATGAATTGTTTGATATATATATATATATATATATATATATATATATATATATAGAGGTGTGGGATGCGCCGACAAATAGCTGGGCGGTCTCTCTATCGATGAGGATGGACCCAAGTTCAATTTAATTTGGCTGTGTTTTTCTTTTAAATGGGAAACGAGGGCAAGCTGCTGGGCGATCTCTCTCTATCGAGAGGATCGACCCAATCTCAAATATATTTGAATAAGTATTCATCTAGTGAATTGATTTTCTGCCTTATGACATTTCTATCATATATAAACTATGCATTATATGTATCTAGGGTTTTATTTTGGGCAAACGAACTCGCATGAGGATTTGGGGAAAGGATGTGGAAGCCGATCCCAATTCTGTTGATTAATATTTATGCTTATGGTTGCGTGATGGAAAGCAGAGACACTAGATCCCTGTATCCTAGTTATCTTTTATTGTTATGCTGTCGAAGATCCTAATAATTATGTCGTGGAGTAATATTATATAAACGCTATCGAAACAAATAGCTACCACCATATTTAAAATCGGCTACTTGCTTTCTTTTTTATATATATATATATATATGGTATCCCTTTGATAGAGATTGCTTGCTTTGTTATACATATATATATGTATGTTGTATCCCTTCGATAGAGATTGGAGTGAGGGAATTGAAACTCAGTATAGTTAAGTAATCATAATTATTAAAGATTATAGGAAGACTTTTGTGCATTGTTTGATTCATGACAAGCGCATTTATCTATGTTGTATGTATCCTGATATAGGTCAGAATGAAAAGAATGTATGGGATTGTTCTCTCTGTTGATAGAGTGCCCTTATTCTGGACAGAGATCCGGGTTGTAAAGGAAAAGAAATATTGTAACATTGTGTTAAGTTGGTTGTGACCAGCTCTTTGGATATTAATACAAGATATGACCTTTGGTGGACGTAGCCTATACACATGGGTGAACCACGTGTATATGACCTCTCTTGTGTGTTGATTATGTATAGTATATGATCTTTTTTGTATGATCATATTAGCTGGATGTGTCAAGTAAATGTTGATAAAATGTTGTTTTGTGTTATTTTCCATGTAAATATACCAATATTTGATTCCCGTATTAAGAGTTTTATTTGTTATGAATATGTATTCTGGTATAAAATGTCTTATTAGTAGATATAACGATGCATGATGAAGATTTCCATTTTAATTAATATAACATTTTTACTCATGGAAGTATGTTAGGAAATATTTACTATTTACTACTTAATAATTGATGAAATTTTGGGACGTTGCAAGTGGTATCAGAGCATTAGGTTACAACACTATGGCCTAATGAGCTCAACATACGATAAGTAGGTATGAAGGTTGTTAAGTTTACTAATCAATTGTTTTCATTTCCTTTTGGATGAATGGACTGTACTGGACGAGGGGAAAATGAATCTCCAATGTCTACTTCAAGTTTCTCTTGCCAGGTATTTCGGATTTCAATTAAGTATGTGCCTTTGAATTTGTCATTACTACTTATAAGATGTTGTATTGTAGTTATGCACATTCCTGTTGTATGATGAAATTGTGATGTTTCGATTAAAGGTAGTATTACTGCTTATAAAAGGTTGAATTATATTTCCATATATTATTGCTATATGAAAAAGGTGACATGTTCTTCTTGATTAAACTTGTTGAAGATTAATATGCCTAAAAGGCTAAGACCTGGAAATGAAATATGACAAGTATATAGATTTGAAAATACATAGGTTTAGCTATTATCCTGATGGATTTAAGTTTAAATGTGTGATTATTATAGTATATCAAAAAAAAAATAGTAATGTATTAAAATTACGCATGAGAATGTGGGATTTCAAACAAGATCTTATAGGAACTTGATTTATGTTACATTATCTTTAATAAACAAAGAGATTACGATGCGAATAACTTTTGGCAAGAGATTGTAAGCGAAGCATACAGATGCATGCGGGTACGAGAAACTTCACCATTATCGACGAATGAGAGGTAATACTTGAGGTATTTCCTAACATGGATTATGATGCAGTAACTGTTTTGAACCAATAGCATAATGCAAATTTATAGTTAAACTGATGATAGTCATTTACATGAATGAGTTAAAATGTTTATGAAAAGCAAGAGGATAAATTTGAAATCCTATTATGAGAAGAATCTAAGTTAAATTAATGGCATGATGTTGAGTTGGAGGATTCTAGAGCATCATGGTTACTCATCTTTTACAGTATGATGTCGAGTCAGCAGGACTCTGGAGCATCATGGCTATTTATGTCCTATGATCTGACGTTGAGTCAGAATACTCTAGGAGCATCTGGATTGGGTTTCCCTTTATGATGGATTGATGTTAAGCTGATAGGATCTGGAATATCAAAGCATGAACTAACAATGTGATGATTGTAGCATTTTTATTTTTCTATGTCATGGTGATTGACAACACTTCGAGTTTATTGGAGGTAAATACTTATGGCGGCTTAAAAAAAAAAAAACTTATGAAACATGCAATAAAGAACAAGGAACTTAAAATAGGAAAAGATTATAAACACTTTTGAGCTAATCACGGGGGACGCCCTGGGTTATAAATCTCTTGGAAATTTTAAAGAAATTTCCTTACACTAAAAGAAAAATCTTTATTGAAGAGTTAACCAGTAAATAAATGAGGCAATTGAATAAGAAGAAAAACATGTGTCTAAACAAGGTGACCTAAATTCAAATAAAGAACCTTTCCCAAAAAGAACGGTTGCAGAGAGAGGACTTTGCATGGGGCAAGTGTTCCCAAGTTCACTCGAGGGTCCAGTCGTGAATCTGAGCGCTCAAAACATCAGATTGCTGATATCTGGTGTGTCCTATTAAAAAGGACTGTCCTAGTAAGAGGACTGTGAAAGTTGAAAGGGAAAGTTAGTCAGAAAGATTCACACCATAAAAGGCTGATAAAAGAATCTTGTGACTACTCTGCATTAGTAATAAAGATAGAAAACAACCTTGAAATTTCGATGAGGTCCACAACATCGAGGTAAGAGTCTTCTGGTATGGAATAATTACCAAGTATTTGATGAGAGTCATGTGTTGAGCGTAAGATCTGGAGCACATGGACTACCATGTTATGTGTTAAGCGTAAGCTCTGGAGAACATGGACTACCATGTTATGTGTTGAGCGTAAGCTCTAGAGCACATGGACTACTTTGTTATGTGTTGAGCATAAGCTCTGGAGCACATAGACTACCTTGTTATATGTTGAGCATAAGCTCTGGAGCACATGGACTACTTCGTTATGTGTTGAGTGTAAGCTCTGTAGCATATGGACTACTTTGTTATGTGTTGAGCATAGGCTCCAGAGCACATGGATTACTTTTATATGTGTGGAGCATAAAGCTCTAAAGGCACTAGAACTCATTATATTGATGATGTTGAGCTAGAGGCTCTAGAGCATCAGTAATCGATCATGATGTATATATAACATATATGATTGACAGATGTGTAGGTGCAGGAAATTACAAAGAATAGATTTGTAAGCAGATCAGAATAGAGGTGATGAAGCAAGTAAAAGACAATTCAAGAGAGAAAGAAGACTAATGAAAAGTTTGAACACCGAGGACGGTGTTAATTTTAAGAGGGAAGGGATGTAACATCCCACTTTTTGTTGCTTTCTCTTGCTGTGTATTATATTTTTGACAGTAATATAATTTTGTTGGACGCCATCGGAGTTAGGGAAACCTCCATTAAGGATCGACCCACACTTCTCATTTACTTTGTTTTTATGGATCATTGCTGACTTGTGCAGGGTAATCTCCCAAAGGGAATCGACCCTTAAACCAATGCATCTTGCTTAATTTGAGAGATGGGAACGAAAACCGTATCTTATGCATGCTATAAACCGAATCTCTGCTCAATTTGTTTTGGATCGAGATCATCTGCATATCTGCATTTATAAAAGTATTATACAGTAGGGCCATTTTTCTGCTCTACTGAGATTGTTGTGATAGTGTGACTGCGTGTCTCATAATTGCCCCAGCTCGGCATATGGTTAATAAATGCGTTATGCATTCTCGGTATTTCCTGTTTAATAGAATGCTTGAGACGCAGATGTTGATGAGTGCGTTATGCATTCTCTGTAAATTTCAATTTAAAGAGTTATCAAAGACGCCGATGTTGTGTATCTCTGAAATCGAATAATGGCATAAGAAGATGGAGCACGACATATGGTTAACATATATTATTTATATATTATAACTTTGCAATAAGAGATCTGTCTAAAGCGATAGAGCTCGACTGACTAAGATTTAGTATACGGTTACATATGTGTATATCTCTGTAATGAATTATTAGAGTAAACTTTGGATTATTTAGAATTCAGTTGATCTCTGAGATTGACTGCATTATTTGTTTGGTCTTTAGTTTTAGGTACACGAATAGGGAGCTTGGGTGATACCTCTTTAGACAGGAAAGACCCCACCCTTTTTCTACTTCTGCATGAATTGTTTGATTTATATATATATAGGTGTGGGATGCGCCGAAAGATAGCTGGGTGGTCTCTCTATCGATGAGGATCGACCCAAGTTCAATTTAATTTGGTTGTTTTTTTCTTTTAAATGGGAAATGATGGCAAGCTGCTGGGCGATCTCTCTCTATCGAGAGGATCGACCCAATCTCAATTATATTTGAATAAGTATTCATCTAGTGAATTGATTTTCTGCCTTACGACATTTCTATCGTATATAAACTATGAATTATATGTATCTAGGGTTTTGTTTTGGGCAAATGAACTCGCATGAGGATTTAGGGAAAGGTTGTGGAAGCCGATCCCAATTCCGTTGATTAATATTTATGCTCATGGTTGCGTGATGGAAAGCAAAGACAATAGATCCCTATATCCTAGTTATCTTTTATTGTTATGATGTCGAAGATCCTAATAATTATGCCATCGAGTAATATTATATAAACATTGTCGAAACGAATAGCTACCATCATATTTAAAATCGGCTGCTTGCTTTCTTTTATATATATATATATTGTATCCCTTTGATAGAGATTGCTTGCTTTGTTATACATATATATATATATGTATGTATGTTGTATCCCTTCGATAGAGATTGGAGTGAGGGAATTGAAACTCAGTATAGTTAAGTAATCATAATTATTAAAGATTATAGGAAGACTTATGTGCATTGTTTTATTCATGACAAGCACATTTATCTATGTTGTATGTATCCTGATATAGGTCAGAATGAAAAGCATGTATGGGATTGTTCTCTCTGTTGATAGAGCGACCTTATTCTAGACAGAGATTCGGGTTGTAAAGGAAAAGAAATATTGTAACATTGTGCTGAGTTGGTTGTGACTAGCTCTTTGAATATTAATACAAGATATGACCTTTGGTGGACGTAGCCCATACACATGGGTGAACCACGTGTATATGACCTCTCTTGTGTGTTGATTATGTATAGTATATGATCTCTCTTGTATGATCATGTTGGTTGGATGTGTCAAGTAAATGTTGATAAAATGTTGTTTTGTGTTCTTTTCCATGTAAATGTACCAATGTTTAATTCCCGTATTAAGAGTTTTATATGTTATGAATATGTATTATGGTATAGAATGTTTTATTAGTAGATATAACGATGGATGATGAAGATTCCCATTTTAATTAATATAACATTTTTACTCATGGAAGTATGTTAGGAAATATTTACCATTTACTACTTAATAATTGATGAAATTTTGGGACGTTACATTAAGTTAACATCTTAGGATTAGATTTTCATCAATTGAAGTCTCATTTTGAGGGAGAAAAAACCCATTCAAATCCAATAGAGGCCTCATATCCGTTGAAAACAAACACACCAAACAACTGAGGACTAAGGTGACTTTTGCATAAGGCTTCCTGACACATTTGGATCAGATTGTTTCCTTTGCATTGACGACTTGGAAATCTCCAAGGAATCAACATATAACTTTCCCAAAACTTGTTGATTTTAACACTCTTTACAAAAGTGAAATTTTATGGCTTGCCACATGTCTAATTTTAAATATATTGTTCATTTAGATCTGAAACACTATGGTCTATCCTCTATCCAATGCCACTCACAATAGTAGATTTGGGTCTCTCTAGATTCAAGTATGATTATTTTACCGAGAACACCTATTTGAGACAGGTCAAAAACCATAATTTCCGCAACCTATAATTCCGAAAGTATAATGAACTAGAATATGAACTTTTGTCACAAGGTACTTTGACTATTCCTTTCTTTACCCTAGACTCAAGAAATATTTAGAATATAGGTAAATTTCATAATTTTGAATTATGAGGAATTCCACATGCATGTGCACAAAACTAACCAAATGCTCAACAACAATGGTGACATTGAGTAAGCTAACCCCTTGGGTTGTTTTGCATCAACCTACATGTTTTGCTTTTCTTTTTCCATGGGTAATGCTGATTGATATATATATATAGAGAGAGAGAGAGAGAGAAATTTGTGATATTATAAAAGTTTAATGTGAACTCACAATGTCACATGAGTGATAGATGTTTCCCAACTATTTAAAATAATATAAAAAATGTTTTGTAAGTTTTTTATTACTTATTCTTTTATTACATTTCAACTACCAAATTTATGAAGATATTATCCATACAAATATTTCCATATCTACTTATTACTAGCAAGTTATATAAATGAAATACCATTTTCTTTCACAACTTTTGCATTTTATCTATGCTAAATACTACTCATTACAAATTAAGAAAATAAAAAATATATAACTAGTTACACATTCTCAAAAATATCAATAGAATAGATTTTTATACATTTCATGTACTTACATTGCGTAAGAGTCATATACAAACCTTGAGACATAGATACCCTTATGTTTAATTATAACAAGTGATAAGGTTTTTTAATGGGAAAAATGATGATGTGCATTTGAAGATGCATCATACCTTTTTCCTTCCAGCATAACCTTTTTCCTTCAAACATATGAATATCTAGAGATTAACGTATACCCATGGGAGGTTTACTTGACACACACATGGCATAACACGTTCATTCATTAGATAATAAAGAATACCATATTTCCTTTTCTATTTCCTAAAAATCTTTTGTTGAATCGCTCCCAATACACCTTTTGAAGTAAAATGCACTCTTATTTTCACTAAATATTCTAGGTATCCATTTTTTTCATAATTTTTTTATATATATTTTATTTATACTACTAATATGTTGGTCCCAATAGATTATTCACATTTTACCTATTGATCCTAGGTTAGCTTGGGTTTCCTCCTTCATCTACCTTCTAAAATACCTATATCCATTTCCATAGATAAATTTAGATACACTCGCAATACCTATATCCATAGGAATATTGAAATAACCCTCTCAACCCCTTATTACTATAGGATATATTGGTCATTTTTTAAGTAATTTAAAACCCCACAACATAAATGAACTTAGTATGACATTTCCTAACTAGTGAACCCTCTATGCTTATACCTTGAAACATGGTTATCCCTTGAGGGGATGTCTTATTAAAAATGTGTATGCTATAAATTTACTCATTGGTGAATCGGTCTATCAACTCATGTTCCTCTTCTTCTCAAGCAATTCAAATAACAACTTTTTAAGATCTCATGCTGTATCTTCTTTCACAATTTGAGATCATTTGGAATAAGGAGGGTAGTCATATGAGTCATTTGTTTAGATATCACATTCGTATTTCGTAACCTTATTTGATGGGACATATAATAGACAATTAATTTTTCTAATACCATTGATCCATATTTTGGAAAGAATCTAATGGATAAACAAAATTGTTCAATTGCATGTCTAGAAAATAGAATAAAATCAAATGTAAATTGTAGAAATGAAGCATAAACAAATGTCAATAAACTCAAGTCTTATTCATAAAGTGATCTTACAATGATGGTAGTATTCTTTAATAAGATATCATGTGTATCTCTTCTCTCATTCATAAAAAAAACCTAACAAAAGGTCAAGATTGTTGAAAGCCTTAGAGGATGGAAATGATGAATGAGGAGCATCACATGAAAATGTGACAATCAAATTGTTAAATTAACAACTTTAATAACTTTAGCATTTAACTTTTATTTCTAGAAAAGTTTAAGAAATATCTCAACAAAGAAGAGCAAGTTATAGATTAATTGTGACTAAAATATCAAAATCCATATTTATATAAGGTTAAGTGACTAAAAATAGAAGTGGACTCTTTAAAACAAAGAATTATAGGCATGTTACAACGTAGATAAGTGTTTAAACTATTTTGAAAAAGCTAATTTCTAAGGAATACGCTTATATGATATGAAACCATCAATGAAATCATTGTTTTGTAGATAGTTCATTGTTTTGTAGATAGTTTTAGAAAGTAATAAAATTATTAGTTTATATTAATGGGTGTATTTTTTCAAAGAAAAAAAATTATGATTTATTATTAAAAACAAACTTATGAAACCATCAATGAAATCATTGTTTTGTAGATAGTTTTAGAAAGTAATAAAATTATTGGTTTATATTAATGGGTGTATTTTTTCAAAGAAAAACAATCATGATTTATTATTAAAAATAAAAACAAACTATCTTTTACATGGTCTCTAAAATGTTATTATTCTCTAACGATGATATCATAGGTTTATATTAACTATAAAAAAACTGCATAGAATCTTATGAAACAGTAATTATATGTGTATTAATACATCATATCAAAAAAATTGAAAACTATCTAGATAAGTAAATAGGCTTTTTTTGTTGCACTCTAGATCTTTATTAATAAATGTTATTTATGTGTTTAGTTATTTTATAAAAAATGTTATATTTTTTAAAAAAATGAATTTTATTAAAGTTAAAAAACAAGTTGTAGTTTTTTTAATTAAAAAGTCAGTTTTTAGTTAAGTTGTTAAGGTACTGGGACGGGTATGGGTACAGGTATAGATATGCCACTTTTTGAAATAGGGTACTTGGGTACGTCGAGGTACTGTAGATATATATATATATATAATTTTCAATTTTAAATTATAAATTTATAATTAATAATTATATTAATATATTTATTATTGAGTTAATAAGTTTTCAACAAGTAACACACATTTGACATTGGTATTGTTGCTTGCACATTAATTCAAATTACATATATGATATTGATATTGATTTGAATCTACCAATCCTAGGGCAGACAGTACCATTTGTTGATCATAGGCGTGAGCCTCTATTGAGGAAGAGCAACAATATTATTTGCTGAGACAAAATACTGTAGGGTCGTGGTCATCTAGCAGCCCTATTCTAGTGCATGAGGGTGCAGCACTCCTATGGAAGCAACAATCAGAAACTTACGCTTATTAAGGGCATTTTTTCCTTTACGGGCTGCATACTATCAATCTGGGTGTGACCTCTTACAGCTAGGCGTGACTCCATTGTTTGGGCATTTATCTCATGAAAGTGTTGTCCTAAAACTTCAACAATACTCGTATTATTTACAGTAGTTGTGCTTCCATTGTTCGGGCATTAATCTCATGCAAGTGTTGTCCTAAACTATAACAATATTTATCTTATTTGCAGTGTTCGAATATCCACATCATCATTGTTAGGGTTTTGCATGCAATTAGGGTTTTCAGGCAATCTCTAGGGTTTGCATGCATCCCAGTCACCAAGTTGATGCCTCCAACACCTTATCCATTTCTTTCTAGCACCTGGGAGCTTCTTTCCTCAGAGTTTTAGCCCTCCTAGTCATGAAGGCGCCCATATCTCACCTACTGCCAAAGAAGGGCGCACTTCCTCACCTACCCACTGAATTTACACTCAGTTAGCTCTGATTCTCCTTGATTTGAGGCTAGTTTCACTCCTGACTAACTGTTTCACTCCGTTGGACCTCCAGATTTACTAGATGACTTGTTTTGACTTCAATTAGCCTCCCATGCACCCTCCATTGAGCCTCCTTCCCTGTATCAGTGCTACACACTTCAATTACACTAGTTACACTCAGTTAGACTCAAATTGACACCTGGATGGTTAGTTCTTGTGCATTGATGACCGCCACTGATTGAAGATGAGGACTCCTAGTTGGAGCCAAGCTATGCCATTCAGTTAATTCGAATGACCTCCTTAGGCAATTCGAATTGCTCACTCATTGTGATGGTATTGTATTGTATTTTCACCCTTATTGGGATTATATAGCACTGATGCATTTTTTTGCACAGTTTACACCATATTTTCTGAGTTTCATCTATTGTGATTGATTTACTTGTTCATTAGATCTGCTGTGACTAATTTTACATGGTATCAGAGCCATTGCAGGGACACGATCTCTTTTCTACAGGTGTTCTACAAGAAGATTTGAGTGAATTTGCTCAAAATTACAGAAGTTTTGGCATGAAAGATCTCATGTGCATTCGCTCATGTGCATGCAAAGCAGAAAAATACACTTCCAATCCACTCCAGAAGCTTGAGTTTTCCACATAATTCCTAGATTTGATACATTGGACCCATTCAACTGGTTTGATCTCCAATCCCAGGTGTGATGCAATTCTAAAAGGGCGGATCGTTCGACCTTACTGTTCTTGTTTTGATTGTGATTTTTAGGTTAATCATCTTCTCCAATTGCATTCGCAACCTTGCTTTTTGCAAGATTTTCTCCATCAAAGTGCACTCGCTCCTAGAAATGGAATACTCTTCTTCAAATCCCATCCTCACTCCCTTCAACTATTTTGATTGGAAATATGATATGGAGATTATATTGTGTTCAAAAGGATTCTATAGAGTCACCGTTGGCCTCGAATTGGAGCCAAGCATATTGTCGGAAAGAACCAAACACTACAACAAGCTTGATGAAGCTTATGGTCTCCTTTGCCTCTCTATTTCCAAATATCTTCGCTTCCATCTCAACGGATTGAAGACTCCAAAAGCAATATGGGAGCAACTTGACACACTTTTTGGCAAGCAGGACAAGCTTAAGGCTTTTCAATTAGAGAATGAATTGATTGCTCTTAGTCCTGAGAATTTCGAGACCATCAATGAGTTTTTCATAAGATTCAAGCACTTGGCCATGCAATTGAAGAACAGTGGAGTTATCAAAGAGGATAAGCAATTGATCATCTCCATTCTCACCAAGCTTGGTAAAGATTACTCGGTATTTGTCTCTACTTTCAATTCCGGTCGGCTAACTACCCCGAAGAAGATGCCTTCATTGAATCTGTTACCAAAGAGCATGATAAGTTGATTCAAATGGGGTCCATAAACTCCAAAGATTTAGCCGTATTTGTTCAAGGATCCAAGAATTCGAATGGAAAAGGAAAGCAAAAGAAAGAGAAGCCCGAATTCGAACCTCACAAGCAAAGAGAGAAAGGCAAGCAAACGGATGCACCATCCAGTTCAAGAAACAAGCAAAAGGGTAAAGAGGGAAAATAAAAATCTAAGTGTTCTTATTGCAACCGTGGCTTTCATCCTGAAAGTTCATGCATGAAGAAAACAATAGATCAAATGGTTCTCCTTTTGGAAAAGAACAACATATGTCTTCCCGACGGTGCAAGGAAGAAGGATAGGAATGATGATCATGAGAGAGGTTAAACACTCATGGAAACTGTTTCGAAACCCACCACTCTACTGATAGATTCCGGTGCCTCGAATCATATGGCTGCAAATATTGACTCCTTCTCTTCATTCGATCCAAACAGCTCCATCCCCATCCATTTGGGAGATGACTCAAAAATTTCTTCAAAGGGCAAAGGTACCATCCATGTAGAACATGGAAGCTTCCAGAATGTTATCTATGTGCCTTCCTTGGTTTCAAACCTACTTTCTATGTATCAAATGACACACACTGGTGAACCGAAGCAAGTTACATTCATCCCTAATACAGTTGAAATTTCTGATATCAAAATTGGAAGACCTATTGCAGTCGGAAAGGCAAACCACACTACAAAATACTATGATTTTTCTCACTTTGTGTTGCTTGAAAAGCCCACTGCTCTCCTCACTCATGGCAATGAGGTTAGTAGGATTTGGCATGAAAGGTTTGGACACCTTAATTACAAGTATTTGCTGCTGCTACAACAGAAATCCATGGTAGATGGTCTTCCACAACTCCGTTCCTTGAAAGGAATTTGCCTCGGTTGCATTATTGGGAAGCACCCTGAGCACAGGTTCGACTGCGGCAAAGCTAGCAGAGCTTCTACAATTTTGGGGCTGATACATTCTGATATCAGTGGTCCACTACCCAATATGTCATTAAATGGTTCAAGGTATGTTTTTATTGATGATCTTTCCCGCTTTACTTGGGTATTTTTTCTCAAAAACAAGTCAGAAGTGCTTGGAAAATTCAAGGATTTTAAGGCTTTTGTTGAGACCGCCACTGAGAGAAAGATCAAAGCTCTTAGATCTGATAATGGCGGAGAATATATCAAGGCCGAGTTGCTACAATTTTTTTCCGAAAGAGGAATTAAGATCCAACATATAGTTCCCTACACACCCCAGCAGAACGGTGTAGCGGAAAGGAAAAATCGGTCACTGAAAGAGATGGCTACTTGCATGATTGAGTCAAAAGGTTTGGTTGCAAATATTTGGGCTGAAGCAATTAACGTTGCTGCATATATTCAGAACTGAGTTCCACATTCCTCCGTGAAAGGTATGACTCCTTTCAAAGCATTTTTTGGTCACAAACCGGATGTGTCAAATTTGAGGGTTTTTGGCTCCACTGCATGGGCTAGAATTCCTTCCAAGAAGAGACGAGCTTTGGATCCACAACGTATTGAGTGCATCCGAATAGGATATGGAGAAGAATCAAAGGCATATAAACTCATGGATATCAGATCCAAAAATATATTCATAGAGCGTAGTATGCAATTTGAAGAACCGCTTCAAGAATTGCAACTAGTCGAGGAAGAAACTATCGTTTCACCGCCTCTACCAGAAGAAGATTTGAGCAGCGATAATGAAAGTATTGGTTCTGATATTTCTGATATTTTAGCAGCACATGATGGTCATGACATATCAGGTCGAAATCTGACCATTATGATCCTCCTCAGTTACCGAAGTGGGCCCAAAACACTCTTCAATCTGCTGGTTCGAACATTGGAAATCCTGTTGATCCAAGACGAACAAGAGCGGACTTTCAAAGAGCAGGTATGGCTCTTTCTCTTTCTGATCCATTATTATCTGAGATTTGTTATTTAATGATTGGTTCAGATCCCAAAACATACTACCATGCCCACCGAGATCCGAGATGGCAAAGTGCCATGGATGAAGAGTACAGTTCTCTTCAAAAGAACAATACATGGGAGCTAGTTTCTCTTCCACCTGAAAGAAAATTAGTCCAATGTAAATGGTTTTACTGCACGAAAGTTACTGCTAATGGCTCTATCAGCAAATACAAAGCTAGTTTGGTGGCAAAAGGTTTCTCCCAAGTCCAAGGAGTGGACTATACTGAGACTTTTGCACTGGTTGCAAAGATGGATTTCATCCGCCTAGTTTTGGCTATTTCCGCATCTAAGCACTGGGAAGTGCACCACATGGATGTGAAGAGTGATTTTCTACATGGAGATCTTGTTGAAGAGGTATATATGAAGCAGCCAGAAGGTTACACATCAGATCCATCATTAGTTTGCAGATTGAAGAAATCTTTGTATGGTTTAAAACGGGCCCCAAGAGCTTGGTATGCAAAGATGGACTCCTTCCTTCTTTCTCAGAATTTCAAAAGATGCAAATCTAATCCGAATGTGTACCTACAGCAAGTTAAAGGTAATTTTTTGATTATTGTTCTTTATTTTGATGATCTTCTCATTACTAGTAGCACTCTTATTTCAATAAAAAAGCTAAATACTGCCTTAAATCTAGCTTTTGAGATGAACGATTTGGGCTTGCTGAGTCACTTTTTGGGCTTAGAGATAGCTCAAAATTTTGATGGGATCACTATATGTCAGCAAAAGTATGATTTCGACCTGTTATTGAAGTTTAATATGGCTGAATGTAAGGCAGCCTCGTTCCCATTCCTCTCAGGAATCAGTCTTGAGGAGGGAAATTCTACGCCGCTTGCAGATTGCACTATGTATTGACACACTCTAGGCCTGATATTTCTTATGCCATGAGTGCTGCATAGAGGTATATGCAGCATCCCCAGGAGCTTCATTGGTGGGAAGCCAAGCAAATCTTGCAATATGTGCAAGGTACGAGACATTTTGGCATCCACTATGCTGCAGATTCTGAGCTTGATTTCATTGGTTTTATTGATTCAGATTGGGCAGGTGATAGCATTGATCGGAAGTCCACTTCCAAATATGTTTTCATGATTGTTCATGGCCCTATTTGCTGGTCCAGCAAAAAGCATGCAGCCATTGCACTTTCTTCAGTAGAGGCCGAGTATCGAGGGGCAGTCAATCCCTACATTCAGGCAGTTTGGTTGCAAGGTATTCTTTCCGAGTTTTGTTTTGGTGGCACTACTTCGACTGTCCTCTTTCGTGACAACCAAAGTGCTATCAACATCTCCACAAATCCAGTTCCGCGGCAGAGGACCAAACACATTGAGATTCACATGCACTACATCCAAGAGCTTGTGCATGATCGCACTATCATTCTGCAATATTTCCCTACCGACGAGCAAATTGCAAACATCTTCACCAAGAGCTTCACTGAGAAGAAGTTCTCTTACCTCCGTTCACTGTTGGGGGTGAGTTCCATCATGGTGGAGACAGATTGATCCATTTTTATGTTTTAGCTTGAGGGGGGGCTTTCTTCCCACTGGGTTTTCCCTCTTTCCTCACTTAGCTTATTTTTAACATTTTTTTTGGATTATTGTATTGGGGTGACCTTTGGTCTTAGTAACCAGGGCCCTACATTATTATTTTTTACATCATAGTCTAGCTTGAGGGGGGGTGTTCGGATATCCACATCATCATTGTTAGGGTTTTTCATGCAATTATGGTTTGCATGCAATCTCTAGGGTTTGCATGCATCCCAGTCACCAGGTTGATGCCTCCAACACCTTATCCACTTCTTTCTAGCACCTGGGAGCTTCTTTCCTCAGATTTTTAGCCCTCCTAGTCATGAAGGCGCCCATATCTCACCTACTGCCAGAGAAGGGCGCACTTCCTCACCTACCCACTCAGTTTACACTCAGTTAGCTCCGATTCTCCTTGATTTGAGGCTAGTTTCACTCCTGACTGACTGTTTCACTCCGTTGGACCTCCAGATTGACTAGATGACTTGTTCTGACTTCAGTTAGCCTCCCATGCGCCCTCCACTGAGCCTCATTCCCTATATCAGTGCTACACACTTCAGTTAGACTCAGATTGACACCTGGATGACTGGTTCTTGTGCATTGATGACCAACACTGATTGATGATGAGGACTCCTAGTTGGAGCCAAGCTATGCCATTCAGTTAATTCGAATGACCTCCTTAGGCAATTCGAATTGCTCACTCATTGTGACAGTATTGTATTGTATTTTCACCCTTATTGGAATTATAAAGCACTGATGCATGTTTTTGCACAGTTTACACCATATTTTCTGAGTTTCATCTATTGTGATTGATTTACTTGTTCATTAGATCTGTTGTGACTAATTTTACATGCAACAGCAGTCCCTGTCTCAACAGTCCACCTTCAACAATATTTAAAGTCAGATTTATTCTCTTATAATATATGATTGGCATTGAATATTTAGGAAGCAATTAATATTCTTATCTTGTTTATTATTGGGTTCTTATTGTGGTGTTAAACCATTGGGGTATGGAAACAACCTTAAACAATAATTACTCCCTCCTTAGTCCTAACATTGCCTACAAACCAACAAGTCACCAACCAAATCAAGCAGACGTAAACCAGCAGTGAAGGAATTTGGGGTCAGATTTAAGTTGGGATATTACACCATTGACTCACCAGCAGGAAGTCAAGGTTGGCTGAAAAAATTAGACCCTCTATCATTTGATGCAAAGACTGGTTTGTCTACTGAATGAATTGCACGCGGAGTACCCAAACTCGCGGTACGCGGCCCTTTTTAAGTACCAGTTCCCAAATTTCTTTGACCAAGTACCCAGTACTCAGGTGAAGTACCCAGTACTTTCACGGTACTCCCAGAGGTACCAGTACCGGTACCCGGTACGATGGTACGGGTACCCGGTACTGGTACGGGTGCCCAACCCCCCGGTACGAGTACCTTGGCAACTTGGGTTTTTAGTTATTTGAAAAGTTTGAGTATCAATGTTAATATATCTCAGCATTATAGAAATTTTCGAGCTCAGATGTAAGTTATTTGTTATTTGATAAAGAGTTAAGATTAATATTTTCATATATTGATATACATTGAAATAATAATAAATATAGATTTATTTTAACTTATGATTTATGTAAATCGTTTTTAAAGTATAAAATTTGAAGAAAAATTTACACCTTAAAAACAGGGATGATTTTAGGGGCGAAATTTAGCCCAATGGCGAATTTAGAAGGTTTCCAATTTTTTTTAGGGCGAATTTTTATGTAAAACAGGTTTTTGAGAATTAATTTTAATAGCCCACTATTTATTGTTTTGTAAATATTCAAAAACTATATAGCCAAAATCGTATTTAGCAGGAATTTATAGGAGAAACCAGTCGCCCGCAATTTTTGTGGAAGAAATAAGGGAAAATTGATTTTCGCCAGTTTATTTTCCTTGATTTTTCCTTGGATGCACCAGTCGCCCCCGATTTTTAGGGATGTTGTTTCCTGTAAATTCATTCGCCGTGATTTCTGGCATGGCGGTTTTTGGAGCTATTGTTCGCCCTCAATTTCTAGCATGGGTTTTTTTGGAGCTATGGTTCGCCCTCAATTTCTGGCATGGGTTTTTTTGGAGCTATGGTTCGCCCTCGATTTGAGGAAATAGTGGTTTTGGAGTCCAATTCGCCCGCGATTTGGCTGCTAGAGTGCCAATAAAACCCCTAGAATCGCCCATGGCTCATTTTTACTGTTTGTTTCAAAGAATCGTGTTACCAGTTTGTAGCGTGTATCTGGAGGTTTGCAAACTGCTTTGGCTGTACATTTCAGAAGGGTTTCGAGCATTCAAAGGTATGTGACAATGTGAAATCTCTACAATTCAATTTTAGTTGTCATCTTTGACCCTGCGTGTTTCATTTCGATCCATGATTACACTGTGAGTTTAATCCCCAAATTCTTAATGCTGTCAGACTTCGAAATCTTTTATTATAACTCGCCCTTCTCAATCACTGCGTATCCATCTTTTATTTAATAGCTTTTGCATATACACTCCATTAAGAAATTAGTCCATATTATTTTCAGTTGCAGGAATACCTTAAGTTTTTTTCTTCTAGATGTATTTCAATAGCATCAACAGTAAAAGAAGGGAATGGGAAAGAAGAAATCTCAAAGATATGCTACAACTTTTCCATTGCACTCACAGTAAAACATTGCTTTGTTTTTTCAAGCTAAAGAAGTTACTTTTTAGGTCAGATTCCATTCTTACAGATGTACATTAATAGCATCAATAGCCTATAGAGCAAACAAAGGCATGTTCTGTGATAAGCCATAAAAAATGTATACCTTGTGATACCTTGTAGAATCCTGCAATCTTTGGTTGCTAGCAGCTCATCCTGTTTCAACTTCTCCATATTATAATCATTTGTGTATAGCAAGTATTTAAATTCTCAGTGTAACAAGCTCCGCATTTGACCTTTTCCTCGGGAAAGTCATAGCTTCACAATTTTAGGAACTAGTTTCAACTAAGTTGTTATTTTCGCATTTTGAGATACCCCTCAAAGTTGTAACTACACATAATAGTAACCTGCAATAATGCCATAATGTCACCCATCTGTCCAATATTTATTCATAAATTAGAGTCACATATATAATGTCTGAGAAAGAAGAGCAAAGATTTCATTCATTCTAACAGAATTTTCAGATAATTCTATGACAATACACCCTATAGTGAGCAACAATGTTCTGACTCTCAACCTACTGTCATCTCCTTCTATGAATCCTTGCAGTAGATCTCAAAGTCCACACAAACCCATTCCATGTTTAAAGGATTGAACTTTGTCTTGGTTTTCACACTCAATATCCATCTCATCCTCCACAATTTGTGAAAAGGACGAAACATTATCAACAAATTTGTTCTGCACTTGCTTCTCAGTTTTCATATTCACACCAATACTTTTAACATTTTGCTGTAATGTACCATTGTCTTTTATATCTACAATATATTCAATCTCATTTACAGGGCGTGCAGCCTCTTCCTCAATTAGATCCTCTTCCACTGTACTCGATTTGTTCACATTTATGTTCTGATCAAGTTGATCAGCAGTTGTAGCACCTAATGCTTGGGAATTATCCTTTTTTCTTCCAACAGAAATTGGAATTCATCTCCTCCATCAATTTCTAGTTCCTTTATTTTGCTGGAAATTTCATTTGTTTTATGATCTTCATATTTGATATCTGATATTTTTACTCTCTCTTTCCAGTCCTTCAATGCATCACCAATACTGTGGAAAGGATTTGCATTCATTCTTTCCAATGATTGCAATTCTTTTGCAGATGAAGAGGACAACTTAGGATCAGAACTAGGATCCATTTCCATGACATTATAAGGGACTGTTGATGGCTCGGAAACACTTTCACTAAATCCACCTTTCGTAAAAGCATGCCCCTCTCTATGAATATCTCCAAGAATAATATCATTTTGTAGATCAGAAATAACACCATCTGGTAAGGCCTGGTTCACTGCATTTAGATTTTATAAAGCCGAATCCCTGAAAATTGATAATGTACAAAGCTGATAGCAGATGATTTACACTTATATAACACAATTTTTCCTTTAAATATTTTTCTTTCTGCTGGTAGTTTCATGGAGTACATAGATTGCAATTACATGACAGAAATTTCCGTTGTATATGACACATATTTTCCTGTAAATATTTCTCAGATTTTCTTTCTTGTAATAGTTTCATAAAATTTAAAGATAGCTTAGGAGCCTTGCCATAAGTAGTTTTACCTTACCCATTATGAGTTAGAATGAGTTAGTTCCGCCTGAGATAGATCATGACATCTCATACGCTACACATTGTGATTGATTGATGAGCTACTCCTTATTCATGAGCCATGAGCTACTCATTGTTTTTAGGAGTTATGAGATAGATAGTTGCCTGAGAGAGATAGCTTAGGAGTTATTCGTTATGATGAGCTAGTAAGCCTGATTCATCACTGATTCATGAGCTACCCTCCTAGCTAGTTTCTGAGTTAATGAGTTTCCTTTCCTTGCCTTGTTTATTTTATGGGCGTTCAACTGATAATGATTCTTAAGTATGCCCCCCCATAGTTGTTAGTTAGTTTATTTTATATAAGATATAACAACTAGTTTCACCTTACCATCAACTAGTGCTAGGAGTTATCATGAGGGAGTGAGTTATCCTAATTCATGAGCTACTCCGATTGATAAGATTTATATAGATGGGAATAAGCATTACGTAACCACCAAATAGTGTTTTACTGAGTGGGAAGCTAGTTGCCAGATAAATATAAATAGATGGGTATCGGGCTCCGCAGGACACAATCATGGGAGTTAGTTTAATAAGACATATAAGAGTAATTACGTCACTGCAATCTCTCACTCAAGGCTTCTTTTCCTCAACCTAAATAAATCCTTTGTTACTAGTTCAGGAACAAAACGCATTGACAATTAGTTGATGAGATTGAGTGTATGTGGCGAAATGAAATGCTTATTCATGAGGTTCTGGATCACTTAAATATGGCTGCTATGGCCCACCCATTAGAAGTAAGGAAGGCGTTTGTCAGATTTGAATGAGATGGCTTGCTGCTATGGCCTATTATATATAGATGGCTGCTATGACCTATTTATATGGCAGCTATGTCCAAAGCCTAACCAATCATTTGTTCATGGATTCGTGGGATATATGCCATGTAAGCACATCATGAAATTTAGAAAGCTTAGTTTCTGTTTCCAAAGTATCTAAAAAAATCTTTAATGCCCTTACACTTCATCTGCATTAGACAACATAGAGAATGGGATGCGCATTAAAAACTTTTTTTCCAGAACCATTGAACAGAAAGGACAAAATTTCAAACACTAGTTAGCACTGTCCTTTAAAAGACTTTGCTAATGCCACCATTTCCAGTCCCTTTAATGAGCCTCTTTAATAAAGTAGTTGACTCGATAGCCAGTTACAATTTCTACATTGAACCATATATGCCCCTACAATTAAACACCTCTGCATGGGCATGCTGCAAGATGGCATTCTCAATGCCTTGTTCTCATCATTAATGTTCAAGGACAAGCTGCAAAAAAAATTCATTCCTGCCAGTCCAAGCTCAAAAATCTTACAGCTTTGAATTATCGGATCCAAGATGCATTTAAAGCCTGCACATCAACAATGATTTTGTTGTGTAGCATTCAAATTAAAGAATAATCCAATACTTTGAACTCCCTTTGACAGATTTGGATTCAACTTTTCACCGGCATTTCATTCTTGTGATAACTTGAAAACCTTGGATTTACAGCAGGGATAGATAATTTGTTTACATATAGAATATGTTCTCCTAGGCAAAAACTAAAATTTCGCCATTCAAGCTCTTTGGTTGGTGTTACAAAGGAAATTGGGAGCTGAGAACTCAAGGACAATGATCAATATTTTTAGCACTGTACAAAACAATATCCTATATCAATGGATTTTAGTAAGATCCAAGCATTGTGTAGAAAGCAAACAGCATCAACATTAGTAATTGAAGGGAAATGTAAACAGTAAATGTTGTCACCAAATTGACCATTATCACCTCACCGATTACAGCAATACATAAAAATTTTCTAATTCCCAGGGAACAGGCTACTTTCTGAACTTGTAATATTGACCTTTACCAATGATACAAGTTCCAACTTGGAACCTGGAAACCGCATGGTATCGTTCTCTGATTTCACCAGATTTAAAAGCTGCATTGCAGCACCTCTAGAAAATTTCCTTGCAAAAAGGAAGCATGGAAGTGGTTTTCCATTGCTACTGCACCATTTTGTTCTAAACTCTGTCTCATAATAGACATGATCAGTGCCCTGTACATAAGAAACACTTGTAAGTAGAAAAGAAACACTTCTAAGCAAAAAAGGTATTTTTTATATGAGTAACAGGTATATTATGCAATAAAACAACAATCTTGAATTCAAGAGCACAACGGATAAATAAATTAAGCTGCAATACTATGTTTTTGTTAAGGTTGACCTGGTCATCTTTATGTAGGGCCATAACTCCTTGATGAAAGTGCCTTTAACTACTTGAGTTGTGTATAAATACACAACTCTCTCATTTGTAAATCAACTTGTGGTCTTCTTGGTCAGTCTTTACCCTAATGGAATCATTCTTTTACATATGTGTTTAAGCCCACCGACACGATATCAAGTAGAGCTTGGTGATTCTCTTTGGTGCACTTATGGTTCAGCTCTAGCGTAGTGTTGTTTTTCCCCTTTTATATTGCAGGATTTTGAGATTGTTGTTAGTTCCATTTGATCCCCTCTATTCTCTTGTGATCTCAACATGGTATCAGAGCTGGTGTGAACCTTTCCCTACTCATCTCACTACTGGTTAGGGTTTCTTTTTCTCTATTCATGCTGGTATGTTTTGAGATTAGATTTTGACATGTGGAAGAGTACCTAACTTGGGGACTTTGGGGGCAGTTTTCATGGTGTATTGTTGGCTGGACAAAGGTGCCTTATTTACAGCTATTTGAGCCTATTTTATGCATTTGTTTCAGAGGTCTTGTCCATAGATTGGAACTGACAGCATTAGGGTTTACCTGCTGATTAATTTCAGCCATCTTTTCTTGAGCTAATCCAAGGCTATGAACCAGTGGCATCACTACTTTTTATGAATGTGGAACCAAGGTTTCACGGCATCACTTCTATTCTTATTTCCACCAAGAGTTTCGATATTTTTGGCCTAGTGGCATTGCCCTAAGTGCTGTGGAACTACAGTTTGCAGATCTGATTATTTTCAACAGCTGATCGAGAGATTTTTGGCTAGTGGCATTGCCCTATGTGCTAGAGAACTAGAGTTTCCAGATCTGATATTTTTAGTAGCGGATCTAGAGATTTTTTCCTAGTGGCATTACCCAAAGCGCTATGGAACTAGGGTTTCCATTTCTGATTTTATTCAGCAGTCTATCCGAAGATTTTTTACTAGTGCCATTGCCCTAAGGGCTACAGGATTAGGATTTCCAGAACTGAATTTTTCAGCAGCTGATCTAGAGATTTTTTGGTTGGTGGGATTGTTCTATAGGCTGTGTAACTAAGGTTTCCAAATCTAATTTTTTCATCCACTGGTGTAAAAAAAATTTCACTAAAGGGATTGCACTTAGGGCTTCCGAACTAGGGTTTCCAGATCTCTCATTCTGGGTTTTAAAAGCCCCTATTTCAAACCCAACACTATCCCTCTTGTTCATTTTTACATAAGATTTTTTCTCTCCAGACTGCACTCTTTAGCTAAGGCTTGCACCATCCTATTGTAGATTCCATACAATGCATATTTTGGAGAAGATGTTGGTACTATTTTCCTTCTTTGGCCTAAGAAACCTATATGCAAGTTGCAACTTATGTCATTCTAATCTTTGAGATTAGAATGAAGCAGATGAAACAACAAGACAGGGCAGTGCACAGCTTGAAGCTATAGAAGGTATGATTCATAACATAACAAGGATTAACCGTCATCTGGGATAGTCCTCATGAAACCTCCATATTTTGCTAAGAACCTAAAGCAGGCCCTCCTCCTCTTCCATCATTTGATATCAAGTATGATATAAAAAAAATTATGATTCCTATGCCTCTCTCTCAAGTTTTGAAATATCCCTCTCCTAGAAAAGAAGTCGCATCCTACCTAGGGTTCAAAGAGGCCACCAATATGCCTATTTCTAAGCCTCTTAATGCTCAATATAATCCTCCCCCTCAATATTCAAACGTAATGATCTTGAGTGATGAGACCCCCTTGAAAGTTAACCTCATAAATATCCAAGATGACATGCCTAATATTGTTTTGGGAAACCTTCCTAATGAGATTGATCAACTTACTCGACCATTCTATATAACCCTAGAGATTCAAAACTTACATGTTCATAATTGCTTATATGATTATGGTGCAAATAAACAATTGCTTACATGTTCTATATAACCCTAGAGAGTCATACGAATTGAGGCAAATTACAAAGGGGATAATGGATTTTTGGTTCGATAATGGGATAATGGATTCCATGTCCATCTTGATTCTTAGCATATATAACTTGTCTTGTTTTCTCTGAATAGTTACAGATATTCTTGTAGTTTATGAAGATTGGATTTCTTTTTTAATTTGAGTAGAAGTCTGGGCCTTCGGGGCACTACACCCATTAATATGATAAAAAGTTAAAAAGCCTAGTTGACTACCCCTCTGTTTCTACCAAAGTATATCCTTATTGGTCTTCAATAAATATCTTGTGAAAGCTATTATGCCACCATCAATCTTCAACTGTCCTGGTTGTAACTTTGAGCATCACCAACCCTAAAATTTAATAGCAAAAACAGAAATTGTTAAAAGAGAAAACAGAAGAGAGATCCAGAAATAAAGGGATCCAGTCTTTTGGGAATCAATTTTGATATTTAATTGTTTTATAGTAGAAGAGAAGTCCTAAAATCCTCTGGATAATCACATATTGTTTTCTATAGATGGAAAGTCATAATGCATCAAATTGAAAAAAAATCGAAAACATCTTCATCACCTTTCAAAACTGATTTGGTAGATTAGAATATGTTAATGGATTTGGCTCACAGCTGCTGGCCATCATCTCTTCAAATATTGCATATGCACGATCCACTATGCCCACTATGCTAGATGCCCGAATTAGTGCATTGTAGGTAGCGACATTTGGTTCATACCCCCTTGAAAGGAGTTCTGCATATACCTTGCTAGCTTCCTCTATCATACCAAGCTTTCCAAGGTGATCTATCAAGGAATTGTAAGCAAACAAGTTTGGAACAGAATCATTGTTCTTCATTTACTAAAAACAATTATGTATTTGCAACAATTTTTTTGCATCAGCTAGATACTTGTGTGGTTTTACAATTGTTGTGAAAGTTGACTTTCTGTTGTTGTTCATTGCAAAATGTGAAGATTTCGAAAGATTTCAATATGGCCATTAATTGAACAAACCCCAATCGATAACTTATGATTAAAAATTAATTGAAATTTATTTGAATTCTTATGGAAATATCATGTCTCATAAAATTTATGCACCATTGTGCCAATGTATCCTGCAACTTGCAATATCACCACAATTTGCATTGTCTCATTACCCATAACATCTTAGAAGCTTGCTACAACATTTCAACTACCTCTTTCAAACTGTGATCTCGTCACATGTCATCACAAGCTTGGATTGCTTGTGAACAACTACATAACTTTTAATTATCCATCCTTTATGTGATCTCCTTTAGAAAAGTTATGTGCTCTAAAGGGATTACATTGTGCTTTACACATAACAAATATAATTGTAAACTAGATATTCACCCTCTTATTTTACATTTCAATGAGTTTGTTTCTTATAATCCCATTGCCTAAAAAAATGATCCTATTGTTCCTTGCACTTGCCTAAAAAGATGATCCTATTGTGTGCCAAAGTATGTTGCAGGGCTACCAGAACTGCGAGGCATCCATAGAGTAGTCCAATATATAAAGTGTCTACCAATATTGTTCTCACCAAATATGAAATCGTTTCCAACCAACCAAGTTCTATCCATTAAATCAAAAGCTATGTTGAATGTGGTACAAGGTTGAGATTATATTCTGCAATAATAGGCTTTGAATCTCAAACTTCAATTCTTCTATTGCTATACTCTTTCAACTTCTTAGCCCCAGAATTCATAGAGCATGCCCATATTTAGGGGAAATATGGGTTATTTGCTAGTTTAAAGGGCCCAGAGTTGCTTCCCTTGTCCAATTCATGCCCATAATTTTTTTAAGTCTCTTCACCACTGATATGATTGTCCAGAACACACAAAAAATCACTTATTAATGTTGGTTTAAGGTCTAAAAAAGAACCAGAATTGATGGCAAGGCTTCAGTTGCAATCTGCTTCCAATCTCTACTTAGAATTTCATGAACATATTAGAACTATAGCCTCAATAAGACCCAAGTGAACACTTGCAGGGCACATGAGAATGTGAAGTTAAAACATTCTTGAACATATCATATTAAAAAGAATGGAAATTATTGACAGAAATGGCATTTAAATAGAAAAATATTGAAAGTGGATCATTGAAGGTTAACCCCTATTTGTTTTAGATCATTGTTCACCCTCAAGAAAACATCTTCACTATTCAAAATGTAAAGGGTGTGTATCCTATGCATATAAAACATGAGCACGAAAATATTCTTCAATTGTTATGGGTGAGACCCAAACACAACTTACATATTGGCTTGCAGGACTATGTGGTTTAAAAAGATCATACATTTGAGCATGATAGTCTCAACTCTCTCATCATGAGATTCTGAGAAAATTCTGCTAATGTCAGACTCAAGCAAGTATTGATTGAACTGCGAGGAGTTTGCTTAATGTCAGATAAAATCTCCCAGTCATCAGAAAATACAGAGAATGATCCAAACAAAAAGGCATTCTCAAGGGAATAATTTTGAACCAAAATGAGGGCCATATGGTTAAGGGACATTTTGGCACAACTAAGTCCAAAGGCTATGAGGAAAGAAGCAATATTTTATGACCTAGTATTGGGTTAAATTATTAGTCCCATTAAGTATAACTATAGACCATATAGACATCAAGCATGCCTTATACCTCAACATATAATGTTAGAATATAATTTATTACATTTTAGCAGAAATGACACCACTTGAAATCCAATAAGGGTATGTACTTGGGAGTCAAGGACACCATATTGACACATGGAATGACACTTAGGAGTCAAAGACACCATAGAGAGGACATGTTTCATGATTGGGGCTCGACTCACAATGTGTAAGTCCTAGAAGGTTAATCTTCCCGTGAAGGACCTTTTTTTCCTTTTCAACCATGGTCTATGCCCCTGGACCCATCATGGGTCCCCAAAATGAATTAATCATAGCCATATCCCAATTAGAGGCCAAATATTCCATAGAAAGGTCTTATGTGGTGTTGCAATGCATATTTCACCACACTTGAGCCAAAGAATATTTGTTAAATGACCAAGGATCTTTTTATACTGTCCTAACCATTATCAAGATGCATACACCCATCATTGTTACTAAAAACATTATAATGTCCTTTGGTAAACTATTCATAGTTGAAATATGGCCATGAGATGCAATGCTTTATGGATTTTAGATGTTTTTAATGGAAAATGAGTCTAAGGATTATTTTGGGAATAACCTCATTATTTTGGGAATATGGCCAGACACTTCAATATTTTCCAGCACTTTGTTTAGTGATTGATTCTTATACTTAAACATTGTTTGTGGTCAGTTTATTGAATCATAATTTAGTTGATTGTTATTTTATTCTTTCCAGTAAATGAAAAAATGAAAAAGAGCTTTGTTGTAGAAAGTTTTGATTTTATGGCACTTTTGTTCCCTTCTTGCAACCACGCCACACAAAAGCACTACCCTTTTTGAGTAATAACAGCCCTAAAAACTTTTTAATAAAATGAAATAGAAACATTTTTCTTTTTTAGGGTACACTACACCAATTATTTTTGGTTAGGATCTTGAGTTTAAATCACCTTAAACCACTCAAGATCACACATTACGCAAAAATCGTAGTGAGACTATCACAGGTAAACCCATTTCACTCAAAACTTGCCTGGGATCTATGCAGTAGGTCATTGTGAGATCAGATTGTTGGGAATATTCCTCCTACTTTCTGTTCGAGCATACGCCAGGATTGGATTGCATATTGGGGACTCTTTCGAGTTTCGGGCTTAGCTACCCTTCCCACGCTTTCTGATTCGACCGGTGACTGTTCCCCCAGGAGTTTTCGGTGTTGTGGTATCCTTAGTATCTGACTCTAGGTTCATACACAGGCGACAGCAGAGGGTATATCTGCTGTACCTAAGACAGACGTGGGAGGAAATCCCTTGCAGGTCTTTGGGAGGGCGGTTGGGTGATTCCAGCGCTTGCACCCTTAGTCATTGTATTGTGGACCCTGGGTAACTATCTTTCTTCCTTCATTGATCTGTTCTGGGCCCTCATCATCCCAGACTCTTCTCCGGAAGGCATCTTTGTTTGCCTGGTTTGTATACTTAGGACTTTTTAGTTGGCGTGTTGTTTTCCCCCTAGTTGTAGTGGCCACCAGGTTCTAGTCTGTTATTTTATATTTATAATCACGGAGAATCAAGAGCTTCGTAGATTGAGGAGGTTTCAAAACCTTCAAAATACTAACATAATAATATATGCTAGTTATATACTATAATACTTGTAACGAGCCTTACAGATGTTACTTGTGAGTATGAGAATTGGGCACCCTTGAGATGGATAAGCAAATCATTAATGTGAGAAAATGGGTATCAATTTTTTATAGTCACTTCATTGAGATCATGATAATAAGTAACAAGATGCCATGCACCAGATTCCTTTACAGAAATGAAGAAAGTAGAGGAACCATAAGGAGAGGAGTTAGGTTCTATATGTCTAGAGTTTAAGACATATTGAAGATGTCACTCAATATCAAGAAATTCGTGAGGGGCTAAATGGTATATTGGAGCAATTGGAAGAGAAGATGCTGAGACAAGATCAATAGTGTGCTAGATGAAATGAATGGGGGGAAGGCCAACAGGAGGTGTAAATACATACACAAAATCATCTAACAAGGGATTCATATAGGGTGTGGAAGGATGGGAGTCATTATCAATCTTAACCCATTTAACCACACATAGTGACATGAATTTGTGAAGATTGACATGGAACACATCGACATTGTTGGACAACAAGGAAGGTGAATGGGTTATAGAAGATGTGAGATCACAAGCCTTTCCATCTTTAAAAAATTTATAAGTGTTGTGGTGAGCATCATATAGGGAATGACGAATAATTTGGTAAGGGAACCCAGTAGTAAATATACACAATTGAGAGGAGACACATCACATTCCAAAGTATATTGAAATGCCCCAATGGAAATGGTGATAACATAATGCTCAGTGACATTTAGATGAGGAGCATATTTTGTAACCAAACCTGATATGGAGTTTGATGGTCTGTAGTGGGGAGTTGCAGATAGGAGACTAAATATCATGGGAAAATATATTTATTTGGATACCATTATCCATAATTAGGGTGGTGATTTTAGATTTAATTTGATAATTATGAACATATAGGAAACCTAGTCGATGCTGGAAGGATTTGTTGTACATGAATGATAGTGTAGGATCTGGGGTGGTGGCATTGGGTAAAAAAATTGGAGGACTCAAAAAATTGGTAGAAGAGTGAGATGAGGTACTAGGAATAGGCTTTGATAGCAACAATAATTATAAAAGTTATCTCCAAGTAATTTTTTCCCAAGCAAATAAATAGACCCTTGAGAAATATCAATGACAAAGTGTGAAAATTAGTGTCCAATGTTTAGTTTGGATTTAAGATATGTAGCAATTCCAGTTAAGTATCATAGATATAGCAGATTAGGAAACAGACGGATCATACCACTATCAAGGACATAATAAATTAAAAAGTCCCTATGTTTTCCTAGGGGATTTGAATATTTACTTTGATAAGTTCCCAAGATTGGATGAAGGCTACCATAAAATGAGAACATTGTTATCTTTCTGTTTAAATGAAAACTTTCATGAGTATGGCTTAACTCTACACAAATAGTTGTTGTGACCTAATAGTTGCTGTGACCATTTTTTCCTTGGAAAAAGTCGTAATTTTATTTCAAAAAGATGAACAAAATTACATTCTGCACATGTATTAGGATCACTGTGATCCCTACATTGACACATATTTACTGTCCCATATTAGTATCAAGTCCAAAGTTCCATACTACTTCAAAACAACAAGTCCGGCTGTTCATACAGCTCACATTTATCCGATTACAGATAGACTACTGTATCAGACCATCACATAGCTGCTCTCTACAGCCGGCATATATCCATACAACTAAACAAAAACTGTTACAGAAATTAAAATAGGCGTCCATCCCTGGTCATCAAAATCTGAGCTATTGCTCAATTCCGTGCCTCTATAGCTTCATGAAATGGTCTGTGGTAATAACTGTAGGTGCCCCCAATAGAGTGAATAGTAATCCTCCAAGTGCCAAGTTCCCAGGATTGGATGAAGGCTACCATAAAATGAGAACATTGTTATCTTTCTGGTTAAATGAAAACTTTCATGAGTATGGCTTAACTCTACACAAATAGTTGTTGTGACCTAATAGTTGCTGTGACCTTTTTTTCCTTGGAAAAAGTCGTAATTTTATTTCAAAAAGATGAACAAAATTACATTCTGCACATGTATTAGGATCACTGTGATCCCTACATTGACACATATTTACTGTCCCATATTAATATCAAGTCCAAAGTTCCATACTACTTCAAAACAATGAGTTCGGCTGTTCATACAGCCCGCATTTATCCGATTACAGATAGAATACTGTATCAGACCATCACATCAAAACAATGAGTCCGGCTGTTCATACAGCCCGCATTTATCCGATTACAGATAGACTACTGTATCAGACCATCACATAGCTGCTATCGACAGCCGGCATATATCCATACAACTAAACAAAAACTGTTACAGAAATTAAAATAGGCGTCCATCCCTGGTCATCAAAATCTGAGCTATTGCTCAATTCCGTGCCTCTATAGCTTCATGAAATGGTCTATGGTAATAACTGTAGGTGCCCCCAATAGAGTGAATAGTAATCCTCCAAGTTCCAAGTTCCCAGGATTGGATGAAGGCTACCATAAAATGAGAACATTGTTATCTTTCTATTTAAATGAAAACTTTCATGAGTATGGCTTAACTCTACACAAATAGTTGTTGTGACCTAATAGTTGCTGTGACCTTTTTTTCCTTGGAAAAAGTCGTAATTTTATTTCAAAAATATGAACAAAATTACATTCTGCACATGTATTAGGATCACTGTGATCCCTACATTGACACATATTTACTGTCCCATATTAATATCAAGTCCAAAGTTCCATACTACTTCAAAACAATGAGTCCGGCTATTCATACAGCCCGCATTTATCCGATTACAGATAGACTACTGTATCAGACCATCACATAGCTGCTATCTACAGCTGGCATATATCCATACAACTAAACAAAAACTGTTACAGAAATTAAAATAGGCGTCCATCCCTGGTCATCAAAATCTGAGCTATTGCTCAATTCCGTGCCTCTATAGCTTCATGAAATGGTCTGTGGTAATAACTATAGGTGCCCCCAATAGAGTGAATAGTAATCCTCCAAGTGCCAAGTGCTAAATGTTGCTGCATCACTTCTTTGGAAAGCTGATCGGCCATCCCATTCCTCTCCCTGTAGACAAGTGTAAATGTAATATGATTAAATGACTGTTTTAACCGTATTACCTCCTCCAGTATAGGTATGAGTACCATCACATGAGAATGAGTAATCTCCTTTGCCCAGTCAATAACCATCCTGGAGTCACCAAATATCTGAAGAGATAGACATCCTTGTTCAAGTGCAAATAACAGTAGCATCCTAAGAGACATAAGTTCAGCATAGTTGTTAGATCCCCTCCCCAAACCAGCCACGATATGAAAGAAATGAGACTCGATTTTGAAAAGGACTCCACCCCCACCACACTCTGATCGATGGTCAAGAGAAGCACCATCAAAATATGCCCACGGCATGGTTTTATCGATCATTTCCTCACTCACAGGTCGAGTTCTAATCTCTTTGACAGGTGTCTTGTAGTGTTGGATAACAGCCACAGCTTGTGCCACTACAGTCTCCTTCAGAATCCTACAATCTTGAAATATGATCTTATTTCTGGTAATCCATATGCCCCATGCGAAAATACAAGGGGAAGCCCGGATGGGAGAGGATTTTTGTAAAGTCCACCACAATTGGAATGCTTCATGGACACTCGCTCCCCACCATCTCACATTTAAATCCATATATTTGCATATATCAGCCCAAACTGCCTGAGTAAACCGACAATAAACAAATAGATGATTAATGGTCTCTTCCACATCTTTACAAAGTGGACAGAACCCCGGTCCCTGGAGGAAGCGTTTTTGCAGAATGTCCCAGGTTGGAGCCTTATTTTCCAGAATAGCCCAGAAGAGTAATTTTGCTTTACTCGGACACTTTAACTTCCACAAATATTTCCACCACCACACCAATTCCCTGTTATGTGCTTCCACATTCAGCTGGATATATCCATTCCTTGGGGTGTAAATTCCAGAGGGATGGTGATCCTAGATAAGTTCATCATTCCTATTGGTCAGTCGTATATACGAAAGTCTTAGGATCCGGAGAAAATCCTCCCAAACTCCTTGCATATCTTCAGGAATCTCAAGACGCTGTGCAAAGATCCACCCCTGATGCCAAAGAGTAGATGATCCCGGATCCTCTACATCAGCCAGAAAATGGCAACCTCTAGCTGCCAAGAAGTTCCTCAAGTCCACAGGCATGACATGACCTCCCCTACAGCCAACCCAAGGGTCCAATCCAATACGAGTGAGTTGCCCATTTGCTATCCTCCACACTAATCCAGAGCCGACCAAAGGAAAATGCTGCACCACCGCTTTCCAGACCACAGAGCAATTTGCTTAACTCTACACAAATAAAATCTATTGCTTAAATGCTACAGTACCGTGCTTGGAGATGTGAATCAAATTGCAAGTTAAGTCACCATTTTCTCCTTTATTTTGCAAATAAACCTCAAGTGTTTTATTGACTAAATGATCTTGGATATGTTTCTGATGTTCTTTCATATCTGCATACAAAATTATCTCCTTTTTCCTAGGCAGGGACTCTTCAACCTTTTCCTTCAGCCTTCTGAGAAGAAATGGTCTAAGAATCAAATTAAGCTTTGAAATTACCTAGAAAAGTACTTCTTATCAATGCAAACAAGGGAATTTCTTTACCTAGATGGGCATTTGATGTGGGTACCTGAAAAAGGGATTCTCTTTACTATTTATTTATTTATGAATTTTCTAGTTTTCAAATTTTATTTTAAGACGAACAAATATAACTTGATATTAATCAATGGATTTCAGTCTAATTTCCCTCAGTTATTAGAAGAAAGAGCTAACAGGAATGAGTGCGACAAATGACCAATAAGGATAGGAAACTTGGGATAGACTTCTTAATAAACTGTAAGAAATAGGTCTAATGGCAGCATTCTATTCCTAGAAATGGAAGCAAAAAGTAAGATCTGCTCTTTGTTATGAAAAAAACCTGGTCAATGCTTTTTTCACTGCTAGGATACTGCACTTTTCTAAACATATAGAATCTGAGATCTCTTTATTGAGAAGTTTTATGATTTAGTGGGGATTTATGTTCTGTTAGGGATTGTGTGGCCATTTAGGGTTAGTTCAGTGGTCTTTGCTCATGTTTATCTATTATTATTTTCTGAAGTAAAAAAGGAGAAATAATGTTGGAATCCTGGAACCAATAGGTTTTGGTAGTTTTGTGAATTTTTGAGAAATTGCTAGGAGTTTTTTGAAACAATGATAAATTGTTGAGTAGTTTCCATATGTTTGGAAACGTTGCTGAGGTAGTTTGTAGTGGTTTGACATATTTCAAAATTTGGCTATGGTCTCAAGGTATGTAGTTTCATTATGCAATCTACATCCTATATGGGTTGCAAAAAGAAGGAATATTGAAAGGAGTCTATGATGTTGAACATGTATTGGAATGAATGTGGGGCAAGTAATGCACTTGAGCCTTGATTTTAGGTTTGATCAATTTCGAAAAATTAGATTTAGTCTTGTACTATTTTCTATTAATAAATTGTCATCAGTTTGCAATGAAGTTAGGTAACACCAACTACAATTGAAGTCACACAATGATCTCATTCTTAGATATGGGTATAGCACCTTATGCATAGTTACTTGACTCTTATGAGCTTGAGTCAAGTCTTCCAAGTTTAATTTGGCCTTGGTTCATATGCACAATTTTGTTGAGTCTAGAGAGCCATAGGATTGTTTGATTATATTTTTCAAAAATCTTTTTAAAACACATCCTTTTATCAAAATTTCTTCAAAGTGGCTACTCTCTCGACCCGCCAGTCATGGCGGCGGCGAGGTGAGTTCATCAGGAGCACAAGGGACCCCATCACCACAACCTTAGGAAAAATTTTATTGTGGTGTGTTGTTTGTTCCCTGTTGTTCTAGTGGCCCCTAGGTTAATCACTTAGTATATTTTTGGTGCAATTGTGGAGGACCAACCTCCTCATAGGGAATTGCAGTTGTACTAATTTTATATCATTTTTCTCATGCAGGCCTCCTTCTGGTTTCTATATTGATTTGGAATATCAATTGTGGAACATTAAGTAAGAAACAAGATGTCAAACATGGATCATGGAGAGAAAAATAAAACATTAAGACAAAAGGATGTAATGTCATATTTTCAAAAACATCAATCCAATCATCCACATCATATTCATGGTTCAAGCTCTCTTGAGCAAGGTATCGGTGAGAGAGATGTCAACACTTTGGAGGATGCATCTGCAAAACATACAATGGATGGTAGAATACATTCCTCTAGTGATCAAAGTGAGGCAAATGCATTTTCATCAGAAATTGGTAGCCCAAATGTTGAAGATTTTTCCTTGCAAGGTGACATAGACCATTCACTGAAGAGAAAAAAAGGTCGATGGGACTTCGGGAGACAATTCCAATCTGATTGGGTATCAAGATTCCCATTTATTGAACCGATACCTCCAACAAATAAGAATGAGACCTCACGAGAAGTTAAATGCATTTCATGTAGTTGGAAACTTGGCAAGGTAGTGAAATTGCAAATGAAGCTGGACACAATAGAGAAGCATGTTGGGAAGGTGTATGATAAGAAAACTGGAAATGATGAGAAGAAATCTACTGCTAGATGGAAATCTGATAGCCGACATCTCCAATATGAAGAGGAATACAATAAATACTTAATAAATAAGAGAAAACTAGATGAAAGTGGAGGAACCATCACTTCTCAATTCGGAAAGATGATGGAAAAAAATTTGTTATCGAAGTCGATACAATTAAGCATTGTATTTCACATCCTATCCAATGGTCGTCCTATGACAGATTATCCAAAAATGATGAAATATCTATCTTTTATTCAAGTGCCAAATTTTCCATCTTCTCATTGGTCTTTAACGAGTGGTTGGGAATGGGGAAAATATCTAGCTCAAGTAGAAAAGGATGATATGAAAGAGAAGATTGTGAATGCAACATTTTTGTCACTGTCCTTGGATGAAGTTACAGCTGTTGATAATACTGCATGGATTTGCATGAGCATTTATATGGTCAATTACCATATTAGGAATTCCTATCTACTTGGAATTCATAAAATGAGCAAAAGTTCTACAGCAGAAAACATTTATGAACTTGTTATTAATACTTTGAAGGAAACTGGTGGTATGGATCATTCAATGATCGCAAAAAAGTTGGTATGCGTTGGAGCAGATGGGGCATCAGTAATGCAGGGACAAAGGAACGGCCTTTGTGCTAGACTACAACTCTCAGCTTCACCGTATATGATTGGTATTCATTATATGGCTCACAGAATGAATCTTGCATTTAAAATAGTGAGCAACTTTCCATTGGTTTCAAAAGTTGAATATCTTGTACGTGAGGTTCATGCATACTTTTGTCGGAGTCCCAAATGGTTTTTAGAGTTTAAAAAATTTGTCGACTGTGTTACAAATGGAAACAAACTATTAAAAGATGTTGATACAAGATGTATCTCACTGAAGGGACCAGCTCAAAGACTATTCGATGAATATGCATCCTTGGTAGGGGTGATGTATGAACATCGCCTAAGTGTAGAAAAAGCTCAAACTCTTCTCTTTCTATTAACTGATATAGAGACATATTTAACATTGGCTGGAGTTCTTCCTCTACTTCATGAAATGAATAGCCTCGTGAAGATGTCTCAGAGTCGCACGATGTATATTGCTGAATACACAAATGCTAGAAAACTAGCATGCCTTGCATTAGATAATTTGTATATGATGGCAGATTCTTTTACAGGTCTAGCATTTACAAATTGGGCTAAGATAATCAATATTGAAAATGATGAAAATTTATTGAAGTTTGATGAAAAAGGGTTTCTATGTATGGCAGTGTGTGGGTATATGGTTCCTTTTTATTATAATGACAAAATAGGAAGAACCACCAAAGAGTGCCCTGTGTCAAGAGAACAATTTGACAATGTTGTGATTTCAGTGAGGCGCAGCTTGATAGAAATTGCAAAATCACTATCATCAGAGATAAGAGAACGATTTCCTCGAGATGAATTGTTGGAGGCCATGTATGTGGTATACCCTCAATATTGGAACCATCGTCAATGTTCAAAAACTATAAAGGTTGACTTTATAGCTAAAATCAAGATTTTGCAGAGCCATTTTTGTCGAGAGACCGAGATACAAGGAGAACATATTCAAGGTATTTTAGATGGAAAAAAATTGAAAGATCAAGCCCAATGCTTTGCTGATACAATGTGGGAGCAATTTTCTAAGTTGGATAATGCTCTAGAATATGGTGCAATTACAAAATTGTGGACTACACTCAGTGGTAGTGAATTTCTACTGCAAAATATGTCAGAGTATTTCAAATTAGTAGATTTATGTCAAACCATGATTTTGGGATTAGTGAAGGATGAGAGAATGTTTAGTGCATTAACATTTTTGAAGTCAAAGTTGAGGAATAAGCTTGATAAAAATGTGGATACATGCTTAAGATTATATGTAACAAAGTATGAGGTTGACAATTTTCCATATGAAAGAGCAGTAGCTCTCTGGCGATCAAATTGTGAAAGAAGGGGAGAAAACAATCTGGCAAATTTATCTAATGAATTTGATATGGAACATAATGTTGTTGAGGATCATAATGACGGCTCATTCGAAGAAGGTCATGTTCAGAGTGCCGAAAATGAGGACCAGTCCCAGAATGTGAATTGGGAAATGGATTTCACCTAAGATTGTATATGATCCAATACACATGAGAGACTCTTGAGTCTTATTTTGGTATAGGTGTTCCATGGACCCTTGCGGGTGATCATTATATGTAAATTTGAGCTAGCATTTTAATTAAAAATAGATTCTACATTGTACTTTTTTGTTATAACATTGATGATATGACATACATTTCCTTGATGCAGTTTATTTTAAGATTGATGTTTTTATATTTATCTTTTACATTGTCTCTTTTTTTATGTGATAGGAAATGACACTGGAATTTGACAAAGCTAGGCCTAGGAGCTATCTCTTCACATAGATAGTGTCCTGACATTGAAGGATAAATAACTAATTTGACTACACTTTCGCTAAGCAAGAATGAGCTCATTCAAGTACATGAAACCATGTTGGTGTTTATCTCAAATATTTTGTGCAAATTTTTATGGTTTGTTTATTGCTTTTATTTGAAACATGTTGTCGATTTGTGGAGTTTGCATGTATTTTGGTTAATTATTGTGTTAGACCCTTGAATGCTTCTAGTTCTCATTTGATGCTTGATTTAACCCTTTGTTGTAGCTTGAATCAATATTAGATTTAGTTGATTTCCATTGATTTAGGGTTCGAGAAAATAAGTTTTTATTACCTTTTATTTGCATGAATTAATTGTCTTCACTTTTTCAATTTGTTTATGCTGATTGTATATTTTCTTTGTAAATACTTATCGTTATTCAGAAAAATAAATGAGCTCTACATAGCTAAGCGAAGAGAAAAATGGTCTATGCACTAGGTTCCTATGCATTGATCATAGGAGACCTATTGGCACGAGACCAACATTCCTCTAGTCCAATTGGCTCAAAATTTTCCTAGCCTCCATGGGCATAATTGGCTAGTGAAGGCCAAAATGATGCATAATGTCTGATTCTATTAGTTTATCGTTTTGTCAAGGTCCAAGTCCCCACATGTCATGGAAACTCTAATCAATAGAAAAAAACAATTTGTAATAAAAGCTCTAACATGGGTTATAATAACATCTACACACCAATATCAACAAACAATACAACATCTACAATCAAAATCAACTACTAGACACATTTAGATATGGTATCAACAAATGGTATAACATTTAGATATGGTACTAGTGTTGAGGAATTTAGATGGAAAAAAGTTACATTGTCCAAAAGTATGACACAACAATAAGATAGCCCCCAATAGTCGACACTACAGGATGCCAACAAAATCACTATAATGTTATTCAAAGTATGTGCCAAGAAAAATACTTAAGGAACATGCCTAGCTTAAAACCTATGTACAAACTTGCCTTGAAGTATCAAAAACAGTCTAGGGTAGCCACACAATCTATTGAAGGATAGTCTGTGGGTGCAATTCCTTTGTTGATTTAAGCAATTCAAAAAAGTCATCTCCCAAGACTATTAAAGAAGAAAAAGAAGAAATCTCTAATAATTGCAGGGAGGACTACAAATAGATTCTAGAAACTCAAGTAGTAGAGGAAAAAATTGTAAGTAAGAAGAAGATGCAATGCTAACGTCGATCTCCACCCGAAGAACCCCTCTGATAATGTTCCTCCCTGCCATGTCCATGTTGAGCACATCTTGAAAGCATTGCATTCAATGAGGCTGTATTTCGCTTTGGCACTTGGCCAAACACTTTATGTGCATCCTCCAAACACCCACATTTAGAATACATGTCTCCAAGATCTACTCGACTTTGCTTGGATATCAAGGCTTCATTAAGGCCACCACCATTTGGTATTGAGACCAAAACTTGAAATAGAGCAATTGAACTCAACATTTGAAGAAGCCTTGAACTCATAATTAACAAGCAGAGTGTCATTCAATGTGTTTTATAGATCAATGAAAGATTCGCCAAATTTTTACAATATTTTATAATTCAGTGAAATATTCGCCAAATTTTTACAATATTTTATAATTTAGTGAAATATTCGTCAACTTTTTACAATATTTTATAATTCAGTAAAATATTCGCTAAGATTTTACAATATCTTATAATTTAGTGAAAGATTCGCCAAGATTTTACAATATCATATAATAAAATGAAAGATTCGCCAAAAAATTATATATACATATTATATTATTGAAAAAATCGCTTTCAAATTTTCCTATATATCGGGGAGATTCGCCAATTTTTTTACCATATAAATTTGGGGGGTTCTTAAAATCATCCCTGCTTAAAAAATTTAATCGTTTCAAATAAATTTAAAACTGGACAAATTCTCAATTTAATATAATTAAATACACAAATTTTAAAATTAACAATATATAATGATTAAATAATATAAATACCCATTTCTTAACTTGTAAAAAAATATTAAAAACCCATTATTTCTTTAAGAACGCAACGGCATCCCATTTTATTTATCTCATATATATATATGATAACATTATTCTCACCATGATCACAACGAAAGTGATCACCATAGATAGATAAACAGAATAAGCTAACAACACTACACTTATAACTATCTCATAATTTTACGTAGTAGTAGGTATGCATATTGCCAGCAGACCAGGCAATGCCGAGTAAGAACCCTTTCAATTGATCCTGCAACCAGCAAAAAGCAAAACAAAATCAGATCCAGTGTTGAAAAATTGTTATTACAAACAGATACTACCTAGAAATTACAATTATTATATGCTACATTTTTCTGCACGATTTTGATAGAAATTTCTTATAAATTTTGAAGAAATTTTTAAAATTTTAAAACGTTTTAAATTTATATAATTTGAGTGTTTTAATACATTAAAAACACCAAATTTCTATCAAAAGTTTTACTAGCAAAATCATCTAATTTTTAGAATTTGTAACACACCCAATATCATTGGTGCAATCTTGAGAAAATAGTTATTGGATGATCGAAGGTTAAAAAATTTACACCCCATTTCCTCAAGATTGCATGAGGATATTGGGTGTGTTACAGAGTTCTTCTCTTACTATTTGTAAACATCCCTGCTTTAACAAATTTAAAAGTTCCAATTCATTCAAGTTCCTTGAGATGCAAGTGTTTTCTAAGCAGTATTAAATGCTGCAGCAGCGGCTTTGCTTTTGTTGAATCTCAAACAGCATCAGATTCTCAACAATAAGCATTGCAAGTATTAAGTATTAAATGCTGGAGCAACTGCTTTGCTCTTGTTAAATCTCAAACAGCATTAAATCCAACCACAAACATTGCAACCACGGCTTTACAAACCAGAATAACAAACTATTGAAAACGTGAGAGTAAAGAATAAATACGTGTTGCAGTTGGCCTGCGGGTTAATCTTGAAGGGAAGATTAACACCGCATGAGCTCGGCAGAGAAGAGGCCGCAGCTGCATTAACGTTGCGGACTTGGGAATAAGCCTGCTTCAGACATCCACACACTTGTCTCCTTGCCGGGGTGGTGGTGGCCAGACCTGCCAACTTCTTCACTCCTCCGCAGCAACCGGCTGTTGGTTTGCCTTTCCCGGATGTCAGATATCCAGCACACTGACCCAGATCCGAAACGACCGTTCCACAACTTATGCCGGCAGATTCTGCCTGCATCACCATCATCTCCATAGAAACCAAGAAAATGGCACATACCCCAAGGAGCAGCAGAGCCTTATTCTTGCTAGTAATGCCCGCCATGATCTCACTCTCTTTTCTGTGATCGACACTCGCAGTATCTCCGCTTCTACTCCACCAGACAGTTGAATCGCCCGTGCCTTATTCTCTCAAATGGATGGCTATAAATACGCAAATTTGCTCGGTGGGGCGTTTAATTGCCCAACAATAATATAGGCCCGTGACAATCCATGTATTGAAGAATTTTACTGACTTGGAAATAATTTCTGGTGGGGAATGAACTTCGGTTTTAATGTTAATGTACAGGTAAGTTATTTTATTGAAATCTAGATACCCAGTCCTTTTCCTTTCTACAGATGCATCTCTCTCGGTGCACATACCTGCAGAGACCCATGAGCTGTGCTTTAAAGTTTCGTCCTTCTCCAGTACAGAAAATTGCAGCCTCTGTAAGCCGTCCAATTCAATAATTGTCCTGGTGTCTTAAAGTATGTTGGCCATGGCGAAAGCCGAGCACTATCTACCACTGCGCAGCATTAAATGTTGCCTGGGTAATGGGTATGTCATTGGATATAAGTTGCCTTCATATGAAATGGCGTACACATAACTTCATGCAGCATTTAAAACTCTGCAGTACGGTGGTAAACTTATGCACTCGACAGACTGGCTTTGAGAGAGAGAGAGATGGATAAATGATAGTTAAAACGTACTGTTTTTCTTGTAAATATTTGCTAAAAATTTATGTTAATTGTTTTTTTTTAATTTTACAATTTCAGTAATCTTAATTGTTTGTCTTTGTTTTTCTGGTAAATAATTACTAAAAAATTTACGAAAATTGTTTATGTAAATTGTTCTTTTTGTAATTTTGCAATTTTAAAACTACCCAAATTGCTAAAATTGCAATTTAAATACTCCAAATTGTAATTTAAACAATAATTTCTCTGCCTATTGCCTGATTCATGATTGAAAACGTTTTTGTTAACCATTATACTACACTGTAAAATTGCAATTTAAATACTCCAAATTGTAATTTAAACAATAATTTCTCTGCCTATTGCCTGATTCATGATTCAGACGGATTGAAAACGTTTTTGTTAACCATTATACTACACTGTAAAGTTTGGGGTGATTACGGTGCTATCCTCACAAACTCGTTCTTTACTTTAAAGGGAGTTTGTGGGGTGCATAATTTTCACCATATGGTCATGGTTTTATACATAACCTCATGTAGCATTTACAGCTCTTCATAAGGTGATAGTATTACTCATAATTAAAGGCAAGTTTAAAATGTGAGTTTTATGTATTATTGGAAGGGTTTTCAAGAAGCACCAAGAAGAGTAAAATTCATTAATGTTGCTTGGGATGATGGGTATGTTTATGGATAAAGTTGTTTTGAGTTGATGAGTAAGGCTTTCAAGTAGTAGCAGTTTGTTATTGGATAAAGTTGTTTTCGGTTGATGGTAAGGTTTTAAAGTAGTAGGAGTTTGTTATTGGATAAATTATTTTGGGTTGATGAGTAAGCCTTTAAGTAATAGTACTTAGTAGGTTAAACTTTAAGTAAGACTTAAAAGTAAAGTAATTGTGGAGGTTAAATTTTTTATATGAAAAAAAGGAAAAAGGAAAAAAAAAAGATGGCTTCAAATCTAATGGCTTAAAGATAACTCATGCACCATGTAAACACGGTAGTAGGTTATTACTTGGTAAGTACCTGCTACTGTGGTAGCGAGGGGAGCGGTGTGAGTTAGGGTTTCAGGCTAGGGTTCCATGTTGGGGTTTTCAGTAATGATGGCTTCTGTGCAGGTTTGTGGCATCGGCAGGGGGTGGTCAAAGAATAATATAGGGCGTGGCGGTCGCAGGTTATTCCCTTTCTTGGCCCAGGATTTTTTTGTGGTAAAACAGGGTATATTCCGTTCATTGTGAGTATTCTTGCTCGTGTATTATTTGCATCGGTCGGAGGATTTTCGAAACCACTCTTAGTTTTTATTTGCATCGGTCGGAGGATTTTCAAAACCACTCTCATTTTTTATTTGCATCGGTCGGTGGGTCTTTCAAACCATTCCCTGATTCACCATTCCATCGGGGCTTCTCTGTTCACCGGTTTGTTTCTGCGTTGGGGTGTTTCTCGTTATTGTTGGCTCAACTACCGGTCTTGTGTGTGGTTTCCTTTTTTTAGCATAAACCAGTGGCCAGCTACTTGACGTTTTTTAGTTTTTTACCAGCATTGAAGACCAAATCCAGGTTGTTTAAGCTTGTGGGTTTTTGTGATAGTGTCAGCTTCCCGACAGGTGTGGACTCTAGTTCTTTCTGCTCACCAGGTGGCTTTGATTTTTGCGGATATCGACACACACGTGTTCCTTGGTTCCCTTAACGAGGGCTTTTTCTGCCCAGAGTTTTTTTCGAGTTGTGCTCTCGATTGGTTTCATCCCTGTGATTTCTTTGGTTTTTTCGGTGCTGACAGGTCTTACTTTGTTCTAAGATATGGGGGAGGTGCAGAATGTGGCAGGACCCATCCAACTGGTCCCGTCGGAGATGGATTTCTGGTTCGAAGAAATGGGGATAATGAAGCTAGATGCGTATTACAGGGAGCTGTTAAACAACAAGAAGGCGGTTTCAATTGGGAACGTGGGTGCCAAAGAGAAGGCAGTGACAGGTGGTGGAAAGGGCCCATTGTCCACGAGGGTGAGGGTTACAGACGGTGATGCCTCCGGTATCCTGCTGGCATCTAATACTGCCCATCCGATCGATAACTCCCACTCGGCTGGTAATGGGGGGGATTCACGAATCTTGGGAGAAAAAGACCTTCAGGCAGTTTCGCGCACCATAAAAAATAACAGTCGTGCGAACCCGCTCAATAGACGTCCTGATGAACACTAGTTGAATGTGGGTCATGACTTGGGCCTTGCTGAGCTAGTTGAGCTCAATATGACTTCATTGGTTGGGAAATTCAGTTACAATGCGATGCACCGCCGTGACATTGTGAAGTGGGTTTCGCGGACTTGGGCCCCTATTCTGGATTACACCCCGCAGATATCTATCCTTGTCGAGGGATGGCTTGGCTTCAAATTTCAGGAGGAGGCTAATGCCACGTTGATCTTGGAAAAAATGTGGTTGAAAGGTTCTAGCAGTCTCATGCTCCAACATTGGTTCAATGATTTTGATCTGCGGTGTGCGAGGATAAAGCTGCGAAATCTTTGGGTTTTGTTGCCTGATTTCCCTCTGGTTGTGTGGAACTGGGAAGCTTTTGAGCTGGCTGGTAACAGGTTGGGCCGGTTTCTTCATCTTGGTGTGGATGTGCTAAAGGGGGTCGATAAGTGCATTGGGTGCATCCTGGTAGAGGTCGATGTCTCCTTCGGCTTGATTGACGAGCTGCACATTGAGTGGCGGGGGGCGGCAGTTCACCTAGATTATTGACTATTGGGGGGTCCCATTCAGATGCTCAAACTGTAAGGCGATGGGCCATTTGTGGGGAGATTGCTCAGGCGCCTCGACCGGTCGGGATTCTTCTCAGTCCATTGAAGATGAGGCTTATTGGTCTTCGGATGAGTGTAGTAACAAATATTTGGACATTGCCGGTCCATTGGATGGCTTCTCCAACAAGGTCACACCTCCTTCATCGATCCCAGTCGATTATCTAGGTAAGCTTCAACTATATGATCCTTCATTCTTCCATTCATTGAATGAATTAGAGAAAGCATTCATTATTTATCTTGAATTAAAAAAATTTCTTTGGATCATAATGATATTGGAACTGTATCGGTTCCTCCTTCTCCTATGGTGCCCGACTTGGAAAATCCTATTAGCTCGGAGGGGTCCACTCCGAAGGAATTTGTATCTAGTGATGGTAGGGGTTCTGATTATCAGTCACGGGATGGGACTATTCATATTTCTTATGATATTGAGCCTATTGGTTCGGGGGTGTCAGGATGGGGATTCAGTGGACGGGGATACTGTTCCCCTTGTGGCTACTTCACCATCAGAGTTGGTCTTGGTGTCGGGATTGGCACAGGACTGTGAGTTCACTCCTTGGAACAACTATGTTGTATTCATGTGCCTTCTTTTTCAGAAGTTGTTAAAAAACCTACTTTTCACAAAAACCGTGAGGTGTCGCCGGTTTTGGGTCCCATTGTAACTTCATCAGTGAACGACACTTTAAGGAACAAGGTTGGACATGGGGCTCAGGAGGGGGGCTTCGTGGTGGAGCTCTCACCTCTAAAAACTTGGAGCCCCCATAAGGGTTCTAAACATAATGCTATTGTTTGTAATCCGGATATTTCGCTGGGGAATGATGTGGTTTCTCCCACTTTTGATTCCAGGACACTTAAAGATATTAAATCCCTTGCTAGGGTTAAGAAATGATCTATCTCTCATTGAACATTCAGAAAGTTGGGGGCCTCCCAAAACAGCTAACCCTCAAGCAAATCTTGGTGGTTAATAATCCGAATTTAGTTATGCTTCAGGAAACAATGGTCTCTCAGGAAAAAGCTCGGGTTTTTTTCACTGAAATTAAACCCTTCTGGAAGATGTGTGCAATAAGTGCGGTTGGTTTGTCTGGTGGCCTACTTGCGGCCCGAAATCCACAAATTTTGGATTTGCATCTTTTTGTAACTCAGGCGGGTATTCTGCTCACTAGTCAATTGGTTGGTGTTGACCGGGAATTAAATTTTCTCAATGTGTATAGGCCCTATTCTAATATACAGGTTTTATGGGACCTGGTTTGCACGGATAACTTGCTCAATTTGGAGAATTTAATTCTCAAACGGGACCTCAACTTCACATGGTGGGTGGGTGAAGTTTGGGGGAAATTTGCAAAAATTGATACTTTGGGGTAGTTTTTTAGTAATGTGTTCTCTTCTCGACACTTGTTGGATGTTGAACCGCCCCCCTTTCTCCTACTTGGAAGAATGGTAGGGATGGGGAGGATTACATTTCCAAAAGACTAGATTGTTTTATTGTGGCTGCGGATCTAGTTTCATGTTTCTCTCATCATCATTCTTGGATACAACAATGTCGTATTAGTGATCATCTCCCAATTTTTCTCCAATTCGAGTTCAATGACATAAAGGCCAGTTATCCTTTCAAATTCAATTCTACATGGTTAAAAGATCAGGATTTTCAAGTTGAAGCTACTGCATTTTGGTCTTCTCTGATTGTGGAACCGGGGGTATCTACCATGGTTTCTTTGGAAAAAAAAATGACATGTCTTGAGAAATTTACCTTTCGGTGGGAGAAAAAGAAACGTTTTTAATGACGGAAGAGCTCTTGCGAGTCAAGAGGGAGATTGAACTCATCCTCTCTACTTATATGTCATCCTCTGTTCCTAGACCAGACACTATCTGATTGTTGCGGTTGGAGAGGAAAAAACAGGTTTTTCTAAGTTTTCAGGAGGAAACGTGGCGCCTGAAAAGCCATGCTTTGTGGATTCAGGCTAGGGATAACAAAACAAAGTTTTTCCATAAATTTGATGACTCCATAAGGAACCAGAATGCTATTTGGGAACTCAACAATAGTGTTGGATCCAATATATCTTTTGTAAAAGATCTTCACTCGGAGGCAGTCCAACATTTTCAACATATATTCACGGACCCGAAATCTACTACGTTACTAGACCAGTTCAAGGTTATTAAGGAATATCCCAGGCTCTTCTTGGATGAGGAAGGTGACACTATATACACCTCGGTTAATCTAACAGAAGTGGAAAATATTCTTAAAGGCTTCTCTAAGGAGAAGAGTCCTAGTCCAAACGGTTGGTCTATGGAACTATTTATAGCTTTCTTTGATATTATGGGACAAGACATTCTAAATGTTGTGGAGGAATCCAGGATGATTGGTGAGGTCTCGGGTGAGATCAATTCCACCTTTTTGATGCTTATCCCTAAATGCTCACATCTGGAGGATTTCAATGATTTTCATCCTATCTCACTCTACAACCTAATATACAAGGTCATCGCAAAGATCATAGCGGTGAGCTTGAAGCTTGGATTGTCCAAATACATCACTAGGAACTGTTGGGTTTTCTTCATGATCGCCAGATTTTGGATGCGGTTGGGGTGGCCCAGGAGTTTTTTCACTCTATCAAAGAGAAACATCTTGAAGCAATCCTCTTGAAATTGGACTTGGTAAAGGCTTATGACCGTGTGAACTGGTCTTTTTTGAGATTGATATTGATCCAGATCGGTCTCCCTTGGGTGGTCAGTAAATGGTTTATGGGTTGCGTCTCATCAGTTAATTTTGTTGTTATTATTAATGGTGCGCCCATTGTTTTCTTCAAAATCTCTCGGGGGATACGTCAGGGCTTCCCTCTCTCACCTTTATTATTTTTTCTGGTCATTGAGGGGCTCAATAGACTCATTCATGTAGCTCGTGGGGAGCAAAAATTCATGGGTTTAAAAATCACTCCTAGTGCTGTGGTGACCCACACTCTCTTTATGGATGATGTACTGTTATATGGAGGTGGTTCACTAGCATAATGGAGTCATTTAAAATGGGTTCTAGATATCTTCTGCAAAGCCTCAGGTATGCTCATGAATAATGATAAATCTGTTCTTTTATTTTCTGATGTGGATGTGGTTTTTTTCGAGCGGATTAGGAACTTGCTGCCCTATAATGTTCAACCGTTGGAAAATGGTACAAAATATCTTGGCTTCTTTCTCAAGCCAAATAAGTATAGAGTGCAGGATTGGCATTGGCTTTTAAAAATATTTGATAAACGGATAGCCCACTAGTGCTAGAGATGGTTGTCACTGGGTGGTCGTCTTACCTTGGCTAAATTAGTCCTATAAAATCTGGCGGTGTATTGTCTCACTTTGTGCAATGTCCCTATGTTGATTGTGGATGGGATCCGTAAGTGCATTTTTAAGTTTCTTTGGGGTGGTGGGGATGTTAAGGGACATTATCATGTGGCTGGATGGAAACAATTAGCTCATCCTTACCATTTGGGTGGCTGGAACATTAAGAACTTGGCACAATTTGGCAAAAGCTTTAAAAGATAAGAGTCTCTGGAGGGCCCTTTTCTCTAACTCTATGTGGAGTGTGATCATCAGAGATAAGTACCTTAAGAAGTGTTCTGTGATCCAGTGGTTCAGGAATGGGCCTTAGGTTATTGAAGGTGTCTCAAATATTTGGAAGGGTTTACTGGAATCTTTCAAGATTATTTCTTCATGGATTTCCTGGACTCCAGGGAATGGTCGTCAAATTCGGTTGGGTGAAGACCCTATTCTGGGGGGTCCGGAGGTGTTTCTGCTCTCCTCTGAACTGAAATATTTTCAGAGATCTATGGGATATTACACTCTGAACCAGATTACAACATATAATCATGTTCACTGCTGGCAACATTCTTGGATTTTGGCTCAACAGCTGGGTATTTCGGGCTCTTTGGGGGTGGAATGGTCTGATTACATTATGGGGCTTCAAAGAATTAATCTTCAGCTTTGTGAGAAACCTGACAGTGTGGTTTGGTCATGGAACACTGAGATGGGTGTGGTTACGGCTTAGTTGGCTTACGAGTCCCTTATCTCATCTGTTGCTCCTATTCTTCGTAGCTGGTACAAATTAGTGTGGTCACTAAACATTCCTCTCGAGTTGAAATATTTTATCTGGATGGTGTTTGATAATCGGATCCTTACCTGGGACAATCTCTTGAAAAGGGGCGGATGTGGTCCAAATAGATGTGCTTTGTGTGGTTGTGGGGAAGAATCGGTCACTCACCTCTTCTTTACTTGTCTGTTATCCCGTGCCATTTGGCAGGACTGCTGCTCTCGGGTGGGTGTCTCATGTAGTGGGGCATGCCTGTTTGTTGTGGAAATTCCCTGTGAGTGGTCTTCTGCACGGCGGATGGAGTTATCTTTGCCTATTTTTGTGTCCTAGGGTATTTGGAAAGCTCGTAAGCATTTAATCTTTGATGGGGTGTCTTCTCCGCATTACTGCCTTGGTAACTGCATTTTAGCATCTTTCTTTGAAGTGGTTGGGTCATCCATACCTGCTCAGTCGGTTCCATGATTGTCTCCGCCGGGTGAGGTGTCATGGCCATGGGGTGCTTTTGATGGTTCCTCACAAATGGGCTTGCAGGTTGGTGGAGTGGGGGCAGTTATACACCTTGCTGTCAATCATTGTATCAAAACTTGGTTTAATTGTGGCAAGGGGTTGAATACGCACAGTGAGCTCATTGCACTTTGGTTGATTCTGTTTATTGCATAGGATCGAAACATCCCTCTTTTACGTATTCTTGGTGACTCCCGTGTGATCATTGGATGGGCTCGGGGTGTATTTTCACTAAAGGTGCTCCAACTTGACTACTGGCTCTGTGATGCGCATAAGTTGATCAATTGTTTTGGGCAAATTTAATTTGCTCATATTTTCCAAGAATTCAATTCTCAGGTGGATGATCTCTCCAAACAGGCTCTTACTTTTCCTGAAGGCACCATATTTGTGGAGGAATGGTGTGATGGCATCCTTGTTGATCACTCCTCTATGGATTTATTTTGAGTTTGAGGTTGGATCGTCCTATTACTTGATCCTGGTTTCTGTCTCCATGCAGGTTTCTAGTTCCTGTGTTGATGTTGTGTTTGGGGACCTTTGGGTTCTTTTTGGTTCCATTTGTGGCCTATGTTGGGGGGGGGGGGCTTTTTTTCCTTGGTATTTTGTCCAGTGTTGGATTGGTGCTATATTTTGGTCCATTTCTTATGATTTGGGGACTATGTTTATTGTCCTGTGTGGAATCCTTTGTTTTCAGTGTCTTTGGTATTCGTCTCGTGTGGAATTCTATGTATTTTCTAGATATGTTGTTATGTTCTTCATGCTTCATATTTTGTTGTATGTCTTTCGTCCTAAGTGGACTTCGTGACAGCTTGCTGGTTTGGAACATTGTATCCCACCTTACTATTTTTAATATAAATGGTATGACTTTTTTTCTTATGAAAAAAATGAAAAAAAAACTCGGTAGTAGGGTAGATAGTAATGATTATAGCCACTAGTTTGAAAGGTGAGTTTTATGTATTATTGAGAGCCAATGGCATACACACAACCCCGTGTAGCATTTAAAGCTCTGCACTAGAGTGGATAATATTGGTGAGAGTCAAAGATAAGTTTGAAAGGTGAGTTTTATGCATTATTAGGAGGGTTTTTAAAAAGCACGGTAAAAGAGTAAAATTTATTTGAAATATTGATAATTTTGATAAAATTGATTAGAATGTTATATAAATTGTTATAAATCTTGAAAAATCCAAATGATTTGAGTTATTATGGATAGTGAACATTTGTGGGTGGAATTTGTACGTGGATTTTTAGATGATGAAAATAAAAATATTTAAACATAAAGTCAGTAACTATTGAGACCAAATTTTATTTCTTGGACTTTAAGAAATTACTTTGTTTGTTGTAACAAATTATTCCTATGCTCAAAAAACTTAAAAAGAAGTATACACCATCTTTCTGACAACTTAAAAGATTAGAAAAAATAGTTTTATAAATTTGTATAATAAATAACCTCTCTAATTTAAATAATAAAAAATAAAATTTCTACAATTAATTATTTTATTTTATTTTTCTATATTTTAATAAAAATATTTAAAAAATAAAATATTTTATGAAAATTTATTCATTTACATAAGTATTTTGTTGTAGCTTGGGTGGTTGGGAGGAAAAATTATTTCCCTTCCCACCTAGGTTCAATTCCTGTAAGTGACATAATGCTCTTGTTGAGCCCTATTGTAATGATTGTATTTCAAGCTTTTCTTGATTCCTTCGGAATAATAAGACGATGAATTTTTCCGCTGAAAAAAAAAAAGTATTTCCATTATTTGATTAGAGTGAAATAAATTAACTATTATTTTAGTAATAAGAATCACTAATTTGCCAGTACTTGTTAACATAAAAGTTATAATAAATTGCAAAATAAATATATATGATAAGCAAATTAATTTTCTTAAAGTAATTTTTTAAATAATAAACCTAATATATAATTAATTTAGTTTTTAACAATTCAAAAAATAAAATAAAATAAAGAATTCTATGGTTAATAAAACATATAAAATTATTTAATATTAAATAGTGAAAGAATTTATTTCTTTAATGTAAGTCATTAGTGTAGGGCCTATATTTATGAGTATTAGTTTTATGATAAATAAAAATAGTTTTAATAATTTTTTTAAATACTAAAACTTATGATTGTGTTTATAAGATTTATTTTTACAACTTAAGTGAAAAATAAATAAAAAATAAGAATGTATGTATCAATATGATGTAGCATAGTAGAGTTTAAGTGGAGGGAAGTGTTCATCTATCCCAAAATTGTAACATAGTGATGAAAGTTTAACGATGAAAAGTTTACGGATTTGATCCCTCTCGATACTTTGTAGAACTAAAATTAAATAAATCTATAGTAATTTCAAAATTTTCAACAAAACCTTTCATATTGAAAACAACCAAACCTTTCACTTTCACACTAATATCTAGTATCTAACAAATTTAAACTATGTTTTGTTCATACATAACTACCTCTTTATTAATGAATAGGAATATAGTTATAATTAATGACTTAAGAAATTGAATACGCTCAATGGAACATTTTAGGATTCTGTAATTAACGTATATGCGTTTTTCCGTCTTACGTTTTGGACTTACATGAGTCTTACTTATGTCATATATGTGTTTTTCCGTCTTTACGTTTTGGACTTACATGAGTCTTACTTATGTCATTGTATTGAAGTTTCTCCATAAGTCTTACTTATGTCATGTGATGTTTCTTAACTATTGCCATTGTAATGGGGTTACTCCATAATTGGAACAAACTTTCCAAGTTACTCTTATGACTTATGTTTTGGTCTATGTTATGAAATGTGAAATGTAGTAAGGTAGGTTATCAGCCATAATACTGGAAATTTGGTGAAATGGGGATTCAAATACTTCAAACATGTAATTGGTCAAATTTATGCCATCTCAAAAGATTTGGCATGCTATGTATCCCAAAATTTGTAAGCTTATGAATGTTTCTTCATAAATCTATATTGTAAAATGAAGTAATGTTTTAGGGAAAGCTACTCAAGTACTATTCTAACTCGTTCATGTTGGTGAGTCAAAGATATATTACATAGATATGCAAATGAGGGTATTTCTATTGGATCTTAGTTTATAGGATTCGATGTTTAACACATCGATGATAGAAATGTGTTGTGGAACTCCTCCGGGTGTGTAACTACATTTCCTTTGTTTCCTACAACAATAATACATTGTCAACATTGATGCCTTTATATCATCATCTAAAACAATGTGCATTTTATGTTATGCAATTCAGATTGTGAATGGAAGGCATTCGACCAATGTATGTGTTGCCTCATTTGATTGGAGTTGCAATGGCATTTTCAAGTATATAGAAAGGAGTGCTTCGCCACTACAAGGATAGAAACAATGTTGTATGGAATGCATTGAGTTATATGACTTACTCTCAACTACCAAAGGAGCTGACATGGCTATTAACCAAATAATCATGTATCCAATGACACTATGATTGGAAAGGAGAAGCAAGATTCATACTATTTGAGACTACTACTTATCAAATTTCTTTGGCCTCCAATATAAATAGTGAAATTTGTTTGATACATGTGAATCCATGAAGATGGGTGTCTATTTTGGGGGGTCTTATGAGAAAATAGATCTGATTTTTTCATGTTTTTCAACTTTGGGAGAACAAAAGTGATATTTTTGTTTAGAATTTCATTTTTTCAATAAAAAGAAAAATTTTAGAGAATTATGTTATCTTTCTATTCATTATTTTTTCAAATTTTTTTATTGAGATTTGATATGTCAATTTGATAAATGTTTGACAGTGTGTTCTTATAAAATGAAAGGACTAAAAAATAATCATTTTTTTTTATGGGCCTGAAATCATTGTTAAACTTGTGTTTTGTAAAAACAAAATATGCTACGACAATCTACACAAAATGTACTTAGGCATGACTATAATTTTGTAACCAATGGATCTATATACAAATTATTATATATTTTTGAATTCGATCAATGGGGAAAGCTTGTCGATTTTCAACATCTTTGTTTTGACAGGACATTTCTCTCAATTTACATTAAAACTAAAACATCTAAGAATATCCTTATGAAGTAGACACTCCAATTAACGACCCCATATTTTTTTCAATTTTTTTAAGGTGTATTTTTTAAGTTAGGGATTGTTCATTTCACCGCATTTTGAAAGAGATAAAACCAAAATAGACACATGTTAACAAAGAAAAATAATTACAATTATCAGATCTCACCTAAACACAACAAAATCTATACCAACGGAGAGTGGATTCAATGACAAAACTAATGGTATCAAGTCCGACAATCGATTTGCACTGTAACAGATGGTTTTTCCCTTCCGAAAATAGAGAAACCTGAAACTAACAAAGTTTTCAGCTATCAGACGGTATTCGACCGAATAATTATTCGGTCAAAGAGTGGTTTTCCGTTAACAGCCTATTAAAATTAACAACGGTTGTTCGGCCAAAAAAAAAACCGCAAAAATATCCCCTCGGTTGGAAAAAAAAAAAATTTTAAATTATTTGAGATTGTATAAATAATTCTAAATTAGTCATAATTTCGCATCTCTTTTTTTCGTAGAGGTCTTTATAAAATATTTTTGAAGGGGTTTTTTCAAAGGAGATTTCTTTCCAAGGAGTTCTTGTTTCTTTCCAATGGGTTTTTTCAAAGGAGATTTCTTTCCAAGGAGTTCTTGTTTCTTTCCAAGGGGTTTTTTCAAAGGAGATTTATTTCCAAGGAGTTTTTCTTCAAAGTAGATTTCTTTCCAAGGAGTTTTTCTTCAAAGGAGATTTCTTTCCAATGATTTTTTCTTCAAATGACTCTTACAATATTTTTATAAGGTGATTTTTTGCTTAAAAAATTTTTTAAGTAAATTTCTCTTCATGTTTTTATAAGTGGTTGAAAGAATAAAAAAAAACAAATTTAGTAACTATTTTTAAATCTTAATTTTTATTTTTTTTTACTATAAAGTGGTGGTTCTTTAATTTAACCTCTACATATTAAACAATCATGGGTAATTAAAAAAACTGCCAAAAACATGATGATGATGCTCATAGGGAAAGAGAAAGACTCAGATATCATGCCAAAAAGCAAGGCTTGCACAAACAAAAGAGACAATTATTGAATATGTAAATACTGATTTACATCATAATGTTAATTAAATGGATATTGAAAATCGAGTACAAGAAGAACAAATTGAAGCTGAAGAGACCATTGTTGAAGATGTAAATAATGATTTACATGCTAATGTTGATTAATTCAATATTGAAGATCGATTTCAAGAACAAGAAATTGGACTTGATATGTATATATCATGTATTTTCCAAATTCATTTATTATAATGAATTGTAATTTTGGATATATGTTTAATTAAATTTAACTGAATGTATAGGTGCTTTCACCATTGACGATGAAATGTTAGAAGACATTTATTGTGACAAATATAGGGAAAAATAGCCAAACATGTTGCACGATATCATGTTATGCAAATTTATGATTATATTCTCAAACAATATTCAATAACAGGAAAAATGCAAATTTTGAGATGTTTATTAGTGTCCAAGAAGTTAAGAGGTGCTATGTCATTATTGGGTATTCACAAAGCGACAAAAGAGTCGAAATTGAAACAAAATGTGATAGAAAATATAAGTGATGTAATAAAAAAAATTGGAAAATCTAGGAAGAAAGATACCAAAGCTGCAAGTACATCAATTATTACAGCTAGTACTAGACAAAATCGTTTGAAAACACAACTGGAAAAAACAATAGGAACCTCAAAAAAGACATTATACAAACATAACAAATTCAGAATGCAAATAGATGAAGATGATGAACTTGTTTGTTGGGCAATTATTTGTAGATAGCCTTACAAATATAGAATGAGAGAAAGTGTTAAAGATATTGTACATAAATATTGGTTGGCACATGCTCAAGTTTCACCAAGTTCAAGGGATGTGATACAACAAAGAGTATCATGAAATGAATATGAAATCCATGAAAAACATATAATGGAAATGACACAAGTACAATTGTTCAATAAATTCAAGGAGGATCATCGTAGAATTAATATGTCAATCACTATATTTGGGCAACAAAAACCATGGTATGTTAGACCTATTACTATTCGTGACACATGTTGTTGCCATTATCATGCGGAATTTGAATTATTTTACGACACGTTTCTTGAATTTGGTAAAAAAAAATTGACAAATTCATGACCTCCTCCCACAATACGTGAATTCATATCTCAAATTCTACATGAGAGAGATCACGATGAACTATTTTGCAATAAGAAATGTGTCAATGGAAAACATTGTCATCATTGTGGAAATCTAGTTTTATTTCACAATAAATATCCTATTGATAATGATCAGTCATTGTCAAATGTAACCATTGATTGGAGAAGATATGAATACATCAATTATGCTACAAGTTCTAGTGATGCACTTTCCAAACGAATTGATTTGCGAGAAGATAAAATATGTGCAATAGATTTTCTGGAGAAATTTGAAAGTGAAATTTACAAATACACCAAGCATTCACATAGAGTACGATGGCAAGACCTTCAATTCAAACATTCTCGTCAAATTTTTCCACCCAGAACAATTTTGTCCGTGGTCAATTTTTCAGAATACTACACATTTGCTACACAAAAGGAGATACTAAGTGAATACTATCATTCTGACCAAGTTTCGATATTTGTCCATGCTCTATATAGACATTCTCAACTCAATGTTGATGGTATTGAAAGCACGTGTGACAATCGAGATGTGATTAAAGAATATCATTTTTATATCAGTCATGATCGTACACACGATACATGTTTTGTTCAACATTGTATTGAAAATATTTTCTATGAATCATTAAAAAGACGTGAAGTTAAATTCAATGAACATTGGATATGGTCGGATGGATGCGTGGGACAATTTAAATCTTCACGGTCATTTTTTTTGGTTATGTCGACTTCATAAAGCATCGAACATTAAACATCGTTGGAATTTAATCTTTGAAATTGGATATGGAAAAGGTGAACAAGATGGTGCATGAGCATGTATAAAAAGAGCACTTCGAATATGGAAAATGAACCATTCTTCCGTGCGATTTCATCTAAAGAGCAATGGTCCTTGTTTAATCACAAACAAGGACTCCAGGATTGTGAAGCTTATGCTAAATTAGAGCAATGGTTATTTACAACAAACTGATGAAAATTCATCAAATTGTTGTCTAAAATCATTGCTCTAATTTAGCATAAGATTCACAATCTTGAAATCCTTGCTTATGATTAAAAAACAAAAAATATGTAAATCCCCATTTGCCATGATTTTAGCAGCATCTATAGTTCACCAACTACGAAAGTGTTACCTGAACATTGAACATATGAATCATTAGTTAAAATTGAAAGTATGAATCATTTAAGTTCACATAACTGAAATCATGGAAAATGGAGATAATGATCATTTGATTTTTAATCACAAACTTAGACTCCAGAATTGTGAAGCTTATGCTAAATTAGAGCAATGGTTTTTTACAACAAACCGATGAAAATTCATCATATTGTTGTCTAAAATTATTTCTCTAATTTAACATAAGATTCACAATCATGAAATCCTTGCTTATGACTAAAAAAACAAAAAATCATTAAGTCCCCATTTGCCATGATTTCAGCAGCATCTATAGTTCACCAACTACGAAAGTGTTACCTGAACATTGAACATATGAATCATTAGTTAAAAATTGAAAGTATGAATCATTTATATAAGATTCAAGTTTATTGTACATACAATCTACAACACCCAAACAAACTTGAATTGAATTTACAAACTTGATCTTTTCGATTTAAGCATAGTTATGATGAGATCATATTTTACGAAACATGTGTATATATAACATACATATACTTTAAACATTAAAACATGTGTACTAAATACATGGATTAATTTGAACATTACATGTACTCTAGAGCTTTAAACCAATATCCTAAAACCATTTCAAGATTGAACATTAAACTAGATATAAGATTGACTATCATTATGAAAGAAAATCGTAACTTGTACATACAAATTTAATAATACATGCATTCATGAACATCATGCAAAATCATATTCTAAGCATTTACCACACAAAAGTATGCTATGTAATTAACCCAAAAAAAAATTAGATCATCCAAAGCAAATACAAAATATGTAAGTTCAATGTACATATATAATCCAAAAATAAAGTTCTTGAATGTCCAAAACAACTACAATATATGTATCAACATGCAGATATATGCAATATGGTTGTATGAGAAAACAAAAAAAGACCAATAAAAATATTTCTCTAAATCAAAGTCCACCAATATCATCCGCGTTGGTGTTCTCTTTGTCTCGACAAGTCCCAACCTGCAACATGTATAAAAGCAAATTATGAATCTCATAAATTATTTAAACAATTTTAAACTAAATTCAAAAGTTAAAATGTTAAACTTATAAAAATAAAATTGAAAAGAATAGTTCAATTATAAACAAAATTACCTCAGCCCCAATGTCCATGTCCATCAAAGATCCAATATCCTCACCACTAATGTCCATATTTTCCCGTGTTTCCTGAAATTTAAATTTTGTTAATAAATAAAACATTGTGCAAGTAAAATAAACTAAAATTAAGCAATTCACTTAAAACCAAAACAAAAAAATTGAAACCATGAGCTCACAAGAGATGGAAAATCATCAAAAAATTTGGAACCTAAATGAACCTGCATGGATAAAACCATTTTCAATTTCAAAAGGTGTTTACATTAACAATAGGATACATCGATTACTTAAAATTCTAAAAAAGAATACAATATCTTTCAAACATAAATATAAATCTATAAATAATAAATATACCTCTCTAAGATGTTATTCTACATTTTCACTAGTGGAGGGTCGAAAATCATGTTCATTCAACATTCTAAAAAACTGCAATCAATAAACATTTACTCAATGTATTTATTACTATATATCAAAAAATACATAATGTCATAGATATAATGTAACAAAAAGTTCAATTCAAAATGAATAAAACAATTAAATAGATTGTATGTACATAAACAACATACCTCTCCTATACTCGATGTGTCATGGGATAGGACATATGAAGCTATATCGCGATAAACCTTAGCATAATCCCTAAGATCTTCAATGCTCATTGCATCTACCTCATCATTCATTTTGTAAAAAAACTTTTGACAAATAGTGGCTCAAGCCCTCTCTCGAACCAATACCACATCAATTCCTACAAATGACGACATTAAACCTTCGGCAACAAAATCCCTTGCAATTGTCCCAAGTTGGGATGTGGGCTCCATCTTCAATTTTAAAGTCACAAACCTAGCTAGGTGAGATATTTGGGATGGAGGTTGAAGAGTTAATGTGGGATCTCTAAGAGCACATTTTCGATCATATATTCGCCCATTTCCAACTCCATAAAAGCTAGAATGAATATCGGTATAGTCTGGCTTCATATTTAAAAAAAACTTTGCATAAAAAAATCGGGCGAAATAATTAGGAACCTCATCATTCCATGGAAACCTACCATAGGCTGCAAGGAACCGATCATATAATAGATGTGCAAGTTCAAGGTGCTTGAAATATTGCACTTTCAACATTTTTTTCTTTAATCCTTCTTTGAAGTTAAACATTGAATTGGCATGTTCTTTGGTCACTCTCTCCTTCATAACAACCCACTTGTCCAGACCCATCACTTGTGCCCTTCTCCTCCGCATGAAGTCAAAAAAACCGTCCGTAGTTGGTCCAAGACCCTCATATAGCTCAATGAATTTTTGCAATGACCGTAAAACAATCTCTAGACTTTGTTTGCTCTGTGGAGGGAGATCCAAATTAGAAAGATCATGTTGCAACTTTTCATAGTGATATCTACATCATTCTAGGGTCATTTGTTAAACACCACTTTCCCATGGAAGCTCCTCAAGTATATCATATGGATAAGTTGTTATGGGTGTACAACCCACATCTAGTTCAGCATATTCCCTCCTTGCTCAACCTTCATCCCTCTGTGTAGAATTACGAGCCTCTTCTAAACCTTTCTCTGCTCAAAGAAAAACACAGTTGTGTGTAAACATACAAACTTTTTGAACACCAACAAATTACAATTGATACATGTATTAAAACATAAATGTTCATACCAACAGAAGGTCGAGATAGACGTTCTCCCATAGAATATACGAGGGAATCATCTGTGCCCCTTTGGCCTAACTGGTGATCAGATGAATGTGAACTATACAACAAGCTTGGATCCTGAGGTGAAGCCGGCAACCTTTAATTATCAATCGAGACACCAATTCCTGATGACCGTGATGACCTCCCCATAGCATATGTCGTTGTACCAGTAGACCTTATACGCTTTTTCCTCGAAGACCCCTCTCTTTCCATTTGATAAAGTGTCTACATTTACACAACTATCAACTCATAACATATTCAAATTTTACATGTTTTGATATTAAACATTCCAAACATTTAACCTAATCTCCCAGAGAAATATGTTATGTTATATAAGACAAGATAAAGATTGTGATTAAGTGTTGTTATGATTTCCTAAGTCGAACCCTATAACAGTTAAAGCATAGTGATGTAAATTGAAATGTATACCTAGGGTACTAAAGGTGTGATGCAACGAAATGATAGGGGCAATGAAATCCACTAGGGATATAGGATGTTATCTTGGTTCTGTGGGCACTTGAAGAAAAGTAAATTGTTAACTTGATGGACTAAAGCTTTTGGATGTCGTCCTAAGTTGAGGATAGCCTTAATTAAGACTGGATATTTTCTGCAAGCGAATAGTAAGCTCCTATGACCTATGTATTAACGTAAAAGCTAATTACTATTAGATGATCCTAAAGAATATTTAGGAATTATCCTAAATAGTAAAACATTTGCAGTACATGACTTGTGATCATTGTTCAAATCCTATGATAAAGGAGGACGCACTCCCTATTGAAAAGGTGGATAATGAATATATTTAAAAGAAACCTAAATGCTAAATAACAGTGGAGGATGGAAGTTAGGTTTTTCCCTCAAAAAAGAGAATTTGAATCCATTTAAGAGGGGGGCACATTCATTTAAGGGGTAACAATCTTGATGGGAAGAAAAACACCTTCTCTAAGTAGGAGTAAGGCATCTTCGGGTGATGAATAGTTTTAGATTGTCTTTTGCTTACCTTCGTGAAGGGAGAAGAATGAAACCTAATTTTATACTTTCATATTTTATAAATAATGAGATTTTGGATAAAACCCTTTTAATTTAAAAAGACAACACACTATAGAAGTCCTTTATTGTATGAAACGTGATCTATTTTTGTTGGAAATTTTAATACTATGTTTCTGAAACATGGTATATCCATATAAGTCAAACATCTCCTTTTACAAAGAGATCAAAGATCACAATACACCAATGTATATAGACAAAACCCTATGAAAATAAATGAAAGGGTTCATTGTTCTAAATAAAATAATATTCCTAAAGATCTCTCAACAAAGTAGCATAGAGAATGATTTGAATTTTTTTTTTAAACTATGTTTCAAATTACAACTTTGAAATCAAACGTGATGTATTGTAGGATTCGGGAAATATTTATGAAACGAAAAGTCAGGGTTTAGGGAGAAATGCATTGAAATCATAATTCCATGTATGAAATGACAAGTCAGGGTTTAGGGAGAAATTGGTGCTTGGAGTTGAGGTGGTCCAAAATACTAGAAACCATCTTTTGGAAATTTCCTAGTGGTTTCTTTGGGTGTTGCAAGTTTCCTTACCTCTCATAGTCCCTCATTTGGACATTCTCAACTAATGCAAGAAAAATGGATGGCGAACATTTCCATTTCTTGTTTTAAGATTCGGTGAACTGTGTGATGTATCCAATGGTATTCAAAAAATTTATGCTCTTTCTAACATGGTAGAGCATGTGAGTTTTTATACAGGGATGATTCTGGAATACTATGATATTTCAAAAAAGGATTTGCTAACTGGAAAGTCATTAAAAGAAAAAGAAAAAACTCTCCACTAAAGTCCTAATGTAATGTGAAGGCCATAGTTACTTTTATATTCCAAGTTGCATATTACCAGCATCTAGCTTTCGACTTGCCACAAGCCAAGTAGTGCTTTATTAATAAGTCATACTTTATAGTCATTGTTTTTTCCCATTCAGGTTTTTTTTTAGCTTGAGTATATGTGGAGGGATCATCTTGGTCTTTGCAAAGATGTGGCAAAAATTCGTGATTGGGGTTGTGGAGCTCACAATAGAGGCCACTTTGGTAAAGAATCTTGCAACTACAAGAAAAAGAAGGGAAAACCCTTATATACTAGTGCTCCCATATTTCACCCAGAAAAAGCCTATAGATATAAAAAGAAGAAGAGTTTCCAAAAAAGAAAGGATTTTGTCAAGAAACGCTATGCTCCTTCTGATAAAGAAAAAAAAATTATTTGTGGAAAGAAAGGCCACTGGGAAAATAAATGCCCCAAGAGAAAATCTAAGCCCCAACTTGTAGCAATGTTTACTGATGAATTAGATCCTACTTGGTGGGATCTTGACTACTGTGATGACGACCAATATCCTCAAGGAGAAATAGTTTTTCTCCCAGATGAAGGATCCTCTGATTCAGATGAATTAAATCCTTCCATGAATAAATTTGATCCCGCAGAATCCACCGACTCCTCTTCTAATTTCGAGCAAGATGCAAATTTAGGAGGGTGTGATGGTCCTCTAGAATTTAGTTTTTATATGTTTCCCACATCAAAGGATTCTCCTCAAATCAAAATTGTTGAAATTGATGAAATTTTATCTAGAACACCAACATATCAGTATGTTCTAAGGAAAGAATTAAAAGATGAAAAGAACAAGCTTTTAGCTCAACTAAAAGATAAATAGAAGCAACCAACCAGATCTGACTCTTTGTCTCTTAATATCAGCATGAATCCATTATTCTATAATCCAGCAAATCTTTACAAAGAATATCCCAATATTCATGAAGATAGACAAATATTCAGAAAAGATAAAGAGCACCTACTCAGGTTGCAGATCAAAGAAAAGAAAATCTCTTTGAAAAAGATTCTCAGAGAAATAGAAAAGATAAAAAGAATGCTAGAAATAACTATAAGAGAGCAAGATCAGCCCTCAGAAGAAGAAATGTGCAAAGCCTATGAAGAATCTATTAAGAGACCCAAATATAGAAGCACACCTAGCATTGATGAAGAAATATCAGCAAAAGAAGATGAGGAACCTACTTTGTTTCTTGATCCAAATCAAGAGCCAATTCTAGGACTATTTACTGGTCCTAAGTTATATATAAAAGTATGATTTTTCCCTCCAAAGTTCAAGCCATACCAGCTAGATTGCATGATAGACTTTGGCTTCCAGATGAATTTGGAAAAAGGAGGTGCCATGCCATCATTTTATTGGGAACATACTTCTGATCGCAACATAGAAATCGGAGGAAATCATGTACTTCTTCTTGGAAGAATTCCAGACTTCCCAATTAGGATTGAAGGTTTGCCATAATTTTTGTCTTTAAATAGATTAGAGACAATATAAAAAAGGATTGTATTTTAGGATCAGAGTTTTTGACTAGAGGGTGAATCCATGAATATGGGTGTCTATTTTGGGGGTCTTATGAGAAAATAAATTTGATATTTTCATGTTTTTCAACTTTGGGGGAACAAAAGTGATATTTTTGTTTAGAATTTCACTTTTCAGTAAAAAGAAAACTTTTAGAGAATTATGTTAGCTTTCTATTCATAGTAAATTTGTCAATTTTTTTTATTGATATTTGATATGTCAATTTGGCAAATGTTTGACAGTATGTTCTTATAAAATTAAGGGACTAAAAAATAGTCATGTTTTTAATGAGCCTGAAATCATTGTTAAACTTGTGTTTTGCAAAAACAAAATATGCTACGACAATCTCCACAAAATGTACTACTGCATGACTATAATTTTGTAACCAATGGATCTATATACTAATTATTATATTTTTTTGAATTCGATCAATGGGGAAAGGTTGTTGATTTTCAACATGTTTTTTTTTACGGGACATTTCTCTCAATTTACACTAAATCTAAAACATCTAAGAATACCCTTTTGAAGTAGACACTCCAATTAACTGCAACATATTTTTTTCAATGTTTTTTATGGTGGATTTTTAAAGCTATGAATGTTTCATTTCACCTCATTCTGAAAGTGATGAAACCAAAATGAACACATGTTAACGAAAAAAATAATTACAATTATCAGATCTCACCTAAACACAACAAAATCTATACCAACAAAGAGTAGATTCAATGACTAAACTAACAATATCAAGTCCGACAGTCGATTTTCACTGTAACAGTTGGTTTTTCGCTTCCGAAAATAGAGAAACCCGAAAACTGCGAAGTTTTGAGGTCTCAGATAGTATTCAGCCGAATAACTATTTTCCATTACGAAACCGTTAGAAATAACAACAGTTGTTTGGCCGAAAAATGAAACGCAAATTTTTGTTTGTCGACCGATAAAAAAAGATATTAAATTATTTATAATTGTATAAATAAAACTAAAGGAGTCATTGTTTCACATCTTTTTTTTTCGTAGATGTCTTTATAAAATATTTTTGAAGGGGTTTTTTTCAAAGGATATTTCCTTCAAGGAGTTCTTATTTCTTTCCAAGGGGTTTTCCCAAGGAGGTTTTTTTCCAAGGGGTTTTTCCAAAGGAGTTTTTTTTCCAAGGTATTTTTTCAAATGAGTGTTTTCAAAGGAGATTTCTTTCCAAGGAGTTCTTATTTCTTTACAAGGGGTTTTTTCAAAGGAGATTTATTTCCAAGGAGTTCTTATTTGTAAGGTCTGACTTTCTAGGTGTTTTTCTTTTTTTTTGTAAGAGTACAAAATATAAGTGAGGTCATAATACAACCTATCTTCCCTAGGCATGGTCATATATAAAACAGGCATGGCCACATAAACCAAATAACACAAATAAATCTTTGTAACATACCCATTACTTGAAACATTTTATGTTTGAGAGAAACATTATCTTAACTTTTATTGTAAAGTTTTATATTTGGCTAAGTGGCCAAGGATGACTGTAATTGCACAATATTACTATTTAATAAAATAAAATAACAGACACTCACTCAAAGAGACCGTTGAAAGAGTGTTTACTGAACCACTAGGTGGAATGGAATCTCGAGTAGAAGGCAATGGACAAGTTACAGGTCGGGGTATCGAACCCTGGAGAGGTGCCTCCAAAACATCTCTGTAAACCCTAAGAAAACGCAGCCTGTCGGCATCTCCAAACACCCCACTCCCTGCCAAATGAATGCCAGGATTATGCTCTCGTGGAGGTTAGTTCAAAGACACTTAGGGTTTGTCACTACTACCAATAAAGCCATGTGAAGATCGCCACGATGGATGCTATTAGGCATTCCACTTTGATACACTTGATTGCACTTTAATAACCATAGCTTCCACAAGTACGTAGAACCTGCGAGCATAACCATGCAACAAGGTTATGGTTCAACCTCCTTTATGGTTAAACATTGCAATATTTATATAGTATGGTCACCAAAGGTCCAAGGTCAAACCACTATCACACAAGTTATCCAAGCGTTATGCCATCGCACAATGTCCAAGGTTAAGGTTCGGCCATCCAATATGGCTAAACTTACAGCCATATTATAACATGGTTACATTATTCCTTAAGCCATTTAAACATGCCATGTTGTCAACCCTACAAATAGATTATTACGTAGATCACCTTTACAATCAAACCTTTGTGCATGGTATAAAAACTATAAATACCATATCAACACTATTGTATAGTTACAATAGTTATTATTACAATGCTCTAGTATTATAATAACCATCATATAAATTAATAGAAGAGAGTGCATAAATTATATAGTTTACAACTATAGACTTTTGTCAAGACACTATAATAACACTATCTTAAAGGTCATGCATATAGTGTGTAGGATCAACAAGATAGGCATAGAATTATAATAAAAACATTTGAGCTTAGGATATGATTCTATTACCATAGATATTTAATACATGTTGTAATTCTTATGAGTAGGATTTAAAATACCTTATCATTGATTTCGACACTCAATACTTTCAACATTATACAAATATATGTGTAATACAAATAACTTAAATGCCGAGAATGGAGTGTAATGGCTATACAAAATATAACTGAAGGAACAACTGGATTTGATCTCACCCGGGGTTACTTGAGTTACTCTATTTCCTTTTATAGCATTAAAGGCTAACTCAAGTTAAATAGGACCTCTTTATACTTTTTGAAATAGTATTACTCTTATCTGCAATCTGCAACATAAGTTCAATGCTTTAGCTAAATAGCTAAGTAAGCCTCGGGGTGCCCATAGGACCCGTGTATCACCAATAAGAAAAGGAAATAGTTAGCACATATAATGAATTCAGTATCAAGTCTATAAAGTATTGACAACTACATAAGAAAGCATAACTGATATAGGCTGCAAGAATTGAGGTAACAACATCCAACAACAGTATACTTTAGCTATAAAAACATCACGCATAGTTTGTAATACATTATACACACATAATCGACGTAACATGTCTAGTACATCGTGACGCCTAGTTAAACAACCAAACATTTATTATACTTCCGCATGGTAATCATAGCAATTAATGCTACTCTGAAAAATTTTAATTTTTTGTGATTTTTGTGATGTTACAATCTTTACACCTTATCACGATAGGGTATAGTACTTATATATAACTAATATGTTTGTATACTTCAATAACAACTTTTCCCCCTTATAAGTACAATTCTCAACATGTAGACTCAACTATAATTACATAATTGAATATATCCAATCTAAATATTACATACTTATAAAGATACTTAATTCAATATGCTATAAACCAAGTCATTTACAAATGTTAACTTCAAATACATACATAACTAAATCAATAATGTAATTAAATATTCCATCCATTAAATAACCAATTCATACCATAAATTAATGGTGTCATATACCCATTCACCACTTTTACTTTTCCTATATAACTTTGACATACTCTCTATTCCCTCATTTCGTGATGAGGCTATGGTTTTCAACTTAGTAAAGTCCCTTCTCATACTTTTCACATTCCTTGAAATGTCCCATTTATATACTAAAATCATTCATCCCACATCTTTAAATATCAAATTATAAAATAATAAAATTTTCACATTCCTTAAAATGTCACATTTATATACTAAAATCATTCATCCCACATCTTTAAATATCAAATTATAAAATAATAAAATGGGAGTAATTATTGAGATAATAATAAAGTAAAACAAATTCACTCCTATTCTTTTCACATTCTTGAAATGTCACATTCTACAATAATAGAACTCATTCCACATTTTAAACATTCTACAATAATAGAACTCATTCCACATTTTAAATATCAAGTTATAAAATAATCAAATGTGAGTAATAAATCTATAATGATAAAAGAGGAATTATAACCATATAAAACTTTTGATTTTTATTACGTCATTCCTAAGCATTTCTACCATAATTTGGCTTAACCCATTACACAATAATTTTAAACAATACCAACATGTAAACCTTGAACTTAATTTCATCGATCCTAACACAACTCCACAAACGTTATCATTATATGAAAAGTCTAAGCCTTGAATCTATATCATTCATAAATTAAGGTTCCTATTGGAAAATTTAGCATATTTTTGTTTAGTCGTGTTATTTTCCAAATTTGAGGTTAAGACTAGAGATATTTCTTTTGGTTTGCGAAAAATTTCATTAGTGCTTAGTTTTCATCTATTTTGTTTGCAAATCATAGGTTCTAGCTTGCATTTTTTTTCATATTCTAGGTTTCAAATCCTTTAACTTATTTATTGGTTAATAAAATATTTTGAAAAAATATTGATTAAGAAAATAATTATTTCTGTTCATTAACTTTTCTCTTGCATTTCATTTTATAGTATTGATCATTAACTTTTCTCTTGCACTGCATTTTAAAATATTGCATTAGTATTAATCATTAACTTTTCACTTGCACTTCATTTTAAAATATTACGCTAGTCATTTTCTAGTTTATCCCTTTAAAAAAAGTATAATTTGCATGAGGTAGGAGAAAAATCCTAGACATGTTTCGCAATGGAGGAAACTCTAGCTAGCTATTTTTTCGGATGGATGTAGTAAACAATGATTCTGGAGTTCTAGTCGCCACTTTTAGAGAGCCTAGTACCAACCAGTAAAAAGTGGGGATTAGTTTTTATATCACTGTTTACTATTTTTTATCTGGCCCTAGATTAGTTTAGTGGTTTCTTTTCTTGACCTGTTTTGTCGAGGTATCAATGTGTCAGCATGATAGTGATTTTCAAGAGACAGATGGTCCTGATGGTACTTAGATCCCTATCACATCTTATCCCTCGATTTCTGGTGCAAACATTCACATGTCGAAATGAGTGCCTTCATTCTCGTCTCAGACGCTTAGGGTTTTGGGTGTTCAAACAAACCCTAATCTTAATGTTTGTTTTGATATGACTACGCCGACGTCTGGGGTTTGTTTACCGAGTTTTGTGACTGCAAGGACATCTGTCGACCCATTATTCCATTTCCTTTGGAATCTCAGGGTGGGTCTTGTTTTTGTTGGTCTAACCGAGCAGTTGATCGACTTTTCTCGTCGGGGCCAGCAGGCGATAAGGAGGACAAGCTTAAGTTCAAGAAAGTTAAAAAGGGGGTGCATGTGTGTGTCTTAGGTAAGTACATTAATTTTGACATGGTGTTGGGTTTGTCTCAGAGGGATTTAATTGGAAAATTCGAATATATTAAGTCGTTCAGAGCTAAGATTCTTGATTGGATTCACTACAAATGGAAAACGTTCATTTTAAGCATGCCTAGGATATTAACTCTAGTTAATGGGTGGATTATTTTTCTTTTCCTTTCTGAAGAAGAAAGGCAGGATATTGAGGAATGCTATTGTATTGTAGGACATGGCTCGTTGGTGTTGATGTGCTGGCAGGGGGGTTTTGGCCCGAGGCGGGAGAAGCTTTCGAAGAGGCACCTTTGGGTGGTTTTTCCAGACTTTCCATTGCAGTGCTGGAATTTGAAGGATTTTATGGCTATGGCGAATACTATCTGTAGTTTTATATTAATAAAAGACCAACATTTGTTTGGCTCTGAAGAAAATCCCCTAGGGTTCTTGTGGAATTGGATTCACAAGATGACCTGCCAAAGGAGCTCGAGGTCATTTGGGATGGCATTACCTTTATTCAGAGTCTGGACTATTGGAATATTGCACTCAGATGCCACTATTGACGTGAAACCAAACACTCCAAAGCTTCCTTCCCAAAGGCATCATGCTCAGTTGCTGGCGAGGATCAGGCCAATGTTGTTTTAGATACTATTGAAGAGGGTTTTAGGTTTCCTATCCCTCTATACCACTCTTCGGCTAGATCCTTTGTGTGTAAGTTTGTTCAAACTTTACCTGTCTTATTAAAGTTCATGTTTGTGGATGATTTATTAATATCTTTGGCTCATTCTAGTTTGGGGGTTTCAGACTTGATTCCTGAGGGTGGTATTAATCTTCTGGAGTCTTTCACTCTGGTTCAGGAAAAAACTCCCCTCTTTGTGAGACCTTGCACATCAGATGGTGGTATGGATTTTATCTCTAATATTGATTCTGATTCCTTGAACTTTCAGCTAGCCACCTGGGCGAGGCCATCTCTTCTCCCTTACACAGTTCCGGTTTTCCTCCATTAAAGTGTCTCCAGAATCCTCCATTATGGATACACATCACCTCTTCTCCAGTTCAAGACCCTTCTCATACTATTTCCCTTTCTCCAATCCCTTAACAGGATTTTAAAAACCCTATCCCTCTTTTTTTTTGCTTTGAATTCCGACTGCCCTGGTATTTTCATGGTCTCATCGATTTTCAGTGGTAATGTCACGATTAGAAAATCTAGGAAATCAAAGAAGCATAAGGGTTCTGGGCCTCCTTCTTGTTCGATGGAAGCTTCTGTAATTTATCATGATGTCATATTACCTCCTAATTTTTGTACCAACCTGAAGGTATCTTTACTCTTTTCCAAAGGTCTATCCAAAGAGATCTCCTCCTCTTCCAATGCTCGGTCTCTTAGAGAGAATGAAACCCTCAAGGGGGTTATTCAATGAATCTGCTTTCTCTGAATATTTGAGGGTTGAGCATTGGACACAAAGATACTGCTTTAAAGGGAATATTAGACAAGATCAGACCTAGTATTATCCTTTTGCAGGAGACAATGATCTCATCGATGGAAGCTTGTAACTATTTTCTTCAGCTTAAACCCTCATGGGGAGTCTATGCTATGGATTCGAATGGGTTATCTAGGGGTACCCTCGTGTCATGGAATCCAAAATTGGTTGAATTAAGTGTTTTTTTCTACTTTTGCAGGTAGCTTACTTGATGGAAAATTGAAAGGTTTTAGAGGAGTGTAGGAATTTTAAATATTTATGTTCCTTACCACATTAGGAAACCCTTTTGAGAGTATATATTTTTGTCGGGCTTGATGGCTTATAGTTACTTCATCTTGGCTGGGGATCTAAATTTTACATCATCTTTTGAAGAAGTATGGGATGCAGGTAATAAGATGGATCCGCTAGAAGAATATCTGACCACTTGGTTTGAGGATCTTAATTTAGTTGACATTGTTCCTAATGTGATGGTGCCAACCTAGTCCAATGGGTGTTGCAGGGATGTTGGTATTGCAAAAAGTATTGATAGGTACTTTATGTCTGAAGGTATTTATGGTGAATGATATCGCTCATGGTCCTACTCATTTGGTATTTCTGATCATAAAGTGGTGGTTCTTCAGCTGTATTTTGACAAGGATTTCATCAAATATCCCTTTAAGTTTCATCCATGTTGTCTTGAGGATGGGGAATTCAATATTCTGGTTAAATACAAGTGGAAGTCCTTTTCTCTTTCAGTCCATTTGTCCACATTATTTAGCTTCATTAAAAATATTTTTTGTTAAAGGAGGTTGTAGCTGATTGGGAGAAATGTACAAAGCTGGAAAATGAGAAGGCCCTTTCAGAAATACAAATCCTTTCAGGGTATGTTGATGAGAATTAATTTTCGACTGAAAGAAAAGAGAGAATGTTAAGTCTTGAGGTGGAGAAACAGAAGATTCTTCGATAGAAAGAGGAAACCTAGCACCATAAGAGTAGGGCGGTGTTATTACTAGCAAGTGACAACAATATGAAGTTCTTCCACCATTTTGCGAACCAGAGGCGTCTAAAAATTTTTATTTGGGAAATGAGAAACGATAATAATGAGGTCTTTGGTGATACCAAATCAATTAAAGAAGCCGCGGTGAATCATTTTAAGGATATTTATACGTCTTCCAGTTCTTCAAATATTGAGGATCAGTTGAAGGCTATAAGGCTTTCCCCTAGGTATTTTGACAGTGAGAACTATATATATATTGGTAAGAAGGTATCTGTGGAGGAGGTTTCAAACACCCTGAAGCTTTTCGTGAAGGATAAAAGTCCTGGCCCAGATGGGTGGACAGTAGAGTTTTATCTGCATTTTTTCGATCTATTTGGTAATGAGCTAGCTGAAGCGGTGGATGAGACCAGAAGTCGGGGCCTTGTTCCTTAAAACCTAAACTCTGCCTATATTACTCTCATTCGTAAGAAAGATAGGCCGAAGACCTTCAATGATTATCGTCCCATTTCATTGTGTAACTTGATGTATAAAATCATCTCAAAAGTCATATATGAGAGATTGAAACCCATTCTTGGCCAATTTATTTCTGAGGAATAGTTTGGTTTCCTCCCTAACCGACAAATATTAGACGATGTGGGTATTTATCAGGAGGGTCTTCACTCTGTTAAGCAGAAAAATTTGAATGCATTCATTCTCAAGATGGATCTTATCAAATCATATGACAGAATTGACTGGTCATATCTGAGGTTTATACTTATACAGATTGGTCTGTCACTTGAGATCACAAATTGGATCATGGTGTGTATTACTTCTTCAAGGTTTGTTGTTTTGGTTAACTGGTCACCTTCTTCCTACTTCAGTGGAAATAGAGGTATTCGACAGGGATGTCCACTATCCCCGTATTTATTTATCTTGGCTATTGAAGGCCTGAGTCTTCTCATAAATCAAGCTAAAGTGCAGAAGAAGATTGCGAGTATATTGCCAATGCTTTGTTTATCACACATATACTATTTGTAGATGATGTTCTTATATTTGGGGAAGGCTCTATTTCTTAATGGGATCATTATCATGCTACCATCTCTATTTTCTGTAAGGATTTTGGTATGTCTATTACTACTCAGAAATATTCCTTTGTTTTTTCTTCTGATGACCTTGAGGTTAAAACTCAGATTGCATCTTTGTTTGCTTTTAAGATGCATTTACTTGATGGAGGAATCAAATATCTTGGTTTTCATTTAAAACCAAATGGATACAATAAGGAGGTTGGTTTTGGTTAGTACAAAGGATCCAAAGGAAAATTGGCTCTTGGTCCTTTCCCTGGCTATCACTGGGGGGTAGACTGGTTTTGGTGTGCTCTGTTTTACAAAGCATTCATGTTTTTTTGGTTCTCTTTGTTTCATGTCCCAGAAGGTATCATTTCTTTGATCAGAAGCAATATTTTCTAGTTTTTATGGGTGGGGAATATGAATCTTAATAAATTTCACCTTACATCTTGGGAGAGTATCTCAAAACCCAAGTCTCTAGGTGGCTGGGGTATAAAGGAGCTCAGCAGATTTAACTTGGTGTTATGTGCCAAGAGCCTTTGGTGTGTGTTGTTTAATAAAGGACTCTAGGGTACTGTGGTTAAATTTAAATACATAAAAATATTGGATATGAGTTCTTGGTTGAGACTGAATGGTAAGAAACCTTCCTCTACTTCTTGTATTTTGTGGATTTTTATTTAGTCCTTCCCTATAATTAATTAGGATTTATGCTGGTCTATTGGTCGTGGTATTCAAATTTTTATGGGAGTGGACCCTTTTATTGGGATAACCGAGAATTTTGTTTTCTCTGGGAATCTGTTGGGAGCACTTCACAAAAAGAATATTTTTGTCCTTCAGCAAGTTGCAGGTGATCAAAATGGTGTCTCTCCTCGATGGAAATCGGCCAACGAACTAGGTGTCTCTCTAGTTGAGACTTCTGCTTGGTAGAAAAAATGGTTATGGAGAGTTGTTGTTCCATTAAAAATCAAGTGTTTTGTATGGTTATGCCTTAAAAAGAAGATCCTTACTTGGGATGTGTTACAAAAGAGAGGCTTCTTTGGTCCTGGATGGTGTGTTTTGTGCAATGAGGAGGCGGAAACAGTTGAACACTTATTTGGTGATTTTTTTTTCTTTCAGAAGGTTTTGTTTGAATTGGGGCAATGTATTCCCTTCACTTTAAATTGGGACCATGGTTTTCTTGAGGAAAACCTAAGGTTATGGTATAATACCCAAAAAATATGATAAACCTTCCTTTTTATACTTCATGGTTAGTATGGAAAGCCAATAACAACTGGATATTTCAGGACGCTTGACCCTATCCAATGCATGTTAGTATAAAAGTAAAGGCTTTCTTTTTCAAATATTTTAGTAACAAAGCTTCTTTAAGTAAGCACATAATCTTTGATCTTTATTTGGGGACGGCTTAGACTATATGTTTTTTTTATGGAGTTGAGTCATGAAGTGCTTATGTGATGTGGGTGTGGTGGTGAAATTTAACTCTAGACATTGTATTAACCTTCGGATGGGTGTTGGGGTGGGCACCAACACAAAGGTTGAGCTTCTTGCGCTTTGGGCCTTACTCTATTTTGTCAAAAAGTGTAATTTGGATTCATTTCTTATTGTTGGGGACTCAAAACTAATCAATGATTGGGATTTGGGGGACAACAATCGGTCTATTTTATCCTTGGAGCATTGGCTGAGCAGAGTTCAAACTTTGATCAATGTGTTTGATCATGTCTCCTTCAAACACATTTACCGAGAATTCAATTCAGGCGTAGATCACATATCAAAGAAAGCAACAACCCCTTGGATGGTAGAATATTTTTTGAGAAGTACAAAAATGGTGTGCTCATGGACTCTAGTAGTCTTATCGTTTTTGGCTAGTTCTCTCCTTTGTTAGCTTTTTTATGCTTGTATTATTGAATTATGATCTCTCTTGTGGTATGTAATTTGTCTAACATTACGTAGAGGTGATCTGTATATCAGTTACTATTTTTGGAGGATGAAAAGATGTTTGATGATTAGTTTTCAAGCTTTGATAAGTTATTATTGGTATTGAGAAGGTTCTCTCTTCTCTTGGACTTGATGTATTTTCTGATACAACTTTTCTCTAATATAAAAAGTTGTTTTTTCCGATGTGAAAAAAATCCATGATACTTTGGGTTGGAAAAGTTTGAAAGTGTGTTTTCATAAGTTTGGAAAAAATTTCCTTATTGCTCAAAGAAAAATATAACAATGTTCTTTACTATTTAACATTAATTATTTTCAAACTTTTTTTTTCTTTGAATTATTTTAAGCAATATTTTTCTCTAATGTGCACATATTTCACTCTTTAAGTAAATAGTTGGTTCATGACACCAAATTCAAACTTAAAAATAACAACTGATCAAACCAATTAAAATCTCGCTTGTGGGCCAAACAAATATTTTAGTTAAGTTAAGGTTATGGGGATATGCAACTAAATAATTCTCCACGACCATTTACATATAAGACATAGTTGTTGTCCTTTAAGGTGCTTATAAAATTCATTTCTATTGGAATGTTCTTGTACCAAACACTCTTAAACTTTCTATGTCTTTTGAGCAAGTGATGTAATCATTTGCAAGCCTGTTAATGAAAGATAGAGATTGTTTTTCATTTGGATCTCAACATGGATTGAGTTTGAGTTTTCTTAATTTTCATGTGTTCCTTTGAATTCAAATCGATGTTCTTTTAATATGTTTTAAATCATCATAGTTGCATAGGATTAATTGATTTTAATAAATTTATTTATTACTTCAAGTTGATGTGGATATAATGTTTTGAATATGTTCAATATTCTCTATTTACAACAAATGTCTTTGTGATTTACTAATTTATGATAATGTTAACTTTACTCCAAGATTCAATAGATCATTCTAATTAAATTAATTAAACCTTCATAATGGATCTCATGCGCATAAACTGATCTTCACTGGGTAATGTCTATATCTCAGATTTGTAAGTTTGTTTCAAATGATGAATTAAGGATTTGTCCTTAATTTATTTTAACTGCATCTTGTTTTAATTAAGGATCAAGTAAGAGGGCCTTCATCTCTCAAACAATTTTTCCTGGTTGAATTAAGTCATACTTAGGTTTTTCTCTAGCTTCTTATAACTAGATTTAAGTTAACATATTAGGATTAGATTTTTATCAACTGAAGTCTCATTTTGAGGGAGCAAAAACCCATTCAAATCCAATAGAGGCCTCATATCTGTCGGAAACAAACACACCAAACAACTGAGGACTAAGGTGACTTTTGCATAAGGTTTCCTGACACCTTCGGATCAGATTGTTTCCTTTGCATTGATGGCTTGGAAAGCTCTAGGGAATCAACATAAAACTTTCCCAAAACTTGTTGATTTTAACACTCTTCACAAAAATGAAATTTTATGGCTTGCCACCAGGGATGATTTTAGGGGCGAAATTTAGCCCAATGGCGAATTTAGAAGGTTTCTAATTTTTTTTAGGGCGAATTTTTAAGTAAAAGAGGTTTTTGAGAATTAATTTTAATAGCCCACTATTTATTATTTTGTAAATATTAAACAACTATATAGCCAAAATCGTATTTAGGAAGAATTTATAGGAGAAACCAGTCGCCCGCGATTTTTGTGGAAGAAATAGGGAAAAATCGATTTTCGCCAGTTTATTTTCCGTGATTTTTCCTTGGATGCACCAGTCGCCCCCGATTTTTAGGGATGGTGTTTCCTGGAAACTCATTCGCCCGTGATTTATGGCATGGCGGTTTTCTGGAGTTGTTATTCGCCCTCGATTCTGGCATGGGTTTTTTTGGAGCTATGGTTCGCCCTCGATTTGAAGAAATTACGGTTTTGGAGTCCGATTCGCCCGCGATTTGGCTGCTAGAGTGCCAATACAACCCCTAGCATCGCCCATACGAGGTAAAATTCTTGATTTTCACCCATACGAGGCTCAATTACTGTTTGTTTCAAAGATTACCAGTTTGTAGCGTGTATCTGGACTCCTGGAGGTTTGCAAACTGCTTTAGCTGTGCATTTCAGATTCTCAGAAGGGTTTCGAGCATTAAGAGGTATGTGACAATGTGAAATATCTGCAATTCAATTTTTGTTGCCATCTTAGACCCTGCGTGTTTCATTTCGATCCATGATTACACTGTGAGTTTAATCCCCAAATTCTTAATGCTGTCAGACTCTGAAATCTTTTATTATAACTCGCCCTTCGTTTATAACTCGCCCTTCGATTTCTGGGGCAACTCTTGTGACGACATGTGAAGAGGACTCGTGTTATGGATGTAGAATGTTAGATTTCCCCACTATCTATTTGATTGGGGTTTACTAGTTTCTAGTCACTACTATGATATTGAGACCCAGTTCATGGTCCAGTTCCTTCTGGAATGTTCACGAAGTTTCTGCCCTTTTATTTCAATTTTAAATTGCATGTTTTGAATTCGTATATATATCATGCACCTCCTCAAGATACAAATTGATTAGACGTTATCATTGTGCGTAGGTCTGGTTCTCATTGTTCCTTCAAAGACATTCTCATGATCAAAGCCAAGAAATCAAGCTATCTTAGGAAGGGTTTACCGCTAAAGGCCTAGTGACTTTACTCAGAGGTTGGCGAGCAAGTCCTAAAATCTTTTATTATAACTCACCCTTCGTTTTTCATAGCCGATGGAAGCTGAATTGAGTTTGAATTCTACTTGTCGGGCATACCTTGTAGGCATGGAGACATAATTCATGAGGGTCTGCTGGTAAACGTTTTGAAGGTTGTTGATCTGTGCTTGCCTTTCCCTCTGGTACTGCTCAACTTCTTTAGTTCTATGCTTTGCCTCTTTCATTTCTTTTCAATGTGTCGAAGTTGGGCAGATCACAGTTTTTTACTAAACTATTAGCTACTTGATAATGATTTTGGCAGTTTCTGGGCGATGTCTTCTTAAAATTGTATCCGACTTATCTTTTGGATTTAGAACTGTAACTAATCCTAGTAAGATGTTGTCACTTTCCTGAAATTGAATACTTATTCAGAAACTGTGTGATCTCTGCCAGTTAAGCCTTTGTACAGTAATCAGCAGTGGTTATCATCTTTGGCGTGTTATCTTTTAAAAAACCGATTTTACTTGTTTTTATTTTGATGTCCATATAGTGAGGTGGAAAGTTCACTGCTTTATCAGTCAAACCTGCTTCCATCGATCTGCTAGCTGTATCCACTTATTGTACATTTTTAAGGGTCCCTATCAGCTCAAAATTGTCCTGTTTTATATTTTCCACACACAGCTTTTCCCAAGGATATGCTCACCATTAAGAAGTGACAAGCACTTAATTCATCTTCGACAAGTTAGAGAGGCTAACATAGCTTGATGGAGTCATGGTCACTATGACCGACCTGATGTGGGAAGATTCCAAGATTAATAAGCAAAGAAGATCAGTGATGCTCGTCCTCTTTGCCTTTTGAGCGTCATTGATCTTCTTTGCTTTTGCATCATGGAATTTTCCAACATCAAGTCTAGTAACAGAGTCAAATGGCTGCAAGGGTAGTTGTCTATTGGTGAGGTTTTGTCATCCGTTTTCTACAGTTTCAATGGTTCTTTTGGGGAAGAATATTGGAAGTTTGGTGACATGCCAATAAAAATCAAGGCCGTTGCTAGAAAATAACCAGAAATGCAGCTTGTTACAGTTCTGGAAGGTCGTTGCACAAAAAATCCAAAAATATGCAAACTACCCTACTAAAATGTCCAACACTCCTGCACATAGAAGATTGTTATAGCAGAAATGGATGATGGCTCCATTTTAAAGATAAAATTCAATTGAAAAGAAGCCTAAAATCAACAAAACTGCAATTATTAATAGTAGCATTGCAATCCTATAGCAAGTCACCTGACTTGCAACACAAAAAGTAGAAACATTACTGAATGATACTTGGATAATTCTAGGAATCACAACTTATGTTCAGTTTTGGCAAGATGGTTTTCTACCTGAGTATGCATCACAACATTGGCATTGTCTTTGGATCGAATTTCTATGTATGCTGGAACATTGCCATGTGTGAACTTGACAAAATTGTGAAACCTTTTGGACTTACATTGGTTGGGTACAAAAGGGAGGTAGGATCTAAGGATTGATGAGACAAAATGCTTCAGTTTGTATTGAAATTAAGCTTCTATGAAAATTTCCGTCATAAGTTTATTTACAATTGCCTAGACAAATAGAAGTTGAAGAGCCGATTTATCTTAACCTCTCTAATGCTTGCTTGCTTCCATTTCTCCTAGTAATTTGATTCATGAATCATCATCCACCAAAGAAGCAAGAGAAGCAGAATAAGTCATAAAATGCATTAGATAAGAAAGTAGGAAGCATCAACAAGCACGATTAGACTCAAGTGTAGATCAAAATGGGACTCCATTGGAGATCTTGCAACAGAGCATCGATGTAATGACCATTGAACAAGGTCAACAATCTGACATGCCCTTGCAGACGAATTCCATTTCTCTAGTCATTAACATCACACATGATCTAATGCTTTGACCTGTGACAGATTGAATAACATCACTTGAATGACACTGCTCTGAGCATTTATGCAGAAGCATGGTATCATTTTCTCAAATGTCAAACATAACAATTATACGTTTCTTCCATAGCATGACAAATTGCTTCCAATCCAGTCATCTTTTTGATGCACAAAATGAAGTATGTGTAGAACATGTTGTCAAGAGTGCCCTCCAAAGGGAAATGGATCCAAAACTACATCCAAAGTCATTGCATCAATGAATTAATCCCTGCAGCGAAGCATCTTGAATATGATTCTATTTGATTTTAGGTTCAAAGACAAGCTTCGAGAGCTTGTGCTAAATTTATTTAATCATGATTAAAAATGCATTTCAGTCATCAAAATCAAGAGCTCTCCCTTTTATCACTCTTCTAAGTCATATCACGTTTAGTGGACCAGGACTAGATTCTGTCACGTCCTTTAAAATATTCCTCCTCTAGGTCCATTGCTACCCTTGGAAACATTTTTTGCAAGCACCATGGTAACACTCGGATAATGGATTTCATTATTGTCATCACAGGAATAGAGCAGTTTACCATTGCATGGATGTCAATCCAATAAATTGACTAAGATTGAATGCCCAATAAATGTCTGCCAATGGTCCTAAAGTTTCTGGGTGTCATTCTTGATTTCAAGTAGGTGACTTTCACTTTTTTTTCTTTTAAAGCACCAAACCATCTTCTAAATCGTTAACTCATATTCTTTAATTCCTATAGAACAAGAACTGCAGAGTTTGTCTAACCATTGAGCCCCAATCCTATACCACGGGGGGTTCACTTAGTGAACTTGTTACATAGCACGATCGTTCACATGATATTAAATAATATCCCTAATTTCACTAAATATTGGAAAATGCATCCTAAAATTGTATTGTTGAACCCCCCTCCCAATATTCCTTTCCAATTAAGAAAACCCCTAGTTTCACTAGATATTGTAGGTATCCATTTTTATCAACCCATTTTTAACACCCCCTTTATATCATATTATCAAATTGCAACAAAAAGGAGCCCTAACACATCTTAGTATAAGAAAACAAGATGCTAAATACAATAATAGTATAATGCTAATAATGATCCCACTAGGATTGCGGGGTTGACTAATCAATTTATAGCATTGGATAGTGGAACACCCAAAGAAATAGTACTAGGGAATCCAAAATGCGTAAAATGCAACCTAGTCAAGAGATCAACATAACAAAGAATGTAAAATATTTATAGTCCAATTGTTAGTGCAATGCTTAGAAAATATGAGAATTGCAGATGTTTCACACCACAACCTACAAATATACCAATTTTATATCATGTAAATATGAATATAGCCATAGAGAACTCACGTTTTCTATAAGCTTAATAAATTAAACTCCATAAAAATTCAAAATTGAAACCCTTTTGTGATGGATGCCCCTACCTTCCTATAAAAACAAACATCATTGATGTTTGAACCCAAATGAACATAGAAAAATTCCTTTTACTTTTCAATAACACCATATGATCATGTGCAAAGCTTGGATTTGGGTCATTCACAAGATCCAATGAATTGCCTCCACTTACTCTACATTTATTCTTGCAATCAAGCGAATTAACAAAAGTAGTTACCTTTTCTTGGGTTGTACCTAGTTTTTTTAATTTTTAAAGGATAGGGAAATATCTTCATTGTTAGGTTTCAACCATGCAATAGTTATAAAGATATATAGATGGTGAAACTTATATGATAACATTTCATGGTAATGATAACACATAGGGTATGTAAATACGGATTTAGATTTTCACCTATGTGAATCATGTTAATTCCAATACAATATTAAGATAGATGCCTTGCATATAAGAATTGAAATTACAATTATGACTGTGCCAAATATAACTCAATCTAACAAGTATTCCTAACTAGCAATGTGAAAATATTAAAGAAGAATACAAAAAGTTAAAAGAAATAATTAGTCAAGAAACATTGATCTAACTTTTCTTGGTTCCAGTGAGCTAAGAATGATTGATCTCACTTTTCTTGGTTTTCGTGGAGCAAGGTTTAATTGAATATCACTGCCCACCTAAACCCTACCCTAAAAAATGAAGAGTTAAATATTTTACTTGAATGCCTACAAAAATACAATACAATTGTTCAAGTTTGGAACTCTCGATTAACTACATCTCTTAACTTAAAGATGAAAAACAATATAACATCAATTCAAACCAAGCCTAAATAATCTATTAAATGGGGATTGCTCAAGGCCAATAATCCAAAGAGACTTCTATCGATATTATCATTGGTACACTATTACCATATTTATGCAAAACTTAGGATCATAAGCAATATCAAATAAAAATGGAAGGTACTTAAGGTTTAGGTGGGTATGAATTGAGCCCGTGATTTGGAGGTATGAATTCATCCCACGATTTGGAGGTTATTCCTTAGCACACCCAAATAAAATAACCCCCAATTTTTATATTACTATGTGAAATTAAAAACCCCCCTTGACCCCTTAATACAAGGCAATATATTTTCTAGGTTTTTAAGAGTATTCAACCCCCCAATATGAATGGACGTGATATGATATTGCATCACTAGTGAACCCCCCGTGTCCTATACTTGAGAAGCAATCACTTATTGTTGTTTTGAGAGAGGTTTAAGCAACTTGACATGCCTCTTATTACTTCACTTTTGGATAAATGCAAACTCCATATGGTCTGAACCAACCACAACTACGAAGTCTGAGAGTTTAACAATTTTGCCCCACAAATCCTATCTACATGATATAATGCAAAATATCACCCGAGGAAACAATTCTAGGTACTTTTGAGTAACCTATGGTGACATTTTGAGTTAGATCCAGACCTCAATGAAGGAAAGTGAACTGTTCTCATATCTGAGCTTGTCTCTAACAACCCTCTGGAGGGATGTCTCAAGGTTGACTCCTACTAGTAGCAGTTGCTTGTTTGCAGATCAGAAAGGATATTTTGTAGGAGGATCTTGTAGCATATTGTGCCATTGCCTTCATTAAAGCAGTTTGCCGAGGAACCTAAAAATCAAATTCAAGAAGAAGTAACAAGGATAAACACATTGAAATTGTATTCCTAGGAATGGAAGGTATAGTGAAGGGACTACAACATAATCATATTTTTCATGCAGTCTGATATTGGCAACCAAAACATACTCATCATCTTTGATAACAATACTTGTTGTTGATCCAGATTGCAAATCACTTCTGAGAGCTTCATTTGTAAATGAAATATCTATATCAAATATTGCTCTTAGTAATGCTTCCTTTAATATCGTCCTGTACATTGAATCTTCAGAAATTCCTAATGAGACACACCTTGACCTGTGAAGCTCAAGTGTCTTCATGAGTCCATCCTTCAAGGATGCTCCAAAGGAAAAGTGGTCTTCTCCTTCCTTACTGCTAACTTCCAAACAATGTAGGCCATAATGTTCTCCTCCTCTAACATCATTTTCAGTAATAGATGCATCCTTAAAACAATGCTTATATCCAATCAACATCATACTTCTTTGGCCCATTCAAGACACTTGCCTTGCTTTTGGAAACCCTTCAGAAATTTTCTTTAATCCAATAGAAGAATCACCAGGATGAAGGCCCTTAAGAAGGAAGTGCATGTGAAGGAGAAAGTACTCAGGAATAAGTTTAGCTATCAATTCACTTGCTTCAGCACCATTGTTCCCATAAAAAACAGCAAGCAATCCAACTTTCTTCTCTTCCATATCTGAAAGACCTGGCCAGTCTGAATTTAAAATATAAATTTTGTATTTTTATATTGGCATTGATTGTCAATATTTTGTATCATATAAAAATTTAACGTTTCAATCTTTTGAGGTAGTTTATGTACTTTGAAAAGCCAGAGGTGTTTTCCTAGTATTTTTTTTAGTGTTATTTGGCCTTTGGAGTGAGTCTGATAGAAAGATGAGGTATCAATCTTATTATTTATTATATTTGTAATTGTGGAAGTTGTGTATTTTCATGAGATTAGTTTCTAGATTCTAGATTTACGCCCAATGTTGTATGTAATACTGAAAACATGAAGAATATAGAATAGGAAAAGGTTGTTGGCATGCAACTCACATATCTCCTTCAATGCACCTTTCCATTGAAAAACTAAAGTGCATCCCAACATGAACGATGAAATGGGCCAATAGACAACAAAAGAATAGAAATAATATGATCCATCTTAAACCCGGATCTATTAAGCATCGAGAGGGATCCAAGTTCTTGAGGTGTAAATTTTTTACACATTAAGAAAATGTTCACACCTTAAGAAATTTGTTGAAGTGCGGAACTTACTGAGATGAGTGGGAATGTTGAACCGGCCTCCGGCTTAGATTGATTGTGAATTCAAGGCCTACAAAAAATCCAAAATATGGGAGGAAGTAACTAGCCAACCAAACTCTTAATTAAAAGTGTCGAGGGTGGGACTAAGCTAACAAGTGAGTTTGCAGTTTCCTAATGCACATATTCTTTACCATTAAATATTGCCCAACCCAATTCGATCCACTATTGTTGGTTGATATCCCTCCTTTCCCTTCTATGTAAAAAAGTCAACCAAGATGGTTAGGGGAATATATAAGTGGTTCGACTCCCTTGATGCAAAAAAATATTTAAACTTTGCCCCCCTATCAGATAAGTTACTGAAAAGAGAAGAGAAACAAATCATTGCCCAAAACATAAAAAAGGAGTTATTGAAATGCCTTATTCCATTCCCCCAGGCTATAAGGATCCATTTTCATGGCCCAAAAGTCGAGATTTCACCTGGTTTTCCAATGTATTACACAAGGAACTCAGGGTAGAGAAGGCTGTGCAGAATTGGATTCAAGTTGATGGAGATAAATTTCACTTCCCCGGTGGTGGAACCATGTTTCCTCATGGAGCAGATGCTTATATTGAAAATATCAATAAACTAATTCCTTTGACTGATGGATCAATCAGGGCTGCCTTTGACACTGGTTGTGGGGTATGTTATGTGCTTTCCCCTTCATTCCTTGTGGTTTCAAATTCTTGGTAATTTAGTGGCCTTTTGTAATTCAAAGATCATGCCATTATTTTATGTTTGGGGATCATAATCAGCATTTTGAATTTTGGTTTCTATTTTTTAATTGATCTACATATTTCAAAAGCACAATAATGACCTAAACATTGTCCATTGATGCACTTGAGCTGAGGGCTAAGTTGAGTTTCTAATTTTGTTTAAAAAATATTGTATGGTAGTCGATGTCCAATTTATGAATGTGTTTTTTGTTGCATGTTTGCGAGTATTTGTCAATTATTAAAAAATATTGATGTTTCCTTTCGAAACAAATCTTAAAGGTAAATAATATCTTTTTGACCTCATACCACATTTAAAATGGTGGTGTGGGGTACTTCCTCACTGCATTTAGAATTTATAAATCCAAATCCCTGAAAATTGATAATGTACAAAGCTGATAGCAAATGATTTTACAGTTATATAACACAATTTTTCCTTTAAATATTTTTCTTTCTGCTGATAGTTTCATAGAGTATATCCCGTGGGTTTGGGTATGCAGAGGTACCCTGCACCCTCCAGAGGTGCACAGAATTACTCACCCATGGCACCTGTCTTTGAGGATAAATTTTTTAAAAATCATTAAAATATAGTTACTAGTTTCCTGCCCTTTCTACTTGGTCCCACCAACCCCCTACTATATAAACTGTCAACAAACACAAAAGTAATCACTGATCATTTGCTAGTGCTGGGCCATCATTTTTCTGTTGCTGGGCAGTGGGCAGTGGTTTGGTTGCTGAAAACTCATAGCATATAAAAACATATAAAACATGAGCACGAAAATATTCTTCAATTGTTATGGGTGAGACCCAAACACAACTTACATATTGGGTTGCAGGACTATGTGGTTTAAAAAGATCATACATTTGAGCATGATAGTCTCAACTCTCTCATCATGAGATTCTGAGAAAATTCTGCTAATGTCAGACTCAAGCAAGTATTGATTGAACTGCGAGGAGTTTGCTTAATGTCAGATAAAATCTCCCAGTCATCAGAAAATACAGAGAATGATCCAAACAAAAAGGCATTCTCAAGGGAATAATTTTGAACCAAAATGAGGGCCATATGGTTAAGGGACATTTTGGCACAACTAAGTCCAAAGGCTATGAAGAAAGAAGCAATATTTTATGACCTAGTATTGGGTTAAATTATTAGTCCCATTAAGTATAACTATAGACCATATAGACATCAAGCATGCCTTATACCTCAACATATAATGTTAGAATATAATTTATTACATTTTAGCAGAAATGACACCACTTGAAATCCAATAAGGGTATGTACTTGGGAGTCAAGGACACCATATAGACACATGGAATGACACTTAGGAGTCAAAGACACCATAGAGAGGACATGTTTCATGATTGGGGCTCGACTCACAATGTGTAAGTCCTAGAAGGTTAATCTTCCCGTGAAGGACCTTTTTTTCCTTTTCAACCATGGTCTATGCCCCTGGACCCATCACGGGTCCCCAAAATGAATTAATCATAGCCATATCCCAATTAGAGGCCAAATATTCCATAGAAAGGTCTTATGTGGTGTTGCAATGCATATTTCACCACACTTGAGCCAAAGAATATTTGTTAAATGACCAAGGATCTTTTTATACTGTCCTAACCATTATCAAGATGCATACACCCATCATTGTTACTAAAAACATTATAATGTCCTTTGGTAAACTATTCATAGTTGAAATATGGCCATGAGATGCAATGCTTTATGGATTTTAGATGTTTTTAATGGAAAATGAGTCTAAGAAGGATTATTTTGGGAATAACCTCATTATTTTGGGAATATGGCCAGACACTTCAATATTTTCCAGCACTTTGTTTAGTGATTGATTCTTGTATTTAAACATTGTTTGTGGTCAGTTTATTGAATCATAATTTAGTTGATTGTTCTTTTATTCTTTCCAGTAAATGAAAAAATGAAAAAGAGCTTTGTTGTAGAAAGTTTGATTTTATGGCACTTTTGTTTCCTTGTTGCAACCACGCCACACAAAAGCACTACCCTTTTTGAGTAATAACAGCCCTAAAAACTTTTTAATAAAATGAAATAGAAACATTTTTCTTTTTTAGGGTACACTACACCAATTAGTTTTGGTTAGGATCTTGAGTTTAAATCACCTTAAACCACTCAAGATCACACATTACGCAAAAATCGTAGTGAGACTATCACAGGTAAACCCATTTCACTCAAAACTTGCCTGGGATCTATGCAGTAGGTCATTGCGAGATCAGATTGTTGGGAATACTCCTCCTACTTTCTGTTCGAGCATACGCCAGGATTGGATTGCGTATTGGGGACTCTTTCGAGTTTCGGGCTTAGCTACCCTGCCCACGCTTTCTGATTCGACCGGTGACTGTTCCCCCAGGAGTTTTCGGTGTTGTGGTATCCTTAGTATCTGACTCTAGGTTCATACACAGGTGACAACAGAGGGTATATCTGCTGTACCTAAGACAGACGTGGGAGGAAATCCCTTGCAGGTCTTTGGGAGGGCGGTTGGGTGATTCCAGCGCTTGCACCCTTAGTCATTGTATTGTGGACCCCGAGTAACTGTCTTTCTTCCTTCGTTGATCTGTTCTGGGCCCTCATCATCCCAGACTCTTCTCCGAAAGGCATCTTTGTTTGCCTGGTTTGTATACTTAGGACTTTTTAGTTGGTGTGCTGTTTGCCCCCTAGTTGTAGTGGCCACCAGGTTCTAGTCTGTTATTTTATATTCATAATCACGGAGAATATCACTCAGTCTGGGATTTCACTCAGTTTCATGGGCATGAATATCTAGTTGAGGGGTTCAAGTGCATTTAGATCATATGCTAGAGTCCATATCATGGCATTGGATACCTCCTAGTTGGGATGATTACTGCTATATTCCAACTATGTTTATAGACTAGAATTGAATCACATACCTAATACTAACATAATAATATATGCTAGTTATATACTATAATACTTGTAACGAGCCTTACAGATGTTACTTGTGAGTATGAGAATTGGGCACCCTTGAGATGGATAAGCAAATCATTAATGTGAGAAAATGGGTATCAATTTTTTATAGTCACTTCATTGAGATCATGATAATAAGTAACAAGATGCCATGCACCAGATTCCTTTACAGAAATGAAGAAAGTAGAGGAACCATAAGGAGAGGAGTTAGGTTCTATATGTCTAGAGTTTAAGACATATTGAAGATGTCACTCAATATCAAGAAATTCGTGAGGGGCTAAATGGTATATTGGAGCAATTGGAAGAGAAGATGCTGAGACAAGATCAATAGTGTGCTAGATGAAATGAATGGGGGGAAGGCCAACAGGAGGTGTAAATACATACACAAAATCATCTAACAAGGGATTCATATAGGGTGTGGAAGGATGGGAGTCATTATCAATCTTAACCCATTTAACCACACATAGTGACATGAATTTGTGAAGATTGACATGGAACACATCAACATTGTTGGACAACAAGGAAGGTGAATGGGTTATAGAAGATGTGAGATCACAAGCCTTTCCATCTTTAAAAAATTTATAAGTGTTGTGGTGAGCATCATATAGGGAATGATGAATAATTTGATAAGGGAACCCAGTAGTAAATATACACAATTGAGAAGAGACACATCACATTCCAAAGTATATTGAAATGCCCCAATGGAAATGGTGATAACATAATGCTCAGTGACATTTAGATGAGGAGCATATTTTGTAACCAAACCTGATATGGAGTTTGATGGTCTGTAGTGGGGAGTTGCAGATAGGAGACTAAATATCATGGGAAAATATATTTATTTGGCTACCATTATCCATAATTAGGCTGGTGATTTTAGATTTAATTTGATAATTATGAACAAATAGGAAACCTAGTTGATGCTGGAAGGATTTGTTGTACATGAATGATAGTGTAGGATCTGGGGTGGTGGCATTGGGTAAAAAAATTGGAGGACTCAAAAAATTGGTAGAAGAGTGAGATGAGCTACTAGGAATAGGCTTTGATATGAACAATAATTATAAAAGTTATCTCCAAGTAATTTTTTCCCAAGCAAATAAATAGACCCTTGAGAAATATCAATGACAAAGTGTGAAAATTAGTGTCCAATGTTTAGCTTGGATTTAAGATATGTAGCAATTCCAGTTAAGTTTCATAGATATAGCAGATTAGGAAACAGACGGATCATACCACTATCAAGGACATAATAAATTAAAAAGTCCCTATGTTTTCCTAGGGGATTTGAATATTTACTTTGATAAGTTCCCAGGATTGGATGAAGGCTACCATAAAATGAGAACATTGTTATCTTTCTGTTTAAATGAAAACTTTCATGAGTATGGCTTAACTCTACACAAATAGTTGTTGTGACCTTTTTTTCCTTGGAAAAAGTTGTAATTTTATTTCAAAAAGATGAACAAAATTAGATTCTGCACATGTATGTAGGATCACAAAATTAGATTCTACTCGGGAATCTGTAAAGCATAACCATTAATATATCCTATATCAATGATCATCTCATTCAAATAGGAAAAAAAAGTAGATGAATATAGAAGGAAAACATAATCTGAACATTGCATTCACTGGAATCTTCTATCATGAAAATACAGACATAAAAAGCAGAGTTTAAGAACAGAGTTTAAAAGTATGTCTCTGAAACTTAGAACTCAGCCCTCTCAGTCTCTCCCACTCAAAACCCCGGTTACATTCAATGATAAAATATATAAATGTTGAATAAGCAAACTCCTGCAAGTTTCGAGTAATAAATCCTAAATCTTTGATTTGCTGCCAAGAATCTGGAAATGATCACTCTTCTGTCTTGAATGTTCAAATGCCACTTGAAGATGCGCATCGAGCTCTTGGATATTTGGGATGCAAATTTGATCCTTTGACTGTTAATTTCACCCTTGAATTTGGATAATTTAATCTTTGTCCTGGAAATATGGAAACAATTGAACTTTAAAAGCCATCAAATCTAGAAATAATCCTCTGTCTTTAGGTTCTCTGCCAGCTGTATATTAAGTGCTTAAATGTTGCTCGAAGATATTGACCAAATCCTTAATTGTCTCGAGATGATGAGATCGAATTGCTGACTCAAAATTTAAAGATAATTAGTAGGGATTTTTTATAGAGTGCCCAGAATGGTTCTAAGAAATTTAAGGCTTATTCTAATCCTCAAAATCTAGGATTAGCTGGAACTGCTTCTTCAAATGTGGATCGATCTTCTGCCTTTTGATCTTGTGCCTAAGAATCTGGAAATAATATCTGTCTGCTGAATCTCTGCCTCCAATGAATCCTTTGACTGCCAGTTGTTCTCCATTATTATTCTGTGATCACTGAATTAATAAAAGACATGAAGATATGTATCCTTGTAACCAACAAGCACTCGAACGATTACATCACTGGGACAGACCATTGGAGCACTTATTCCACCTCAGAATGTATCAGCACTACTAAATGATCTTGGATATGTTTCTGATGTTCTTTCATATCTGCATACAAAATTATCTCCTTTTTCCTAGGCAGGGACTCTTCAACCTTTTCCTTCATCCTTCTGAGAAGAAATGGTCTAAGAATCAAATTAAGCTTTGAAATTACCTAGAAAAGTACTTCTTATCAATTTAAACAAGGGAATTTCTTTATCAGACCATCACATAACTGCTATCTACAGCCAGCATATATCCATACAACTAAACAAAAACTGTTACAGAAATTAAAATAGGCGTCCATCCCTGGTCATCAAAATCTGAGCTATTGCTCAATTCCGTGCCTTTATAGCTTCATGAAATGGTCTGTGGTAATAACTGTAGGTGCCCCCAATAGAGTGAATAGTAATCCTCCAAGTGCCAAGTTCCCAGGATTGGATGAAGGCTACCATAAAATGAGAACATTGTTATCTTTCTGTTTAAATGAAAACTTTCATGAGTATGGCTTAACTCTACACAAATAGTTGTTGTGACCTAATAGTTGCTGTGACCTTTTCTTCCTTGGAAAAAGTCGTAATTTTATTTCAAAAAGATGAACAAAATTACATTCTGCACATGTATTAGGATCACTGTGATCCCTACATTGACACATATTTACTGTCCCATATTAATATCAAGTCCAAAGTTCCATACTACTTCAAAACAATGAGTCCAGCTGTTCATACATCCCGCATTTATCCGATTACAGATAGACTACTGTATCAGACCATCACATAACTGCTATCTACAGCCGGCATATATCCATACAACTAAACAAAAACTGTTACAGAAATTAAAATAGGCATCCATCCCTGGTCATCAAAATCTGAGCTATTGCTCAATTCCGTGCCTCTATAGCTTCATGAAATGGTCTGTGGTAATAACTGTAGGTGCCCCCAATAGAGTGAATAGTAATCCTCCAAGTTCCAAGTGCTAAATGTTGCTGCGTCGCTTCTTTGGAAAGCTGATCGGCTATCCCATTCCTCTCCCTGTAGACAAGTGTAAATGTAATATGATTAAATGACTGTTTTAACCGTATTACCTCCTCCAGTATAGGTATGAGTACCATCACATGACAATGAGTAATCTCCTTTGCCCAGTCAATAACTATCCTGGAGTCGCCAAATATCTGAAGAGATAAGACATCCTTGTTCAAGTGCAAATAACAGCAGCAGCCTAAGAGACATAAGTTCAACATAGTTGTTAGATCCCCTCCCCAAACCAGCCACGATATGAAAGAAATGAGACTCGGTTTTGAAAAGGACTCCACCCCCACCACACTCCGATCGATGGTCAAGAGAAGCACCATCAAAATATGCCCACGGCATGGTTTTATCGATCATTTCCTCACTCACAGGTCGAGTTCTAATCTCTTTGACAGGTGTCTTGTAGTGTTGGATAACAGCCACAGCTTGTGCCACTACAGTCTCCTTCAGAATCCTGCAATCTTGAAATATGATCTTATTTCTGGTAATCCATATGCCCCATGCGAAAATACAAGGGGAAGCCTAGATGGGAGAGGATTTTTGTAAAGTCCACCACAATTGGAATGCTTCATGGACACTCGCTCCCCACCATCTCACATTTAAATCCAGATATTTGCATATATCAGCCCAAACTGCCTGAGTAAACCGACAATAAACAAATAGATGATTAATGGTCTCTTCCACATCTTTACAAAGTGGACAGAACCCCGGTCCCTGGAGGAAGCGTTTTTGCAGAATGTCCCAGGTTGGAGCCTTATTTTCCAGAATAGCCCAGAAGAGTAATTTTGCTTTACTCGGACACTTTAACTTCCACGGATATTTCCACCACCACACCAATTCCCTGTTATGTGCTTCCACATTCAGCTGGATATATCCATTCCTTGGGGTGTAAATTCTAGAGGGATGGTGATCCCAGATAAGTTCATCATTCCTATTGGTCAGTCGTATATACGAAAGTCTTAGGATCCGGAGAAAATCCTCCCAAACTCCTTGCATATCTTCAGGAATCTCAAGACGCTGTGCAGAGATCCACCCCTGATGCCAAAGAGTAGATGATCCCGGATCCTCTACATCATCCAGAAAATGGCAACCTCTAGCTGCCAAGAAGTTCCTCAAGTCCACAGGCATGACATGACCTCCCCTACAGCCAACCCAAGGGTCCAGTCCAATATGAGTGAGTCGCCCATTTCCTATCCTCCACACTAATCCAGAGCCGACCAAAGGAAAATGCTGCACCACCGCTTTCCAGACCACAGAGCAATTTGCTTAACTCTACACAAATAAAATCTATTGCTTAAATGCTACAGTACCGTGCTTGGAGATGTGAATCAAATTGCAAGTTAAGTCACCATAGAGATGTGAACAAATATAACTTGATATTAATCAATGGATTTCAGTCTAATTTCCCTCAGTTATTAGAAGCAAGAGCTAACAGGAATGAGTGCGACAAATGACCAATAAGGATAGGAAACTTGGGATAGACTTCTTAATAAACTGTAAGAAATAGGTCTAATGGCAGCATTCTATTCCTAGAAATGGAAGCAAAAAGTAAGATCTGCTCTTTGTTATGAAAAAAACCTGGTCAATGCTTTTTTCACTGCTAGGATACTGCACTTTTCTGAACATATAGAATCTGAGATCTCTTTATTGAGAAGTTTTATGAGTTAGTGGGGATTTATGTTCTGTTAGGGATTGTGTGGCCATTTAGGGTTAGTTCAGTGGTCTTTGCTCATGTTTATCTATTATTATTTTCTGAAGTAAAAAAGGAGAAATAATGTTGGAATCCTGGAACCAATAGGTTTTGGTAGTTTTGTGAATTTTTGAGAAATTGCTAGGAGTTTTTTGAAACAATGATAAATTGTTGAGTAGTTTCCATATGTTTGGAAACATTGCTGAGGTAGTTTGTAGTGGTTTGACATATTTCAAAATTTGGCTATGGTCTCAAGGTACGTAGTTTCATTATGCAATCTACATCCTATTTGGGTTGCAAAAAGAAGGAATATTGAAAGGAGTCTATGATGTTGAACGTGTATTGGAATGAATGTGGGGCAAGTAATGCACTTGAGCCTTGATTTTAGGTTTGATCAATTTCAAAAAATTAGATTTAGTCTTGTACTATTTTCTATTAATAAATTGTCATCAGTTTGCAATGAAGTTAGGTAACACCAACTACAATTGAAGTCACACAATGATCTCATTCTTAGATATGGGTATAGCACCTTATGCATAGTTACTTGACTCTTATGAGCTTGAGTCAAGTATTCCAAGTTTAATTTGGTCTTGGTTCATATGCACAATTTTGTTGAGTCTAGAGAGCCATAGGATTGTTTGATTATATTTTTCAAAAATATTTTTAAAACACATCCTTTTATCAAAATTTCTTCAAAGTGGCTACTCTCCTGACCTGCCAGTCACGGCGGGCAGCGAGGTGAGTTCATCAGGAGCACAAGGGACCCCATCACCACAACCTTAGGAAAATTTTTATTGTGGTGTGTTGTTTGTTCCCTGTTGTTCTAGTGGCCCCTAGGTTAATCACTTAGTATATTTTTGGTGCAATTGTGGAGGACCAACCTCCTCGTAGGGAATTGCAGTTGTACTAATTTTATATCATTTTTCTCATGCAGGCCTCCTTCTGGTTTCTATATTGATTTTGAATATCAATTGTGGAACATTAAGTAAGAAACAAGATGTCAAACATGGATCATGGAGAGAAAAATAAAACATTAAGACAAAAGGATGTAATGTCATATTTTAAAAAACATCAATCCAATCATCCACATCATATTCATGGTTCAAGCTCTCTTGAGCAAGGTATCGGTGAGAGAGATGTCAACACTTTGGAGGATGCCTCTGCAAAACATACAATGGATGGTAGAATACATTCCTCTAGTGATCAAAGTGAGGCAAATGCATTTTCATCAGAAATTGGTAGCTCAAATGTTGAAGATTTTTCCTTGCAAGGTGAAATAGACCATTCACTGAAGAGGAAAAAAGGCCGATGGGACTTCGGGAGACAATTCCAATCTGATTGGGTATCAAGATTCCCATTTATTGAACCGATACCTCCAACAAATAAGAATGAGACCTCACGAGAAGTTAAATGCATTTCATGTAGTTGGAAACTTGGCAAGGTAGTGAAATTGCAAATGAAGCTGGACACAATAGAGAAGCATGTTGGGAAGGTGTATGATAAGAAAACTGGAAATGATGAGAAGAAATCTACTGTTAGATGGAAATCTGATAGCCGACATCTCCAATGTGAAGAGGAATACAATAAATACTTAATAAATAAGAGAAAACTAGATGAAAGTGGAGGAACCATCACTTCTCAATTCGGAAAGATGATGGAAAAAAATTTGTTATCGAAGTCGATACAATTAAGCACTGTATTTCACATCCTATCCAATGGTCGTCCTATGACAGATTATCCAAAAATGATGAAATATCTATCTTTTATTCAAGTGCCAAATTTTCCATCTTCTCATTGGTCTTTAACGAGTGGTTGGGAATGGGGAAAATATCTAGCTCAAGTAGAAAAGGATGATATGAAAGAGAAGATTGTGAATGCAACATTTTTGTCACTGTCCTTGGATGAAGTTACAGCTGTTGATAATACTGCATGGATTTGCATGAGCATTTATACGGTCAATTACCATATCAGGAATTCCTATCTACTTGGAATTCATAAAATGAGCAAAAGTTCTACAGCAGAAAACATTTATGAACTTGTTATTAATACTTTGAAAGAAACTGGTGGTATGGATCATTCAATGATCGCAAAAAAGTTGGTATGCGTTGGAGCAGATGGGGCATCAGTAATGCAGGGACAAAGGAACGGCCTTTGTGCTAGACTACAACTCTCAGCTTCACCGTATATGATTGGTATTCATTGTATGGCTCATAGAATGAATCTTGCATTTAAAATAGTGAGCAACTTTCCATTGGTTTCAAAAGTTGAATATCTTGTACGTGAGGTTCATGCATACTTTTGTCGGAGTCCCAAACGATTTTCAGAGTTTAAAAAATTTGCTGACGGTGTTACAAATGGAAACAAACTATTAAAAGATGTTGATACAAGATGGATCTCACTGAAGGGACCAGCTCAAAGACTATTCGATGAATATGCATCCTTGGTAGGGGTGATGTATGAACATCGCCTAAGTGTAGAAAAAGCTCAAACTCTTCTCTTTCTATTAACTGATATAGAGACATATTTAACATTGGCTGGAGTTCTTCCTCTGCTTCATGAAATGAATAGCCTCGTGAAGATGTCTCAGAGTCGCACGATGTATATTGCTGAATACACAAATGCTAGAAAACTAGCATGCCTTGCATTAGATAATTTGTATATGAAGGCAGATTCTTTTACAGGTCTAGCATTTACAAATTGGGCTAAGATAATCAATATTGAAAATGATGAAAATTTATTGAAGTTTGATGAAAAAGGGTTTCTATGTATGGCAGTGCGTGGGTATATGGTTCCTTTTTATTATAATGACAAAATAGGAAGAACCACCAAAGAGTGCCCTGTGTCAAGAGAACAATTTGACAATGTTGTGATTTCAGTGAGGCGCAGCTTGATAGAAATTGCAAAATCACTATCATCAGAGATAAGAGAACGATTTCCTCGAGTTGAATTGTTGGAGGCCATGTCTGTGGTATACCCTCAATATTGGAACAATCGTCAATGTTCAGAAACTATAAAGGTTGACTTTATAGCTAAAATCAAGATTTTGCAAAGCCATTTTTGTCGAGAGACCGAGATACAAGGAGAACATATTCAAGGTATTTTAGATGGACAAAAATTGAAAGATCAAGCCCGATGCTTTGCTGATACAATGTGGGAGCAATTTTCTAAGTTGGATAATGCTCTAGAATATGGTGCAATTACAAAATTGTGGACTACACTCAGTGGTAGTGAATATCTACTGCAACATATGTCATAGTATTTCAAATTAGTAGATTTATGCCAAACCATGATTTTGGGATCAGTGGAGGATGAGAGAATGTTTAGTGCATTAACATTTTTGAAGTCAAAGTTGAGGAATAAGCTTGATAAAAATGTGGATACATGCTTAAGATTATATGTAACAAAGTATGAGGTTGACAATTTTCCATATGAAAGAGCAGTAGCTCTCTGGCGATCAAATTGTGAAAGAAGGGGAGAAAACAATCTGGCAAATTTATCTAATGAATTTGATATGGAACATAATGTTGTTGAGGATCATAATGACGGCTCATTCGAAGAAGGTCATGTTCAGAGTGCCGAAAATGAGGACCAGTCCCAGAATGTGAATTGGGAAATGGATTTCACCTAAGATTGTATATGATCCAATACACATGAGAGACTCTTGAGTCTTATTTTGGTATAGGTGTTCCATGGACCCTTGCGGGTGATCATTATATGTAAATTTGAGCTAGCATTTTAATTAAAAATAGATTCTACATTGTACTTTTTTGTTATAACATTGATGATATGACATACATTTCCTTGATGCAGTTTATTTTAAGATTGATGTTTTTATATTTATCTTTTACATTGTCTCTTTTTTTATGTGATAGGAAATGACACTGGAATTTGACAAAGCTAGGCCTAGGAGCTATCTCTTCACATAGATAGTGTCCTGACATTGAAGGATAAATAACTAATTTGACTACACTTTCGCTAAGCAAGAATGAGCTCATTCAAGTACATGAAACCATGTTGGTGTTTATCTCAAATATTTTGTGCAAATTTTTATGGTTTGTTTATTGCTTTTATTTGAAACATTTTGTCGATTTGTGGAGTTTGCATGTATTTTGGTTAATTATTGTGTTAGACCCTTGAATGCTTCTAGTTCTCATTTGATGCTTGATTTAACCCTTTGTTGTAGCTTGAATCAATATTAGATTTAGTTGATTTCCATTGATTTAGGGTTCAAGAAAATAAGTTTTTATTACCTTTTATTTGCATGAATTAACTGTCTTCACTTTTTCGATTTGTTTATGCTGATTGTATATTTTCTTTGTAAATACTTATCGTTATTCAGAAAAATAAATGAGCTCTACATAGCTAAGCGAAGAGAAAAATGGTCTATGCACTAGGTTCCTATGCATTGATCATAGGAGACCTATTGGCACGAGACCAACATTCCTCTAGTCCAATTGGCTCAAAATTTTCCTAGCCTCCATGGGCATAATTGGCTAGTGAAGGCCAAAATGATGCATAATGTCTGATTCTATTAGTTTATCGTTTGTCAAGGTCCAAGTCCCCACATGTCATGGAAACTCTAATCAATAGAAAAAAACAATTTGTAATAAAAGCTCTAACATGGGTTATAATAACATCTACACACCAATATCAACAAAAAATACAACATCTACAATCAAAATCAACTACTAGACACATTTAGATATGGTATCAACAAATGGTATAACATTTAGATATGGTACTAGTGTTGAGGAATTTAGATGGAAAAAAGTTACATTGTCCAAAAGTATGACACAACAATAAGATAGCTCCCAATAGTCGACACTATAGGATGCCAACAAAATCACTATAATGTTATTCAAAGTATGTGCCAAGAAAAATACTTAAGGAACATGCCTAGCTTAAAACCTATGTACAAACTTGCCTTGAAGTATCAAAAACAGTCTAGGGTAGCCACACAATCTATTGAAGGATAGTCTGTGGGTGCAATTCCTTTGTTGATTTAAGCAATTCAAAAAAGTCATCTCCCAAGACTATTAAAGAAGAAAAAGAAGAAATCTATAATAATTGCAGGGAGGACTACAAATAGATTCTAGAAACTCAAGTAGTAGAGGAAAAAATTGTAAGTAAGAAGAAGATGCAATGCTAACGTCATCAGAGCTATGAATGACAATCTCCACCCGAAGAACCCCTCTGATAATGTTCCTCCCTGCCATGTCCATGTTGAGCACATCTTGAAAGCATTGCATTCAATGAGGCTGTATTTCGCTTTGGCACTTGGCCAAACACTCTATGTGCATCCTCCAAACACCCACATTTAGAATACATGTCTCCAAGATCTACTCGGCTTTGCTTGGATATCAAGGCTTCATTAAGGCCACCACCATTTGGTATTGAGACCAAAACTTGAAATAGAGCAATTGAACTCAACATTTGAAGAAGCCTTGAACTCATAATTAACAAGCAGACTGTCATTCAATGTGTTTTATAGATCAATGAAAGATTCGCCAAATTTTTACAATATTTTATAATTCAGTGAAATATTCGCCAAATTTTTACAATATTTTATAATTTAGTGAAATATTCGTCAACTTTTTACAATATTTTATAATTCAGTAAAATATTCGCCAAGATTTTACAATATCTTATAATTTAGTGAAAGATTCGCCAAGATTTTACAATATCATATAATAAAATGAAAGATTCGCCAAAAAATTATATATACATATTATATTATTGATAAAATCGCTTTCAAATTTTCCTATATATCGGGGAGATTCGCCAATTTTTTTACCATATAAATTTGGGGGGAGTTCTTAAAATCATCCCTGCTTGCCACATGTCTAATTTTAAATATATTATTCATTTAGATCTTAAACACTATGGTCTATCCTCTATCCAATGCCACTCACAATAGTATATTTGGGTCTCTCTAGATTCATATATGATTATTTTACCGAGAACACCTATTTGAGACAGGTCAAAAACCATAATTTCCGCAACCTATAATTCCGAAAGTATAATGAACTAGAATATGAACTTTTGTCACAAGGTACTTTGACTATTCCTTTCTTCACCCTAGACTCAAGAAATATTTAGAATATAGGTGAATTTCGGAATTTTGAACCATGAGGAATTCCACATGCATGTGCACAAAACTAGTGAAATGCTCAACAACAATGGTGACAATTGAGTAAGCTAACCCCTTGGGTTGTTTTGCATCAACCTACATGTTTTTATTTTCTTTTTCCATGGGTAGTGTTGATATATATAGAAAAATTTGTGATATTATAAAAGTTTAATGTGAACTCATAGTGTCACATGAGTGGTAGATGTTTCCCAACTATTTCGAATAATATAAAAAAATGTTTTGTAAGTTCTTGATTACTTATTTTTTTATTACATGTTTCAACTACCAAATTTATGAAGATATTATCCATACACATATTTCCATATCTACTTATTACTAGCAAGTTATATAAATTAAATACCATTTTCTTTCACAGCTTTTGCATTTTATCTATGCTAAATACTACTCATTACAAATTAAGAAAATAAAAAAATGTATAACTAGTTACACATTCTAAAAAATATCAATAGAATAGATGATTATACGTTTCATGTATTTACATTGCGTAAGAGTCATATACAAACCTTACCCTTATGTTTAATTATAACGAATGGTAAGATTTTTGAATGGGAAAAATGATGATGTGCATTTGAAGATGCATCACAACTTTTTCCTTCAAACATAACCTTTTTCCTTCAAACATATGAATATCTAGAGATTAACGTATACCCATGGGAGGTTTACTTGACACACACATGGCATAGCATGTTCATTCATGAGATAATAAAGATTACCATATTTCCTTTTCTATTTCCTAAAAATCCTTTGTTGAATCACTCCCAATACACCTTTTGAAGTAAAATGCACTCTTATTTTCACTCAATATCCTAGGTATCCATATTTTTCATAAATTTTTTATATATATTTTATTTATACCACTAATATGTTGGTCCCAATAGATTATTCACATTTTACCTATTGATCCTAGGTTAGCTTGGGTTTCCTCCTTCATCTACCTTATGAAATACCTATATCCATTTCCATATATAAATTTAGATACACTCCCAATACCTATATCCATAGGAATATTGAAATAACCCTCTCAACCCCTTATTACTATGTGATATATTGATCATTTTAAAGTAATTTAAAACCCCACAACATAAATGAACTTAGTATGACATTTCCTAACTAGTGAACCCTCTATGCTTATACCTTGAAACATGGTTATCCCTTGAGGGGATGTCTTATTAAAAATGTGTATGCTATAAATTCACTCATTGGTGAATCGGTCTATCAACTCATGTTCCTCTTCTTCTCAAGCAATTCAAATAACAACTTTTTAAGATCTCATGCTCTATCTTCTTTCACAATTTGAGATCATTTAGAATAAGAAGGAAGGTAGTCATATGAGTCATTTGTTTAGATATCACATTCCTATTTCGTAATCTTATTTGATGGGACATACAATAGACAATTAATTTCTCTAATACCATTGATCCATATTTTGGAAGGAATCTAATGGAGAAACAAAATTGTTCAATTGCATATCTAGAAAATAGAATAAAATCAAATGTAAATTGTAGAAATGAAGCATAAACAAATTTCAATGAACTCAAATCTTATTCATAAAGTGATCTTACAATGATGGTAGTATTCTTTAATAAGATATAATGTGCATCTCTTCTCTTATTCATAAAAAAACCTAACAAAAGATCAAGATTGTTGAGAGCCTTAGAGGATGGAAATGATGAATGAAGGGCATCACATGAAAATGTAACAATCAATTTATTAAAGTAACAACTTTAATAACTTTAGCATTTAAATTTTATTTTTAGAAAAATTCAAGAAATATCTCAACAAAGAAGAGCAAGCTATAGATTAATTTTGACTAAAATATAAAAATCTATATTTATATAAGGTTAAGTGACTAAAAATAGAAGTGGACTCTTTAAAACAAAGACTTATAGGCATGTTACAACGTAGATAAGTGTTTAAACTATTTTGAAAAAGTCAATTTCTAAGGAATACGCTTATATGATATGAAACCATCAATGAAATTGTTTTGTAGATAGTTTTAGAAAGTAATAAATTATTGGTTTATATTAATGAGTGTGTTTAAAAAGAAAAAATGATTATAATTTATTATTAAAAATAAATAATCTTTTACATGGTCATTAAAATGTTATTATTTTTTAATAATGGTATTATATGTTTATATTAACTATAAAAAAAATTTGCATAAAATTGAAACAATAATTATGTGTTCTAAATATGTGTATCAATACATCATACTAAAAAATTGAAAACTATCCAAATCCAAATAAGTAAATGGGCTTTTTTGTTGCACTTTAGCTCTTGATTAATGAGTGTTATTTATATCTTTAGTTATTTTAAAAAAAAGTGTTATAATTTTTGTAAAAAATTGAATTTTATTAAAATTAAAAAGCAAGTTGTGGTTTTTTTAATTAAAAGTCAGTTTTTAGTTATTTGAATAAAAAAAATTGTTATAATTTTTGTAAAAAATTGAATTTTATTAAAATTAAAAAGCAAGTTGTGGTTTTTTTAATTAAAAGTCAGTTTTTAGTTATTTGAAAAGTTGGAATATCAATGTTAATATATCTCTGCATTACAGAAATTTTCGAGCTCAAATTTAAGTCATTTGTTATTCGATAGAGACTTAAGATGAATATTTTCATACATTGAAATAAAAGTAGATATAAATTTATTTTAACTTTGATTTATGTAAATCTTTTTTAAATTATAAAATTTGAGAAAAAAGTTTAAACCTTAAGAAGTGATCCTTTCAAATAAATATAAAACTGAACAAATTCTTAACTTAATATAAATACACAAATTTTAAAATTAACAATATATAATAATTAAATAATATAAATACTCATCCCTTGGATTCAATGTCGCTCAAGGTTCGAACCATCAACCTCTGCTATATTTTAATCTTTAACAAATTTTAGATCTATGTGGGGCCTTTCACCTATGCATTGCAGATATGATATAAGTTTTAATTGGCTTCTCAAATCGGCACCTCACAAACCAAATGCAAATATCTCTCAAGTGATGATGGAGGTAACCACGATTTGTGTGTAGAAAATTGAAAAAGGGTAGTTGTTGTAGTTTATTTACAAGAAGAGAGTGTTATGTGTGAAATCAAATATTATTTTAAAATAAAATAAATAGTTGTCACTTTTTATTTTCTAATTGTATTGTTAAAATTAATTAAATTAGTTATATATATTTTCCAACTATAATTTTGAGAAAAAAAGTTTTTTTTACCAATAATTTATAACCTTAGTCTTTGTTCATTAAAACAATATAAATATATATTATTGATTATAAAAAATATTAATCATTAAAACAATATAAATATATATTATTGATTATAAAAAATATTAAAAATCCATTATTTCCTTAAGAAAGCAACGACATCAACCGTATACATTTTATTTATCTCATATATGATAACATTATTCTCACCATGATCACAACGAAAGTGATCACCATAGATAGATAAACACAATAAGCTAACAACACTACACTTATAACTATCTCATAATTTTACGTAGTAGTAGGTATGCATATTGCCAGCAGACCAGGCAATGCCAAGTAAGAACAATTTCAATTGATCCTGCAACCAGCAAAAAGCAAAACAAAATCAGATCCAGTGTTGAAAAATTGTTATTATAAACAGATACTACCTAGAAATTACAATTATTATATGCTACATTTTTCTGCACGATTTTGATAGAAATTTCTTATAAATTTTGAAGAAATTTTTTATAAATTTTGAAGAAATTTTTAAAATTTTAAAACGTTTCAAATTTATATAATTATTATATTTTTTTGAATTCGATCAATAGGGAAAGGTTGTTGATTTTCAACATGTTTTTTTTTACGGGACATTTCTCTCAATTTACACTAAATCTAAAACATCTAAGAATACCCTTTTGAAGTAGACACTCTAATTAACTGCAACATATTTTTTTCAATGTTTTTTATGGTGGATTTTTAAAGCTATGAATGTTTCATTTCACCTCATTCTGAAAGTGATGAAACCAAAATGAACACATGTTAACGAAAAAAATAATTACAATTATCAGATCTCACCTAAACACAACAAAATCTATACCAACAAAGAGTAGATTCAATGACTAAACTAACAATATCAAGTCCGACAGTCGATTTGCACTGTAACAGTTGGTTTTTCGCTTCCGAAAATAGAGAAACCTGAAAACTGCGAAGTTTTGAGGTCTCAGATAGTATTCAGCCGAATAACTATTTTCCGTTACGAAACCGTTAGAAATAACAATAGTTGTTTGGCCAAAAAATGAAACGCAAATTTTTGTTTGTCGACCGATAAAAAAAGATATTAAATTATTTATAATTGTATAAATAAAACTAAAGGAGTCATTGTTTCGCATCTTTTTTTTTCGTAGATGTCTTTATAAAATATTTTTGAAGGGGTTTTTTTCAAAGGATATTTCCTTCAAGGAGTTATTATTTCTTTCCAAGGGGTTTTCCCAAGGAGGTTTTTTTCCAAGGGGTTTTTCCAAAGGAGTTTTTTTTCCAAGGTATTTTTTCAAAGGAGTGTTTTCAAAGAAGATTTCTTTCCAAGGAGTTCTTATTTCTTTCCAAGGGGTTTTTTCAAAGGAGATTTATTTCCAAGGAGTTCTTATTTGTAAGGTCTGACTTTCTAGGTGTTTTTCTTTTTTTTGTAAGAGTACAAAATATAAGTGAGGTCATAATACAACCTATCTTCCCTAGGCATGGTCATATATAAAACAGGCATGGCCACATAAACCAAATAACACAAATAAATCTTTGTAACATACCCATTACTTGAAACATTTTATGTTTGAGAGAAACATTATCTTAACTTTTATTGTAAAGTTTTATATTTGGCTAAGTGGCCAAGGATGACTGTAATTGCACAATATTACTATTTAATAAAATAAAATAACAGACACTCACTCAAAGAGACCGTTGAAAGAGTGTTTACTGAACCACTAGGTGGAATGGAATCTCGGGTAGAAGGCAATGGACAAGTTACAGGTCGGGGTATCGAACCCTAGAGAGGTGCCTCCAAAACATCTCTGTAAACCCTAAGAAAACGCAGCCTGTCGGCATCTCCAAACACCCCACTCCTGCCAAATGAATGCCAAGATTATGCTCTCGTGGAGGTTAGTTCAAAGACACTTAGGGTTTGTCACTACTACCAATAAAGCCATGTGAAGATCGCCACGATGGATGCTATTAGGTATTCCACTTTGATACACTTGATTGCACTTTAATAACCATAGCTTCCACAAGTACGTAGAACCTGCGAGCATAACCATGCAACAAGGTTATGGTTCAACCTCCTTTATGGTTAAACATTGCAATATTTATATAGTATGGTCACCAAAGGTCCAAGGTCAAACCACTATCACACAAGTTATCCAAGCGTTATGCCATCGCACAATGTCCAAGGTTAAGGTTCGGCCATCCAATATGGCTAAACTTACAGCCATATTATAACATGGTTACATTATTCCTTAAGCCATTTAAACATGCCATGTTGTCAACCCTACAAATAGATTATTACGTAGATCACCTTTACAATCAAAACTTTGTGCATGGTATAAAAACTATAAATACCATATCAACACTATTGTATAGTTACAATAGTTATTATTACAATGCTCTAGTATTATAATAACCATCATATAAATTAATAGAAGAGAGTGCATAAATTATATAGTTTACAACTATAGACTTTTGTCAAGACACTATAATAACACTATCTTAAAGGTCATGCATATATTGTGTAGGATCAACAAGATAGGCATAGAATTATAATAAAAACATTTGAGCTTAGGATATGATTCTATTACCATAGATATTTAATACATGTTGTAATTCTTATGAGTAGGATTTAAAATACCTTATTATTGATTTCGACACTCAATACTTTCAACATTATACAAATATATGTGTAATACAAATAACTTAAATGCCGAGAATGGAGTGTAATGGCTATACAAAATATAACTGAAGGAACAACTGGATTTGATCTCACCCGGGGTTACTTTAGTTACTCTATTTCCTTTTATAACATTAAAGGCTAACTCAAATTAAATAGGACCTCTTTATACTTTTTGAAATAGTATTACTCTTATCTGCAATCTGCAACATAAGTTCAATGCTTTAGCTAAATAGTTAAGTAAGCCTCGGGGTGCCCATAGGACCCCTGTATCACCAATAAGAAAAGGAAATAGTTAGCACATATAATGAATTCAGTATCAAGTCTATAAAGTATTGACAACCACATAAGAAAGCATAACTGATATAGGCTGCAAGAATTGAGGTAACAACATCCAACAACAGTATACTTTAGCTATAAAAACATCACGCATAGTTTGTAATACATTATACACACATAATCGACGTAACATGTCTAGTACATCGTGACGCCTAGTTAAACAACCAAACATTTATTATACTTCCGCATGGTAATCATAGCAATTAATGCTACTCTCAAAAATTTTAATTTTTTGTGATTTTTGAGATGTTACAATCTTTACACCTTATCACGATAGGGTATAGTACTTATATATAACTATTCGACGTTTGTATGTACAATATGTTTGTATACTTCAATAACAGCTTTTCCCCCTTATAAGTACAATTCTCAACATGTAAACTCAACTATAATTACATAATTGAATATATCCAATCTAAATATTACATACTTATAAAGATACTTAATTCAATATGCTATAAACCAAGTCATTTACAAATGTTAACTTCAAATACATACATAACTAAATCAATAATGTAATTAAATATTCCATCCATTAAATAACCAATTCATACCATAAATTAATGGTGTCATATACCCATTCACCACTTTTACTTTTCCTATATAACTTTGACATACTCTCTATTCCCTGATTTCGTGATGAGGCTATGGTTTTCAACTTAGTAAAGTCCCTTCTCATACTTTTCACATTCCTTGAAATGTCCCATTTATATACTAAAATCATTCATCCCACCTCTTTAAATATCAAATTATAAAATAATAAAATTTTCACATTCCTTGAAATGTCGCATTTATATACTAAAATCATTCATCCCACATCTTTAAATATCAAATTATAAAATAATAAAATGGGAGTAATTATTGAGATAATAATAAAGTAAAACAAATTCACTCCTATTCTTTTCACATTCTTGAAATGTCACATTCTACAATAATAGAACTCATTCCACATTTTAAATATCAAGTTATAAAATAATCAAATGTGAGTAATAAATCTATAATGATAAAAGAGGAATTATAACCATATAAAACTTTTGATTTTTATTACGTCATTCCTAAGCATTTCTACCATAATTTGGCTTAACCCATTACACAATAATTTTAAACAATACCAACATGTAAACCTTGAACTTAATTTCATCGATCCTAACACAACTCCACAAACGTTATCATCATATGAAAAGTCAGCCTTGAATCTATATCATTCATAAATTAAGGTTCCTATTGGAAAATTTAGCATATTTTTGTTTAGTCGTGTTATTTTCCAAATTTGAGGTTAAGACTAGAGATATTTCTTTTGGTTTGCGAAAAATTTCATTAGTGCTTAGTTTTCATCTATTTTGTTTGCAAATCATAGGTTCTAGCTTGCATTTTTTTTCATATTCTAGGTTTCAAATCCTGTAACTTATTTATTGGTTAATAAAATATTTTGAAAAAATATTGATTAAGAAAATAATTATTTCTGTTCATTAACTTTTCTCTTGCATTTCATTTTATAGTATTGATCATTAACTTTTCTCTTGCACTTCATTTTAAAATATTGCACTAGTATTAATCATTAACTTTTCACTTGCACTTCATTTTAAAATATTACGCTAGTCATTTTCTAGTTTATCCCTTTAAAAAAAGTATAATTTGCATGAGGTAGGAGAAAAATCCTAGACATGTTTTGCAATGGAGGAAACTCTAGCTAGCTATTTTTTCGGATGGATGTAGTAAACAACGATTCTGGAGTTCTAGTCGCCACTTTTAGAGAGCCTAGTACCAACCAGTAAAAAGTGGGGATTAGTTTTTATATCACTGTTTACTATTTTTTATCTGGCCCTAGATTAGTTTAGTGGTTTCTTTTCTTGACCTGTTTTGTCGAGGTATCAATGTGTCAGCATGATAGTGATTTTCAAGAGACAGGTGGTCCTGATGGTACTTAGATCCCTATCACATCTTATCCCTCGGTTTCTGCTGCAAACATTCACATGTCGAAATGAGTGCCTTCATTCTCGTCTCAGACGCTTAGGGTTTTGGGTGTTCAAACAAACCCTAATCTTAATGTTTGTTTTGATATGACTACGCCGACGTCTGGGGTTTGTTTACCGAGTTTTGTGACTACAAGGACATCTGTCGACCCATTATTCCATTTCCTTTGGAATTTCAGGGTGGGTCTTGTTTTTGTTGGTCTAACCGAGCAGTTGATCGACTTTTCTCGTCGGGGCCAGCAGGCGATAAGGAGGACAAGCTTAAGTTCAAGAAAGTTAAAAAGGGGGTGCATGTGTGTGTCTTAGGTAAGTACATTAATTTTGACATGGTGTTGGGTTTGTCTCAGAGGGATTTAATTGGAAAATTCGAATATATTAAGTTGTTCAGAGCTAAGATTCTTGATTGGATTCACTACAAATGGAAAACGTTCATTTTAAGCATGCCTAGGATATTAACTCTAGTTAATGGGTGGATTATTTTTCTTTTCCTTTCTGAAGAAGAAAGGCAGGATATTGAGGAACGCTATTGTATTGTAGGACATGGCTCGTTGGTGTTGATGTGCTGGCAGGGGGGTTTTGGCCCGAGGCGGGAGAAGCTTTCGAAGAGGCACCTTTGGGTGGTTTTTCCAGACTTTCCATTGCAGTGCTGGAATTTGAAGGATTTTATGGCTATGGCAAATACTATCTATAGTTTTATATTAATAAAAGACCAACATTTGTTTGGCTCTGAAGAAAATCCCCTAGGGTTCTTGTGGAATTGGATTCACAATATGACCTGCCAAAGGAGCTCGAGGTCATTTGGGATGGCATTACCTTTATTCAGAGTCTGGACTATTGGAATATTGCACTCAGATGCCACTATTGATGTGAAACCAAACACTCCAAAGCTTCCTTCCCAAAGGCATCATGCTCAGTTGCTGGCGAGGATCAGGCCAATGTTGTTTTAGATACTATTGAAGAGGGTTTTAGGTTTCCTATCCCTCTGTACCACTCTTCGGCTAGATCCTTTGTGTGTAAGTTTGTTCAAACTTTACCTGTCTTATTAAAGTTCATGTTTGTGGATGATTTATTAATATCTTTGGCTCATTCTAGTTTGGGGGTTTCAGACTTGATTCCTGAGGGTGGTATTAATCTTCTGGAGTCTTTCACTCTGGTTCAGGAAAAAACTCCCCTCTTTGTGAGACCTTGCACATCAGATGGTGGTATGGATTTTATCTCTAATATTGATTCTGATTCCCAGTGGCTTTGTGTTTTAGATGATGTCCATTGGATTATGGGTTACCAGATTCTACGTTGGTATCGCATTTTTTCCTTGAACTTTCAGCTAGCCACCTGGGCGAGGCCATCTCTTCTCCCTTACACAGTTCCGGTTTTCCTCCATTAAAGTGTCTCCAGAATCCTCCATTATGGATACACATCACCTCTTCTCCAGTTCAGGACCCTTCTCATACTATTTCCCTTTCTCCAATCCCTTAACAGGATTTTAAAAACCCTATCCCTCTTTTTTTTTGCTTTGAATTCCGACTGCCCTAGTATTTTCATGGTCTCATCGATTTTCAGTGGTAATTTCACGATTAGAAAATATAGGAAATCAAAGAAGCATAAGGGTTCTGGGCCTCCTTCTTGTTCGATGGAAGCTTCTGTAATTTATCATGATGTCATATTACCTCCTAATTTTTGTACCAACCCAAAGGTATCTTTACTCTTTTCCAAAGGTCTATCCAAAGAGATCTCCTCCTCTTCCAATGCTTGGTCTCTTAGAGAGAATGAAACCCTCAAGGGGGTTATTCAATGAATCTGCTTTCTCTGAATATTTGAGGGTTGAGCATTGGACACAAAGATACTGCTTTAAAGGGAATATTAGACAAGATCAGACCTAGTATTATCCTTTTGCAGGAGACAATGATCTCATCGATGGAAGCTTGTAACTATTTTCTTCAGCTTAAACCCTCATGGGGATTCTATGCTATGGATTCGAATGGGTTATCTAGGGGTACCCTCGTGTCATGGAATCCAAAATTGGTTGAATTAAGTGTTTTTTTCTACTTTTGCAGGTAGCTTACTTGATGGAAAATTGAAAGGTTTTTAGAGGAGTGTAGGAATTTTAAATATTTATGTTCCTTACCACATTAGGAAACCCTTTTGAGAGTATATATTTTTGTCAGGCTTGATGGCTTATAGTTACTTCATCTTGGCTGGGGATCTAAATTTTACATCATCTTTTGAAGAAGTATGGGATGCAGGTAATAAGATGGATCCGCTAGAAGAATATCTGACCACTTGGTTTGAGGATCTTAATTTAGTTGACATTGTTCCTAATGTGATGGTGCCAACCTAGTCCAATGGGTGTTGCAGGGATGTTGGTATTGCAAAAAGTATTGATAGGTACTTTATGTCTGAAGGTATTTATGGTGAATGATATCGCTCATGGTCCTACTCATTTGGTATTTCTGATCATAAAGTGGCGGTTCTTCAGCTGTATTTTGACAAGGATTTCATCAAATATCCCTTTAAGTTTCATCCATGTTGTCTTGAGGATGGGGAATTCAATATTCTAGTTAAATACAAGTGGAAGTCCTTTTCTCTTTCAGTCCATTTGTCCACATTATTTAGCTTCATTAAAAATATTTTTTGTTAAAGGAGGTTGTAGTTGATTGGGAGAAATGTACAAAGCTGGAAAATGAGAAGGCCCTTTCAGAAATACAAATCCTTTCAGGGTATGTTGATGAGAATTAATTTTCGACTAAAAGAAAAGAGAGAATGTTAAGTCTTGAGGTGGAGAAACAGAAGATTCTTCGATAGAAAGAGGAAACCTAGCACCATAAGAGTAGGGCGGTGTTATTACTAGCCAGTGACAACAATATGAAGTTCTTCCACCATTTTGCGAACCAGAGGCGTCTGAAAATTTTTATTTGGGAAATGAGAAACGATAATAATGAGGTCTTTGGTGATACCAAATCAATTAAAGAAGCCGCGGTGAAGCATTTTAAGGATATTTATACGTCTTCCAGTTCTTCAAATATTGAGGATCAGTTGAAGGCTATAAGGCTTTCCCCCAGTTATTTTGACAGTGAGAACTATATATATATTGGTAAGAAGGTATCTGTGGAGGAGGTTTCAAACACCCTGAAGCTTTTCGTGAAGGATAAAAGTCCTGGCCCAGATGGGTGGACAGTAGAGTTTTATCTGCATTTTTTCGATCTGTTTGGTAATGAGCTAGCTGAAGCGGTGGATGAGACCAGAATTCGGGGCCTTGTTCCTTAAAACCTAAACTCTGCCTATATTACTCTCATTCGTAAGAAAGATAGGCCGAAGACCTTCAATGATTATCGTCCCATTTCATTGTGTAACTTGATGTATAAAATCATCTCAAAAGTCATATATGATAGATTGAAACCCATTCTTGGCCAATTTATTTCTGAGGAATAGTTTGGTTTCCTCCCTAACCGACAAATATTAGACGATGTGGGTATTTATCAGGAGGGTCTTCACTCTGTTAAGCAGAAAAATTTGAATGCATTCATTCTCAAGATGGATCTTATCAAATCATATGACAGAATTGACTGGTCATATCTGAGGTTTATACTTATACAGATTGGTCTGTCACTTGAGATCACAAATTGGATCATGGTGTGTATTACTTCTTCAAGGTTTGTTGTTTTGGTTAACTGGTCACCTTCTTCCTACTTCAGTGGAAATAGAGGTATCCGACAGGGATGTCCACTATCCCCGTATTTATTTATCTTGGCTATTGAAGGCCTGAGTCTTCTCATAAATCAAGCTAAAGTGCAGAAGAAGATTGCGAGTATATTGCCAATGCTTTGTTTATCACACATATACTATTTGTAGATGATGTTCTTATATTTGGGGAAGGCTCTATTTCTGAATGGGAGCATTATCATGCTACCATCTCTATTTTCTGTAAGGCTTTTGGTATGTCTATTACTACTCAGAAATATTCCTTTGTTTTTTCTTCTGATGACCTTGAGGTTAAAACTCAGATTGCATCTTTGTTTGCTTTTAAGATGCATTTACTTAATGGAGGAATCAAATATCTTGGTTTTCATTTAAAACCAAATGGATACAATAAGGAGGTTGGTTTTGGTTAGTACAAAGGATCCAAAGGAAAATTGGCTCTTGGTCCTTTCCCTGGCTATCACTGGGGGGTAGACTGGTTTTGGTGTGCTCTGTTTTACAAAGCATTCATGTTTTTTTGGTTCTCTTTGTTTCATGTCCCAGAAGGTATCATTTCTTTGATCAGAAGCAATATTTTCTAGTTTTTATGGGTGGGGAATATGAATCTTAATAAATTTCACCTTACATCTTGGGAGAGTATCTCAAAACCCAAGTCTCTAGGTGGCTGGGGTATAAAGGAGCTCAGCAGATTTAACTTGGTGTTATGTGCCAAGAGCCTTTGGTGTGTGTTGTTTAATAAAGGACTCTAGGGTACTGTGGTTAAATTTAAATACATAAAAATATTGGATATGATTTCTTGGTTGAGACTGAATGGTAAGAAACCTTCCTCTGCTTCTTGTATTTTGTGGATTTTTATTTGGTCCTTCCCTATAATTAATTAGGATTTATGCTGGTCTATTGGTCATGGTATTCAAATTTTTATGGGAGTGGACCCTTTATTGGGATAACCGAGAATTTTGTTTTCTCTGGGAATCTGTTGGGAGCACTTCACAAAAAGAATATTTTTGTCCTTCAGCAAGTTGCAGGTGATCAAAATGGTGTCTCTCCTCGATGGAAATCGGCCAACGAACTAGGTGTCTCTCTAGTTGAGACTTCTGCTTGGTAGAAAAAATGGTTATGGAGAGTTGTTGTTCCATTAAAAATCAAGTGTTTTGTATGGTTATGCCTTAAAAAGAAGATCCTTACTTGGGATGTGTTACAAAAGAGAGGCTTCTTTGGTCCTGGATGGTGTGTTTTGTGCAATGAGGAGGCGGAAACAGTTGAACACTTATTTGGTGATTTTTTTTTCTTTCAGAAGGTTTTGTTTGAATTGGGGCAATGTATTCCCTTCACTTTAAATTGGGACCATGGTTTTCTTGGGGAAAACCTAAGGTTATGGTATAATACCCAAAAAATATGATAAACCTTCCTTTTTATACCTCATGGTTAGTATGGCAAACCAATAACAACTGGATATTTCAGGACGCTTGACCCTATCCAATGCATGTTAGTATAAAAGTAAAGGCTTTCTTTTTCAAATATTTTAGTAACAAAGCTTCTTTAAGTAAGCACAGAATCTTTGATCTTGATTTGGGGACGGCTTAGACTATATGTTTTTTTTATGGAGTTGAGTCATGAAGTGCTTATGTGATGTGGGTGTGGTGGTGAAATTTAACTCTAGACATTGTATTAACCTTCGGATGGGTGTTGGGGTGGGCACCAACACAAAGGTTGAGCTTCTTGCGCTTTGGTCCTTACTCTATTTTGTCAAAAAGTGTAATTTGGATTCATTTCTTATTGTTGGGGACTCAAAACTAATCAATGATTGGGATTTGGGGGACAACAATCGGTCTATTTTATCCTTGGAGCATTGGCTGAGCAGAGTTCAAACTTTGATCAATGTGTTTGATCATGTCTCCTTCAAACACATTTACCGAGAATTCAATTCAGGCGTAGATCACATATCAAAGAAAGCAACGACCCCTTGAATGGTAGAATATTTTTTGAGAAGTACAAAAATGGTGTGCTCATGGACTCTAGTAGTCTTATCGTTTTTGGCTAGTTCTCTCCTTTGTTAGCTTTTTTATGCTTGTATTATTGAATTATGATCTCTCTTGTGGTATGTAATTTGTCTAACATTACTTAGAGGTGATCTGTATATCAGTTACTATTTTTGGAGGATGAAAAGATGTTTGATGATTAGTTTTCAAGCTTTGATAAGTTATTATTGGTATTGAGAAGGTTCTCTCTTCTCTTGGACTTGATGTATTTTCTGATACAACTTTTCTCTAATATAAAAAGTTGTTTTTTCCGATGTGAAAAAAATCCATGATACTTTGGGTTGGAAAAGTTTGAAAGTGTGTTTTCATAAGTTTGGAAAAAATTTCCTTATTGCTCAAAGAAAAATATAACAATGTTCTTTACTATTTAACATTAATTATTTTCAAACTTTTTTTTTCTATGAATTATTTTAAGCAATATTTTTCTCTAATGTGCACATATTTCACTCTTTAAGTAAATAGTTGGTTCATGACACCAAATTCAAACTTAAAAATAACAACTGATCAAACCAATTAAAATCTCGCTTGTGGGCCAAACAAATATTTTAGTTAAGTTAAGGTTATGGGGATATGCAACTAAATAATTCTCCACGACCATTTACATATAAGACATAGTTGTTGTCCTTTAAGGTGCTTATAAAATTCATTTCTATTGGAATGTTCTTGTACCAGACACTCTTAAACTTTCTATGTCTTTTGAGCAAGTGATGTAATGATTTGCAAGCCTGTTAATGAAAGATAGAGATTGTTTTTCATTTGGATCTCAACATGGATTGAGTTTGAGTTTTCTTAATTTTCATGTGTTCCTTTGAATTCAAATCGATGTTCTTTTAATATGTTTTAAATCATCATAGTTGCATAGGATTAATTGATTTTAATAAATTTATTTATTACTTCAAGTTGATGTGGATATAATGTTTTGAATATGTTCAATATTCTCTATTTACAACAAATGTCTTTGTGATTTACTAATTTATGATAATGTTAACTTTACTCCAAGATTCAATAGACCATTCTAATTAAATTAATTAAACCTTCATAATGGATCTCATGCGCATAAACTGATCTTCACTGGGTAATGTCTATATCTCAGATTTGTAAGTTTGTTTCAAATGATGAATTAAGGATTTGTCCTTAATTTATGTTAACTGCATCTTGTTTTAATTAAGGATCAAGTAAGAGGGCCTTCATCTCTCAAACAAGTTTTCCTGGTTGAATTAAGTCATACTTAGGTTTTTCTCTAGCTTCTTATAACTAGATTTAAGTTAACATATTAGGATTAGATTTTTATCAACTGAAGTCTCATTTTGAGGGAGCAAAAACCCATTCAAATCCAATAGAGGCCTCATATCCGTCGGAAACAAACACACCAAACAACTGAGGACTAAGGTGACTTTTGCATAAGGTTTCCTGACACCTTTAGATCAGATTGTTTCCTTTGCATTGATGGCTTGGAAAGCTCTAGGGAATCAACATAAAACTTTCCCAAAACTTGTTGATTTTAACACTCTTCACAAGAATTAAATTTTATGGCTTGCCACATGTCTAATTTTAAATATATTATTCATTTAGATCTTAAACACTATGGTCTATCCTCTATCCAATGCCACTCACAATAGTATATTTGGGTCTCTCTAGATTCATGTATGATTATTTTACCGAGAACACCTATTTGAGACAGGTCAAAAACCATAATTTCCACAACCTATAATTCCGAAAGTATAATGAACTAGAATATGAACTTTTGTCACAAGGTACTTTGACTATTCCTTTCTTCACCCTAGACTCAAGAAATATTTAGAATATAGGTGAATTTCGGAATTTTGAACTATGAGGAATTCCACATGCATGTGCACAAAACTAGTGAAATGCTCAACAACAATGGTGACAATTGAGTAAGCTAACCCCTTGGGTTGTTTTGCATCAACCTACATGTTTTTCTTTTCGTTTTCCATGGGTAGTGTTGATATATATAGAAAAATTTGTGATATTATAAAAGTTTAATGTGAACTCACAGTGTCACATGAGTGGTAGATGTTTCCCAACTATTTCAAATAATATAAAAAAATGTTTTGTAAGTTCTTGATTACTTATTTTTTTATTACATGTTTCAACTACCAAATTTATGAAGATATTATCCATACACATATTTCCATATCTACTTATTACTAGCAAGTTATATAAATGAAATACCATTTTCTTTCACAACTTTTGCATTTTATCTATGCTAAATACTACTCATTACAAATTAAGAAAATAAAAAAATGTATAACTAGTTACACATTCTAAAAAATATCAATAGAATATATTATTATACGTTTCATGTATTTACATTGCGTAAGAGTCATATACAAACCTTGATACATAGATACCCTTATGTTTAATTATAACGAATGGTAAGATTTTTGAATGGGAAAAATGATGATGTGCATTTGAAGATGCATCACAACTTTTTCCTTCAAACATAACCTTTTTCCTTCAAACATAACATTTTTCCTTCAAACATATGAATATCTAGAGATTAACGTATACCCATGGGAGGTTTACTTGACACACACATGGCATAGCATGTTCATTCATGAGATAATAAAGATTACCATATTTCCTTTTCTATTTCCTAAAAATCCTTTGTTGAATCACTCTCAATACACCTTTTGAAGTAAAATGCACTCTTATTTTCACTAAATATCCTAGGTATCCATATTTTTCATAATTTTTTTATATATATTTTATTTATACCACTAATATGTTGGTCCTAATAGATTATTCACATTTTACCTATTGATCCTAGGTTAGCTTGGGTTTCCTCCTTCATCTACCTTCTGAAATACCTATATCCATTTCCATATATAAATTTAGATACACTCCCAATACCTATATCCATAGGAATATTGAAATAACCCTCTCAACCCCTTATTACTATGTGATATATTGATCATTTTAAAGTAATTTAAAACCCCACAACATAAATGAACTTAGTATGACATTTCCTAACTAGTGAACCCTCTATGCTTATACCTTGAAACATGGTTATCCCTTGAGGGGATGTCTTATTAAAAATGTGTATGCTATAAATTCACTCATTGGTGAATCGGTCTATCAACTCATGTTCCTCTTCTTCTCAAGCAATTCAAATAACAACTTTTTAAGATCTCATGCTCTATCTTCTTTCACAATTTGAGATCATTTAGAATAAGAAGGAAGGTAGTCATATGAGTCATTTGTTTAGATATCACATTCCTATTTCGTAACCTTATTTGATGGGACATACAATAGACAATTAATTTTTCTAATACCATTGATCCATATTTTGGAAGGAATCTAATGAAGAAACAAAATTGTTCAATTGCATTTCTAGAAAATAGAATAAAATCAAATGTAAATTGTAGAAATGAAGCATAAACAAATTTCAATGAACTCAAATCTTATTCATAAAGTGATCTTACAATGATGGTAGTATTCTTTAATAAGATATAATGTGCATCTCTTCTCTTATTCATAAAAAAAACCTAACAAAAGATCAAGATTGTTGAGAGCCTTAGAGGATGGAAATGATGAATGAAGGGCATCACATGAAAATGTAACAATCAATTTATTAAAGTAACAACTTTAATAACTTTAGCATTTAAATTTTATTTTTAGAAAAATTCAAGAAATATCTCAACAAAGAAGAGCAAGCTATAGATTAATTTTGACTAAAATATAAAAATCTATATTTATATAAGGTTAAGTGACTAAAAATAGAAGTGGACTCTTTAAAACAAAGACTTATAGGCATGTTACAACGTAGATAAGCGTTTAAACTATTTTGAAAAAGTCAATTTCTAAGGAATACGCTTATATGATATGAAACCATCAATGAAATTGTTTTGCAGATAGTTTTAGAAAGTAATAAATTATTGGTTTATATTAATGGGTGTGTTTAAAAAGAAAAAATATTATAATTTATTATTAAAAATAAATAATCTTTTACATGGTCATTAAAATGTTATTATTTTTTAATAATGGTATTATATGTTTATATTAACTATAACAAAAATTTGCATAAAATTTTATGAAACAATAATTATATGTTCTAAATATGTGTATCAATACATCATACTAAAAAAATTGAAAACTATCCAAATAAGTAAATGGGCTTTTTTGTTGCACTTTAGCTCTTTATTAATGAGTGTTATTTATATCTTTAGTTATTTTAAAAAAATTTGTTATAATTTTTGTAAAAAATTGAATTTTATTAAAATTAAAAAGTAAGTTGTGGTTTTTTTAATTAAAAGTCAGTTTTTAGTTATTTGAAAAGTTGGAATATCAATGTTAATATATATCTGCATTACAGAAATTTTCGAGCTCAAATTTAAGTCATTTGTTATTCGATAGAGACTTAAGATGAATATTTTCATACATTGAAATAAAAGTAAATATAAATTTATTTTAACTTTGATTTATGTAAATCTTTTTTAAAATATAAAATTTGAGAAAAAAAGTTTAAACCTTAAGAAGTGATCCTTTCAAATAAATATAAAACTGAACAAATTCTTAACTTAATATAAATACACAAATTTTAAAATTAACAATATATAATAATTAAATAATATAAATACTCATCCCTTGGATTCAATGTCGCTCAAGGTTCGAACCATCAACCTCTGCTATATTTTAATCTTTAACAAATTTTAGATCTATGTGGGGCCTTTCACCTATGCATTGCAGATATGATATAAGTTTTAATTGGCTTCTCAAATCGGCACCTCACAAACCAAATGCAAATATCTCTCAAGTGATGATGGAGGTAACCACGATTTGTGTGTAGAAAATTGAAAAAGGGTAGTTGTTGTAGTTTATTTACAAGAAGAGAGTGTTATGTGTGAAATCAAATATTATTAAAATAAAATAAATAGTTGTCACTTTTTATTTTCTAATTGTATTGTTAAAATTAACTAAATTAGTTATATATATTTTCCAACTATAATTTTGAAAAAAAAAGTTTTTTTTGACCAATAATTTATAACCTTAACCTTTGTTCATTAAAACAATATAAATATATAATATTGATTATAAAAAAATATTAAAAATCCATTATTTCCTTAAGAAAGCAACGACATCAACCGTATACATTTTATTTATCTCATATATGATAACATTATTCTCACCATGATCACAACGAAAGTGATCACCATAGATAGATAAACACAATAAGCTAACAACACTACACTTATAACTATCTCATAATTTTACGTAGTAGTAGGTATGCATATTGCCAGCAGACCAGGCAATGCCAAGTAAGAACACTTTCAATTGATCCTGCAACCAGCAAAAAGCAAAACAAAATCAGATCCAGTGTTGAAAAATTGTTATTATAAACAGATACTACCTAGAAATTACAATTATTATATGCTACATTTTTCTGCACGATTTTGATAGAAATTTCTTATAAATTTTGAAGAAATTTTTAAAATTTTAAAACGTTTCAAATTTATATAATTTGAGTGTTTTAATACATTCAAAACACGATTTAAATAATATAAAATTTAAAATTTAAAAAAAACACCAAATTTTTATCAAAAGTTCTATTAGCAAAATCATCTAATTTTTAGAATTTGTAACACATCCAATATCATTGGTGCAATCTTGAGAAAACAGTTATTGGATGATCAAGGTTAAAAAATTTACACCCCATTTCCTCAAGATTGCACGAGGATATTGGGTGTGTTACAGAGTTCTTCTCTTTCTATTTGTAAAACTCCCTGCTTTAACAAATTTAAAAGTTCTAATTCATTTAAGTTCCTTGGGATGCGAGTGTTTTCTAAGCAGTATTAAATGCTGTAGCAGTTGCTTTGCTTTTGTTGAATCGCAAATAGCATCAGATCTAACAACAAGCATTGCAGGCATTAAATGCTGCAGCAACTACTTTGCTCTTGTTGAATCTCAGACAACATCAGATCCAACAACAAACATTGCAACCGCAGCTTTACAAACCAGAATAACCAACTATTGAAAACGTGAGAGTAAAGAATAAATACGTGTTGCAGTTGGCCTGCGGGTTAATCTTGAAGGGAAGATTAACACCGCATGAGCTCGGCAGAGAAGAGGCCGCAGCTGCATTAACGTTGCGGACTTGGGAATAAGCCTGCTTCAGACATCCACACACTTGTCTCCTTGCCGGGGTGGTGGTGGCCAGACCTGCCAACTTCTTCACTCCTCCGCAGCAACCGGCTGTTGGTTTGCCTTTCCCGGATGTCAGATATCCAGCACACTGACCCAGATCCGAAACAACCGTTCCACAACTTATGCCGGCAGATTCTGCCTGCATCACCATCATCTCCATGGAAACCAAGAAAATGGCACATACCCCAAGGAGCAGCAGAGCCTTATTCTTACTAGTAATGCCCACCATGATCTCACTCTCTTTTCTGTGATCGACACTCGCAGTATCTCCGCTTCTACTCCACCAGACAGTTGAATCGCCCGTGCCTTGTTCTCTCAAATGGATGACTATAAATAGGCAAATTTGCTCGGAGGGGCGTTTACTTGCCCAACAATAACATATGCCCGTGACAGTCCATGTATTGAAGTATTTCACTGACTTGGAAATAATTTCTGGTTGGGAATGAACTTCGGTTTTAATGTTAATGTACAAGTAAGTTATTTTATTCAAATCTAGATAGCCAGTCATTTTCCTTTCTACAGATGCATCTCTCTCGGTGCACAGACCTGCAGAGACCCATGAGCTGTGCTTTAAAGTTTCGTCCTTCTCCAGTACAAAAGAAAATTGCAGCCTCTGTAAGCCGTCCAATTCAATAATTGTCCTGGTGTCTTAAAGTGTGTTGGCCATGGCGAAAGCCGAGCACTATCTACCACTGCGCAGCATTAAATGTTGCCTGGGTGATGGGTATGTCATTGGAAATAAGTTGCCTTCATATGAAATGGCGTACACATAACTTCATGCAGCATTTAAAACTCTGCAGTACGGTGGTAAACTTATGCAATCGACAGACTGGCTTTGAGAGAGAGAGATAGCCTCCGCACATGGAGGTAAAAAACGACCTAGAGCGCGCTCGAGGGCGCCCCTGCGCGCAATTTTCGCGCATTTCCAGCAGACCCACCTACAGCCTGGGCTTGCCTTCAGGCACCGATGTGCTCTGACAAAATTTGACAGCTACACAGCTGAGGTGATCTCCATTCGCCCACGACTGCTCAAGGCCTGTGGGAACGTCTTTTCATGGCGGACCTTCGTATAAGCTTCGTTTTTTCATGTGCGCGAAGGGGCGTTTTTAGCCCAGCTGATGTCAGCTAAGGGCGCCCCCTCCATGTGGGGAGGCTAAGAGAGAGCGCGCGCGCGCTTGTAAAGTTAGGCGTGGGATAAATGATAATTAAAACGTACTGTTTTTCTGGTAAATATATGCTAAAAATTTATGTTAATTGTTTTTTTTTTAATTTTACAATTTCAGTAATCTTAATTGTTTGTCTTTGTTTTTTTTTAAATATTTACTAAAAATTTATGAAAATTGTTTATGTAAATTGTTCTTTTTGTAATTTTGCAATTTTAAAACTACTCAGATTACTGAAATTGCGATATAAATACTCCAAATTGTGATTTAAACAATAATTTCTCTGCCTGTTGCCTGATTCCATGATTCAGACGGATTGAAAACGTTTTTGTTAACCATTATACTACACTGTAAAGTTTTTTCTCTGCCTGTTGCCTAATTCATGATTCAGACGGATTGAAAACGTTTTTGTTAACCATTATACTACACTGTAAAGTTTGGGGTGATTACGGTGCTATCCTCACAAACTCGTTCTTTACTTTAAAGGGAGTTTGTCGGGTGCATAATTTTCACCATATGGTCATGGTTTTATACATAACCTCATGCAGCATTTACAGCTCTTCATAAGGTGATAGTATTACTCATAATTAAAGGCAAGTTTAAAATGTGAGTTTTATGTATTATTGGAAGGGTTTTCAAGAAGCACCAAGAAGAGTAAAATTCATTAATGTTGCTTGGGATGATGGGTATGTTTATGGATAAAGTTGTTTTGGGTTGATGAGTAAGGCTTTCAAGTAGTAGCAGTTTGTTATTGGATAAAGTTGTTTTCGGTTGATGGTAAGGTTTTAAAGTACTAGGAGTTTGGTATTGGATAAATTATTTTGGGTTGATGAGTAAGCCTTTAAGTAATAGTACTTAGTAGGTTAAACTTTAAGTAAGACTTAAAAGTAAAGTAATTGTGGAGGTTAAGCTTTTGATATGAAAAAAAAGAAAAAGAAAAAAAAAAGATGGCTTTAAATCTAATGGTTTAGAGGTAACTCATGCACCATGTAAACACGGTAGTAGGTTATTACTTTGGTAAGTACCTGCTACTCTGGCAGTGAGGGGAGCAGTGTGAGTTAGGGTTTCAGGCTAGGGTTCCATGCTGGGGTTTCCAGTAATGATGGCTTCTATGCAGGTTTGTGGCGTCGGCAGGGAGCGGTCAAAGAATAATATAGGGCGTGGCAGTCGCAGGTTATTCCCTTTCCCGGCCCGAGATTTTTTTGTGGTAAAACAGGGTATATTCTGTTCATTGTGAGTATTCTTGCTCGTGTTTTATTTGCATCGGTCATAGGATTTTCGAAACCACTCTCAGTTTTTATTTGCATCGGTCAGTGGGTCTTTGAAACCATTTCCTGATTCACCATTCCGTCGAGGCTTCTCTGTTCATCGGTTTGTTTCCGCATTGGGGTGTTTCTCGTTATTGTTGGCCCAGCTACCGGTCTTGTGTGTGGTTTCCTTTTTTTAGCATAAACCAGTGGTCGGCTACTTGTCGTTTTTTAGTTTTTTACCAGCATTGAAGACCAAATCCAGGTTGTTTAAGCTTGTGGGTTTTTGTGATAGTGTCAACTTCCCGACAGGTGTGGACTCTAGTTCTTTCTGCTCACCAGGTGGCTTTGATTTTTGTGGATATCGATGCACAAGTGTCCCTTGGTTCCCTTAACGAGGGCTTTTTCTACCCGAAGTTTTTTTCGAGTTGTGCTCTCGGTTGGTTTCATCCCTGTGATTTCTTTGGTTTTTTCAGTGCTGACAGGTCTTGCTTTGTTCTAAGATATGGGGGAGGTGCAGAATGTGGCAGGACCCAGCCAACTGGTCCCGTCGGAGATGGATTTCTAGTTCGAAGAAATGGGGATAATGAAGCCAGATGCGTATTGCAGGGAGCTGTTAAACAACAAGAAGGCGATTTCGATTGGGAATGTGGGTGCCAAAGAGAAGGCAATGACAGGTGGTAGAAAGGGCCCATTGTCCGCGAGGGTGAGGGTTACAGACGGTGATGCCTACGGTATCCTGCTGGCATCTAATACTGCCCATCCAGTCGATAACTCCCACTCGGTTGGTAATGGGGGGGATTCACGTATCTTGGGAGAAAAAGACCTTCAGGTGGTTTCGCGCACCATACAAAATAACGGTCGTGCGAACCCGCTCAATAGACGTCCTGATGAACACTGGTTGAATGTGGGTCATGACTTGGGCCTTGCTGAGCTGGTTGAGCTCAATATGACTTCATTGGTTGGGAAATTCAGTTACAATGCAATGCACCGCCTTGACATTATGAAGTGGGTTTCGCGGACTTGGGCCCCTATTCTTGATTACACCTCGCAGATATATATCCTTGCCAAGGGATGGTTTGGCTTCAAATTTTGGGAGGAGGCTAATGCCATGTTGATCTTGGAAAAATTGTGGTTGAAAGGTTCGAGCAGTCTCATGCTCCAACGTTGGTTCACTGATTTTGATCCACAGCGTGCGAGGATAAAGCTGTGGCATCTTTGGGTTTTGTTGCCTGATTTCCCTCTGGTTGTGTGGAACCGGGAGGCTTTTGAGCTGGCTAGTAACAGGTTGGGCTGGTTTCTTCATCTTGGTGTGGATGTGCTAAAGGGGGTCGATAAGCGCATTGGGCGCATCTTGGTAGAGTTCGATGTCTCCTTCAGCCTGATCGACGAGCTGCACATTGAGTGGCGGGGGGTGGCAGTTCACCTAGATTATTGACTATTGGGGGGTCCCATTCAGATGCTCAAACTGTAAGGCAATGGGCCATTTGTGGGGAGATTGCTCAGGCGCCTCGACCGATCGGGATTCTTCTCAGTCCATTGAAGATGAGGCTTATTGGTCTTCAGATGCGTGTAGTAACAAATATTTGGACGTTTCTGATCCATTGGATGGCTTCTCCAACAAGGTCACGCCTCCTTCGTCGATCCCAATCGATTATCTGGGTAAGCTTCAACTATATGATCCTTCATTCTTCCATTCGTTGAATGGATTAGAGAAAGCATTCATTATTTATCTTGAATTAAAAAAATTTGCTTTGGATCGTAATGATATTGGAACTGTATCGGTTTCTCCTTCTCCTATGGTGCCCGACTTGGAAAATCCTATTAGCTCGGAGGGGTCCACGTCGAAGGAATTTGTATCTAGTGATGGTAGGGGTTCTGATTATCAGTCATGGGATGGGACTATTCATATTTCTTTTGATATTGAGCCTATTGGTTCGAGGTGTCAGGATGGGGATTCGGTGGACGGGGATACTCTTCCCCTTGTGGCTACTTCACCATCGGAGTCGGTCTTGGTGTCGGGATTGGCACAGGACTGTGAGTTCACTCCTTGGAACAACTCTGTTGTATTCATGTGCCTTCTTTTTCAGAAGTTGTTAAAAAACCTACTTTTCACAAAAACCATGAGGTGTCATCGGTTTTGGGTCCCATTGTAACTTCGTCAGTGAACCACACTTTAAGGAACAAGGTTGGACATGGGGCTCGAGAGGGGGGCTTCACGGTGGAGTTCTCACCTCTAAAAACTTGAAGCCCCCGTAAGGGTTCTAAACATAATGCTATTGTTTGTAATCCAGAGATTTCGCTGGGGAATGATGTGGTTTCTCCCACTTTTGATTCCAAGGAACTTAGAGATATTAAATCCCTTGCTAGGGTTAAGAAATGATCTGTCTCTCATTGAACATTCAGAAAGTTGGGGGCCTCCCAAAACAACTAACCCTCAAGCAAATCTTGGTGGTTAACAATCCGGATTTAGTTATGCTTCAGGAAACAATGGTCTCTGAGGAAAAAGCTCGAGTTTTTTTCACTAAAATTAAACCCTTCTGGAAGATGTGTGCAATAAGTGCGTTTGGTTTGTCTGGTGGCCTACTTGCGGCCAGGAATCCACAAATTTTGGATTTGCATCTTTTTGTAACTCGGGCGGGTATTCTGCTCACTAGTCGATTGGTTGGTGTTGATCGGGAATTAAATTTTCTCAATGTGTATGGGCCCTATTCTAATAGATAGGTTTTATGGGACCTGGTTTGTGCGGATAACTTCCTCAATTTGGAGAATTTAATTCTCAAAGGGGACCTCAACTTCACATGGTCGGTGGGTGAAGTTTGGGGGAAATTTGCAAAAATTGATACTTTGGGGCAGTTTTTTAGTAATGTGTTCTCTTCTCGACACTTGTTGGATGTTGAACCGCCCCCCTTCTCCTACTTGGAAGAATGGTAGGGATGGGGAGGATTACATTTCCAAAAGACTAGATTGTTTTATTGTGGCCACGGATCTAGTTTCATGTTTCTCTCATCATCGTTCTTGGATACAACAATGTTGTATTAGTGATCATCTCCCAATTTTTCTCCAATTCGAGTTCAATGACATAAAGGCCAGTTATCCTTTCAAATTCAATTCTACATGGTTAAAAGATTAGGATTTTCGAGTTGAAGCTACTGCATTTTGGTCTTCTCTGATTGTGGAACTGGGGGTATCTGCCATGATTTCTTTGGAAAAAAAAATGATATGTCTTGAGAAATTTACCATTCGGTGGGAGAAAAAGAAACATTTTTTAATGACGGAAGAGATCTTGCGAGTCGAGCAGGAGATTGAACTCATCCTCTCTACTTATATGTCATCCTCTGTTCTTGGACCAAACACTATCTGATTGTTGCGGTTGGAGAGGAAAAAATAGGTTTTTCTAAGTTTTCAGGAGGAAATGTGGCACCTGAAAAGCCATGCTTTGTGGATTCGGGCTGGGGATAGCAATACAAAGTTTTTCCATAAATTTGATGACTCCATAAGGAACCAGAATGCTATTTGGGAACTCAACAATATTGTTGGATCCAAGATATCTTTTGTAAAAGATATTCACTCGGAGGTAGTCCAAGATTTTCAACATATATTCACGGACCCGAAAGCTACTACGTTACTAGACCAGTTCAAGGTTATTAAGGAATATCCCAGGCTCTTCTCGGATGAGGAAGGTGATGCTATATACACCCCGGTTAATCTGACAGAAGTGGAAAATATTCTTAAAGGCTTCTCCAAGGAGAAGAGTCCTAGTCCAGAAGGTTGGTCTGTGGAACTATTTATAGCTTTCTTTGATATTATGAGACAAGACATTCTGAATGCTATGGAGGAATCCAGGATGATTGGTGAGGTATCGGGTGCAATCAATTCCACCTTTTTGATGCTTATCCCTAAATGCTCACATATGGAGGATTTTAATGATTTTTGTCCTATCTCACTCTGCAACCTAATATACAAGGTCATCGCAAAGATCATAGCGGTGAGCTTGAAGCTTGGATTGTCCAAATACATCACTAAGGAACAGTTGGGTTTTCTTCATGATCGCCAGATTTTGGATGCAGTTGGGGTGGCCCAGGAGTCTTTTCACTCTATCAAAGAGAAACATCTTGAAGCAATCCTATTGAAATTGGAATTGGTAAAGGCTTATGACCGTGTGAACTGGTCTTTTCTGAGATTGATATTGATCCAGATCGGTCTCCCTTGGGTGGTCAGTAAATGGTTTATGGGTTGCGTCTCATCAGTTAATTTTATTGTTATTATTAATTGTGTGCCCATTGTTTTCTTTAAAATCTCCTGGGGGATACGTCAGGGCTTCCCTCTCTCACTTTTATTATTTTTGCTGGTCATTGAGGGGCTCAATAGTCTCATTCATGTAGCTCGTGGGGAGCAAAAATTCATGGGTTTAAAAATCGCTCCTAGCGCTGTGGTGACCCACACTCTCTTTATGGATGATGTATTGTTATATGGAGGTGGTTCACTAGCGGAATGGACTCTTTTAAAATGGGTTCTAGATATCTTCTGCAAAGCCTCAGGTATGCTCATGAATAATGATAAATCTGTTCTTTTATTTTCTGATGTGGATGTGGTTTTTTTCGAGCGGATTAGGAATTTGCTGCCCTATAATGTTCAACTCTTGGAAAATGGTACAAAATATCTTGGCTTCTTTCTCAAGCCAAATAAGTATAGAGTGCAGGATTGGCATTGGCTTTTAAAAATATTTGATAAACGGGTAGCCCACTAGTGCTGGAGATGGTTGTCACTGGGTGGTCATCTTACCTTGGCTAAATTAGTCCTGTAGAATCTGGCAGTGTATTGGCTCACTTTGTGCAATGTCCCTGTGTCGATTGTGGATGGGATCCGTAAGTACATTTTTAATTTTATCTGGGGTGGTGGGGATGTTAAGGGACATTATCATGTGGCTGGATGGAAACAATTAGCTCATCCTTACCATTTGGGTGGATGGAACATTAAGAACTTGGCACAATTTGGCAAAGCTTTAAAAGATAAGAGTCTCTGGAGGGCCCTTTTCTCTTACTCTATGTGGAGTGTGATCATCAGAGATAAGTACCTTAAGAAGTGTTTTGTGATCCAGTGGTTCAGGAATGGGCCTCAGGTTATTAAAGGTGTCTCAAATATTTGGAAGGGTTTACTGGGATCTTTCAACATTATTGCTTCATGGATTTCCTGGACTCCAGGGAATGGTCATCAAATTCGGTTGGGTGAAGACCCTATTATGGGGGGTTCGGAGGTGTTTCTGCTCTCCTCTGAACTTAAATTTTTTCAGAGATCTATGGGATATTACACTCTGAACCAGATTACAACATATAATCATGTTCACTGCTGGAAACATTCTTGGATTTCGGCTCAGCAGCTAGGTATTTCGGGCTCTTTGGGGGTGGAATGGTTTGATTACATTATGGGGCTTCAAAGAATTAATCTTCAACTTTGTGAGAAACCTAATAGTGTGGTTTGGTCATGGAACACTGAGATGGGTGTGGTTACGGCTCAGTTGGCTTACGAGTCCCTTATCTCATCTGTTGCTCCTATTCTTCATAGCTGGTACAAATTAGTGTGGTCACTAAACATTCCTCTCAAGTTGAAATGTTTTATCTGGCTGGTGTTTGATAATCGGATCCTTACCTGGGACAATCTCTTGAAAAGGGGCGGATATGGTCCAAATAGATGTGCTTTGTGTGGTTGTGGGGAAGAATCGGTCACTCACCTCTTCTTTACTTGTCCGTTATCCCGTGCCATTTGGCAGGACCGCTGCTCTCGGGTGGGTGTCTCATGTAGTGGCGCGCACCTGTCTGTTGTGGAAATTCCCTGTGAGTGGTCTTCTGCACGGCGGATGGAGTTATCTTTGCCTGTTTTTGTGGCCTCGGGTATTTGGAAAGCTCATAAGCGTTTAATCTTTGATGGGGTGTCTTCTCCGCGTTACTGCCTTGGTAACTGCATTTTAGCATCTTTCTTTGAAGTGGTTGGGTCATCCATACCTGCTCGGTCGATTCCCTGATTGTCTCCACCGGGTGAGGTGTCATGGCCATGGGGTGCTTTTCATGGTTCCTCACAAAGGGGCTTGCAAGTTGGTGGAGTGGGGGTAGTTATACACCTTGCTGTCAATCGTTGTATCAAAACTTGGTTTAATTGTGGCAAGGGGTTGAATACGCACAGTGAGCTCATTGCACTTTGGTTGATTCTGTTTATTGCATAGGATCGAAACATCCCTCTTTTACGTAATCTTGGTGACTCCCGTGTGATCATTGGATGGGCTCGGGGTGTATTTTCACTAAAGGTGCTCCAACTTGACTACTGGCTCTGTGATGCGCGTAGGTTGATCAATTGTTTTGGGCAAATTTAATTTGCTCATATTTTCCAAGAATTCAATTCTCAGGTGGATGATCTCTCCAAACGGGCTCTTACTTCTCCTGAAGGCGCCATATTTGTGGAGGAATTGTGTGATGGCATCCTTGTTGATCACTCCTCTATGGCTTTATTTTGAGTTTGAGGTTGGATCGTCCTGTTATTTGATCCTGGTTTCTGTCTCCGTGCAGGTTTCTAGTTCCTGTGTTGCTATCATGTTTGGGGACCTTCGGGTTCTTTTTGGTTCCATTTGTGGCCTATGTGGGGGGGGGGGGGGGGGGGGCTTTTTTTCCTTGGTATTTTGTCCAGTGTTGGATTGGTGCTATATTTTGGTCCATTTATTATGATGTGGGGACTATGTTTATTGTCCTATGTGGAATCCTTTGTTTTCGGTGTCTTTGGTATTCATCTCGTGTGGAATTCTATGTATTTTCTGGATATGTTGTTATGTTCTTCATGCTTCATTTTTTGTTTTTTGTCTTTCGTCCTAAGTGGACTTCGTGACAGTTTGCTGGTTTGGAACATTGTATCCCACCTTACTATTTTTAATATAAATGGTATGACTTTTTTTCTTGTGAAAAAAATGAAAAAAAACTCGATAGTAGGGTAGATAGTAATGATTATAGCCACAAGTTTGAAAGGTGAGTTTTATGTATTATTGAGAGCCAATGGCGTACACACAACCCCGTGTAACATTTAAAGCTCTGCACTAGAGTGGATAATATTGGTGAGAGTCAAAGATAAGTTTGAAAGGTGAGTTTTATGCATTATTAGGAGGGTTTTTAAAAAGCATGGTAAAAGAGTAAAATCTATTTGAAATATTGATTATTTTGATAAAATTTATTAGAATGTTATATAAATTGTTATAAATCTTGAAAAATCCAAATGATTTGAGTTATTATGGATAGTGAACATTTGTGGGTGGAATTTGTAGGTGGATTTTTAGATGATGAAAATAAAAATATTTAAACATAAAGTCGGTAACCATTGAGACCAAATTTTATTTCTTGGACTTTAAGAAATTACTTTGTTTGTTGTAACAAATTATTCCTATGCTCAAAAAACTTAAAAGGAAGTATACACCATCTTTCTGACAACTTAAAAGATTAGAAAAATTAGTTTTATAAATTTGTATAATAAATAACCTCTCTAATTTAAATAATAATAAATAGAATTTCTACAATTAATTATTTTATTTTATTTTTCTATATTTTAATAAAAATATTTAAAAAATAAAATATTTTATGAAAATTTATTCATTTACATAAGTATTTTGTTGTAGCTTGGGTGGTTGGGAGGAAAAATTGTTTCCCTCCCCACCCAGGTTCAATTCTTGTAAGTGACATAATGCTCTTGTTGAGCCCTATTGTAATGATTGTATTTCAAGCTTTTCTTAATTCCTTCGGAATAGCAAGACGATGAATTTTTCCGCTGAAAAAAAAAGTATTTCCATTATTTGATTAGAGTGAAATAAATTAACTATTATTTTAGTAATAAGAATCACTAATTTGCCAGTACTTGTTAACATAAAAGTTATAATAAATTGCGAAATAAATATATATGATAAATTAATTAATTTTCTTAAAGTAATTTTTTAAATAATAAATCTAATATATAATTAATTTAGTTTTTAACGATTCAAAAAATAAAATAAAATATAGAATTCTATGGTTAAAAAAACATATAAAATTATTTAATATTAAATAGTGAAAGAATTTATTTCTTTAATGTAAGTCATTAGTGTATGGCCTAAATTTATGAGTATTAGTTTTATGATAAATAAAAATAGTTTTATTAATTTTTTTAAATACTAAAACTTATGATTGTGTTTATAAGATTTATTTTTACAATCTAAGTGAAAAATAAATAAAAAATAAGAATGTATGTATCAATATGGTGTAGCATAGTGGAGTTTGAGTGAGGGGAAGTGTTCATCTATCCAAAAAAAAAAAAAAATGCATGAATACGTTGTAGCATAGTGATGAAAGTTTAACGATGAAAAATTTACGGATTTGATCCCTCTAGATACTTTGTAAAACTAGAATTAAATAAATCTATACTAATTTCAAAATTTTCAACAAAACCTTTCATATTGAAAACAACAAAACCTTTCACACTAGTATCTAGTATCTAACCAATTTAAACTATGTTTTGTTCATACATAACTACCTCTTTATTAATGAATAGGAATATAGTTATAATTAATGACTTAAGAAATTGAATACGCTAAATGGAACATTTTAGGATTCTGTAATCAACGTACATGTGTTTTTCTGTCTTACGTTTTGGACTTACATGAGTCTTACTTATGTCATATATGTGTTTTTCCGTCTTTACGTTTTGGACTTACATGAGTCTTACTTATGTCATTGTATTGAAGTTTCTCCATAAGTCTTACTTATGTCATGTGATGTTTCTTAACTATTGCCATTGTAATGGGGTTACTCCATAATTGGAATAAACTTTCCAAGTTACTCTTATGACTTATGTTTTGGTCTATCTTATGACATGTAGTAAGGTAGCTCATCAGCCATAATACTGGAAATTTGGTGAAATGGGGATTCAAATACTTCAAACATGTAATTGGTCAAATTTATGCCATCTCAAAAGATTTGGCATGCTATGTATCCCAAAATTTGTAAGCTTATGAATGTTTCTTCATAAATCTATATTGTAAAATGAAATAATGTTTTAGGGAAAGCTGCTCAAGTACTATTCTAACTCGTTCATGTTGGTGAATCAAAGATATATTACATAGATATGCAAATGAGGGTATTTTTATTGGATCCTAATTTATAGGATTGGATGTTTAACACATTGATGATGAAAATGTGTTGTGGAACTCCTCCAGGTGTGTAACTACATTTCCTTTGTTTCCTACAACAATACTACATTGTCAACATTGATGCCTTTATATCATCATCTAAAACAATGTGCATTTTATGTTATGCAATTCAGATTGTGAATGGAAGGCATTCGAGCAATGTATGTGTTGCCTCATTTGATTGGAGTTGCAATGGCATTTTCAAGTATATAGAAAGGAGTGCATCGCCGCTACAAGGATAGAAACAATGTTGTATGGAATGCATCGAGCTGTATGACTTACTCTCAACTACCAAAGGAGCTGACATGGCTATTAACCAAATAATCATGTATCCAATGACACTATGATTGGAAAGGAGAAGCAAGATTCATACTATTTGAGACTACTACTTATCAAATTTCTTTGGCCTCCAATATAAATAGTGAAATTTGTTTGATACATGTGAATCCATGAAGATGGGTGTCTATTTTGGGGGCTCTTATGAGAAAATAAATTTGATTTTTTCATGTTTTTCAACTTTGGGAGAACAAAAGTGATATTTTTGTTTAGAATTTCATTTTTTCAATAAAAAGAAAACTTTTAGATAATTATGTTATCTTTCTATTCATTATTTTTTCAAATTTTTTTATTGAGATTTGATATGCCAATTTGATAAATGTTTGATAGTGTGTTCTTATAAAATGAAAGGACTAAAAAATAATCATATTTTTTTACGGGCCTGAAATCATTGTTAAACTTGTGTTTTGTAAAAACAAAATATGCTATGACAATCTACACAAAATGTACTAAGGCATGACTATAATTTTGTAACCAATGGATCTATATACTAATTATTATATATTTTTTGAATTCGATCAATGGGGAAAGCTTGTCGATTTTCAACATCTTTGTTTTGACAGGAAATTTCTCTCAATTTACACTAAAACTAAAACATCCAAGAATATCCTTATGAAGTAGACACTCCAATTAACGACCCCATATTTTTTTCAATTTTTTATGGTGTATTTTTTAAGTTAGGGATTGTTCATTTCACCGCATTTTGAAAGAGATGAAACCAAAATGGACACATGTTAACAAAGAAAAATAATTACAATTATCAGATCTCACCTAAACACAACAAAATCTATACCAACGGAGAGTGGATTCAATGACTAAACTAATGGTATCAAGTCCGACAATTGATTTGCACTGTAACAGATGGTTTTTCCCTTCCGAAAATAGAGAAGCCTGAAACTAACGAAGTTTTCAGCTATCAGACGGTATTCGACCGAATAATTATTCGGTCAAAGAGTGGTTTTCCATTAGCAGCCTGTTAAAATTAACAACGGTTGTTTGGACGAAAAAAAACCGCAAAAATATCCCCTCGGTTGGAAAAAAAAAAAAATTTAAATTATTTGAGATTGTATAAATAAATCTAAACTAGTCATAATTTCGCATCTCTTTTTTTCGTAGAGGTCTTTATAAAATATTTTTGAAGGGGTTTTTTCAAAGAAGATTTCTTTCCAAGGAGTTCTTGTTTCTTTCAAAGGGGTTTTTTCAAAGGAGATTTCTTTCCAAGGAGTTCTTGTTTCTTTCCAAGGGGTTTTTTCAAAGGAGATTTATTTCCAAGGAGTTTTTATTTTTTTCCAAGAAGTTTTTCTTCAAAGTAGATTTCTTTCCAAGGAGTTTTTCTTCAAAGGAGATTTCTTTCCAATGATTTTTTCTTCGAAGGACTCTTACAATATTTTTATAAGGTGATTTTTTGCTAAAAAAAAATTTTGTGTAAATTTCTCTTCATGTTTTTATAAATGGTTGAAAGAATAAAAAAAGAAAATTTAGTAACTATTTTTAAATCTTAAATTTTTATTTTTTTTACTATAAAGTGATGGTTCTTTAATTTAACCTCTACAGATTAAACAATCATGCGCAATTAAAAAAACCGCCAAAGCAAAAGTGATCATAAACGTGATGATGATGCTCATAGGGAAAAAGAAAGACTCAGATATCATGCCAAAAAGCAAGGCTTGCACAAACAAAAGAGACAATTATTGAATATGTAAATACTGATTTACATCATAATATTAATTAAATGGATATTGAAAATCGAGTACAAGAAGAACAAATTGAAGCTGAAGAGACCATTGTTGAAGATGTAAATAAGGATTTACATGCTAATGTTGATTAATTCAATATTGAAGATCAATTTCAAGAACAAGAAATTGGACCTGATATGTATATATCATGTATTTTCCAAATTCATTTTTTATAATGAACTGTAATTTTGGATATATGTTAAATTAAATTTAACTGAATGTATAGGTGCTTTCACCATTGACGATGAAATGTTAGAAGACATTTATTGCGACAAATATAGGGAAAAATAGCCACACATGTTGCACGATATCGTGTTATGCAAATTTATGATTATATTCTCAAACAATATTTAATAGTAGGAAAAACACAAATTTTGAGATGTTTATTAGTGTCCAAGAAGTTAAGAGGTGCTATGTCCTTATTGGGTATTCACAAGGCGACAAAAGAGTCGAAATTGAAACATAATGTGATAGAAAATATAATTGATGTAATAAAAAAAATTGGAAAATCTAGGAAGAAAGATACCAAAGTTGCAAGTACATCAATTATTACAGCTTGTACTAGACAAAATCGTTTGGAAACACAACTGGAAAAAACAATAGGAACCTCAAGAAAGACATTATACAAACATTACAAATTCATAATGCAAATAGATGAAGATGATGAACTTGCTTGTTGGGCAATTATTTGTAGATAGCCTTACAAAGATAGAATGAGAGAAAGTGTTAAAGATATTGTACATAAATATTGGTTGGCACATGCTCAAGTTTCACCAAGTTCAAAGGATGTGATACAACAAAGAGTATCATGAAATGAATACGAAATCCATGAAAAACATATAATGGAAATGACACAAGTACAATTGTTCAATAAATTCAAGGAGGATCATCGTGGAATTAATATGTCAATCACTACATTTGGGCAACAAAAACCATGGTATGTTAGACCTATTACTATTCGTGACACATGTTGTTGTCGTTATCATGTGGAATTTGAATTATTTTACGACACGTTTCTTGAATTTGGTAAAAAAAAATTGACAAATTCATGACCTCCTCCCAAAATACGTGAATTCATATCTCAAATTCTACATGAGAGAGATCACGATGAACTATTTTGCAATAAGAAATGTGTCAATGGAAAACATTGTCATCATTGTGGAAATCTAGTTTTATTTTGCAATAAATATCCTATTGATAATGATCAGTCATTGTCAAATGTAACCATTGACTGGAGAAAATATGAATACATCAATTATGCTACAAGTTCTAGTGATGCACTTTTCAAACGAATTGATTTGCGAGAAGATAAAATATGTGCGACATATTTTCTGGAGAAATTTGAAAGTGAAATTTATAAATACACCAAGCATTCACATAGAGCACGAGGGAAATACCTTCAATTCAAACATTCTCGTGAAATTTTTCCACTCGGAACAATTTTGTCCGTGGTCAATTTTTCAGAAAACTACACATTTGCTGCACAAAAGGATTACCGAGTGAATACTATCATTCTGACCAAGTTTCGATATTTGTCCATATTCTATATAGACATTTTCAACTCAATGTTGATGGCATTGAAAGCACGTGTGACAATCGAGATGTGATTAAAGAATATCATTTTTATAACAGTCATGATCGTACACACGATACGTGTTTTGTTCAACATTGTATTGAAAATATTTTCTATGAATCATTAAAAAGACGTGAAGTTAAATTCAATGAACATTGGATATGGTTGGATGGATGTGTGGGACAATTTAAATCTTCACGGTCATTTTTTTGGTTATGTCGACTTCATAAAGCATCGAACATTAAACATCGTTGGAATTTAATCTTTGAAACTGGACATGAAAAAGGTGAACATGATGGTGCATGAGCATGTGTAAAAAGAGCACTTCGAAGATGGAAAATGAACCATTCTTCCGTGCAATTTCATCTAAAGAGCAATGGTCCTTGTTTAATCACAAACAAGGACTCCAGGATTGTGAAGCTTATGCTAAATTAGAGCAATGGTTATTTACAACAAACTGATGAAAATTCATCAAATTGTTGTCTAAAATCATTGCTCTAATTTAGCATAAGATTCACAATCATGAAATCCTTGCTTATGATTAAAAAACAAAAAATCTGTAAATCCCCATTTGCCATGATTTCAGTAGCATCTATAGTTCACCAACTACGAAAGTGTTACCTGAACATTGAACATATGAATCATTAGTTAAAATTGAAAGTATGAATCATTTAAGTTCACATAACTGAAATCATGGAAAATGGAGATAATGATCATTTGATTTTTAATCGCAAACAAGGACTCCAGAATTGTGAAGCTTATGCTAAATTAGAGCAATGGTTTTTTACAACAAACCGATGAAAATTAATCAAATTGTTGTCTAAAATCATTTCTCTAATTTAGCATAAGATTCACAATTATGAAATCCTTGCTTATGATTAAAAAACAAAAAATCATTAAGTCCCCATTTGCCATGATTTCAGCAGCATCTATAGTTCACCAACTACGAAAGTGTTACCTGAACATTGAACATATGAATCATTATGTAATGCCCCTAAAATGATTGTGGACTTTAAGGGCACCTGTTGAGTGACCCAGCGGAACAGACTTCAATAAAGTGGCCCTTCAAGTTAGGATGTGTCTTAATAAGGGAGAATCACCTGATGATGTTCATGACTATAGTTGATAAATGAACTAATGAATTAAATTATATGTGTGGAGTGGGATAATTGATTGATTAGTTATTGCTTAAATGCTTAGCCTTGATTGATCAAGTCAAAGTGCAGTAGGACAGTTACAGTCCTAGCTCTGCGACTTGGGAGGATGCAACTGAGATGCGTCATAGCTTTCCATTTTTATTCTGAACTTCAGGATGAAGTTCTAAATAAGTAGGGGTGTATGTAGTGCCCCTAGACTACTATAGACATTGAGGGAACCTGCTGAGTAGCCCGATAATTTGTTTGAAACATTGATAAAATAATCCTATGATTTTATTTTGAGTATATTTAGGATTACGATTGATTGTAAATCAATGAAATAATAATATATGTGCATTTGGGTAGTTATTGTGAATGGATGATTTCATGTTGTTTAACGATTAACTTTGATATGAAAACTGTACATATGAATGATGCTTAATGACTATTTTTGCAATTAATTATGTGATTAGACAAATGAGTAATGATTGAGTAAATTAATGAAGCAGCAAATTTATAAATCAAATTGTGATTATTGAGGAGAGTGCTACTAATTTAGGTTTGTGAGAAATGTGTGTAGCTACAGGTGAAACAATTCACCGACGAACACACAAAGGAATATGAAGGGTCGTAGAGTATGGGTAAATCACACACAGGGAGAGCAACGACGATGTCGACTTATGACGGAATACCACGCTTGAGCAGATAAGTACTGATCCGCTCGCTCAAGAGGAAAGCGTGAGGGCGTACGAGGTGGGCCACAACGGAGCTGGTCACGTACGAGTTGAGGGGCGCGCAATGAGAACGGACTCACTCCTCAGTGCCATTAGTCCCTAATAGCGTGTAGACGGAGGATGGAAGGTAACGGCTCCTTAAATCCCTACATGAAGTTCCCGTAAGTCAAAATGAAAGGATGACGGCAAAAGGCCCCGACGGTGCAGTACCCTGTCAAGAACGGAAAGAGTGGACGCAAGGACCCAACGATGTAGTATCTTGCCGAAGAATGAAAACTACGCATGACTGGACCCGACCGAGTGGTGTCATGTCGGAGGAAATGAAATTAAGGAACGGGGAAGCCCAACGGCGTGGCACTAGGGTCCTAGTGAAAATAATTGTTAAACTTAACTACATAAAAACATATAAGTTTGCACCTAGAACATTACTTAGAAATGCATTTGAATACTTTAGGCATTTGCACATAAATGATTACTTTGACATTTAAATAATATTAAGTGTTATTTAGGCATTTGCACATAAAAGAATATTTTGAGCATTTAAAATAATATAAATCCTTATTTTAGGAGCAAAGTAGAATCATAAGCATGGACACCTAGTCAACTCCACTTACACCTCAAAACTAGGAGTTAAGTAGAATATCTAGGGAACAAACATGAGCAATCTAAGGAATGATGGTGCAACTCCTAGAAAAACTGACACATGGATGGGTGAGTATTATTAAATTGAAAATTTAATAAAATATGTATTTATGCATGAAGCGACATGTGTCGCATGGAATGTTCCTTTAAAAGGAAGGCTTTGGGAATGGGTAAAGGACTTAGACCCTGGATGACTATCATAATTTTGAGTTACCTCACGACTTGTTGCTATTGAGGGTTTGGCTGGAAAATTTGGTGGGGGGGAATCCCAAGCTGAGTTTCCCAAGTGAGTGTGTGAGCTCTATGACCCGAAGCTCGGGGGAGGCCATGCGACTGAAACCATGAGCCTATGGTTGGGTGGCGAAGCTAACAGTTGCTTCGCCAATGGTTAAACGAGCTTCTGCTGGAGGGGCACAACGAGCGAAGCGGACGTCAAGGGCAAGTGGGATCGGACTAATGATGATGTCTACTCCTCCAGCAACAGATTCAGGTATTGTGTTTTTGTTAGTTCTCGAATATGTTAAGTTTTATTAATAATTATGCATCATCATAGTTATATTGTGTTTTAAGTTTCTAATCATTTTTAAGTAAGTAAGTCCAAAAGGGGGGGTCCCTACATTTGGTATCAGAGCCGATCGAGCCTTGAGGTCACCGGACTCATATTTTTTTGGGGGGTTCGTCGGCGACATGATGGTCAAACAGTGGAATTGGAGCAGCGATCTTGGGGAATTTCATTTTCGACGGGAGCAGTATTTCCTACAGGTTCTTATTTGCTAATATGTTTTATATTTATTTTTGTCTTGTTTAAAGATTATGGATCTAGAATTTCTCACAGGAATTTGAATTTGATTCTCTTTTAGGAATAACTTTTGCACTACAGTTTTGATTTTTAAAAAAAACAGAGATCATAGATCTAAGAATTCAGAGAAAAAAAAAAAAAAAAATTAATTCTGTTTATCGCCCAACATTTGATATTTTATGTATGGCTAGCAGTGTTACATCAAACAAGAGTTTAAACCCTCTGTTTTCAGCTTTTGAAATTATCTAACTATCTCAATCTAGAAGAATATGCGGAACCTGGCTTGTAATTAATTGGTATGATATTTCTTGTTTAAAAACTGGAGGTTAATCGTTTCCCTATTTTTTTTTTACCATAGCACTCTGTATATTGTTTCTAGATCTGAATTTTTTTTAAATTCCACTTCTTGTTCAGAGAGTGATACTCTGCATGATATAAACCTGAGGATTTTCTTGGCTTTCTGTGGATGACGCTGTCCCATGCCACTAATTAGGTCTACGATTTAGTATTTGGTCCCTTTTTGCATAGATTCATCGACCTGGCTCTCTAAACTGTGAGTTCCAGTCTGCTGTCTTCCGCCTCTATATTTGATTTCATTGCACTCAGATCGACTCTACATCCTTAATTGCAGTACTCGATCTTAAGATTCAGATTGTTTTTCTTTTTCTTTTTATTTTTATTTTATTGAAGTACTCAGCATTCATAATCGGATCGGCTCTGTATTATAATTTCAGTACTCAAACTTTCTATCCAGATCGGCTTTCACATTTAAACTCCCGTAATGAGGTTGCTTAGACCGAGTCTGTATCTCCATTACAGTGCTCAGTTTTCGTGATTCAGATCGGCTTTCACATTTATAATTTTAGTAATTAATTCAACACTCAAATCGACTTTTTGCTTTGAATTTCAGAGGTTAATTATATTATGCATCGACTTTCTGGCATATAATTTCAGTCTTTAAACCTCAGATCGATTCCCTGTATGAATTTTCATGTTCAGTTTGTAAACATCGGACCGATTTCTGTACTTAATTTCAGTGCTCTGTTTTTATACTCAGATCGAAGGTCTGTCATTAATCTCTGTATTCGGTTTTATACCCAGAACGAGTTCCGATCTCAGTTCCCCGACAGATTAAACACAACAGTCTAATTTTTACACTCAGATCGGTTTTGATCTTTTCTCTCTACTATATATTTACTATGATAAAATCTCAACATCCAGATTGAGTTCGATTTTCACTCCATCGCATACACATCGTGATGATGAGTGCGATCTGATGAGCTTGACCTTTCACTTGCTGATTGAAATTACTGTGATGAAATCCCTTTTTGTTTTCTTTTTACACTTGATCGGATCGATCCCTGCACTACCGGCGAATCCTGTTACACGCTTTTTAGCCTCTATTTTGTGTTCAAAATTTATGTGAAAAACCCGATCTCTGTACTTCTTGAATTTCTAAATGGCATTATTTTTTTTTATGTTTTTTTTTGTGTTATGCCTTATGGGATGAAGTCCTCAGAATCTCTGTTGTATTTTGACTTAAACGCTGTCACCCTATCGATTTAGATATGAGCCCTGAATTTGAATTTTCCCTTGAAACCCCGTTGATTCGGCGTTTACGCAGCCCTCATCCCTGTGACATTTCAGATATTTTAATTACTGCTAAAACATTTGATCTGGTTTTCTTTTCTTCTATGCTGTGATGAATTGATGCATCACCCACCCTGGACAACCCGATCTACAACCCTTCTCTCAGGGGAAGATCACGGCGTTGAATGAACCAAATTCATGGGATCCCTACCCGATCTCTACATCTACTGTGCATTCATGATCAATCCCACCTTCGTCTTCTTCCATAAATATAGTAGCTTCAAATAAAGTATATAGAAAGTTACCTGTCTGTTGCATTACTCAGCCGTGACGGTAGTTATTCACTGCTGGCATTATATGGGTTGGTGTTCGACTTATTTAATGCATAGTCGCTTATGTATATAAGTAATGCAATCTACTTAGTTGAGTTGATTATATGTTAGATATTTATTTACGGGTAGAATATGAGTGGAGTTAACGATATGTGACTTTGGGTGTATGTTTAATTGTTAATGGTTATGAAAAGAGAATGGGGGTTTCTCAATTGCCATAGCAAATTTGATGGCAATAACAAAAACCTTGTTTGCACATCAATTACATTGAAATCGCATAGATAGATCGTAGCCTTCACGCGCAGCATACAAAAGTCAGATCTATAACTTATCTATGTTATACCATTGATCGTTTATGCATGGTATAGTTCCAACTATATATGGTGCTTTTAGAGGAATAAGGTGTGTGAAATCCTTAATCAAATGGAAGATCTATGAACAAATTGCAGTGATGGGCAGTCTCCTGGAGTTGACAAATGATATATATATTCGAATGTGAAGCAAGATCTAGATTTCTCATCAAATGTAATCTGTACTATAGCCCATAAATAAAATTATCAACAATGAGATTAACGGAATAGTAGATCAATAAAAGGAAAGACACCAAAGAAGTCAAATGGTTATTTGGAATTTAAAACCAATTAAAAATTCTGTCAAATGAAAATTGTTATAGAGTCAGTCATTTCAGTCCACCTACTATGCCAGAACGAGAACGCCGAGTCGACCTTTGTCACGAAGGTGAGTTAAATACCCATCATGTAATATTCACTTGAACCATTTATGAAAGCGTAGAATATGAAATGTGCACTCCATATAACTTCCGAATGGTTTAGAGAGGATAGGAGTTTGTGATTATTTTTTAAAACTTTTAGTAATTTGAAACTTACATATTTTCTGATTTATAACCACGAGTAACTCATTTAAATGAATAGCTCATAATATGAAGAATTTACTTTTAAGAGAGTTCTATATAAATTATGAATTTAACTATGAGCATAGTTGGTCTTTTAGGAAGCTAAGTGAAGAGGTGAACCGCTAAAGGAATATAATTAGGTTAGATCTTTATTACCGAATTATAAATTTCATATACTCACACATAGTGGAAGTTTGGAACATATATATGTTTAGGTTATTTGTTTTATAAATTGATTATGATTTTAAAATATTCAATGATTAACTGTAAAGTGTCTTCTTTGAATAGAAAATGGAAATAATATGTTTAATCTTTTATTCTTAAACTTTGAGATTTATACATATGATTAATTTTTTTTTTTTAATAGTGAATTATGGAATTTATAGTAAGTTATGGAACCAAGTATGTGATGGTAATATATAATGTTATTTTTCCTATTTTCCACTTGGATAGGGTTAATTATGTAGGGTTAATTATGTAATGGTTATTTTATTTTTATAAATACATCATACAAAAGTAAATTATGTAGTAGTTAAGGAAAAAGAGTTTTTGGACATTGTTGTTATATTATTATAATTATTTGTTATATTTTAAAATTACAATATTATATATTGTACTTTATAGTAATACAAGTGCAATTTTGAGTAAGAAAATTAACAATAGTTATGATACAATTCAAAATTCTTATTGTTAATTACAGAGGAAAAATTATAAATTTCAAGTCAATGATACATATATATAAAATGGTGGATATTATCAAGATGTGGATTAGATACTTTTAAAAATTAATGGTAGACATTATTAAGGTATAGAAACTTTTTGGTAATAGTGGTGGACATTATCAAGATATGTTGAGGATATTTTTAATAATGTATGGGATTATTAATATATAGTATGGATACTCTTATTAATACTTAGTGTGAGGATATATTAATATAAGGCGTGGATACATACATTATTTATGGGAATGAAGATTATAATAACACAATTGCCTATGCTTGTCGAGAATTCGACAGACTGTTGAGAGGGTTAAACAAGGATGATTTTCATAAAACAAAGTATGGAGACGACAACAAAAAAAATGAACCAAACGCAATGAAGCTAACCTCGGGACATGGTCAAAACTTGATGAAAAGACGACTAACCTTAGAAATGTAACTCGATGAGGTTAAGAAAACACATAGCGTGACTTGATGATTTTGTCGAAGTGATCCTATGACAACAAAAGGATGAAATGAGGTAAGGATGTGATAAACTCATTGACCCGTACACGATTTTAGTGATGAGAGGACAAGGAGTAAACTTTCAATATGTTTGACTATGTCACTAAATTCTAACGACTCGAATCCTATCTTATTGACAACCATCATTATTAAACATTTAGAGGTATTTGGAATTAGTCTTATGGGAATTGATTTTGGAATATTTGAGGGTCTCTCCTGATTTGTTAAAACCGTGATTATATCTTACCAATTATTTTATGATGTTTTCCTTATCGACTTGATGTTTTCCTTATCGAATTGAAGGGAGGATAACCTTAGATTTGAAAGCTTGCTTGGATTTGTTATGTTTGATAAAATATTGGGTGGCTATTAACGCAATGCAGCTTGTTGAAAATATGGACATCGTAGACCCTCATGAATGAATAGGAGATATAGGAAATCTAGTTGGGACTAACAATTATTGAATGTATTATCGGATTGATATTATACGAAATTTCAATTGAGTTCCTGAGGATGTATTGGAACCATGTTGGATGAAAAAAGAAAACTTACGATTAGAACCACTAGTGCTTAGGGCCTTGATTGTTGGAGAAAAATATAAGAGAATAGAAAGAAGATGAGAATAGGAAATTAAAATTTAAGCCTAATGTCGTAAGTACGAGAACAAAATTTAAACTTCGGGACGAAGTTCTATACAAGAGGGGGTGTATGTAATGCCCCTAAAATGATTGTGGACTTTAAGGGCACCTGTTGAGTGACCCAGCGGAATAGACTTCAATAAAGTGGCCCTTCAAGTTAGGATGTGTCTTAATAAGGGAGAATCACCTGATGATGTTCATGACTATAGTTGATAAATGAATTAATAATATATGTTCATGACTATGAGTATATTTAGGATTACGATTGATTGTAAATCAATGAAATAATAATATATGTGCATTTGGGTAGTTATTGTGAATGGATGATTTCATGTTGTTTAACGATTAAATTTGATATGAAAACTGTACATATGAATGATGCTTAATGACTATCTTTGCAATTGATTATGTGATTAGACAAATGAGTAATGATTGAGTAAATTAATGAAGCAGCAAATTTATAAATCAAATTGTGATTATTGAGGAGAGTGCTACTAATTTAGGTTTGTGAGAAATGTGTGTAGCTACAAGTGAAACGGTTCACCAACGAACACACAAAGGAATATGAAGGGTCGTAGAGTACGGGTAAATCACACACAGGAAGAGCGACGACGATGTCGACTTCTGACGGAATACCACGCTTGAGCAGATAAGCACTGATCCACTCGCTCAAGAGGAAAGCGTGAGGGCGTACGAGGTGGGCCACAACGGAACTGGTCACGTACAAGTTGAGGGGCGCGCAGTGAGAACGGACTCACTCCTCAGCGCCATTAGTCCCTAATAGCGTGTAGACGGAGGATGGAAGGTAACGGCTCCTTAAATCCCTACATGAAGTTCCCGCAAGTCAAAATGAAAGGATGACGGCAAAAGGGCCCGACGGTGTGGTACCCTGTCAAGAACGGAAAGAGTGGACGCAAGGACCCAACGATGTAGTATCTTGCCGAAGAATGGAAACTACGAATGACTGGACCCGACCGAGTGGTGTCATGTCGGAGGAAATGAAATTAAGGAACGGGGAAGCCCAACGGCGTGGCACTGGGGTCCTAGTGAAAATAATTGTTAAACTTAACTACATAAAAACATATAAGTTTGCACCTAGAACATTACTTAGAAATGCATTTGAATACTTTAGGCATTTGCACATAAATGATTACTTTGGCATTTAAATAATATTAAGTGTTATTTAGGCATTTGCACATAAAAGAATATTTTGAGCATTTAAAATAATATAAATCCTTATTTTAGGAGCAAAGTAGAATCATAAGCATGGACACCTAGTCAACTCCACTTACACCTCAAAACTAGGAGTTAAGTAAAATATCTAGGGGACAAACATGAGCAATCTTAGGAATGATGGTGCAACTCCTAGAAAAACTGACACATGGATGGGTGAGTATTATTAAATTGAAAATTTAATAAAATATGTATTTATGCATGAAGCGACATGTGTCGCATGGAATGTTCCTTTAAAAGGAAGGCTTTGGGAATGGGTAAAGGACCCAGACCCTGGATGACTATCATAATTTTGAGTTACCTCACGACTTGTTGCTATTGAGGGTTTGGCTGGAAACTTTGGTGGGGGGGAATCCCAAGCTGAGTTTCCCAAGTGAGTGTGTGAGCTCTACGACCCGAAGCTCGGGGGAGGCCATGCGACTGAAAGCATGAGCCTATGGTTGGGTGGCGAAGCTAACAGTTGCTTCGCCAATGGTTAAACGAGCTTCTGCTGGAGGGGCACAATGAGCAAAGCGGACGTCAAGGGAAAGTGGGATCGGACTAATGATGACGACTACTCCTCCAGCAACAGATTCAGGTATTGTGTTTTTGTTAGTTCTCGAATATGTTAAGTTTTATTAATAATTATGCATCATCATAGTTATATTGTGTTTTAAGTTTCTAATCATTTTTAAGTAAGTAAGTCCAAAAGGGGGGGGTCCCTACACATTAGTTAAAAATTGAAAATATGAATCATTTATATAAGATTCAAGTTTATTGTACATACAATCTACAACACCCAAACAAACTTGAATTGAATTTACAAACTTGATATTTTCGATTTAAGCATAGTTATGATGAGATCATATTTTACGAAACATGTGTATATATAACATACATATACTTTAAACATTAAAACATGTGTACTAAATACATGGATTAATTTGAACATTACATGTACTCTAGAGCTTTAAACCAATATCCTAAAACCATTTCAAGATTGAACATTAAACTAGATATAAGATTGACTATCATTATGAAATAAAATCGTAACTTGTACATACAAATTTAATAATACATGCATTCATGAACATCATGCAAAATCATATTCTAAGCATTTACCACACAAAAGTATGTTATTTAATTAACCCAAAAAAAAATTAGATCATCCAAAGCAAATACAAAATATGTAAGTTCAATGTACATATATAATCCAAAAATAAAGTTCTTGAATGTCCAAAACAACTACAATATATGTATCAACATGCAAATATATGCAATATGGTAGTATGAGAAAACAAAAAAAGACCAATAAAAATATTTCTCTAAATCAAAGTCCACCAATATCATCCGCTTTGGTGTTCTCTTTGTCTTGACAAGTCCCAACCTACAACATGTATAAAAGCAAATTATGAATCTCATAAATTATTTAAACAATTTTAAACTAAATTCAAAAGTTAAAATGTTAAACTTATAAAAATAAAATTGAAAAGAATAGTTCAATTATAAACAAAATTACCTCAACCCCAATGTCCATGGACCCATCAAAGAACCAATATCCTCACCACTAATGTCTATATTTTTCCGTGTTTCCTGAAATTTAAATTTTGTTAATAAATAAAACATTGTGCAAGTAAAATAAACTAAAATTAAGCAATTCACTTAAAACCAAAACAAAAAAAATGAAAACATGAGCTCACAAGAGATGGAAAATCATCAAAAAATTTGGAACCTAAATGAACCTGCATGGATAAAACCATTTTCAATTTCAAAAGGTGTTCACATTAACAATATGATACATCGATTACTTAAAATTCTAAAAAAGAATACAATATCTTTCAAACATAAATATAAATCTGTAAATAATAAATATACCTCTCTAAGATGTTATTCTACATTTTCACTAGTGTAGGGTCGAAAATCATGTTCATTCAACATTCTAGAAAACTGCAATCAATAAACATTTACTTAATGTATTTATTACTATATATCAAAAAATACATAATGTCATAGATATAATGTAATGAAAAGTTCAATTCAAAATGAATAAAACAATTAAATATATTGTATGTACACAAACAACATACCTCTCCTATACTCGATGTGTCATGGGATAGGACATATGAAGCTATATCGCGACAAACCTTAGCATAATCCCTAATATCTTCAATGCTCATTGCATCTACCTCATCATTCGTTTTGTAAAAAAACTTTTGATGAATAGTGGCTCGAGCCCTCTCTCGAACCAATACCACATCAACTCCTACAAATGACAACATTAAACCTTCGGCAACAGAATCCCTTGCAATTGTCCCAAGTTGGGATGTGGGCTCCATCTTTGATTTTAAAGTCACAAGCCTAGCTAGGTGAGATATTTGGGATGGAGGTTGAAGAGTTAATGTGGGATTTCTAAGAGCACATTTTCGATCATATATTCGCCCATTTCCAACTCCATAAAAGCTAGAATGAATATCGGTATAGTATGGCTTCATATTTAAAAAAAACTTTGCATAAAAAAATTGGGCGAAATAATTAGGAACCTCATCATTCCATGGAAACCTACCATAGGCTGCAAGGAACCGATCATATAATAGATGTGCAAGTTCAGGATGCTTGAAATATTGCACTTTCAACATTTTTTGCTTTAATTCTTCTTTGAAGTTAAACATTGAATTGGCATGTTCTTTGGTCACTCTCTCCTTCATAACAACCCACTTGTCCGAACCCATCACTTGTGCCCTTCTCCTCCGCATGAAGTCAAAAAAAAAGTCCGTAGTTGGTCCAAGACCCTCATATAGCTCAATGAATTTTCGCAATGACCACAAAACAATCTCTAAACTTTGTTTGCTCTCTGGAGGGAGATCCAAATTAGAAAGATCATGTTGCAACTTTTCATAGTGATATCTACATCTTTCAAGGGTCATTTTTTGAACACCACTTTCCCATGGAAGCTCCTCAGGTATATCATATGGATAAGTTGTTATGGGTGTACAACCCACATCTAGTTCAACATATTCCCTCCTTGCTCAACCTTCGTCCCTCTGTGTATAATTACGAGCCTCTTCTAAACCTTTCTCTGCTTCAAAGAAAAACACAGTTGTGTGTAAACATACAAACTTTTTGAACACCAACAAATTACAATTGATACATGTTTAAAACATAAATGTTCATACCAACAGAAGGTCGAGATAGACATTCTCCCATAGAATATACGAGGGAATCATCTGTGCCCCTTTGGCCTAACTGGTGATCAGATGAATGTGAACTATACAACAAGCTTGGATCCTGAGGTGAAGCCGACAACCTTTAATTATCAGTCGAGACACCAATTCTTGATGACCGTGATGACCTCCCCTTAGCATATTTCGTTGTACCAGTAGACCTTATACACTTTTTCCTCGAAGACCCCTCTCTTTCCATTTGATAAAGTGTCTACATTTACACAACTATCAACTCATAACATATTCAAATTTTACATGTTTTAATATTAAACATTCCAAACATTTAACCTAATCTCCCAGAGAAATATGTTATGTTATATAAGACAAGATAAAGATTGTGATTAAGTGTTGTTATGATTTCCTAAGTCGAACCCTATAACAGTTAAAGCATAGTGATGTAAATTGAAATGTATACCTAGGGTACTGAAGGTGTGATGCAACGAAATGATAGGGGCATTGAAATCCACTAGGGATATAGGATGTTATCTTGGTTCTGTGGGCACTTGAAGAAAAGTAAATTGTTAACTTGATGGACTAAAGCTTTTGGATGTCGTCCTAAGTTGAGGATAGCCTTAATTAAGAGTGGATATTTTCCACAAGCGAATAGTAAGCTCCTATGACCTATGTATTAACGTAAAAGCTAATTACTATTAAATGATCCTAAAGAATATTTAGGAATTATCCTAAATAGTAAAACATTTGCAGTACATGAGTTGTGATCATTGTTCAAATCCTATGATAAAGGAGGACGCACTCCTTATTGAAAAGGTGGATAATGAATATATTTAAAATAAACCTAAATGCTAAATAACAGTGGAGGAGGGAAGTTAGGTTTTTCCCTCAAAAAAGAGAATTCGAATCCATTTAAGAGGGAGGCACATTCATTTAAGGGGTAACAATCTTGATGGGAAGAAAAACACCTTCTCTAAGTAGGAGTAAGGCATCTTCGGGTGATGAATAGTTTCAGATTGTCTTTTGCTTACCTTCGTGAAGGGAGAAGAATGAAACCTAATTTTATACTTTCATATTTTATAAATAATGAGATTTTGGATAAAAACCCTTTTAATTTAAAAAGACAACATAATGTAGAAGTCCTTTATTGTATGAAACGTGATCTATTTTTGTTGGAAATTTTAATACTATGTTTCTGAAACATGGTATATCCATATAAGTCAAACATCTCCTTTTACAAAGAGATCAAAGATCACAATACACCAATGTATATAGACAAAACTCTATGAAAATAAATGAAAGGGTTCATTGTTCTAAATAAAATAATATTCCTAAAGATCTCTCAACAAAGTAGCGTAGAGAATGATTTGAATTTTTTTTTTAAACTATGTTTCAAATTACAACTTTGAAATCAAACGTGATGTGTTGTAGGATTCGGGAAATATTTATGAAACGACAAGTTGGGGTTTAGGGAGAAGTGCATTGAAATCATAATTCCATGTATGAAATGACAAGTCAGGGTTTAGGGAGAAATTGGTGCTTGGAGTTGAGGTGGTCCAAAATACTAGAAACCATCTTTTGGAAATTTCCTAGTGGTTTCTTTGGGTGTTGCAAGTTTCCTTACCTATCATAGTCCCTCATTTGGACATTCTCAACTAACGCAGGAAAAATGGATGGTGAACATTTCCATTTCTTGTTTTAAGATTCGGTGAACTATGTGATGTATCCAATGGTATTCAAAAAATTTATGCTCTTTCTAACATGGCAGAGCATGTGAGTTTTTATACAGGGATGATTCTGGAATACTATGATATTTCAAAAAAGGATTTGCTAACTGGAAAGTCATTAAAAGAAACAAAAAACTCTCCACTAAAGTCCTCATGTAATGTGAAGGCCATAGTTACTTTTATATTCCAAGTTGCATATTACCAGCATCCAGCTTTTGACTTGCCACAAGCCAAGTAGTACTTTATTTACCATGTGAAACCTTCATGGGTCCATTACTAATATCCTTGCTTCGCATTATCATTAAAGAGTTTTTCATTTCATCCCTAACTTTGATACAACGATGATGGATGAAAAACTACAAATTTTGACTCCCATGATCTTATTCCTGTTTGTTCTACAGTTTACTTCAAATTTTGTGAGATATCAGTGATGGCATAAATGATCTAGCTACAATTGTTCATTGGCCATCATAAAACAAATTGCATTGAGCTCATAGATTTGGATTCGAATTCTATTCCATGTCTACAAGAGAAATCCTATCTAATGTCACCATTTATTAAGATAAGCTTTAGTTTAATCGTAACTAAGGTTTCCTGGAATCTACATCGATGGTGGTAAATAATGCTATCTCTTTTATTGTAACGAGGAATTGATAAGGAGCAGCACAAAGTTTGTGAGACATTGAGCTCTTTAATTGTAAAACTACTAGAAACAACAAATTGAGGAATTTGGAGACAAACTAAAATATACTCTTTAACTAACCCTTTATTTTGGCATTAAGAATGTATTACACTATTTCTAAGCTCTTTGAGTTACATGTAATTTCAAAGAGAGTGAATAATTATGTGGCATCGATACTTACTACTTGTTACTAGACTTGTTGATATTAAGATTGATCAAGTTTAAAACGTTGATTTAGATGCCTGTATCATTCATATTTGTAATGTAGTATAGAGTGAAAGAAAATACTCTTACTAATAGTTTTGTAGTACATTGATAAATGATAATTGTGATTCATTTTGAACATGCCATGTCACAAGTCATTTGTATGATGTATATATCATTAAATACAATTATTAAATGAGTTAAAAATAAATAAAAATCATCACATCATTTTTATATCTCGTCAAAATGTTGCCTTTCGCTAACTTTCAAACTTGACCCCTCTCCAAGATTTGAAAAAAAACAAAACCAAAAGATATTTCGAAGCTAGCACACATGATATAAGAGTGTGTAATAAAATAAAACAAAAGTTGCAATCTCTATTTATTTCTATTAATTTGAGTATTGAGAGTTCATACCACATAGTTTCCTTTAGTTCATGTCATAGAATTCCAAGTTCAACCCATGCATGGGCTTTGCTTTTCTATTGGTAATGGGATAGTTAAAGGAAACAATGAATATAATGAAGGTGAGAGATTAAGGGAAAACTTATGGTAAGTGCCCTCAACCACAAGATGTGCCATGGAAAAAAGAGCTTCCCAACAAAGTACATTTGATAGGAGTAATAGGTCACAGAAAGCACCAAATTTTCAAACCAAATGCAAAAAAGAAATCAAATAAAAGAGATGTGGTGTACATGGAAATGGACATAGGAGAATGAAAATCCATGATGATGGGGTTAGGCAGGCAAGTTGAATCACCATACATACTATGTGCTCAACGTTTTTTCTATGCATGCTACTTGATCCATGAATTGAACCCATGTATTCGACATTTCGGTCGATGTCATGCTAAAGCAAGGCCCGCCATCATGTGTAATTTTTTGGAAGAGTTGTTGTGCTAAGGTGGCTTTGGGCGAGGATGGTCGTACAATGCAAGTCCATATGAAGACAAATATGAGGATAATAAAATGTGAGGAAGTTGGAGGATATTAGCAAGGAAGAATATGAATCCTTCCTTTTAGAAGAGCCTCACTTATTACTGGGAGGACCACTTGGCCGTTAGCATTTCTCTGTAGAGGTTCAATTGGAGTTCAAGGTTCTTCTATTTGTTCCAGAGAGGGAAGCTCAACAAAATTAAGATGTATCAAAGAAGTTTGTTCATAATGAACAACTATGAGGAGCTCATTCCTGAATACCTAGGATTTTTCAAAGGTGTGGTGGACTCTAATGATATGCCTCCCAACATCTCTAAGAAAATGTTGTAGCAGAACAATATTCTAAAGGTTATTGGGAATAATTTTGTGAAGAAGTGTATTGATATGTTCAACAATATTGCTTAAAGAAAAAATGACTATGCCAAGTTATACGAGGTATTTTCAAGGAACATAAAATTGGGGATACATTAGGAAAACCACAACAAGGCTAAGTTGGGTGCGAGGTGGTTAGTCCCCGAAGATTTATTGCTAATTCTAAGATTGTGAACATTTCTCTAACTTTTTTATGTTCAACATGTTTACCACCACATGCTCTGTTCTGACGATGAATGGGTTCAAGTTGGATAACTAGAACGAGCTAATGTAGCTATGACCAGTGCATCTTTCACTATGGCTCAAACTCATCTGGAAGCAAATTGGCATGACCATTTTTGTTAGAAGAGCGAGACAATAGAATTCTATCATGTAGTATTGATATTGTTGGCCTATGCTGCAACGATAACATACGTAGTGCTGCTGGCGCACTATATTTTTGGAGACTAGCTGGTGGAAATTGGAAATAACAATTTCATTGCTACGACGGAAAGAGAAAAGATGTATACTTGCAGCATTGATTATCCCACCCATCATCCAAACATAAATTTCTTTAATGGATACAATATCGCTCATTACATTAGTCAATATTTCATATTTTATTGATCATCAATATCTATCTATCAGTATTTCATATTTATTTCATAATCTAACTCTAATCTGACTCTACATGCATTTCCAGTTTAGCGGACTTACCTGGCGAAATGGAGACTGGATCCGGCTGTCGAACCAAGCTCCAAGCTCCACTTCCAACACCGCGAATACCCTCCTGCCTACGCAGCTACTACAACCAAGCTGTGGGCTCGACGCCCAACGCCGCGAACCAAGCTCTGAGATCCACGTCCAGAAGGTGGCAGAAAACAATATGGTGGGGTGCCATGGTGGCGCAAACAAAATGGTGCGGTGGCATGGTTGAAGCATGGCCCTAAACTATTCAGCGAAAGAATGGGGTCAGAGCAGGGCGGAGTCGCAGCTGCAGGAGGAATAATTGGGTTGTAGAGAGGCGAGGTTGCAGCAGTAGGCGACCCTACAGGCAGAAGAATGGGGTCGTAGAAACGTCAGGTCGCAACACTTGGGCCCTACATGTGGAAGAATGGGGCGGTCGCAAGGCCATATCGCAGCAACGAGGCCCTACAATGTTCGGCGAAAGAATGAACGAAAATCGCCGCAACCGACCTTATATGTAAAAAATTTATTCGACTGAATAACATTCTAAAAAAATCACCAAAAATTTTTCTCAATCGGAAATGTCTCGCACACATTTCCAGGTCATCGTTAGTTTTAACGGTCAATCGTGAATGGTTGTTCGTCCGAACAAATTTAATTTTATTTGGATGAATAACATAATTTATTCGACCGAATAAATTCTGTTATTCGGTCGAATAACTTCCGCTATGCTTCTCCACCCCCTGATTCTCATGGAATAGACACCCATCTTCATGGATTCACCCACTTATATTGAGTGCCATTTGTATGGAACTCAAGTTAGTTTTGGATAAGGGCCATGTTTCCCATGAGGAAAGGATTTTTACTTCACTTTCCATGAACATGACCATAGACAAATAGCATGGGCTTCTACTTCAAAAGGTATGAAACTTGTGGATAGTTATTTTAGAATGCATCTACTAGTCTGTGAGCAATTACCTTAATTGATTGGAATTGACATTATGACACTCACAGGTAATTTTAACAATGTCATGTTGCATTCATGTGTGTATTTGATCTCACATCAACCTATATGATTTCTACTAGCTAAAGCATACAACTCCTAGAGCCAAAGTTGAAGATTCATTTCCAATGAAATAGTGTATAAGAGTTGGGGTTGTTATTGTCTGGCAGTAACCTTATGCAACAAATCAATGCCTTATTATATTATATGAGTATTACAAATCATAAAAAGGATATTATCCTACAGAGGATGGTTGTATCTTTAGCTATGGAAAATTAGGTAGAGAATTTATCATTGTTATTCTAATGAACACTAAAAAATCACAATACAAATATAATTTATAGTGCAATCTATCTTATTAATTTATTCTTTGTTCAAATGTCTATGATCTGTGAAAAATAAGTGGTATGGCTTACCTATTAATGGGAAAAGAGAATTAGTAAGGAAAGCATCTCTACCTTTTTAATATATCTATTTTATTAAATTTGGGCCTTCAGTAAATGGGAAAATAAAAGATTGAATTTGATATTATTTTACAAAACAAAATTATCAAGATCTATCATAATGATCTTGATCTAGTTCTGATCCCATTTCTCTAATCCCATTTTTCCATCAAATGGAATAAATTACATTCATATAGTAGTACATATACATATATCTTTTTTTTAGAAATGTCACCCTCAACGGACAACTTGAGATAAATGATCACTTAGTTTCAATAAGTACAAATTCATGCCACTTGAGAAAAAAAGGGGATTTTTTCTAAGCTAGAGAAGGGGGATATTGACTCTTGCTAGAAAGTAGCTTCATCTTCATGATGTTCAATAATCATAAACAATTTATAGCGTGCTATTTACTGCAAGAAGAAAGACTTGAGAATAACCTACATAAACATCAATTAGAAGTTTACTTGAATGAAAAAGAAAATAGGATACACTCAAGCTCTTCACGATGAAAGAGTTGAGGTTCCTATTATCAATTGTATATATTCTAAGCATGTTATCTACAAGCAATATGATTACATGGGGATCAAATTTATGATATTCAAATCACAAGTAATGCTTAACCGCAAGACCAACAATGAATTTGGCCTAGTCTCAACATTGTTAGTTTATGGGAAGTAACATGACAAGCTTCTTTTGGGGTCCATCTCTCAATATGACCATTGTGTTAAGGATGATTTATGAAAGTATCTTTATGATTTGTCCTTTGACATAATATTTATGGAAATTAACTCAATATAGTCAATAGAATATAACTTTAATGGGCATATTGTTAGCAAATTTTATGTAATATCCAATAGATTGGGACACACACCCCTACAATAGAACTCCACCAACAACACCAAACTTTGAGAGAGATTCAATTTGGTTCCTAGGTTGCTTTTCTGGAAGCAACATTCAAACATCCACCCTTCTCCTTAAAATCATATAGTTTCTACAACTATGAAAATATGACAATCAATGGGGTTTCATCCCACACTACTAAATTTGAAATAATTTTCTAGGGTTTTTTGTCAAAGTTCTAACGTTTTTTCGTTGCAAGTCCAATGAACAATCATCACTCCAATAGTCGAACTAGAATTCGTCGGACCTCTGGCATCCTTGAAATGTGTCATGCTTCCAATGGGAAGTTTGACACGTGTCGCTAATTAACCACCTTGTCAAAAATCATCACTATCATTGGAACTCCGACGTACATCTGTCTGTTGGCACCCCAACAACCCCCTTTAAATTTTCACAAAATTAAAGAGGCCCCCTTTTCAAATTTGTAAATACTTTGCTATCCATTGTTTCTATTTTATCATTTTTGTTTATAGAGGGTGTTCATGTCCTATATCTTTGATCCTATGCATTCCTTATTTCTTCTGTTTAAATATTTGATGATCTTTGTCATTGGTATCTTTTGATTTTCTATTTAAAAAGATAGGTTGCTTGGTTTTCAATTGAAATGAACTATCAATTTTGCAAATGTATAATCTACAATTTTATCTTTTTCCATTATTTTAACAAAATAAAATTAATTCAATTAAAAATATATATATTATATTATTTTAGTGTTTTAAAATTTATATATTAAATATTGGTTGCAAATAAATTACTCAAATATTCACTTATATACCATAAATATTATCTTTTATGCTTCTTCGCAACTATGTAAAGCTTTGAATTACCAAACTTTTATTTACTAAAATACATCACAAACATGTATTTTGACAAGGTCGTTATGGTTGGTGGTGTCTTATCAAACACAAATGTCATGTAAAGTGTCAAATGTTCCTTAATTGTATTGGCCTTATTCATTGTTGGGAGGGTGAGCATTTATAGGTATTATTTTGGCATGGAGAGTTTAGTATGTTTACAATTCTCTAATTTAAAAGTTTCTTTTTATTACTCCTTGTTTGTAGGAACACTGTTTATTTTTTTCATTTTTTTTACTAATAGTTTTTTCATACTTTTATTTTATTATATTTAATGTGTTATTAATGTTTGAAATTTATTTTTTAATTTTTTTTGTTTATTTTAATTTTTAAGTTTATTTTTTTGAAATTCTATTGATGTCATACTATAAAAATAAAGATTAAAAAATTAATTTAAAAATGAAAGACTTTTTTAAAATAAAAATATGGCAACTTCCATGAATATAAAGAAGGAAGGTTTTTTTTTTTCTGATTTTATATTATTTTTAATTTTTACTATATTTTTCAAAATATAAAATGGAAATTTAGATATTTCCTACTTGTTCTGCTTTGATTCCTTTTTAGTCCATGTATTTTCCGTTTTCTTTTTTCTTTCTTATAACATTTTTAATCTAAATAGAAACTTTTTTTTTTTTAAATAAAAAATTAATTTTCATTAAAGTAGAGGTAACCATTTCTATATGAAAATAGTTAAAGCCTCTTACCTTAATTAAGCTTCATTATTAAATTTCAACACATATATAATTAATTGCTTGAGAATAAAAAGTAATGCAGCCCATTTCAAAACCCTATTGTTAATCTTTAACATGATCCATGGCGCGATATCACCATATCACTGCCCTTGGACCAAAAAACATTATGGAAATTCAATCACATGTTTTAATTCCCAGCCCGTCTCCTGTAAGGTTTGAATTTCAAGCAGACATGAAGCTTATGAGAAAGAACACTTATTCAAGTTAGGTGTAGATATGAGAATTGAAATATTGTAAACAAAATATACAACACTTATTCAAGTTAGGTGTAAATATGAGAATTGAAATATTGTAAACAAAATATACAATGTTACATATATGTTAATGGAAGTGAATTGATGCACTAATGCACCAATTTATGTGTATGAGTAAGGTGGCTTGTTGTATGACATAGTTATACAAATTAAGTTGAATTTGCGAAATAATTTTGAAAATTAGTTCGTTTGATTAAGTAGAATTCTACCGATCATGAGCTTTTGGGAGAGTGTTTTTTGTTTTTAGTTTTTCATCTATTTGAGAAGAGTATTTTGTTTTTTTGGTTAGTTTATCTCTTTTGAAATCATAAAAATCTTAAAATCTGAATCATCATTAAACTAAATAAAAAAAATTAATTAGTTATAAATCATAGTCATCTTAAAATCGGAATCATCATTTAACATTTGTAGTTAATAGTGAACTAGATAAATTTTCTTTAGTTAGTTATAAATTAATGAATTTAAAATATACTAACAAACTATTTCCCAACACAATTACCTAGAACGTCAAAGTCTTAATTAACGAAGAAGGATTAACCCTTATAAATTTTACCTTAAAGTATTATATACTAAAATCGATACAATAAAATGGTTATAAGCAAAAAGTTTGTAACATATAGTAGTTGCTTATAATTATTTTTGAAATATTTGGAATATATTATACTATAGGATTACAACACCACGTGTTTTGCAGGTATTTTGGATTTTTGTTAGACTTAATCGTTGAAATTACGTGCTATCAATTTGAGAAATATTTCGTTGAAATTACGTGCTATCAATTTGAGAAAGATTACTGCCACGAATAAATTATGGACATGCGTTGAAATAATACAGAAATTGTTGAAGAAGAGCGCTCTATCGGCCACTGAAGGATGAGTTTACCATCAAAATAATGTTTATAATCATGCTTCCAGGATAAATAGGATTTATCTTAGTTTAATTATTAACATTTAGGTTAGCATTTAACATTTTGCAGCTGTTAGATGCACATTCTGTAGCTGTTAGATTAATATTTTATAGCTTTAGACTTGCATTGCATATTTTTATGAGTATTATGGAGTTATCCGCCTACTGAATTTTGATGTGTGTTTTTGAATCACATTTTTAGTTTATTTCCTTTATAAAAATTTCAAGTCATTCTTGGAACTGTCCAAGCTTAGCATCTTTTATAAATTTGTACATCTTGTATATATTATAATATTTTTGTACATAATTACTTTATAAGCTTCTTTTATAAATTTGTACATCTTGTATATATTATAATATTTTTGTACATAATTACTTTATGTTTATTGTTTTGTTAGTTTAGTTTAGTGTTTTCAGGTTAGTTTTAATATTTTATTTAGTTAGTTTTGTTTATTGTTTAGTTGGTTTAGGATAGGTTAGTTTATTCGGTTAACGGAGTCGCTAAACCTATTGGGTACAACTATTCCAAACAATTAGGGGTGACTAAACATCCTCGGTTCATGATATCACCCCCAACCACTTATACTATGAAACAGGAACTCGACACAGTTCTCGTTTACCTAATTTTAGTAACTATTTTTGCTTCTGTCTGTTTCAAAAAGGGTTGATATCAATATCACACATTTTCATTTTGATGCATTTTTAGGGGCCTTTGAATTATCTTTATCGTAAAATATTTTTAATTTCTATTTTCAAGTGTGTTTTTTGAAATTTAACAAAATAACATACATTTTTAAGAAATTTATAATGAAAAAATATACATTTTGCAAGTTTTTCTATAAAATAAGACATTTTTATGGACAAAATAAGACATTTTTATTGACAAAATTGTACAAAATTCCAGAAAATAAAGACATTTAAAACCATTTTCAATCAATTTTTAGATATTTTTTGTATAAAAAAATACTATTTCATATTATTTTCAGAAAAGTGAGGATTCACATAAATTCAAGAAAAACTATACAATTTATTTGTAAAAAACATATTAAAAACATTATATATCGAAATTTTATTTCTAAAATAAAGTCTGAAAGTCGAGACATTATTAATATATCTTATCAAAAAATTGTCAAATCTAACATTTTCTTCAAAACATGAAACTAATCAACAATATCATGCACATGGATGATTTTAAGAACCCCCCCCCCAAATTTATATGTATAAAAAATTGGCGAATCTCCCCGATATATAGGAAAATTTGAAGGCGATTTTATCAATAATATAATATGTATATATAATTTTTTGGCGAATCTTTCATTTTATTATATGATAGTGTAAAATCTTGGCGAATCTTTCATTTTATTATATGATATTGTAAAATCTTGGCAATTTGTCAAATGGTAGGCGAGTTGCATATTTGTCAGTAAATACTTAAAATGGCTCAAGCCACACAAATTTTCCTTGGCAAGTGATAACTTCTCCCATCACTGTTTTAAAATGTCCCAATACCATAAAAGAATCCATAAATTGATAAATAATAACCCCATGCACTTCTAAATTCACCCAGTGATGAGAATAATGCCCCATGCACTTCTGAATTCACCCAGTGATGAGAAACATTCCCCAGACACTTCAATACTTGCCCCGGGCACTTCAAAATTATCCCAAAGATGGTAAAATGCCCTACGCACTTCAATATTTTCCTAGGCACTTCTAAATTCTCCCAAATATGATAAAACTCCCCATGCACTTCAATATTTTCCCCAAGCACTTCAAAATTCCCCCCAGGAACTTCAATACTTGCCCCATGCACTTCTAAATTGACCCAATGATGATAGAAACATCCCATGCACTTCTAAATTGACCCAATGGTGATAGAAACACCCCATGCACTTCAATACTTGCCTTGACCACTTCAAAATTTTCCCAACGATGATAAAAACACCCAGACACTTCAATATTTTCCCCAAGCACTTCAAAATTCTCGTAAAGAAGATAAAAACACCCCCGTCCACTTCCATATTTACGCAGACACTTCATTACTTTCCCTAAACACTTCAAAATTCATCCAATGATGATAAAGATTCCCTAGGAACTTCAATACTTGCCCTAGGTAAGGTAGAAAAACACCCGAAAATGATATAATCACCCAGGCAATCACAAAAATGCCCCGGTACACACAAATTTATCTCAGCATGTGATAAATTTGGCCATCACTGTTTTAAAACGTCCCAACACTATAAAAGCATCCTTACATTGATAAACAACAACCCCATGCACTTCTAAATTTACCCATTGATGAGAAAAACGCCCCATTCACTTCAAAATTCACCCATTGACAAGAAAAATGCCCCATGCACTTCAATACCTACCCCGGGCACTTCAAAATTCTCCAAAAGATGATAAAAATACCCTAAGCACTTCGATATTTTCCTCAAGCACTTCAAAATTTCCCCCAGGCACTTCAATACTTGCCCCATGCACTTCTAAATTGACCCAATGTTGATAGAAACATCCCATGCACTTCAATACTTGCCTCGACCACTTAAGATTTCTCCCAACGATGATAAAAACGCCCATACACTTCAATATTTCCCCAGGCACTTGAAAATTCTCGCAATGAAGATAATAATGCCTTCGTCCACTTCCATGTTTTCCCAGGCACTTCATTACATACCCTAGACACTTCAAAATTCGTCTAATGATGATAAAAATGCCCTAGGCACTTCAATACTTTCCCTAGGAAAGGGAGAAAAACACCCGACAATGATATAATCACCTAGGCAATCACAACAATGCCCCAGTACACAAATTTTCCTCGACATGTGATAAATTTGGCCATCACTATTTTAAAATGTCCCAACACCATAAAATCATCCTTACATTGATAAAAAACAACCCCATGCACTTCTAAATTCACCTTGTGATGAGAAAACACCCCATGCATTTCAAAATTCACCCATTGACAAGAAAAACGCTCCATGCACTTCAAAATTCACCCATTGACAAGAAAAACGCCCCAGGCACTTCAATACTTGCCCCGTGCACTTCAATATTTTCCCCAAGCACTTCAAAATCCCCCCCAGGCACTTCAATACTTGCCCCATGCACTTCTAAATTGACCCAATGATGATAAAAACATCCCATGCACTTCAATACTTTCCTCGACCACTTTAAAATTCTCCCAACGATGATAAAAACACCCATACACTTCAATATTTCCCCAGGCACTTGAAAATTCTCGCAACGAAGATAATAATTCCTTCGTCCACTTCCATGTTTGCCCAGGCACTTCATTACATGCCCTAGACACCTCAAAATTCGTCTAATGATAATAAAGATGCCCTAGGCACATAGAGGGACAATGCTTGATAGAACCGTGACCATCACTTTGGCTTAAATTGTTGGGCATTTAGCTCTCTAAGTGCCTACAATATGTTTGAAAAACAAGGTAATCCATGTGACCATTGTGGAGGAATGATAAAGCATCTGATATCTGAAGGTAACCACCTCCATGATGAAAAGATTGAAACATTTCTAATCGGTGCATCTAAAGAAGAAGAAAAAAAAAGTGAAACCCCAACCCTAGGGAAGGATGGAAGATTACCTTGCTTGCATTATTCCAACAAACACCTCTAGCTCTAGTACTAACTGGATTTCCAGAAGATGCATTGTCCATATTCAATTTCCACTACCGCGATGTGAGGCATTTCCAAAATACCACCCTATTAACCTTTAGTCAGCCAAAATATTTCTCTTCCGAGTATCTATGAACTCACAGGTAACTTTGCTTTGCTTGTGGAAATTGAGGTTGAAGATTTATTCTCAACATTGTCTCTGTGAGAATATTTGAATATAATATCAAGCAGTGATCTAGTGCAAAATACTTATTATTTTTTTGTATCTTGTATTGACTTATTTAGAAATATTATGAGCATGGTATTCTTCTTTAGTACTTTGAAAGTGGGTACACTATATATTACTACATTGCTTAGTATAAAGTTGAAATGGGTACAGTATATATTACTGCTTGTTTTGAGCTAACCACCCTGAGAGGAAGACCAACATAATAAGGTGAAGGAATAAACAAACTAGGATGGATTCAGGCTAGATGTGGATGAAACACTTCATGAAGTATTTCAATGCAATCATATTTTGACTGGTCTCTGCACTCACTTGCAGGCCATATGGGCAAACCATAAACAAGTATCTTCAAGCACTTAAAGCAAAGTAACAAAATGAGAAAGAGAAACAGGTACTAACCAAACAAATCTAAGACAATGTTAATAGAGGCGTATTTTTGAATGGTACTACTTGAGAACAAAAGCTTTACAAAAATAGCGGCCTAGATTGCCATATCAGGATCACTAGAGATGATAAGGTCAAGGACAAATTGAATTCCACCAGCTTGTATAACCACCCTCTTATTTGAGCATATGTACATCACTATGTTTTGCAAAGCACAAATGGCATCCACCTTCAACTCTTCTATTGGTTGGTCCTCAAGATGATTCACAAGTGCGTAGTAGATAGAGATTGAATCTGTCGCCAGTGTTAGGGTCTCATTTTGAAACAGATCCCCTAGTGCAAGAGAAGCTAGCAGTCTTTCTTGCTGACTTTGAGTCTGAGGGTCAAGCAAATACTAAGATAATGGAGAAATTCCCAACTTTGCAACTTTCACATCTCTTATCTTGACATTATTCAGTAAGGCTTCCAATAGCCTTCCTACAACCTCCTCACACTGATGACACCTAAGAAGTTCCAAGAGTGCCTCAATGGCACCACTATCTACCATGGCTTTAGCACTAGATGCATCATCAGTCTCCAGAACAAGAACGACATTTAATGCACCTACAATGGTTGTGTTTGAACTAGGGAAAAGCATTTTTACTGGGACTGCAACAAGTACCTCCAAATAATACTGGAAACCAAATTGTAAAATACTTGATAATACAAAACTTGTGGATTTCCAAAGGACATAAGAAGTGGAGGGTCATCTTGGAGAATCATCTTTGATTTCTCAACAACTCCTCCCACATCTGCAATTTCATTTGACCAACATAATGAAACACTTACAAGAGATTTGATTTCCTTTTGTTGCAGACTAGGGATACCAAATCCAAGAACTTGAACCAAAAAAGCAATTTCCTGTTGAGTGATCATGTGCCTCTACAAGCATTCCTCCATAAGTAAATGAGAAAGTAGTTTTGCTTGAAGTTTTTGCACTGCCTGGGATGGTCAATCCAACAAAGGGATTGGTGGCTCCACTACTTGAGAAGGTGTTAGCTTGTAGGTAGCACGCTACTGAGGATTCTCTAACATATTTACTAGCACCTGCATTGCAATATGCTACCTTGCAGCACTAAATTCATGTCATCTTAAAGCTGAGAATTGACACAGTGACACAACTCTGAAATCCTAAAGCTAGGAATTGATTTGAGAGTTTATAACATTGTGGAATTGACTACTTTTGCAATGTTGTTATTATATGTCGGTATTCTAAGTAATTCTGCCATCAAAGCACACACAGATTCTGGTGCTTCCGGTATGTATTCAACCACCCCAGTTTTAATCATATCAAGCTTGCAAATTGGTCTATCTTTTCCTTAATTTGCCTAAGCATTTATACAACATCATGAAGATGATAATTCCCACCAAACAGAAGTCCAACAAGTGGAACAACAACACCATGTGTAGCAATAAACTCTGCAAGTTGTTCATCATCTAAAAGGTTATCAAGAGAACAGACTACAGCGTGGTGGGATGGACTAAACTCTATAACAAGAAGAGAAACTAGAGGTTCAACACATCTTGTTGTAGGTAGTGTAGATCTAATTCTTGTATTTCCAAAAATAACACAACAAAAATCTGCAGCATCCTCTTTCATCCCCATAAAGAAATTCAAGAAGAGAATTCAACATAACACATCAATTGCATTTGTTTCAACATCAAAATATGAAGCAGAATATTACAAATATAAATTTGCTGCAGATATCTTTCGGTTTTCTCAAATTCATATTCCAGTGACATTTCTTATTTCTAATGAAATTAACTTGAGGCTTGGAACAGAGATAAATACTAAACAATTTTTCTTGGCTTGCAGAGGGCTTTCTACCATTAAGACCAGAGCATGTTTAAATCTGCTCTGGAGTCTGAATACTACCTATAGATTTGAGCATAATCAAGCAACAAATTGAAAAAATGAAGCACTCCATGTTGGATTCCAAAATAATCTTATCCATTTGCACAGTTCATAATTGTTGAGAATAGAACCGTCAATTTCAAGCCTGATAGAATAGACTGGGTTAAAATACAACTATAGAAGTTAAATCACTTTACGTAATGCCTGTGCACTGAATCCTAGTCCTTGCTAACCTCGTGTGGGAATCCCTTTTCAATTTGGAAACAAAATACAAATAAGGGAGGCCAAAATATTCTTTCAAACTGTGACACATACTTGCTAGTATGTAAATATCAGACCTGAAATCTGTCTGAAATAATTCTAGACATCAACCTATGATGCATATTTACACTTAACAATCTAATGCTACCTTTGGAACCATGAAAATCTACTGCTAAAAGATCTCAAATATAGCCTTGAAACTGCAAATTTGCATACAAAAATATAAAAAACACCAAGCTCTAAATCTAAATTAGCAACCATGACTTCACTACCGTCACATACATGGGTGATGGAGTATAAAACCAACTAGTTGCGAGAAATGCTTGAGGCTAATTGAGATAGAAAATTTAAACAAATCAAGCAAACACACCCAGTAATTGAGATATATGTTGTATGTTTTTTTCATTGTTGCAAGCCCTACAAAGTTTAAAGATATTGTCTTTAACTTTGAGCCACTCCAGGCAATGCCAAATTGCTTCCAGAGTCCAAAGTATGTTCTCTCAACAAGTCCAGGAATAAATCCATGTGAACATGATGAATGTGACCTCTAACACTCAATGAACAACATGCTCTCAGACTCTTATTCAAACTGAATAATAGGATAAGAAGATGAGTGAGCTCAAGCAACAGAATGGCAATCCCTTGGAAAACCCATGAAGACCCTCCACATGCAAAGCATTTGCAAAAACTACAAATCCTTTATGGAGTCTTCCACATTATATATCCCGATCCACTGAAGACAACCCAAGCTTTATGCTAGAGGTACCTAGTCTCCTCTATGAAGCTTTTTAGTAACCATCTTTGGCCATTGACATGCATCTCTTGCCACGTTGGTGAGACCCTAATATGACTAGAGTTGGTCTTTATGTTTACATGGATTGGTTTAAAGGACTTGCTCAACAAGTTAATATGGATGAACAACCATGCTTTCTAGTCCAAAAATTTTAGATACTTTGCTTTCACTTTCTCTTTAACCACAGTGTCGAGCACCTAGTTAACATTTTATATACAGGAAGTTCACTCACAATCATACCTACAATGCCTTCAATTTTGAACTCTTATACGTATTAATGCAAATAGGCATACCGATAAGTACATTTCCAACAATCATACTTACATACTTGTCTTTCCTCCTTTACTTATGTGTGAGTTATTTTGTATCACTGGTAGTATTCATACCACCACACTATTTCAGAAGTTTGCAAGTGAAATAAGGTAGTTTGTAAACACTTAATTGGTTCATTTGTTATTACACCATATAATAGCTTAATTCTAAGAACTTTGTTACCGAAAGCTCACTTCCCAAGTCACATGATTGGGAATTCACTAATTTTACTTGCAACATTGCAGTGCATTTCTATCAGAAATCACATTAAATGTAAGTTTTGTCACATGTAATTGATTTTTACAAAAAATACACCTCCATATTAAGAGCATACCCAATAAAATATTCACCAAATAATTGCAAGATAAATCATTAACTTCCTTGGTATATCTTTTGAATCAAGTCAAAAATATTGGCAAGATTTCATGATAGAATGCAAAGAAGATGCACATATAACTGATTCATCTTCCCTAAGTCATTACCCATAGTGAACCAGCCCTAAGAATGCAATGTCCTGGAGTGAACGAGTTTGATCTAGTTTATCTAGTCTTTTAGTGTTGACACTTAACAAGTGAAAACTGAAAAAGGGTAAAAAAATTCTATGAAGCTAAGGCAGGTTGAAGTAGCAAATACCAAGTTAAATGATTTTATTTTCAGTACATCCAACAAACCTTAGCCCAAGTTAGCCCTTCATTTTCCTCTCATCTCTCCACTCACATCACCGGCAATCAGTATTTGACCTTCTCTACTCTCAAACCCTACCCACAAGAGGTTTTCCCTGGCTGAAAGTTGAAGTGTTCCAGCACTCATGGTAATAGCTTGACTCTCAGTTTAGCTCATCTGTTTGAATCCCTCGTGCAAAGGATTGCAAGAGAAAGGTTTGACAATGTAATAGGGCAGAGCCAGATTAAAATGAGAATGGAATAATAGCCTCTAACTACCTCACAGTTATAGGTATGGCAGGAGAATCTCCAGTTTCATTGGCTTGTTGGCGGATTTGCTAAAAATTCCAAACATAACACCCATGTCATTGCATAAATTAGAAACCGATAGAAACATAATTATACCTTGAACTAGAAGTGATAATGCATAGTGATTGTAATGGCTCTTGTTATCACTTAGAATGGTCCCTTTGGAAATCAGTCCCAAGAAGATGCCCCATTCACTGGCACAATCCCTCTCTTGCTTCAAACTACTAAAGAATCTTGTAAACCATATAAACTTTCTTCCAATAATCAGAGATGTCAAAGTACATAGTTTTGATGCAACTTTGGCTCAACCATGTTTGAAGGAACCGGAGGGCACTTAACAAGTGTCATTACTCAAGACCTTGATGACTTATGAAAAAAGCTAAATAGAAGCCCTATAGACTCAAAATTTAGAGAAAAAGAAGAGAAAGCTTAAAGAAGCTGTATGATAGTGTTGATAGCTTGAACAACTTCCTTGTTGTCCTTTTTATCCTTGTAGATCTGCTCCAAGTTTAGCTTTCATTAGCTTTGCTCCAAAATTGATATGCTTTTATAAAACCAGATGGCTTGCTTTTCCTAAACCATCGACACTTTGCTTTTCTAAAATTATCAATCTGTATCCAATAATAGCAAGAGTGTACTTTTTTGAAAAAAGGCACAATGTTTTTCTAAACATAAGAAGTTTTCTCTTCTAAAATAGCAAAAGCACCCTCTCCTAAATTCGTTGAAGATAGCACCCCACTGGCTCAAAATAGCACAAGATTACCACTCAAAATCTTTCGTGCACTCTCCTGCTGAAAAGAACTCAAAGAAAAATTCTAAAAATAACCCCAAGGTTGCATGCCCTAGTGTTGGTTGCATGCTGACTTAGCATGGGAAACTGTGCATGCATGAATCAAAGAAAGAAATCCCAAAACAGTGTGTCTATTATGCATGTTGAATCCTCCTCAAAAGTGGGCATAACAGTAGTGCTTCAATTCTCATGACAAATACTCAAAGCTTGATGAATATGTGTTAAAATCAGACCCATCACAACACCCTTACTTAATCTTTGGCAGCTTCCAACAAAGGGGCACCAAATTTGGAAAAGGCATTACCTCATGCAGAAGATAAACTATTGAAATCAATGCCTTGACTGTAGATCCTCATGCAATTCAACCCAAGGACAGTGCCCTGCATCTGCTGGTACGATTATCTTTCATCAAATGTCAATTAGATGCTAAAAATCAGTCATGGGAGAGTTGACTTGTGACCAATCCACCAACAGTATTCAAATTATATTTCACTGATCTTGAAGTGTAAGAAAACTCTACTGATAAGTTCTCCAGCATTCAAATGAATCTAGGACTTATGTTAAGGAATATGCTACCTTGCCACATACAATTTCCAGCACTGGTATGTCTTAGAAAAGGTAATAGGTCTCAAGAGTCAAACACAACAATGGAAACAATCTGAATATATGTAAGGCTGCAAACAACAGGTAGTGATCATCCTCAGGATGTGTCCAACGATGCCAACATTACAAGCACCCTTGTCCAAGATGATATGGACTTCTAAAAGGTTGGAAACTGTTGGATAAAGGATACCACTTGCTGCTGATATGAGGTGCAAGTACAAGTGCTGATAGTGGCTCCTACTCAAGGATGGTATTCTCTCATGGGATGCTAAGAATCCCCAAACTCCACATGTTGCAATAACCTGGACTAGTCTAGAAAAACCACCTCTATGGTGAACTTCTTTACCAACTTCATAGGCACAATACATTCTTCTCTTGTATTGACAACTGAATTTTGGCATCCGTACAACTACCCAATCTGATAAATTACACCCACACATTTTTTATTAAAATTTATCACTCCTTGTAAGTTGCATCAAGGACACTATCAATCTAGTTATGACTCACATGAGAACTTAAAAACAGTTGAGACATGGCTCTGCAGGAGTCTGAAATGCAAGTCTCTTCTTAGTGCCAGGCCCAACACATCACAAAACATCATTTCCATGCAAGGAAGAGACCTTCACTGTTATTATTTTATGAAGCAAGCACTGACTTGATTTGTTGCCCATATCCTCTATTCAAAGGGTTCCCTCCAAGCAATGCATATTTATTGGAAGTTAGCCCACCATGATTGATTTGTAGGTTGATATTCTGAATATGATCAATTGTATTCAACCTTTATCTACATTATACTGCTGCATTACAACATGTGGTGATGTGGATGCAATATGTTACATAGTTACCAAGTCATCATTTTGCAATTGTGAAAAAGATGACTGAGGAAACTAGGACTCACTGATCCACCTCAATAAGGACACAACCATGCATCAAAAGGCATAGGATTAAGGAAGCAGATACTGCAAATTGTTATTCCATTATTGAAAATAGGCAAATGAAGCGGCATTCATGATGAAGTTTATATTCAACCCTAATATCAAGGTTTATTTGTATTGGAATTCAACTTAGTGGAGGATAGAGATATGATTTTCCACTCAAGCCCAAGGTTCATGAGCTATTATGGGCTTGGAATGAAACATTAGTTCCCTTCTTTTGATCCCATGCAAAGGTGTTCTTTTTATTCCTATTTGCATTCAACTTCCAAACCTACCCATGCATTTTTTAGGTCTTGAATCCTTGGAAGCTATTCAAAACGCCCTTAGTAAATATCCCTTCATGTCTCTGGAGACCAAGGACAAAACCCCATCCACCTATACAAGCATCTATGTTGACTTGAAGCTTGCCAAAGGTCTGTTAAAAGAAATATGGTTGAATGTGACAAATGAAACTTCGAACAGAGATTGGATTATGAACAAAACACCTTTCAATGTAGGTCTTGCTTTGCTTATGGACACTTGGACACAACTTACCCTTCAAAGCCTCCAAAACAATGCAACTATAGAAAATCCACTTGGTGGTGAGGTGAGGATGAGAGTTATAATGTGATTATCTCATCTAAGGTAGTAGCTCTTGCTAGGAACATTGCGCCATCCAAGGAGCATCATGTGATAGCATTGTCAAAGGATTATCTAAAAAGCTATTATCTAACATTTATGCTGCAGCTGGAAGTGTAATGATGTAGAAAAAGTGAGAGTAATGAAAAAAACCAAGGCTTGAAAAAGATACCAGGATGCAACTTGATTGAAGTAAATAAGAAGGTTCATACATTCATTGTGGGTGACAAATCTCATTATACAAGCTATTACCTTAGTGGCAGATCCCTAGTAATAAAGGTCTCATGAATGCACACTCACCTACAAAAGATCACCATTTTGTCCATGATTGAATTCTCAAGTAAAAGCTAAATAAAGTTTGTGTCAACTAATAAAGCCTATTAAGTTCATTAAGGCTAAATGAAACTTCCTAAGACTGACCAATGACATTTAAGTTGGCCCAATCCTTGGATCTTGTATAGATAGCCCCTTCTATGAGTTTGCAATGTGGCCTCTTGTTGGCCCATAGAGAATATTGGTTGGAGTGTGCATATCTTGTAGCTTCAAAGAAAAAAATCCATTCATAATATCAAAATACAATCTTCATGTAACATATATACAAATTGAAATGAGAGTGACAGACTCATTCTAATCCATTTTCATAGTGTTCTCTCGAGAATTTGTTAAAAAGGATCTACCACACTAACCTGAGTAACTCCCTGAGTGATCATTCCAAATCTCAGCATATAAAAAAAAAAAGATAACTCAAGACCATTTATATTTGTCAAATTTCCAACAGAAACAAAAATGACATAATTTCATATGGACCATCCTGCAGACACTTAATAGACATTGATGCTTAGATATCTAGCAGAGATTGTATCGACATCCACATGTTCTTCTTCAGACATAATGTTTTGAGCCAGATGTAAACACTCTTTTGATAGAAAGTCCACTTCAGTATTCTGCTCCTTGTAAACATGAGAGAAGGTAATGCTAGTGAACTGCCTTGAGATGTCCTTTAGTTTTAGAGCCAAAGCAAGCAATCCTATGTTGTGAATATGGGTTTGATCCTTCATCCACCTTATGACCAGTATTAAGTCTCCATAGACCTATATAATCCAAATTCCCTTTTATCCAGAGCCAATTTTAAGAGTAAGTAGAGGGCCTTAAACTCACTAGTATTATTTGTTCCTACCCCTAAGTTTGCCTTGACAAAGAAGTAGTGTGAATATATGAGATAAATGACAAAACCCATCCCACAGGCTTGGCTTGAGTCTTGGTGGGCTCCATCAAAGAAACGCCATGGAGAGTTCTTATCTATCCACAAATTTCCAATATTTCAAGGTGCTTTGGAGATGCTAGATGACTGAAAGGAAGACAATAAGGCCAAAACCCGAGTTGTGACCCTTTTTAATATACACTAGCAATATCAAAGAGGGATCATCTTTAACAAGACGATTTTGGTAGTGGAATTCCATATTTTGAAAATGGAACATTAATGTCAATGTGTCCAAATGATTTTATTTGCTTCTATGATGGAGTTGGATAACATGTAAATTGGTGAATTGGATGTCTTTATCAGCCACTTTCTGTTCATCAGAGACAAAAGGCTATGGTCTAGAAAGTTATTTACTATGTTGATAGAAAGTTGTTTGAGTTCAAGAGGAAATTTCTAGTGAATTCTTTCAAATTTGAGAATTCAAGGCCAATTACATCATGTATTAATCTGCATTTTCATATACAGAAATATTGTAATAATTCACATAAAAACCTCGTAATTGAGACCTTAAAAAAAACCCTGCCCACATTGATCTCAATACATCCACAAAAAATGTGGTTAGCCTCAAGAATGTGCAAATGTAAAAAATTCAAGAGAGGCAGATACAACAAATCTCAAGAAGGACAGTTGGCCTTTGCCATTATTCTAGACACCCCCACAGACTTTTTGAATGGGAAAAGGATCCTACATAGAAATAATACAAACAAATGATATATTACAACCATTTGTGTCAAGATAAAAAATAATTTCCCTTTAAAGAAAAAAGTTAGTACACACAATCCATCATGTTAATAGCCCAAAGATCGCAGCAACTGCATTATAACTCTGCATGTCTATCTGGAAAGTTTTTCCATAAATCAACATATATACCTAGAAAGTTTTTCCATAAATTGACATTAAAATAGAGACGGCTTTCTGATCTGGAAAATAAAATCCTTTCTGATCTAGAGACTCCATCACAAACGCCCAATTGATTTCTGGATCTTGCAAAATAACCGCCACTGTTGAAAATTTATCACTAAAAAGTAACTTCAGATTTCAATAGATACAACTAACTTAATACAATGTTGAGGATGAGGTGAATGGAAGAATACTCACCAGTTGTTTGATAGAATCCAAAAGGACATCAATATTCCAAGATGGAGCTTGTTAAAAATAGGATTGCTTGAATAAGTTTACCAAAACCAGATTGAATCTTGGAGCAAAAATTGGTCAAGAAGAACTATGACGAGTAAAATAAAATCTGAGTACCAGTGCCCCATATATCTCATCTAATGCAATATTACAGTGAATCAATATACCATAAGCAGCCATGTAAAAAGCTAATAATCTGCCTCATTAACTTCTATTCTCTTGGAATTCAAATTTCAACACAAAAACCACTACTGCCAACACACCCAACATGTTAAGGAAAATCGCCTAGAACTACTACCCTTGAATTGGTGGACATGGGCATATACTTTCTTGAGGTTAGTAGGTTGTTGAGTTCTGCAAATCATAAACAGTTGTCATGCCATGAATATAGGGAAAAAATTCCCCATTTCGTTGAATCACTGGACCGTTGCACGTTTTCCCCAATATGGGAGTGCAATTTGGGATCTAAAACCTCTAATTTTCTCATTAACCACGAAATGGAGAGGTTGAAAACAACATCGATACCTCCATCTAAGAGCTAAAAATCCCGATTTTCTCATTAACCGCCAAATGGGGAGGTCGAATAATCGAAAAGAACATTGATACCTCCATAACCGAAAAACCTCAAATCCAAGGAGAAATAACCAACGAGAATGCCCTATGAACCTAAAATTGAGGGCGAAGAAACTACCAATACTCTCTATGAATGAAAACCATGGGCGAACAAACTTCTCACACCTCCATGATTGAAAATTTACGGGGGAACCAACTACCTCTGAACTCCATTACGGGAATGGCGGGGGCTAACCCACCATTTCCTCCCTCTTTCACGGGGCTAAATTACATTTTCCCTCTCTCGTTGGGTGGGCTATCCGATTTTTCACTATCTTGGGATTCATAAAATATGGGCTAATTTGTTAAATTTCAAAAACCCGTTTCATATTAAAAATTTGCCCAGGGTTTTTGGGTGACCCCTATAATTTCACCCATGGGCTATAATTCACCCCTAAAATTTTCCCTGATCATGCATGCCAAATCCTTCATCGAAATTGGAAGTTTCTGGAGCTTGGCTTTCCTCAGGGACATCAATGTCCTCTTCCATTGGTTCTTCTATGTCTGCAAGATCCCCAAAGTGCACCTTTCCAAACACCCCTCCTAATGGCGGTTGAGGATCTTTTAACATCTTTGCCACAAGTGTTTCACTAAACTCTCTTTTCTTCAAACCAACTTCTTGAAGTTCATCTGGAAAAAATTGAATATCATTAATTCTTTGCTTTATGTAATTGCATTGCAGTGGATCATTATCAATGGATATGTAATTTCTTCATTTGTGTAAGGAGCATGCTATTGTTGTACCTAATCACCAAAAACAAAAATAAAGTTAAGTCAAATAGCATAAAGAAGCATAATTCAAAACAATAAAATAATGAAGAATAAAACATACAATAAAACTTGATATATGCTTTCATATGTAGTATGATAAATTTTACCTGAACCTGAGAACAAATCTAAGACCCAATCTCCTTCTCTTGAAAATGTATCTATGAGATAATTAATCAACACTTGTGGCTTTTGATAGATGTTTACAATCACTCCTTTCAAATTCCTTTCCTCATATGTCAATTTTTTAACCACGGCATTGTAAATCAACAACTGACTATATTTTCCTCCACTGTTTTCATTGATTAAAAGAGATTCATAAGTCTCATCTTTTGCCCAAGTTGCAAGATGTATGTTTTCAATATCACTCAGGAATGGATCGCTACTAGAGCTCCGAACATTAGGCTTTTTCCTGTAACAAAAATATTAAAAAAATTAATTTACTTATCAATAAATATAATTGATTTATAAATTCAAAAAATTGATAATATAGTGCAAATATTTTACCAATAAAGTTGCTTCCTTTTTTTTCCTTTACCCTTGAAGGTTGTCAACAACCCCCCTAATTGTGTTTTTGTCTGAATGGAAAACAACAAATCTCCATAGTGGCGATGTTGTGACATCTACAAATCCCGAAACCACTTTATTGAATGATTGGTAAGTATAAGGCTCACAATCATAAGTAGTGTTTTGGATATTGTATCCATGAGGGATATCAGCAATCACTAGTGTGTACTCCTTTTTAGGAACAATATTTGCAATGTCTGCACAGTCACCTAAAATGACTTTATATTGCGCAGTGTCAAGCCCATTCCAAATATAATGATCAAGTGTATCATCAAGTTCAACGTTTGCAAGACGTTTTCTCTTTTGGCGTTCTATTTTGGTTCTTTGGATATGAATTTTGAAAGACTCCGGTACTCCATCTATACCCCTCTTTGGCATCTTTAAATGAAAATGATCTCTATAATTAATAAAATAGAAATGAATTGAATTAGAAAATAAATAAAATATGATGTATCATAGATCAACATACCTTCTTGAATGCAACAAAAAATTGTTTTAAAGTTTCTATCGATCTTGAGTCTGGATAGTTGCATTTGACATCATCCCAACTCTTCTCATTCAACATTATAACCATCTCCTCTTGTATTTTCATGTATACCTTGTGACTAGACAATGAAACAATAAATGATGTTTACAATCATACATAATAATATAACAGAATACCTAGAACATAACAAAAATGTTAAACTCAAGAACAAAACATCGTACCATAAAAAAAACATCAACTTACTTATCAAATTCGCTGCACATTTCCTCCATGGATAATTCACCTGACTTTACCCGTGATAGTATTGTAGCTATTAATGTTTCATCATTCACACCTTGTATTGTTCTCCAAGGTGTAATAGTCATGTCTTCTGGCAGATTCTTGACGTCAGGACCTGCCTTACCACCGCTCCATGGAACAACTTTACATTTTTCACTTTCTGGTTTTTTATGCCAATATTCTCCCACAAGCTAAATATGTCATCAATCAAATCCCATATTTTCCCAAATCTGAATGCCAATTGGAAATAGGCATCTACAGCTCTATATGCATCACTTCCTTGGAATTTTTTTGTTTCACATTATCCTCTTTAATAGGGAGACCTAGAATTCCAGACAACGTTGTCTCTGAAAACTTGCATCAACTCTAGATTTTTCCCCACCACATATTTGCACAAATTCACTGCGGATAAATCTCACCCTTTGAACAAATGTCATTGTCAACCTATATTCACTATCTGTGTTATGATCCCATGCCAACAACTTTGCTTCGACATCTGTTAAACCAGCATAAATGATGCATTTAATTGTTTCAAAAATAGGGTTATTGGGATATTCTTGCATCATCTCTCTTCTTGCCTCTGCAGAATGATTCCCTCCAAGAACATACTATTTGTAATGAAAACATCTTGTTTGATCAAATTCATCTCTAATAGGAACATCTTCTGGGTCAGCAAGGATTAGGTAGTCAACCACATGTGCATAGGGATTGTGCCTCATCAATGCTTTCAAGTTGTGAATATGCAAGTGATGTGGTTTTCTAATTCTAAATTCATCTTGCCCTTCTGTCGGTCTATAAAGTTGATTCACATTCAACTCAAATGTATTTCCTTGTTAACCAAATTATCCCTCTGCAATCGATCTCGAATGGAATTTTGTGTTGTCTTGACAATACCATCCTCTAGATGAGCACCCGGAGTAATGATTTCCCTACTGCCACCAGAATTTTCACTCTCAGATTCAGGAATAACATTGGTTTCAGTAACAACATATCTCCTCTTTTTCTGATTTGAAGGGGTTCCTTCTAAATCAACAATGCCTTCAACAGGAATTGAGGCACTCTCAACCATATTTCTTTTACGAGATTGTTTGTTACTCTTACCAGCAAGAGTAGCAAGCTTATTTGAAACAATTTCATCATGTTCATTTGGGCGAGATGAATATTTAAATATAACACTTCTAGGTACCTGATTTGATTGTCGGATGATCTTTCCTCTTGTGCTTGTACTTCTTCAGTTTGAACATTTGACACTTGTTTCTTCTTCCTTACTTCTGGTCCCTTTTGAATAGCGGCATTAATGATATCCATAGGATTGGCATCTGTATAATAAATTCCATTCAACAATTTTTTAAATCAAAATGGAAAAATTTTGCAAAATAAAAACATTATCATATTATTACATTGTGGTATCCAAGTTATAACAAAACCAATTTAAGAATAATATCAATATTCAAACTTACTCTCCCATTGTCAATTTCATGCACGACCCCTTGACAAAAATCTATGAAATTTTCTTGAACATTATATTTTGAAACCTTGAAAGAATATCGGATTTTGGAAAAGGTCCTAGCTCGTTTCACCTATGCATAAACAATATCTGTACCCGACAAACAATATATGTACCCGGCATCACACATATATCTCTCAACAATCCCAATAGATTGTAATCTGATTGAATATATGGAAATGCATAACAATAGAAGAGAATGCTTTCTGGTTTTCCTTGATATTTTTTCTTCAGATGCCAATGATACACTGTTCTGTCTTCTTCTGCTGCATGTTGCTATTCTCTAGCATTCTTCATTTTTAATTCTTCAAATCTAAGAACTCCGTCTTGAGGCTCAACATTCTCAGATGCCTAAACTGTTTTTTTCGATGCAATCGTCGCTGCTCTTGATCTAGAAACGTTTACAGATATCTTTGTTGATGTCATTGTCCCTATATCCAAAATGTATGATTTTAAAATAAATCAACAAACATTCATAATCTAAACAAAATCAACATCAATATTCATTATAAATTGTATTTGAAAAACGTTTTAAAATTTTTTTAAATATTTTTACATTCATAATCGTCGTTTTTTGCGTTTTGAAAAATATTTTAAAAAATGTAAACCTACCCCCTAACCCCCTTAAATATATAATAATTAATTTTTATAAAAAAAACCTACCCCTACCCCTACCCTCACCCCCACCCCCTAACTATATAATAAAAATTAAAAAAAAAACAAATTTAAAACTAACCCCCTACCCCCTAACCCCCCCTAACAATATAATTTTATAAATAAAAAAATTAAAACTAACCCCCCCACCTAACAATATAATAAAAAAAATTTAAAAATAAAATAAAATTAACCCCTCCTTAACAATATAATAAAAAAAATTAAAAAAAAATATTTAAACTAACCCTCCCTACAATATAATAAAAAATAAAAAAAATAAAATAAACTAACTCCCAAAACAATATAATAAAAAAATTTTAAAAAAAATTAAACTAACCCCCAAAACAATATAATAAAAAAATTAAACAAAAATAAATAAACTAACCCCCCCTGACCGAGCGCCCCCCCTTCCCCCTACTCCCTCGTTGCACCCCCTTCCCCCGCCACCCCGCGCCCCCACCCTTCCCCCTCCTCCTCGTGCCCTCCCTTCCACCTCCCCCCACCACCCTCATCCCCCTCCCTTCTCCCTCTACGGCCCTTTGGCCGCTCGCTTGGGCGGCCAAAGGGCAGTGGAGGGAGAAGGGAGGAGGGGGAGGAGGGGGAAGGGTGGGGGCACAAGGAGGAGGGGGAAGGGGAGGGGCAAGGGGTGGAAGGAGAGGGAAGTGGGCACTGGAGGGAGGAGGGGGAAGTGAGCAGGGCATTACGCCTCCTGTGAGGGGCAGCCCTTTGGAGCCCAAGTTGGCGGCCCACTCGTTCCCCCTCACTTCCCCCACCTCCCTCCAGCGCCTCCTTCCCTCTCCCACCACCCCTTGCCCCTCCCCTTCCCCTGCACCGCCCATGAGGGGTGGCCCTTTGGTGCCCGAGAGAGCATATCTCCGCTCTCTCAGGCACCAAAGGGCCACCCCTCATGGGAAGCGCGATGCTGGGCATCACGCCACCCGTGAGGGGCGACCCTTTAGCGCCTAAGCGAGCATCTCCGCTCTCTCGGGCACCAAAGGGCCACCCCTCATGGGAAGCGCGATGTTGGGCATCATGCCACCCGTGAGAGGCGACCCTTTAGCGCCTAAGCGAGAAACCCACTCGCGCAGGGAGGAGGGAAGAGGGGCACGTGGAGGAGGGAGGAGGGGGAATGGGGGGGGCGACGGGGGAAGGGGGGAAGGGGGTGCGGGGAGGAGGGAGGAGGGGGAAGGGGGCGCGCTGGAAGGGAGGCGCGCAAGGTGGGGGGGAGGGGGGCGCTCGAAGGGAGGCGTGTGAGGGGGGGGGGAGGGGGGTGCGCGGGAGGAGGAGGGAGGGGACGAAAAGGGGGGTTGCGGGAGGAGGAAGGCGCTTGAATGAGGAAGGGGGGGGGCATGAGGAGGAGGGAGGGGGGGGAATCAGGGGAGCGGGAGGAGGAAGGGAGTGGCGGGAGGAGGGGCACGGGGAGGAGGAGGGGGAAGGTGGGGGGCGTGAAGAGGGAGGGGAAGGGGGCGGCAGGGGGAGGGGGCACGAGGAGAGAGAAGGGGGCGTGGGTAGGTTAGGGGTGTTGTTTTCATTTTTTTGTAGGTTAGGTAAAAACAAATTAGGAAGGGGGCGTGGGTATGTTAGGTAAAAAAAAATAGTTTTAATTTTAAACCTAAAGCTAATATTGGTGGGATAAGGGGAAATCCTTGCCTTGATTAATAATACATGAATTTAAGAAAAAAATACATTTAAAAAAATATATATATAACTAACCCAGAAAGTGGTAGAGACTCCTCTCTTGAAAGTGCTAAAAGCTCCTTTCTGCAATCTTCTTGTTCTTCTTGAAAACCTTCGTGAATTGCTCCAAAGACTAAACAATCGTGCATTAATAAGATAGATTAGGTTTATGTTTACCACTCTTAAGAATGTGAAAAAAAACAAAATTGTAAAAGAATAAATCAATAAATCCATAAAACAAGCATTACCAAATTAATAAAGCCATAAAATAATCATTGCAAAATTAACAAAAAAAACGAACTAATTTATTAAAAACAGAAAAAGCACTAACCTTGAAAGTGTTACTAAATTGCTCCAATTTAAATGATGAATAATAGGAAATCTAAATGGTTTATATAGCCTAGATTAGGTTTAACATTACTGGTTTTACGAATATGGGATTAAAAAAATGAAATTAGTTACTGAATTATTATTAAATTTATATAAGATAGGTTTAAATGAAATAATTACTAATGTTATGAATGTGGAGTAAAAAAAATGTAAATAGTCATTACTTTATTACAATTTGTATATAAAAAATGTTACGAGAAATTTTAATAGTCTTATATGTCTGGGATAGAAATATGTAATTAGTTAATACATTATTTCAATTTTTTTATATTATAAATTTGTTTTTTTACTAGTCTTATAAATGTGCGCTTTAATTTTGTAGGGAAATTTTGGAGGGAAATTTTTGAACGAAAATTTTGGAGGGAATTTTTGGAGGGAAACATTTGGAGGGAATATTTTGGAGGGATATTTTCATTCTCATAGCTATAAGATTGTTGGTTGATAGTTGCACCATTCTATTTTTTGGTGAGGACTGTGGTAAAATTTCATTGTCTTATCTATTAAGATTTTTCTATAATTCTATCTTTTAGTGAGAAGTCATGGACTCATCTGAATTAAATTCCAATGTCAATGAAGAGTTGTATTGTTCATCTAGCCAAGATACTAACCGTGCAAGAAATGTAATCAAGCATGTTATTCAAAAACTTCATATTATAAAGATTTTGAAGACACTAGTAATGAAGGGAAAGAATGTGATGATGATGAAGAGCTTCCTCCAAGTGGGGATCCTAAAGACAGTGTGCAAGATGATGACAATTTTCCTCCCAACGATGATTTTGATGGGACTAATGATGCTTTTGTCGAGCATGCATGTACAAATAATGTTGATGGTTTTCTTCATAGCAATGATTCTAATGGGACGAATGATGATTTTCCTTCAAGCAAGGATTTTAATGGAACCAATGATAATATTCCTCCCAGTGAGGATTTTTATGGGACTGATGATGATTTTCCTCCAAGTGAGGATTTTAATGGGACAGATGATGATTTTGATGAGGAAGAAGACATCAATAATGCTGAAGATGATTTTCCTACAAGCGAGGATTTCAATGGAACTGATGACGAATTTTCTCCAAGCAAGGATTTATATGGCACCAATGATGAGTTACCTCCAAGAGAGGATTTCAATGGAAACGATGGTAACTTTCCTCCAAGCGTGGATTTCAATGGCACAGATGATGACTTTCCTCCAAGCGAGGATTTCAATGGCACCGATGATGATTTTCCTCCGAGTGAGGATTTCAATGACACCAATGATGATTTTCCTTCGAGCAAGGATTTCAATGGCATCGATGATGATTTTCCTCCGAGTGAAGATTTCAATGGCACCGATGATGATTTTCCTCTGAGTGAATATTTCAATGGCACCGATGATGATTTTCCTTCGAGCGAGGATTTCAATGGCACAGATGATGATTATCCTCCGAGCGAGGATTTCAATGGCACCGATGAGCATTATGTTGACAATGAAGCCACAGATGGTGAAGACAGTGATTCTCATCCAAGTAAGGATGTTATGGGAACCAATGATGAAGACAATGATTCTCCTCCAAGTAAGGATTTTACAGGCACCAATTATGCCAATGTTGAATCTCAAGAGTTCCCTTTCAGTGAAGAATTTAGTGGCACAAATAGTGTTGATGGTCACATTGATCTGTCAACAATTGTTCAACTTATTAGTGATCATGACAATAATTTTCATAGTGAATTTGGTGATGAGATTTTCAATTAGGGGTTTCATATGCATCACAATGAAAACATGCATTCTAATGAGGATGTTGTTGCAGACATAATGGTACAGGAAATGCAGCGACAGAATCCAACGCAGAGCAGGATTAAGTGTAGAACTATACCTTTTTATGTCAATCCAAAGCATTACAGTTATACAAGGTCTAGAAAAGAATTGCTCACAATTCCAAGTTCCATTACTCCTTTGATTTCAAGTGAGTGTTGCCACAAAAGTTGTTTGAAAATTTTAGGCTACAATTATTCCTTGGCGAAAAGGAAGATGTATTTATCAATGAAAAAAAGTAATATTTAGTGGGGTGCATGATTTATACTAGGATGGGTTATGATTATCGCATTGGAAAAGTTATGCTTTGTAGAAAGGCATTCAAACGGATTCACTCAATTGGTTTTCTTCGATTATCAAGAATCCAAACAAGACTGGAAAAGGATCCTACATTTTATTCTGACAAGTATCAGGGACGAATCACTGGGCCATCAACACACATTGCAATATCATGGATGCATGATTTCTTTTCCAAGCATGGAGAGAGTATGCCAAATAGAGAAACAATACACATTCCAAATAATTTCACAAGGCAGGAAATCTACAACTTATACAAGCATTATGTTCAAGGTGTTCAAGGAAATGGTAACTTCATCAGATATGCATATTTCACAAGAGTATGGAAAAAGAAGTTCAACAATGTCCGCATTCCAAAGAGGTCAAGGATGGGAGTCTGCAGTACATGTGCTTCTCTTAAAGAAAGAAGGGATAGATCATAATGGATAGAAAGAGGTATGTTTACAATTTTTTTTTTAGATAAATGTCAATTATTAAAGCTAGTTAACAATATTTTTTTGTTATGTTGTTTGTAGATTCCATAATCAATGCACTGCAAGAACATCGCAATCAGCAATCAAATGAACGGAAAAACTTGTACAAACATCGCGCAAGAAGTGTTATGATGCTCCACATAAGTATATGGGTTTGATAATTGATGGCATGGATCAGAAAAAAACACTCTAGCCACATTTTGTCCGTGTGCCAAAGAATTTAAAGGAGGAAAATTTTATTCAGTTTCACTTGGTTGGGTGTATGGTTTTTAATGGTGAAATGATTCCAAGGGTTTACTTTACAGCTCCAAATATTCACAATGATGCAAATTTGACCATTACCGTAATTCACCATGTCATTACTCATTAGCCTGGTGATCTTCCTGAAGTTCTATATATACAATTGGACAACACAAGCCGAGAAAACAAAAATCAAGTCGTGTTTGGTTATCTAAGCATGCTTGTTGAATTGGGAATTTTTAAAAAGGTAAAAGTTGGTTTCCTTCTTGTTGGGAATACGCATGATCATATTGATCAAATGTTCATCCATTTTGCAAGGACATTGAGGGGGAAGAAAGTCAGGAGCCTACCATCATTGATTGAAATTGTAGGAAAAGCATACCATCCAGAGCCTATTGTATAGAAATTGGAAGAAACTGTTGACATGCAAAGATTTTTGTTTGGATCGCATGGTGAAGAAAGATGCATTGAAAAACTTAATGACATTAGCTTTCAGCATCAATTTCGTATAAAAAAGATTGATGGAAAAACATTATTGTGGGGCAAGAAGTACTCAACTAGCACAAAATGGGGGCCTTCATCAGGTTTGGCATTTCTGAAATTCATCCCAAATCGTCAAATGTATACTTCAAATTTATTGTTATTGCAATCATCTGCAGTGATTCATAATGCAAGGCGACATAGTAGAGATGTTGATTCTTCTCAATGCTTGGAAGAAAACAAAAAGTCTATTGAAGATACATATGAGTACTTTGATGTTGCAAATTCTATTTAATGGGAGTATTTTTTCATGGAGCAGAGTGACATAATTTCAAACTCTCCAAATGGAGATATATATTTGAAGTCTCCATTTGCTTGGCCACAAAGTTTATCAAATGAAAACAAGGTAACAAATGTTGAACCTCGAGTTGCTGATTTTTCTCAAGTAAAGGAAAGATAAATTCATATTGTCTCTAGAAGATCATCTGCAAAGCGTCGAGAGATGGAAAACCTTTACAGGGTATCAGTGCAAGATATCAAAGAGGGTTACATGATTGCAGTTTTGGCATCTGAAATGATGGGCATAGATGTAGACTCAGATGGTTCACCCATTGATAATAGAGAAGAATATGGGTCGTCTACATCTTCATCCAGTCCTTCATCTGCAGAAAATGTAGATTATGATGGGGTGTCGGAATCCATGGATGAATTTGAATAATTTCACATGAAGCATTTTAGATGTTTTTTATTAGTATGATGCTTGTAATTGAAACTCTAGAGGAGTTTTTGAATATTTATATGAACCATTTGTTCTTGTATGGTCTAATATATTATTTCATTATGAATCGCATCATAATTTCTTTGTTTTTATATGGTTAGAGTGGTGAAATTATTTATGAAATTTGTTTTTTGTTTAATATGCAAGTTTCCAAAAAGTTGTAATTTATCTCTTGAAGGAAAAATATGTTTTTCCAATTTAAAGGTTGGTTTTAAAGTTTTTGTAAACAACAGTATGGGATTTTTAGGCCATGGCTCTATTTTTTACCCTGAAAAAAAATACTTGTATACTGGTATCAACACTTTTCTATTTGGGGAGTGTTTTTGGTGTTTTTTTTGCAAAAATCATCATTTTTAAGGCTAGAGTTCTTGTTCATAGTATAAGTGGTTCCCCTTGTTGACCATAGTACATATATTTTGGTCAACACTGTCATATTTCCAACCTTTAAAGACAACGTAGCCTCGATGGAAATGCGTCATAACTCCGACAATTTGTCCCTCAATAATCTAGAGCCACTTTTTGACATGTTGTGCTCGTCCCGTCAAAATTAAGACGAAAATTTCAATGGATATGTGGCATAAGTCTGACACAATTTCACCAATCCAACTCTTCATCATCGGACCATGGACACTATTTCCGTTGGAGGTCTGATAACAATTATGTTGAAATGTTTATACCGCTGATGATTTTTGTCATCGGTCATTCTCCTCTCTATTGTTAGACAATATTCGCCACATCTGTCGGAGTTCGACGATACCTGACAATTTAAAAAAATAGCATTATGTTAGTTCAGTAAGCCAACGTCCATTGGATTTTTAGTCTTATCTTTTCATCCAAAATTCTTTAGACCAGGGAAAATTTTAAGAACCCCCCATAAATTTCTATGTAGGGGCTAATCCCCATGATATATAGGAAAATATGAAGGCTATTTTATCAATTTTATATTATGTATATATAATTTTTTGGAGAATCTCTCCTTGAATTATATAATCTTGTAAAATCTTGGCAAATATTTTACTAAATTAAGAAACCTTGTAAATCTTGGCAAATCTTTCACTAAAATATAAAACCTTGTAAAGTCTTGGCGAATCTTTTACTAAATTATAAAATCTTGTGAAGTCTTGGTGAATTTTTTGATAAAGTATAAAAGCATATATAGTAATAGGAAACATATACAAAAAATACTAAATATGAGATAAATCTTAATAAATGATCGCATAACAATCTCTTTTGGTGTTAGTTTGGTACTTCGTTCTAACTATAGCAGTACATAGAAATTCACCATACTCTAGGAATATTCTTGGAAAACAACAATGAAATTTTCCATCACCGCGACAAATAGAATTAATGTTAATATGAAAGCACACCAGCACCTCGATCCTCATTTAGATCTGCATGTTATTGCAAGGGCCCACCAATACCTCATTTATACACATACCTTACCAAAGATAATTTTAAGAGAGCAATACCAATGCATATGTATTTTTCTAATAAATCACAAGTGTGGGAGAATCTTACCAAGAATCTAACAGCTTTCCTTATGTATCTTAATTCATCCCAAGACGTCCTCGCATACTCAGTTTACGAAGATTTAATCAAATAATGCACAATATCATCAATTGTAACATAGCATCATGTACACCTTTCTACATGGAAGCCAAAAAAATAGAGTTAAGCATTTCATAGCTTCTTTGATGCTTTACATATCCATTTTTCCAACTCTGCAATTCCATATTTAATGTATTCCCCATTACTAAAATAGAAACATCCATTCCTCAACAGTAGGATAACTAAACCCAAAATCAATTTCAACCCTACAAAAATCCTTTGAGAACCATAAAATTCAATAAACAAACAAGAAACATGTCAAAATACCTGACAATGCCCAAATCAAAAGAAGTAGCAATGATAGTGGGATTCCAAGTTGCTCCACCCATGGTATGTTCCATAAACGAGAACACAAACACAAGTCGAAACAAAACGTCATTGGTTATAAGCAACGGCATGGCCCCAACACACCCAAATATGTGGCTATGACTGAAGTATCAACCCCATGGCATGATACCCCAAACACCCACAAAAACATTATTTCTGCATCATTGATCATGAGGTGACCAATCCCCGTGTTTCTTGGGGAATATTTGGATCTTAGGTGATGTGATTCAGAACTCTCCTAGATGCAAATGGGTCACTATAAGACCTGATAGTAAATATCAACTGCCCTTCTCATGTGGACATTAAGCAACATGTAAAATGAGATTCAACCCATAAAATTGGGAGGGATATAAATCCAACTTCGATTTCCATTATCAATAGAAGGCGAAAGGGCCCCTAGAAACTACCATTTCTAGAAATTAGGGGCTAATGGGAGCTCCCTAGCGATTTTTCGTGGGAGAACAAAGGTTTAAATCAATTTTTAAAGGGGTGAAATTATTTTATCTTGCCTCCCCTTTTATATTCTATGGGGATAACCTTTTATTGATTAAAAATAAATAAATAAAATGTGGGATAATCATACCTAACGAGTGTTTAATAAAAAATTAGCCCATTAGAAATTTAAAACCCCTAAATATAGCCCATGGGATAAGATTAACCCCTAAAATTTTCCATGCTTCAAACTATGGGCATTTTTCTCGATCAAACAAAAGACCAACAATGGAGGAATGAACACTTGTCCATTGTTGATCCAGAGGCCAAATATTCCACCATATTTATGGATAACATTGGCTATGATAATTATACTATGTCCTTCTCCACTATTACACCAAACATGGAGAAGAAATAATATTACATGGCTATTCATGATTATGAAGTGAAGGATATTACTTTTGATATATGTCTACTTTCCAACATGAAGACAGAATAACATTCGTTGATACTAATGGTAAGAATGTATACATTGGTTACTAAAGGGTTGTATAGGATCTAGGCAGAGCAGAAAAGAAGGCAATTAACTTGAATGAATATGTAGCGTTCCACAAAGCTTTGGGAAAATAACAGGAGAAGAAAATAAAGGCCATGCTAGATGAATTTGTGGAAGTATCCGAAGTCCCCAATCCTAAAATTATTTAGGACTTGTTGAAAGTTGAGCCAAACAAAAGTTTGCTCACACAACATTACCAAAATATTTGGAATGTCGAATAAGCCATAATAAATAATGAGTAAAATATATGAATATGAGATATGAATTACAATATACAAATTCCCAAATATATATTCCTAGAAGGGCACATAAAAGACTCTTATGAAGATTCACAACTAATGACAATTATTATTAGGTTTATTTATTAATAAGTATAAAGCTTATTATTTATTTATTTATTTGTTCATATATTTGTATTCGTAACATTGCCTTCATTTTGACAAATGTGTTGTCCTCAAAGCATATTGATGAAGAAGACTTATGCCATGTACTTGGGTTTGTGCAAGCTAATGAGGGTCTCTTTTGACACGTTAGATGCAATAAAAAATTGAAAAAACCGACATCCATCAACTTACATGGATTTTTTCAAACACATACACAATGAATCTTGCGATGAGTATAAAATATGGAATGTTGGAAAATGAATGACGTTTCCAAATATATAATTTTTTTCTATTGAAAATGTTCTTAACTATCCGAATTTTGATCATTTGTAATATTCACTTTTGTTTTTGGAAAAATTATAAGGTATATGTTTTTGTGGGTGCAGCCCTTGAGTGCCTAAACAATGGAATCAACTTACGAAAACTGGTAGACATATAGAGAACAAGTAGTACTAGTACAACGCTATTTTTCCCGAAAAAAATTAATAATTTTTAATTTTTTCTTTAATTATCTAAGTGATCGAACCTTGAAAACAGTATGTCAATTGTGGGTGCAGCCTTTGAAGTCTTAATGCAACTAATTTGAAACAATTTTTTTATAGCATGTAGAGGCCCTTTAGTGCACCATTTTGTTTCAAAATGGTTGAGATACGGAAGAGTTATGGATGAAACACAGACAATGTGTTTTTTGATTTAAGGAGTCATGACACGAGAAAAATAAGAAATATATATATATTCTTTTTAAAAATTACATATTTGGAATCTGCAGAAAAATGCTATCTGTGTCTAAAATTTCATCAAAAATGATAGTGTGTAGCATACTGTAACCAACGGCTAAACACGAGAACACTTGAAAAAATGGATACAATGTTCAATTAGCCATGGTATATCATATTCCAAGGCACACGCACGGTAAATCTGAAGAAAAGTCCAAAGCATACACATAGGAATAGGAATTCCACGCTAGCTCGTGTGGAGGTTAGGACATAGTGCTAAGTAACACACTCGTGCTTTGTTTAAATTTAAACTTTAAAGCCCGCCAAAACAAAACGCGCGCGCATTTTATATTTACATAACGCTTGCGCATTTTAGTTACATAACACGTGCATGTTTTGTAACAATATAATTTTTTTTGCCGAAGGGGGGGTATAATTTTATTTTGCAGTAATTATAACATTAAAAATAATTATTGGTGGTAAGGGGTTAGAGGTAGAAAAAGGGGGCTAGGAGGTGGTAAGGGGTTAGAGGTAGAGAAAGGGGGATGTGGGTGGTAAGGGGTTAGAGGTAGAGAAAATGGGAGAGGGGGGGGGGTTAATGGGTTAGATAGAAACAAAGAGAGAGACAAGTGAAGGGAGATACATTGGGGGGTGGTAAGGGGTTAGAGGTAAAGTGAGAGGGGGGTGTTCCATGGATTCCAAATATAGCCAACCTAGGGCGTCAAATATCACCAATCTAGGACTTCAAGGGGATAAACATACTTAGGCAATAAATGTTGTATTTTTTCTAATTTGAGGGAAACAAACCAACGGAAAATGGCTGCGGAATTTATCATCGGAAGGGTGGGATAGCTCCCTTCAAACAATGTCGTCAGCACAAATCCACGAAACGGGATAAAGGAGGGAAAACAATTTTAAAATACAACTAGAACAATATGTGTGTCGGCCTTTTCTTAAATTATATATTTGTAAAAATATATAACTCTCTGGTTTTATTTCCTGTTTTGAATGGAAAATTATTGTTTTCATCGCAGGTATTGGATTTAAGAGAGTTTTCTTAGTTGCAAGCCATCCTTGCATTTTCAAAAATGGATATAGGATAAGATTCAATGAATTGCCCTTGATGTTAAGATTTGATATATTATTCCCAAATGAATAGAAGATAGGCCATGCACAACACAACTCAAATAAATTTATGCCATCTTCCCAATACTGTTATAGTTATACCCCTACTCCCTGAGAAGGTTATAGCTATAAAGCAACAACTCTCTAGTATCCATCTTGGAGTTCTTTTGTTTGTCTAAAATAAAGAAGCTCTCAGTTCATGAGCTGGAACATATGGATATTAACAGGATTTATACAATCTCTGTTTTATGAGAAACTAACCTTAGAACTTCTCGGAGCAATGACAATGAATCTTTCATTCTGCATTTGTTAGAAGAAGGAGATCAATTTACGATGACACAGTGTAGTTATTACACGTGGAGGTAGCGGTTTCATGTGGAAGACATGTGTAGGGTTGAGCAGAGGAAAGATGTCGAAAAATGGGCTATTACATTAGATTTTCCATTGGGTGAACAAATTACAGGAGGAAATATGGAGGCTGAGAGGATTCTATGATTTTAATCCCACATAAATGGTATTCTTCTTGTATTCAATCATCTGGTTGGTTGAAAGGCCTTCCTAAAAATATGTACATTGAACTTTTTTATTTCTTTGCTGGAAATTGAAAGGGACTTTTAAGTCACCTACAAAATGCTCCTTTGTTGAAGTATGTAAGTTCTTCCAACAACACAAATTTGGTAAGTGTATCAAATGTTTCCATCCACACCGGAATTTATTATCCTTGTAGCTGAATGTGGGAATATCAGTAGGGAACGAGGCTCTCCAAAGTTTTTTCTCCCTACATCCACAAGTAACTGGGCCAAGTCAATGGAAATGAATCCCTGGACTACTATGGGCTTTTCACGCCTTTCTAAAGATTACCTTACATTACAACCTTTTGCAGGAGGTTTGATGTATTTAGTTAATGATTTTGTTCCATTCTTTTGAAGACACCTTGATGTAGTAGATGTTCCATATCTATTTCCCCCAAAATCCAATATTCGTGTTGTTTCTCATGCTTTGAAAGACTGTAATTTTTCTAAATTGATGCACCCAATCCAATGGAAAATGGTTGTGGAATTTATCACTTGAAGGGCGGGATAAATCTAGAACAACTTACTTTTAATTTAATCCTATAGTATTTTTACAATAGATTTTTCTTCCAAGATCGGTAATAAAATTTATAGTAAGAGAGAAAAGGGTAAGGAAGACTTATCCGCCTTAGCAGTCCAACTGAATTATGAGCCTCCACATTCCCCCCAACCTTAGATTTTCTGAGTAAATGTGTAACTTTAGCTCAATAAATCACCCCTGAGTCAGACCAAGCACACTAATAGGGGATAATCAAGGAATTTATTTACTATCTCTAGATTAAACTAATGCAGAGCACCCACAAGGATTTTTACCAGCTCTTTGTAAAACTTTATATAAATCCATTTAAAATCTCAGTCCTTTCAAGACTACGATGTACTTTTCATGGTCAAGAGTGCTCTAAGATTTACAACTGAACCCTTTAGTGGTGTACAGACCAATACCCCCCTTGTACTGTCTTATTTGCATTCTCTTTTATTAGATGACTCAATTCGTATTTCAGTTGCAGCCTATCTTTCTCTTAGGAAAAAGGTACATCTTTTTTTAATTCATTATCCCATTTATATTTTTCTTCATTCAAGAAGTAGTTAGAATTCTTTTCTAGTTTATTTTAATTAATTAGTTTTTTCTTTAATCTTTTCTTTATTCTCTAATTTTATTATTTCATTTATTAATATTTAAATGGATCATTCCCTCCTACTGTGCTTGGTCCCTCTTTAGAGGTTGTTCCCAACTTAGTAGGACAAACTAAGTAATTAAGATAACTTACATCATTTATTAACTCTTGATGCTCCAGAGTCTTTTTGACTCAACGTCAAATCCAAATATAAGAATTTAAGTTCACAAACTTGATGCTCCAGAGCCTCCAAGATCAACATCAAGTCTTAACAAAATATCAAAAACACTTAATTCTTTACACACTTTCAAGGGGTGTTCAAATTGGGGATATTGCAATTATCTTTTAAATGATCTGGGAAAGGCATGCTTCTACCATGCAACCGTATAAATTCCTTTATTTCAATGTTTGATTTCCTCCTCTTCTCTTCATACAGTGCGACCCACGGTTATTTTACCTCCACGTTGTAAGGAATGAATTTATTGATGGCATCAATTTTTGAATTCAATGTTGTATTCATGGAAACAAAACCACATTCAATACGTATGGGATCAAATAAACATTTTAAAGTTTGTTGTGAATAGTTACTATGTGTAAATGTGAAGATCGAAAGATAAGTGACTTACTCTTTATCAACCACCTTTTTCCATTTGTTTGTAGTAGCTCCCCTTCCCTTTTTTCCTCATCACGTTCATCATCCCAAATCATTGCACCAGGTGTGTGGTCGATTTGCTTGATGTACTCACTATCATAATAGAATGAATCATATACAATGTACCCCTCTTCCATGGACCCCTCGGGTTTTTCCCTTTGTCAAACAAATCCCTTCATTTTTTTCATGTACCTCTCCAAGAAGTACATCCAACGACATGAGACCACCCCGACTAATTCAACCTCATCGACTAGTTGAATTAGAAGATGAACCTACAAGTCCATGAAAATCGTCAACAGTTCCTTCTCAAACATACAGACAATATTATTTATCTCTTGATGCCATCGTGGAATGCTAGCGATGTAAATATCCTTTGATGTGATCCACCGTACAAATGTGTATAGTTTAGATATGGCACCCCGCAGGTCATTGGGAAAGTTGTGGGTCACACCCCGCACACGGACAATGGATAATGACTCTACAAAGTAAACACAAATATTTAATTGCATTTTAACTTGTGTGGTAAAAGATATAAATAAAAAAATTTGACATTATACGTACCCTTAGAAGGTTGAGATGGTCATGTGATTTCAAACCCAACAATTGATCGTCTGCAATGAAGCAGCGTCGTAGAGTAGACCCATATTAAGAATATGCCTTCACACCCAATATAACTTCCTTTTTCCAAATTAAGATCATCTTTCTTCAAAATCCATGGGACATCGCCTTTTTTAAATGACAAAGAGGGGCCAACCTCTCCTCTATTTTCTTATCTTGTCCGATGCTTCTTTTTAGTATTCGAAGGAATAAGATATTTCTTGACATCCAACTTGTCACTTTTCTTAGATGATGTGTGTCACCACAAATAAGAAGAAACATTTTTAAATATATGCGTGGGATCTAGCAAGTGGACAATCTTAAGATGCTCCCAATATGGTAGCTCATAAAATATCAATTTTCTTTTCATCCCTTTGGCCATTTTCTAAATATAGGTGTTGAACAATTTAGGATCATTCAATATAGGTTCCCCATTTGAATCAAACATCTCTGCAATTTCCTTCTCCTTCTCTTTGTCATATTCCCTAATTTGGTCAGTCAGTGTCATTATTAAAGGCCTTTGGGTTCTCTCTGGTTTACCATTGAAAGCATATGTTGCTCTTCTATAAGGGTGGTTTTCTGGGAGGAATACCATAGAGAAGTCATAAACTGGATTCATAGGTCTCTGGACCACCTAGCCTTCATAGAAGTTCCACAACATTTACATCCATGATAACCTTTTGTTACAATACCTGCAATGTTATGGTATATAGAGCACATTAGTGTTGAAGATCAAGATAGTCACACCGAATTAAATATGCCAAGAAATATTGCTTTGAATACAAACAAATCAAACAAAATATTTACCAGACAAAACTCCTAACCCCAAATAATCATATGTGGTGTATGCACATATGCCATATAATGTAAAACTCCTCTTTGATGGGATGGGTTTTGATACATCATATACATGTATCCCTTCCAATAATTCCTTCAATTAATCAATCAATGGTTGTAGGTAAACATCCATATTCTTCACTTGTCTTCCACCAGGGACAATAATAGCTAGCATAAGATGTTCATTCTTCAAGGAAAACCATGGGGGGATGTTGTTATTCAGCACTACTACAGGACAAACAATATAGATGGTGTTTGGGAGGGAAAATGGGTTGACGCCATCAATTGTTATACTCAATCAAAGGATTTGTACTTCATTCGTGAATTTATTGGGCCATGTATCCTCTATATGCTTCATGGCTATTGAATATCTTGGGATTCACATAACTCCTTCCGTACTTCGATGTAAAGTATGACATCCCTGCAACATAGTTAATTATTTGCAATGAAAGAGCCTTTGAATCCTTGGGATTGTAGGCATGTGCCTCAATATCTTATGAGGAGGACCATGTGATTTAGCATTGTTTTTCGATTCTTGGTACCTGTGATGCACACATTTTGGACATATCTCTTGTCTGCATATTCACATCTATATAGAATACAATCATTGGGACACACGTGATATGATATTTACTCAACACCCACTATTTTCAACATTTGCTTTGCCTCTTCGCAGCTGTAAAGCAATACATTATCACTCGGAAGTACCTTATCTTTGAATAACCTGTAGTTAGTGAGAAATATAAATTTTCAATTTCATTTAACGTTCATAAAATCGACCATTTTCAATGTTGATTGTGTGACAAAATTCCTCAAAATATAAGCTAGTTTATGGTCAGAAACCTCAAAAGCGTTGAGAAACACGCATCTGACATGCCATACATTGCTTTCAACTTGTATAGTAACATTGTTGTCCCCAACTGTGTATACTTTTACCAAATAAATCCAAAGAGAGGGGTATAGGAAGCCGATTTAAGGATTTCAAAGAAGGCTTCAATGATATGATCGTCATCCCCTAGCTAATTGTCATGGAATGTATGTAACAACATTGTATACATGGCACTTGTTTGTCATAATAACTCATCCATACCAACCTCTACTTCATTTCCTCCATTTCCAACATGTGAAGAACTACTATTACTGTAGGAATTCCTAATTGGTGAGTCTAGATGCAGTGGAAATTAAATAGGTGGTTGATTTAACCATACTTGGTATGATTCATCTCCAAGTTGCACTATTTTTTCATCCTTCTCTCGATTTGACACTGTACTAGGGTGCAACGGAAGATGGTAGAGAGGCCTCTCATCATCAAAATCTTGATTTCAAAAATATTGAACATTACATCGATGGTGTTAGTAAGCACAATGCAATTGGTTTGATCCAACATTATACAAAAGAATTATTACAGAAGCTCGAGAATAATTTCCAATAGAATTATTTTACAGAAGAACGATAATCGTTTCCAATAGTCCCCTACTTTAGCCATAAAGACAACAATTTATAAATTAAAGTAACAGTTTATAAAACATAATTTCAAACTGAACAATACATTATCATGAGTCCCATTGGAAATTAACAAAGACAATTAATCGAAGAAGTGCATTGTATCTGAGGCTCGTAGTAGATGTAGTGCAATTCATGAGTATGTGTGTGATATTTCAGTGTGACAATTACACATATGATAATGGTGTGATCATCAAAAATCCTTGAGTGTATGATGACTCACATGAGGAGTTTAGGGAAAGTCCCCTATTTTGGACATAAAACAAAAAAATTGTAAATTAAAATAACAATTTATAAAACAAAATTAAATTTCAAACTGACTCATACATTAACAAGAATCCCATTGAAAATCAACAAATACAATTAATCATTTTTTTGTATTATGCCTCGAGGGGACGTCTAATGGTAATCCCAATGCAAGGCATCTCTGACGAGCGGTTGGTGGTATACGAAAGTTGTATTTTATTAACAACTCATCACCATGAGACAAAATACATATTGCATGCACAAAACAAACATGGACGCTTTCCTTTTTATAAAGAACTCCTAGTCATTGAAGTGTTCCTCAAATGAACAATTTGTAGAAAATAAAGAGCACCTAGAATTATTTATGAACCCTACAATGTTCCCTTGAGTCTGTGGGCAATCATATATATATATAACAGGTTCTTCCTTCTTCCTATTAACGTTTCCATAAACATAACCATTCATGCACATACTATACATGGAAATGTTATGCTTGTATTTAACAATATTCAAATAATCTGACCGACAATACTAATAGGACCGCAAAATGGAATAAGTGCTAGTCACTGTTTGGGAGGAACAAGTACATGTGAAAGTATAAGCAACCCAAGATGTGCAACATCTATATTAGACTTGGCAATCATAAAACAATTACCACAAAAGGAGAATTCGGTTCCAACATCAAGCACAGGTAGAGAAGACGTCCAAGCGCCATACAAAGCGCGGTTGTAAGAAGTTTGATATTTACTTTGCATATTCACAAGAAGGGAGAAATCCTCGCTACTCTCCAACAATTGGATGGACCTTAGTGTGTACTTGGACAATTTTTCTCTTTTTGGATCTTCTAGTAGAGATATGTTGGGTGGCTTTCATATCTGTTCAGGTACACAGGGTACTCCCGAAAGATCGAACACCTAGAGCAACCATTTCACACAAACAGATCACAGATCGATACACCGATGTTTTGACGTGGTTTAAGCCCTCGAGAGGGAAACACTCCACGGCCCCGGCCAAATATCTTCTACAGAGCAATTTATTATGCAAAGAAAGAAAGTTACAAATGAGCTTCTCATAATCGATCAACTTTCCAATGACCCCCCATGCTCTTTAAATAGAAATCATGGACCAATCGGGTGTTAAGCCACGGATCAAGGGTAGGTATGATATAAGAGAAGTTGACCCGTCGGATCACTCTATGTGTAAAACATATCGTGACCATCGGATTTAAGTATTTACAAATGCATACTAATGCATACTAAAGAAACACACTTTACCTAACGGATCTATTACACAAGTTGATCTTAACTAACTCCTAAGTGTCTAAATATCCTAACATCCGCCCTTAAGAACAACTTGGGATAGGATTGAAGGATTTACAAAAGTGACACTATCAGGAGAAGGAAGGAGGCATTAGAGTCTATCCCCCCTTAATGACAAGTTCCTGAACTCGTAACGTAGATCGAAGTTTAGAAAACTTCGCTTCTGTGAAGATGTCTGCAACTTGATCATCTATAGGACAAAAGAGCACTTCAAGAACACGATCATGAACAATATTTCTGAATAAGTGCATATGTAACTCAATGTGTTTGTTGGGTTGATGTAGGACTGGATCTTTGGCAAGCTTGATGGCACTGTGATTGTCGCACCAAAGTGGAGTAGGCTGCTACTGCTCGAATCCAAAATCTGAAAGGATCTGTCGAAGCCATAAAGCTTTCTGATTAGCATTATCTGCGGCTCGATATTCTGCCTCTACTAAAGAAAGAGCAAGAGCTTGTTGTTTCTTACAATCCCAAGTGACAGGTCCAAATCCCAGACTGAAAACATAACCTGCAGTATACTTTCGATCATCAGGATCGCTGGCCCAATCTGAATCATTGAAACCAACCAACAAAGGTTTCCCCCCTGTACTGTAATGAATCCCAAACTGAATTGTACCTCGAATATATTGAAGTGTTCTTTTAGCTGCTTTCCAGTGACTTTCATGAGGTGTTTGCATATAACGGGAAACACAACTAACATCAATGGAAAGGTCAGGACGATAATGAGTCAAGTATAAGAGACTACCAGCAAGCTGACGATATAGGGTGGCATCTACTTCAGGTGAAGTACAAGTGGCAGAAAGTTTGACTCCAGACTGGAAGGGAGAAGGGGTAGGTGTACGATATTCCATGTGAATGTGACGAAGAAGGTCACAAGCATACTTAGACTGAGAAAGAAAGATTCCTTCTTTGGTTTGCAGGACTTGGAGACCAAGAAAATAATGCAAATGTCCTAAGTCTAGCATTTCAAAATTTTGCTTAAGACTGGATTTCACATGGGTTATAAGCTTAGGGTCACTACCAGTAAGAATAAGGTCATCAACATATAGAACAAGTATGATGAGATGGTTTCTTACTTTCTTGGTATAGACATTGGGGTCAGAATGGCATCTAGAAAAACCAGTGTCAAGGAGAAAGCTATCCATTTTGGCATACCAAGCTCTAGGAGCTTGCTTAAGGCCATATAAGGATTTATTAAGGCGGCAGACAAGGCTAGAGTTATTCTAAACATATCAAGGAGGTTGTTCCATGTAAATTTCCTCCTGTAAATCACCATGTAAGAAGGCAGACTTGACATCCATTGGATGGACTTCCCAGTTGTGTAAGGATGCAAGGGAAATAACAAGGCGAATGGAGTTCATTTTTGCGACAGGAGCAAAGGTTTCATTGTAGTCAATCCCTTCAACTTGGGAAAAACCTTTGGCAACTAACCTTGCCTTAAGTCTTTCAACACTTCCATCTGATGCATACTTAGTTCTGTAGACCCATTTACATCTAACAATTTTTCTTCCTTTTGGAAGAGGTACAAGATCCCAAGTATCATTCACCATTAAGGAACGATATTCTTTATCCATGGCTGCATCCCAATCTGGATTTCCTAAAGCTTCTGCAAAGGTTTCTAGATCATGATTATCGAAAACTTGAGCCAAAAGAGAAGAGACTTGCTGAAAATGAGAACGTGTTCGACATTGATCTCTAGGATCACCAACAAGATCACCAGCTACTTCACATGTTGAACAGACCCATCGAGGAAGCACTTGTGTTGGTGCAACTAGAGGAACACGAGCAGGTGGAGGTGGATTTTCATCCTCACTGTCATCATCAGAAACTGGAGTTGGAAACCTATCAAGGAAGTTGGAAGAAGAAGAAGAAGGCACAATCGTCGAACCAGGCTCCCAGGCCAAAGATGGCACAATCACCGAGTTAGGCTCGCAGGCCAAGAGATTTTCATCAAATTTAACATCTCTTCTAATGATTACATCATGACAATGTGGCTGAAGAAGTCTATAACCTTTTACATTTTCAGAATATCCAACAAATATACACTTTTCACTTTTAGGCTGCAATGCTTTCCATTTTTCATTCGGAATGTTAGCCCATGCTTCACTACCAAACACACGGAAGTGACTTACATCTGGTTTCATTTTACTCCATACTTCTTCCGGTGTGATACCTTGTAATGCTTTAGTCGGGGTGGGATTAACTATGTAATTTGCACAATTAATGGCTTCAGCCCAAAATTGAAGACTTAATCCCTTAGAATGGATCATACAATTAGCCATTTCTTTTAAAGTGCGGTTCTTCCGTTCAGCTACACCATTTTGTTGTGGTGTATATGGAACAGTGTGTTGTTGTTGGATTCCTTTTTTAGTGCAGAGAGTAGTGAACTTTTTGTTAACATATTATCCTCCATTGTTAGATCTTAACTTAATAATTTGATGACCAGATTGTTTTTCAACAAGGGCCTTGTAGGCCAAGAACATGTTAAATACTTCGCTCTTAAGTTTTAGGAAATAAATCCAAGTGCGTCCAGTGTAATCATCAATGAAAGTTAAGAAATATTTTGAACCAGAAAAGGAAGCAGATGGAAGAGGACCACACAAGTCACTATGCACAAGCTCGAAGAGAACCGAGGCGTGCCAAGAGACACGTTTGTCAAAACTGTCCCAATGATGTTTTCTGAGTACATAACCGGAACAAGCACCATCCTTGCAAGATACCATCGGAAGACCTGTCACCATATTGTCTTTACATAGTTGTTGCAATGAGCGATAATTTAAGTGACCAAATCGCTCATGCCAAAGTTTGCTCAAGTTATCACTATGAGCAACAAAAACTGAAGGAAAAGGTGATGACCCAAAGTTGTTAAATTTGTACAACCTGGTAATATCATCAACAATTCTGGTAGCTAGGACCTGTTGAGGATCTTTAAAATCCTTGATTACAACTTGGTGAGGTGTAAACGTCACAGTTTTACCTTCACCATAATGAGTGATTTGATAGACTGATAACAAATTGCAAGAAATTATTAGAACACATAGTACATCACTGAAATGACCATTATCTACTGGAACTGTTCTAGCTCCTACAACACTTAGAGATCTATCATCACCAACAAATATTTGTTTGGTGTTACATTCATGCATAGTAGAAAACATGGCTTGATCCTTAGCCATATGATAAGATGCTCCAGAATCAATGAGCTATTCATTTGAAGTAGAAGAAGAAGATGCATTATAAGAATAACCAGAAGCACAAAGTGCATGTCCATGAGAGGTAGATTCTGAAGGTGAATCTAGGTTGATGTGGTGCTTCTTCATTGTTGCTTCCAAGGTTGCCATCTTCTTGAAACACTTAGATTCATCATGATTATCTTTCCCTCAATAGTTGCAATGACGCTCAGTCTTCTTGCCTTTTGGATTGGATCCTTTGTCATTTTTTAAAGAAGGAGCTGACTAAGAGGGTTTGGGACCCTTGTTTGACTTATTATTGCGAAAATTTTGTTTCTTGGGAGGCTTGGACTTTTCTTTATGTTGAGACAATAAGGCTTTCCCAGATGTATCTGCATTGTTAATTATTCCAAGATGGATGAGCTTATCTTGCTCTCTAATAAAGGAATCACAAAAGGATTCAAAACTAGGCTCTTGATAGCTAGCTGCATTCAAGGATTCTTTCATGGAGTAAAATGTAGATACAAAAACAGAATATACAGGTCCAAGTTTGGAAAGAATATGATAAATGCATTGTTTGTCTTCCCTCTTAATCTTGCATTCTTCACATAAGAGTTTAATAGTTTTATACTTAGATAAATAATCTTGTATGCATGAAAAATCACTTGGATTTAAAGAAATCAACTCATTTTCGAGTTGGTGACCTCGAATTTCATTGTGTTTACCAAACACAGATTCCAACTTGTCCCAAACAGCATTAGGTTCATCAATTCCAGATATGTGGAATAACAAATCAGTAGAGATTGACATCTCAATCAATCCACGTGCTTCATCACATCTATTTACCCATTTTATTTTCTTGTCATCATCAGTGGTTTATGTTTCTTTCCCTGAGGTAATTCTGAAAATTCCCCTACTTCGTAGAACATCCTCCATACGAGATTTCCATGAGAAATAGTTGGAACTGGTAAGTAGAATATCACAAGGGGAGGCCATACTGCAAATTAATGACTATAAAAACAGAAACCAATAGTCTGAATGCGAAGAGCTCGAAAAAATAGGCAGTTTAAAAAAAAAAGGCACTGAAAACTGACTCTGTATGATGAAGTTATGCTTGAACAAAGAAAAAGTTGAAGATGTCTCCAATAGTGACGTGGCAGATAGAGAATGACCAACTATAAAAAGAACCCCCCTCTTCCGAAGGTGAACCTTTGACAATCACTTTACAATAAAGTTGTTTTAAGTGAATCACTTTTGTAAAATAAGTGATTTCACTTTTACAATGATGTTACTTTAAATAGTGCAACAATAAAAAAGAACTTAAGTGACTCACTTTTTATTTTTATTTTTTATTATTTAAGTGAGATGCACTTTTACAATAAAGTAACTTGAAAATAGAAATTGCATGCACTTTTTCTTTTAAAATTAACTTCCTAAGACTTGAACTCAAGACCTATTAAGGAATAAAGCAACTTTGAACCAAGTGAGCTAGATTAAAAGGTATGTAAAATATGGGAAGGAGGAAGGGAGCTTTTTTTTTTTTTAACTTTTCCTGCTCGGTTTCCGTGCTTGCATTTTTTCCTGCAAATCACACCATAAACCAAAACAAAAAAAACAAAAAAATCCACGCTTGTGGGGTTAGATCTCGTTAGTTTGCCCAGAAAGTCTACGTTTTCTCTTTGTTTCTGATTTGCCGAGAATGCACAAGGTGCACGGTAAAGAGCATACGCAGCCGAGAAAAACCTTTCCCTTTCTATTTCTGATTCGCCGAGATCGCACAAGCTGCACGGCAAAGAGCATACGCAGACAGAAAAAGCAACAATCCAAAACTAAAAAAAAATAATAATAAAAATTGATAAAATATGAGATTTTTTTCTTTTAAAACAGAAAATTAAAAAAAAACGTCACTGTAACATTATATCTTCAGATATGATGAAATATGTGTTTCTGAAGCATCCAGGAACCGTTTTCGATCAAAAACAAACTAATTCCCAATGGAAACGATGCTTCGGACGCAATGGAACACCTCCCACGGACCAAAAATGTACAAAAATACAAGAACCAAAAACCCTTTCAAGTTTCGGCAACAACAGTTCAAGATCTAGATCATAATCGGAAGCGGCTCTTCATAGGAGCTTTGACACCATGTTCGGGTACACATGGTACTCCCAAAAGACCGAACACCTAGAGAAACCACTTCGCACAAACAGATCATAGATCGATATATCGATGTTTTGACGTGGTTTAAACCCTCGAGAGGGAGACATTCCACGACCTCGGCCAAATATCTCCTACAGAACAATTTATTATGCAAATAAAGAATATCATATTACACAAGTTGATCTTAACTAACTCCTGAGTGGCTAAATAGCTTCTACGGATCTATTACACAAGTTGATCTTAACTAACTCCTAAGTGGCTAAATAGCTTCTACGGATCTATTACACAAGTTGATCTTAACTAAATCCTAAGTGGCTAAATAGCTTCTATGGATCTATTACACAAGTTGATCTTAACTAACTCCTAAGTGTTTAAATATCCTAAAAATATCCTAACAATATCATATTTTGGATCACTAGAACTTTCAGTTGACTGAAAAAAAACAGAGAGGTTCATCAATTTAGGACGAGACGTAATTGTTTTGGCTACCAACTTTTTCCAAAAATGAGCATATATTAGTGTTCCTATGCGTCTTTTCTATATCACCTATTGGATTTTTTACTACAGTAGGGGGTATTAGACCATCAACATTGGGTATTTGATCATTGGGGTAATGGGTTAGTGTGACACGCCGAGAATTATCCTTCATCCCTCGACATTTTGAACAACCACATACTACTGGGGTGTCATAAAATATATATAGCACATGATGAATTACCTTCGATGACCCAGGATTGTGGCTTGAAGATGGCATGTTACAATTGGTGAGGTAAAGCGACTTCCCATTTTCATCTACCAACTGCTTGCAGTATCTTGCTCCTGATAAGAGCTTGCGATGTTTTACAATTGGTGGAATATCTTTTGCATCCAAACTCAATCCTTAATCAAAATCCTGCAATACAGAATCATTGATATTCAGATTCACATGGATAAGTAACATAAATTAAAATAGATATTCAAAATATAAATAAAACCTAAACTTATTGGAGATGGAAAGGGAGAACTCATCGAACTTTGAACAATATGGAATGAGATTGATATCTGAAAAATTGGCCATTTGATACCATAATGTTTCCCCCCTTAATTTGAGCCAACTCAGCAATCAATATACGTCTCTATAGTCCTAAAATCCTTTTGAGAACCATATTACAATCTAACTTCCAATATAGTTTGGAAACCATTTCGCAAGAATAATGTGAGTTTAAGCAACATATATATACTATGAAATATTGTAATTGGTGTGGTTGAATCCTAGAAGAATATTTGAGATGAATATAAAATTTTAAGTTGAAATATCAAATCATAGGATGTTTATATTCAACCGATGCGCCAAATCTACAACAACTGCACCAATGAGACTTTAACATACAAACGCACCGAGAGGCATCACAAAGAACGCATCGTATATCAACATCTACAAAAATTTCCACAAAAAAATATACACTATATTTGATAGTGGATATTTATTGATGCATTTTACAAAAAATACTCTTATCGGTGCATTTCATATAAATAAGCGCACACAGGTGTCTCATTTTAAATACGCGGTGAAGCATGCTATATGTTCCTTAATTTTGTATACTACTATATGGTTATGCGGTGCAATGTTAAACATTAAACGCATCGGTGCGACATAACATTAAGAGCTTCGTAATGCCAAAATCAAAATTAAAAAAATCACACAAGTTATTTTTTCCCTAAACTAAAAAAAGGGGCGGGAATTTTAATTTCGAAAACTAATTCGAGAAGGTGTTTAAAAGTAAAAAACCTAAATATTATCTCATTCTTTTTCTGAAATTTCGAGGGGAGAGTTTTGGAAGAGAGACTTACGTTCAAGAGGTTTGGAGCAACCAGATGATTTTAAGGGTCGAAATTTGTTAGGTATGGTAAATCAATCAAAACCTTGCATAGTATAATTTCAAGTATGTAAAATATTACTATTGATCTTATTATCCTATGTATATTTGAACTAAATTTAGAAAATAAACTTCATAGTTATTTTCAATGTTGCAACCCTTCTTTTCTAGTTGCTTCTTTTTGTTTTATGTGGCTGCAAAATGTTACACTAGGGTTTGAATCCCTCTATTGTTTCACAATTACGATTTTTCTTTTGAGGGTTTTAGATTTAATGATTTTGTGATTTTATATAGAAATAGTTGGGTACGATGGGCCACTTTTGCGGTCGAATCTGAAACCCTATCAACTGTTTACAGTTTTTTTAGTTTTTTTAATTTTTCATTAAAAACGCTTGTGTCATTTTCAATGCGCCTTTATAAAATAAACGCACCGGTGTGTTTCATTCAATAGTGCACTGATAGTTACAGGTTTTCCTTTATATTTTATTTTCTAAAAAACGGAAGAAAAAAAAAATATTTCACAGTTTTTGGTCGGAAGTATTGGATTGACATACCATTTTGTTTATATATATAACACACTGGTAATTCTAGCCCCTCCATTTAATTCTTTTTCCTACAAATGTAAAATAAATCTTAGTGGTTCATGGTGCACCATGTTTGACCCAACACACTAGTGTTTTTTTGTAAGAAACACACTGAGAAGTTTTACTAACTAAAGCGCAACAATTTTAGACTGATTTTTCTATATTAGACTTCTGTAATTTACTTGTATAATATAGTTGATAGCTTATGTATTTAATGGTCCGGGTTGTTTATTGATAGAAAATGCATGATAATAGTTCGTTGAACAACAATTCTAGTTGACATGATGGGAGCACATCCAAAATTATGAAGAAGGAACATGTTTTTAATTTATGTATTTGAATTAATTATATGTTTGAATTATTTTTAAATTTAAGTAATGTGTTAGTTAATGTGTGAAATGCAGACCCAAAAAATGAGGAAGCTCAACAAGATTATTAGCAATCTAAGTGCAGAAGAGTGTAAAATGTTAATGGAAAATTTGCAGAGGGATGAATCAAGTGAATAAATAATATATCAATATGAATTATTTCTTTAATTTTGATTAATATTGTGATTAAGAATATTCTCTAATGTGTTTCAAATAATCTAGATCATATATGTTGAATGTTATGCAGATACTTACAACAACAAAAGGGAATTTCATCATAAGAAAAAAATATGGAAGATGCAAATGATGATGAATTGGTCATTAGCTCATTTCGAGTGGTGCTGGAAGTTAATAGAAGGGGGAAAGAATTTTATAAAACTATGAGGGATATAGTGAAAAGAATGTATAGATGTATTTTTAACTTACAGTACAAAAATCAATCAAATGATTCCAAGAATCAGGTCATGCGTAAACTACAAGAGACGTTTATAGATCAATGGTCAATGAGACCTCTCATAATTGCAATAGCAAAAACATACAACAACAACAACAAAAGAATCATTCAAAAATTAATGTTCCTAAACATGTTTATGTAGAAAATGTTTCTACTACTACAAAGCCTTCCTTTAATACTTTTAATTATTCTATAGTTATTTTTCATATCAAAAGAAAAATAGTTTAATGTCATTTTACATTTTGAAGAATATTATGAAAATCCCAAAGGATGAATGAGGTGATATGTGAAATGTGCCAATAGGGATGTCAAAAAAAGTGTACAAGGAGTTGGTAAAGGAAATTGACATAATTTCATTGTAGGAGGAGTCATCTCAACAACAACATGCTTCAAATGTATCAAATCATTGAGTTTTTTGGATTATCATGTACATCTAATTAATTAATTCAGCATTAAATATTAATTTTCAATTGTTTTGCTACAGAAAAGAAAACAAAATGGAACCCATTCAGAACATAAAACAAGATGACAAGGAAAAAAGGGGTTGATAGCAAAGTTTGTGAGTAGTTGTGATTTCCATATAACAAATTAATATTTCATAGTGGTTGTGATATTTATATTTATATTTTTCTTTCGTTGGCCATCCTTGGATGTCTTGAAATAGGTGTTAACATACAAAGAGGAGCCATCAGAATAATTGATTAACATGGGGTTAAACAAGGGTTGTGAGTATATGTTGGTGTATAAAAAATTAATTGTGAAATTTGTAAGTATCTATGTTCTTTTACTTATCTCATTTTATAAGTAATAGAACAACAAAAATCATGTATGTTAAATCTATGATTTCTTACAAGTTATAAAACTTGCAGGAAACAAAGTATGGAGTGCAGACAACAGATGAGTTGTTGATAGATGGTACGAGACATGGTTTTGAAAGAATGTGTGACATTCAAGATGCAATTATTTCTCTGGTACATCGACTTTCAATTTACATTCATCTATATTATCTATTTTAATTCTTATTATTCTCGACAATATTGTAGATACACTCAATACACTTTATTTTTATGTTTGCGGATGGAAGCTGAAGAAGAGGAAAACAATCGAAGCAATCAACAAAACATTCAGCCAAATAGCCCAAGTGATGCAAGTGTCTCAAGCACTTATAACAGTTCCAATGAAGAATGATGATCCATATATTTTGGATGTTAATGCAAGTTGTTGTATATTTTGAAATAATTTTCTGTGAAAATCAAACATTTTGTATAATATACTGGACATAGCATTCGAATTGAAAGACAACATGCTACCAATAAGTGTAACAATTACATGCATGTTGACATTTTGATTATTGTGGACTTTATGTTTTCCTATTTTGTATGACAAAGGGTATATAATAAAATATTAAAAAAATTATTCTATTGCATTCTCCAATGTCATTGTTAAATGTTACATGTGAAATGGTAAATTGGTAACTAAATGTATGAATGCTTAAATATTATTATAGACACGGGGGCTTCACTCAATAAAATGCTATCATAGCACGTTCGTTCGTGGCATATGAAACAATACCCCTAATTTCAAAAAATATTGGAAAATACCTTCCAAAATCGTTTTTTTTAACCCCCTCCCAATATGCCTTCCCAATTTAAAAAAACCTCTATTTTCACTAGATATTGTATGTATCAATTTTTTCATTAACATTTTTTATACCCCTTTATATTTCTACCTAGTATATTGATATGATACCCCTCTTATGACCCCACATGCATTCTACAATGTATATTGTGGATGCACATTACTTCACCCACAATGCAATTACTCAACCACATATCATTATGATGTGCAAAATCTAATGGTCTAATGAAGAGATAGGAGGTCACTTTTTGTATGTCACTAGAGCCAATGCACATAGCACAACATTTAGATTGCATGTTGCAGCTCCCCAATCACTGACTAAGCCTATTGTGGGATAGGTATCCAAGCCCCCAGGGCCTGTAACAAGCTCTAGGAGGCTTACTAAACCTCCCAAGGCCTGTAATAGGCACGAGTGGTTGGGTATTCAATCCCCCAAGGCCTATCGAGGGCCTTTAACAGGCCTTGGAGGCTTAGAGCCTCCCAAGGATATTGGTAACAATTGGATGAGTGTTATTGGTAACAAGTGGTTGTCAATGACCACTATCTCTCAACTATGATCGACTAGAAACCCACTTCACCATGAAACCCCTGGCCTCAAGCATGCCTCAAAACGTGATTTGCTTGTGTACTGGTAAGCCCGAGCCTTGCCTCAGCCCGATTTCTCATCCGGCTGTGATCCCGTCATCTCCATTTGGCGAATATAGTCAGCCTGCCCATATAAAAAAGACCCCAAAGTATTTTTGTATTTTTTACATTAAATAAAAAAAACTCTTTGCCCCTTAATATATAAGCAATATAATTTTTAGGTTTTCATGAATATTTAATATCACAATATGAATGAACGTGGTATTATATTTCCTTCTAGTGAAGCCCCCGTGATTATAGATGATAGAATCTATGATATAAGAAATTAATCCAAACAAATTCAATTTCTGATGAATAATGGAATAAAAACTAAAAATATAAATATAGATATTCCACTACAATGTCAGTAGCCACTGTTCAACAAATAAGCTACAGTGCTTTTGATATTTACCGCCGCACCTGTGTGTTTCGTCAAAAATTATGCATCGTTTCATTTAATAAAATTTTATGCCCTGGTACGTTATTTAATGATATGCCCCAGTCCTCTAATTTATATTTACCGCATCGTTAATTCTTTTTTTAAATTTCATGACCCAGACGTATTTACCAACACCTCGATCCTCATTTAGATCTGCATGTTATTACAAGGGCCCACCAATACCTCATTTATACACATACCTTACCAAAGATGAATTTAAGAGAGCAATACCAATGCATATGTATTTTTCTAATGAATCGCAAGTGTGGGAGAATCTTACCAAGAAACTAACAGCTTTCCTTATGTATCTTAATTCGTCCCAAGACGTCCTTGCATACTCAATTTAGGAATATTTAATCAAATAATGCACAATATCATCAATTGTAACATAGCATCATGTATACCTTTCTACATGGCAGCCAAAAAAATAGAGTTAAGCATTTCATAGCTTCTCTAATGCTTTACATATCCATTTTTCCAACTCTACAAGTCCATATTTAATGTATTCCCCATTACTAAAAAAGAAACATCCATTCCTCAACAGTAGGATAACTAAACCCAAAATCAATTTCAACCCTACAAAAATCCTTTGAGAACCATAAAATTCAATAAACAAACAAGAAACATGTCAAAATACCTGACAATGCCCAAATCAAAATAAGTAGCAAAGATAGTGGGATTCCAGGTTGCTCCACCCATGGTATGTTCCATAAACGAGAACACAAACACAAGTCGAAACAAAACGTCATTGGTTATAAGCAGCGTCATGGCCCCAACACACCCAAATATGTGGCTATGACTGAAGGATCAACCCCATCGCATGATGCCCCAAACACCCACAAAAACATTATTTCTGCTTCATTGATCATGAGGTGACCAATCCCCATGTTTCTTGGGGACTATTTGGATCTTAGGTGATGGGATTCAGAACTCTCCTAGATACAAATGGGTCACTATAAGACCTGATAGTAAATATCAACTGCCCTTCTCATGTGGACATTAAGCAACTTGTAAAACGAGATTCATCCCTAAAATTGGGAGGGACATAACTCCAACTTCGATTTCCATTATCAATGGAAGGCAAAAGGGCCCGTATAAACTACCATTTCTAGAAATTAGGGGCTAATGGGAGCTCCCTAGCGATTTTTAGTGGGCGAACAAAGGTTTAAATCAATTTTTAAAGGGGCAAAATTATTTTATCTTGCCTCCCCTTTTATATTCTATGGGGATAATATTTTATTCATTAAAAATAAATAAATAAAATGTGGGATAATCATACCATACCTAACGAGTGTTTAATAAAAAAATAGCCCATTAAAAATTTAAAGCCCCTAAATAAAGCCCATGGGATAAGATTAACCCCTAAAATTTTCCATGCTTCAGACTATGTGCATTTTTCTCGATCAAACAAAAGACCAACAATGGAGGAATGAACACTTGTCCATTGTTGATCCGAAGGCCAAATATTCCACCATATTTATGGATAACATTGGCTATGATAATTATACTATGTCCTTCTCCACTATTACACCAAACATGGAGAAGAAATAATATTACATGGCTATTCATGATTATGAAGTGAAGGATATTACTTTTGATATATGTCTATTTTCCAACATGAAGACATAATAACATTCGTTGATACTAGTGGTAAGAATGTATACAGTGGTTACTAAAGGGTTGTATAGGATCTAGGCAGAGCAGAAAAGAAGGCAATTAACTTGAATGAAGATGTAGCGTTCCACAAAGCTTTGGGAAAATAACAAGAGAAGAAAATAAAGGCCCTGCTAGATGAATTTATGGAAGTATCTGAAGTCCCCAATCCTAAAATTATTTAGGACTTGTTGAAAGTTGAGCCGAACAAAATTTTGCTCACACAACATTACCAAAATATTTGGAATATCGAATAATCCATAATAAATAATGAGTAAAATATATGAATATGAGATATGAATTACAATATACAAATTCCCTAATATATATTCCTAGAAGGGCACATAAAAGACTCTTCTGAAGATTCACAACTAATGACAATTATTATTAGGTTTATTTATTAATAAGTATAAAGATTATTATTTATTTATTTATTTGTTCATATATTTCTATTCAAAACATTGCCTTCATTTCGATAAATGTGTTGTCCTCAAAGCATATTGATGAAAAAGACTTATGCCATGTACTTGGGTTTGTGCAAGCTAATGAGGGTCTCTTTTGACACGTTAGATGCAATAGAAAATTGAAAAAACCGGCATCCATCAACTTACATGGATTTTTTCAAACACATACACAATGAATATTGCGATGAGTATAAAAGATGAAATGTAGGAAAATGAATGACGTTTCCGAATATATAATTTTTTTCTATTGAAAATGTTCTTAACTATCCGAATTTTGATCATTTTTAATAGTCACTTTTGTTTTTGGACAAATTATAAGTATATGTTTTTGTGGGTGCAGCCTTTGAGTGCCTAAACAATGGAATCAACTTACGAAAACTAATAGACATCTAGAGAACAAGTAGTACTAGTGCACCGCTATTTTTCCCGAAAAAAATTAATAATTTTTTATTTTTTATTTAATTATCTAAGTGATCGAACCTCAAAAACAGTATGTCAATTGTGGTGCAGCCTTTGAAGTCTTAATGCAACTAATTTGAAACAATTTTTTATAGCATGTAGAGGCCCTTTAGTGCATCATTTTTTTTCAAAATGGTTGAGAAACGGAAGAGTTATGGATGAAACACAGACAATGTGTTTTTTGATTTAAGGAGTCATGACACAAGAAAAATAAGAAAAATATATATATTCTTTTTAAAAATTACATATTTGGAATCTGCAGAAAAAATGTTATTTGTGTCTAAAATTTTATCAAAAATGATGGTGTGTAGCATACTGTAACCAACGGCTAAACACGAGCACACTTGAAAAAATGGATACAATGTTCAATTAGCCATGGTATATCATATTCCAAGGCACATGCACGGTAAATCTGAAGAAAAGTACAAAGCAGACACATAGGAATAGGAATTCCACGCTAGCTTGTGTGGAGGTTAGGACATAGTGCTAAGTAACACACTCATGTTTTGTTTAAATTTAAAGTTTAAAGCCCGCCAAAACACAATGCGCGCACATTTTATATTTACATAACGCGTGTGCGTTTTAGTTACATAACGCGTGCATGTTTTGGATAATGACACTACAAAGTAAACACAAATATTTAGTTGCACTTTAACTTGTGTGGTAAAAGATATAAATAAAAAATAGAAAAATATAATTTGACATTATACGCACCCTTACAAGGTTGTGATGGTCATGTGATTTCAAACCCAACAATTGATCGTCTGCAATAAAGCAGCGTCATAGAGTAGACCCATATAAAGAAGATGCCTTCACACCCAATATAACTTCCTTTTTCCAAATTAAGATCACCTTTCTTCAAAATCCATGGGACATCGCCTTCTTTAAATGACAAAGAGGGGCCAATCTCTCCTCTATTTTCTTATCTTGTCTGATGCTTCTTTTTAGTATTCGAAGGAATAAGATATCTCCTCACATCCAACTTGTCACTTTTCTTAGATGATGTGTGTCACCACAAATAAAATGAAACATTTTTAAATATATGCGTGGCATATAGCAAGTGGACAATCTTAAGATGCTCCCAATATGGTAGCTCATAAAATATCAATTTTCTTTTCATCCCTTCGAGCATTTTCTAAACATAGGTGTTGAACAATTTAGGATCATTCAATATAAGTTCCCCATTTGAATCAAACATCTCTGCAATTTCCTTCTCCTTCTCTTTGTCATATTCCCTAATTTGGTCAGTCAGTGTCATTATTAAAGGCCTTTGGGTTCTCTCTGGTCTACCATTGAAAGCATATGTTGCTCTTCTATAAGGATGGTTTTCTGGGAGGAATATCATAGAGCAGTCATAAATTGGATTCATAGGTCTCTGGACCACCTAGCCTTCATAGAAGTTCCACAACATTTACATCCATGATAACCTTTTGTTACAATACCTGCAATGTTATGGTATATAAAGCACGTTAGTGTTGAAGATCAAGATAGTCACACCGAATTAAATATGCCAAGAAATATTGCTTTGAATACAAACAAATCAAACAAAATATTTACCAGACAAAACTCCTAACCCCGAATAATCATGTGTGGTGTATGCACATATTCCATACAATGTAAAACTCCTCTCTGATGGTATGTGTTTTGATACATCATATACATGTATCCCTTCCAATAATTCCTTCAATTAATCGATCAATGGTTGTAGATAAACATCCATATTCTTCACTTGTCTTCCACCAGGGACAATAATAGCTAGCAGAAGATGTTCATTCTTCAAGGAAAACCATGGGGGGATGTTGTTATTCACTACTACTACAGGACAAACAATATAGATGGTGTTTGGGAGGGAAAATGGGTTGACGCCATCAATTGTTATACTCAGTCGAAGGCTCTGTAATTCATCCGTGAATTTATTGGGCCATGTATCCTCTATATGCTTCATGGCTATTGAATATCTTGGGATTCACATAACTCCTTCCTTACTTCGATGTAAAGCACGCCATCCCTACATGTGCCTCAATATCTTATGAGGAGGACCATGTGATTTAGCATTGTTTTTCGATTCTTGGTACCTGTGATGCACACATTTTGGACATATCTCTTGTTTGCATATTCACCTCTATATAGAATACAATCATTGGGACACACGTGATATGATATGTACTCAACACCCAATATTTTCAACATTTGTTTTGCCTCTTCATAGCTTTCAAGTAAGACATTATCACTCGGAAGTACCTTATCTTTGAATAACCTGTAGTTAGTGAGAAATATAAATTTTCAAATTCATTTAACGTTCATAAAATCGACCATTTTCAATGTTGATTGTGTGACAAAATTCCTCAAAATATAAGCTAGTTTATGGTTAGAAACCTCAAAAGTGTTGAGAAACACGCGTCTGACATGCCATACATTGCTTTCAACTTGTATAGTAACATTTTTGTCCCCAACTGTGTATGATTTTACCAGATAAGTCCAAAGAGAGGGGTATTGGAAGCCGATTTAAGGCTTTCAAAGAAGGCTTCAATGATATGAGAGTCATCCCCTAGCTCATTGTCATGGAATGTATGTAACAACATTGCATCCATGGCACTTGTTTGTCATAATAACTCATCCATACCAACCTCTACTTCATTGCCTCCATTTCCAACATGTGAAGAACTACTATTACTGTAGGAATTCCTAATTGGTGAGTCTAGATGTAGTGGAAATTAAATAGTTGGTTGATTTAACCATACTTGGTATGATTCCTCTCCAAGTTGCACTCTTTTTTCATCCTTCTCTTGATTTGACATTGTACTAGGGTGCAACGGAATATGGTAGAGAGGTCTCTCATCATCAAAATCTTGATTTCAAAAATATTGAACATTACATCGATAGTGTTATTAAGCACAATGCAATTGGTTTGATCCAACATTATACAAAAGAATTATTACAGAAGCTCGAAAATAATTTTCAATAGAATTATTTTACAGAAGAACAATAATCATTTCCAATAGTCCCCTACTTTAGCCATAAAGAAAACAATTTATAAATTAAATTAACAGTTTATAAAACATAATTTCAAAATGAACAATACATTAGCATGAGTCCCATTGGAAATTAACAAAGACAATTAATCGAAGAAGAGCATTGTATCCGAGGCTACTAGTACATGTAGTGCAATTCATGAGTATGTGTGTGATATTTCAGTGTGACAATTACACATATGATAATGGTGTGATCATCAAAAATCCTTGAGTGTATGATGACTCACATGAGGAGTTTAGGGAAAGTCCCCTATTTTGGCCATAATAAAAAAAATTGTAAATTAAAATAACAATTTATAAAACAAAATTAAATTTCAAACTGACTCATACATTAACATGAATCCCATTGAAAATCAACAAATAAAATTAATCATTTTTTTTGTATTATGCCCTGAGGAGACGTCTAAGGGTAATCCCAATGCAAGGCATCTTTGACGAGCGGTTGGTGGTATACGAAAGTTGTATTTTATTAACAACTCATAACCATGAGACAAAATGCATATTGCATGCACAAAACAAACATGGACGCTTTCCTTTTTATAAAGAACTCCTAGTCATTGAAATGTTCCTCAAATGAACAATTTGTAGAAAATAAAGAGCACCTAGAATTATTTATGAACCCTACAATGTTCCCATGAGTCTGTGGACAATCATATATATACATATATAACAGGCTCTTCCTATTAAAGTTTCCATAAACATAACCATTCATTCACATACTATACATGGAAATGTTATGCTTGTATTTAACAATATTCAAGTAATCCGACCGACAATACTAATAAGACCGCAAAATGGAATAAGTGCTACTCACTGTTTGGGAGGAACAAGTACATGTGAAAGTATAAACAAACCAAGATGTGCAACATCTATATTAGACTTGGAAATCATAAAACAATTACCACAAAAGGAGAATTCGGTTGCAACATCAAGCACAAGTAGAGAAGACATCCAAGTGCCATACAAAGCGCGGTTGTAAGAAGTTTGATATTTACTTTGCATATTCACAAGAAGGGAGAAATCATCGCTACTCTCCAACAATTGGATGGACCTTAATGTGTACTTGGACAATTTTTCTCTTTTTGGATCTTCTAGTAGAGATATGTTGGGTGGCTTTCATATATGTTCGGGTATACAAGGTACTCCCAAAAGATCGAACACCTAGAGCAACCACTTCACACAAACAGATCACAGATCGATACACTGATGTTTTGATGTGGTTTAAACCCTCGGGAGGGAAACACTCCACGGCCCCGGCCAAATAGCTTCTACGGAGCAATTTATTATGCAAAGAAAGAAAGTTACAAATGAGCTTCTCATAATCAATCAACTTTCCAATGACCCTCCATGCTCTTTAAATAGAGATCATGGACCAATCGGGTGTTAAGCCACGGATCAAGGGTAGGTATGATATAAGAGAAGTTGAGCCGTCGGATCACTCTATGTCTAAAACATATCGTGACCGTCGGATTTAAGTATTTACAAATGCATACTAAAGAAACACACTTTACCCAACGGATCTATTACACAAGTTGATCTTAACTAACTCCTAAGTGTCTAAATATCCTAACATCCCCCCTTAAGAACAACTTGGGATAGGATTGAAGGATTTACAAAAGTGACACTATTAGGAGAAGGAATGAGGCAAGATCCTATCCCCCCTTAATGACAAGTTCCCGAACTCCTAACATAGATCAAAGTTTAGAAAACTTCGCTTCTATGAAGATGTCTGCAACTTGATCATTTGTAGGACAAAAGAGCACTTCAAGAACACGATCATGAAAAGAATTTCTGATGAAGTGCATATGTAGCTCAATGTGTTTTCTGCATTGATGTAGCACTAGATCTTTGGCAAGCTTGATGGCACTTTGATTGTCGCACCAAAGTGGAGTAGGTTGCTGTTGCTCAAATCCAAACTCTGAAAAGATCTATCGAAGCCATAAAGCTTCCTGACTATCATTAACTGCGGCTTGATATTCTGCCTCTACTGAAGAAAGAGAAAGAGCTTGTTGTTTCTTGCAATCCCAAGTGACAGGTCCAGATCCCACACTGAAAACATAACCTGCTGTAGACTTTCGATCATCAGGATCGCCGACCCAATCTAAATCAGTGAAACCAACCAACAAAGGTTTCCCCCCTGTACTGTAATGAATCCCAAATTGAATTGTACCTCGAATATATCGAAGTATTCTTTTAGTTGCTTTCCAGTGACTTTCATGAGGTGTTTGCATATAATGGGCAACACGACCAACGGCAAAGGAAAGTTCAGGACGGAAATGAGTCAAGTATAAGAGACTGCCAACAAGTTGATGATCCAAGGTGGCATCTACTTCAGGTGAAGTACAAGTGGCGGAAAGTTTGTCTCCAGACTGGAAGGGAGAAGGGGTAGGTGTACGATCTTCCATGTGAATGTGACGAAGAAGGTCACAAGCATACTTAGACTGAGAAAGAAAGATTCCTTCTTTGGTTTGCAGGACTTGGAGACCAAGAAAATAATGCAAATGTCCTAAGTCTAGCATTTCAAAATTTTGCTTAAGACTGGATTTCACATGGGTTATAAGCTTAGGGTCACTACCAGTAAGAATAAGGTCATCAAAATATGGAACAAGTATGATGAGATGGTTTCCTACTTTCTTGGTATAGACATTGGGTTCAGAATGGCATCTAGAAAAATCAGTGTTAAGGAAAAAACTATCCATTTTGCCATACCAAGCTCTAGGAGCTTGCTTAAGGCCATATAAGGATTCATTAAGGCGACAGACAAGGCTAGAGTTATTCCGAACATATCCAAAAGGTTGTTCCATGTAAATTTCCTCCTATAAATCACCATGTAAGAAGGAAAACTTGACATCCATTTGTTGGACTTCCTAGTTGTGTAAGGTTGCAAGGGAAAGAACAAGGCGAATGGAGTTCATTTTTGCGACAGAAGCAAAGGTTTCATTGTAATCAATCCCTTCAACTTGGGAAAAACCTTTGGCAACTAACCTTGCCTTAAGTCTTTCAACACTTCCATCTGATGCATACTTAGTTCTGTAGACCCATTTACATCTGACAAGTTTTCTTCCTTTTGGAAGAGGTACAAGATCCCAAGTATGGTTCGCCATTAAGGAACGATATTCTTCATCCATAGCTGCATCCCAATCTGGATTTTTCCTGAAGATTCTGCAAAGGTTTCTGGATCATGATTCTCGAAAACTTGAGCCAAAAGAGAAGAGGCTTGTTGAAACTGAGAACATGTTCGACGTTGATCTCTAGGATTACCGGCAAGATCAACAGTTGCTTCACATGTTGAACGGACCCATCAAGAAAGCACTTGTGCTGGTGCAACTAGAGGAACAAGAGCAGGCGGAGGTGGATTTTCATCCTCACTATCATCATCAAAAACTGGAGTTGGAAACCTATCAAGGAAGTTGGAAGAAGAAGAAGAAGGCACAATTGACGAATCAGGTTCGCAGGCCAAAGATGGCACAATCGCCGAGTTAGGATCGCAGGCCAAGAGATTTTCATCAAATTTAACATCTCTTCTAATTATTGCATCATGAGAATGTGGTTTAAGAAGTATATAACCTTTTACATCTTCAAAATATCCAACAAATATGCACTTTTCACTTTTAGGCTGCAATGCTTTCCGTTTTTCATCCAGAATGTGAGCCCATGCTTCACTACCAAACACACATAAGTGACTTACATCTGGTTTAGTTTTACTCCATGATTCTTCCGGTGTGATACCTTGTAATGCTTTAGTGGGGGTGCAATTAACTATTTAATTTGCACAATTAATGGCTTCATCCCAAAATTGAAGACTTGGTCCCTTAGATTGGATCATGCAATTAGCCATTTCTTTTAAAGTGCGGTTCTTCCGTTTAGCTACACCATTTTGTTGTGGTGTATATGGAACAGTGTGTTGTTGTTGGATTCCTTGTTCAGTGCAGAAAATAGTGAACATTTTGTTAACATATTCTCCTCCATTGTCAGATCTTAACTTAATAATTTGATGACCAGATTGTTTTTCAACAAGGGCCTTGTAGGCCGAGAACATGTTAAATACTTCACTCTTAAGTTTTAGGAAATAAACCCAAGTGCGTCTGGTGTAATCATCAATGAAAGTTAAGAAATATTTGAAACCAGAAAAGGAAGCAGATGGAAGAGGACCACACAAGTCACTATACACAAGCTCCAAGGGAACTGAGGCCTGCCAAGAGGCACGTTTGTCAAAACTGTCCCCATGATGTTTTCCGAGTACACAACCAAAACAAGCACCATCCCTGCAAGACACCATCGAAAGACCTGTCACCATATTGTCTTTACATAGTTGTTGCAATGAGCGATAATTTAAGTGACCAAATCGCTCATGCCAAAGTTTGCTCAAGTTATCACTATGAGCAACAAAAACTGAAGGAAAAGGTGATGACCCAAAGTTGTTAAATTTGTACAACATGGTAATATCATCAACAATTCCAGTAGCTAGGACCTGTTGAGGATCTTTAAAATCCTTGATTACAACTTGGTGAGGTGTAAACGTCACAGTTTAACCTTCACCAGAATGAGTCATTTGATAGACTGATAACAAATTGTAGGAAATTCTTGGAACACATAGTACATCACTGAAATGACCATTATCTACTAGAACTGTTCCAGCTCCTACAACACTTAGATATCTATCATCACCAACAAATATTTGTTAGGTGTTACATTCATGCATAGTAGAAAACATGGCTTGATCCTTAGCCATATGATAAGATGCTCCAGAATCAATGAGCCATTCATTTGAAGTAGAAGAAGAAGATGCATTATAAAAATAACCAGAAGCACAAAGTGCATGTCCATGAGAGGTAGATTCTGAAGGCGAATCTAGGCTGATGTGGTGCTTCTTCATTGTTACTTCTAAGGTTGTCATCTTCTTGAAACACTTAGATTCATCATGATTATCTTTCCCGCAATAGTTGCAATGACGCTCAGTCTTCTTTCCATTTGGCTTGGATCATTTGTCATTTTTTTAAAAAGTAGCTGACTAAGAGGGTTTGGGACCCTTGTTTGACTTATTATTGCGAAAATTTTGTTTCTTGGAAGGCTTGGACTTTTCTTTCTATTGAGACAATAAGGCTTTCCCAAGTGTATCTGCATTGTTAATTATTCCAAGATGGATGAACTTATCTTGCTCTCTAATCAAGGAATCACAAAAGGATTCAAGACCAGGCTCTTGATAGCTAGTTGCATTCAATGATTCTTTCATGGAGTAAAATGTAGATACAAAAACAGAATATGCAGGTCCAAGTTTGGAAAGAATATGATAAATGCATTGTTTGTCTTCCCTCTTAATCTTGCATTCTTCACATAAGAGTTTAAGAGTTTTGTACTTAGATAAATAATCTTGTATGCATGAAAAATCACTTGGATTTAAAAAAATCAACTCATTTTCGAGTTGGTGACCTCGAATTTCATTGTGTTTACCAAACAAAGATTCCAACTTGTCCCAAGCAGCATTAGGTTCATCAATTCCAGATATGTGGAATAGCAAATCAGTAGAGATTGACATCCCAATCAATCCACGAGCTTCGTCACATCTATTTTCCCATTTTATTTTCTTGTCATCGTCAGTGGGTTTTATTTCTTTCCCTGAGGGAATTCTGAAAAGTCCCCTACTTCGTAGAACATCCTCCATACGATATTTTTATGAGAAATAGCTGGAACTGGTAAGTAGAATATCACAAGGGGCAGCCATACTGCAAATTAATGGCTATAAAAACAGAAACCAATAGTGTGGATGGAAAGAGCTCGAAAAAATATGCAGTTTCAAAAAACACGGCACTGAAAACTGATTCCGTATGATGAAGTTATGCTTGAACAAAGAAAAAGTTCAAGATGTCCCCAATAGTGACGTGGCAGATAGAGAATGACCAGCTAAAAAAAGAAACCCCCTCTTCCCAAGATGAACCTTTGACAATCACTTTATAAGAAAGTTGTTTTAAGTGAATCACTTTTGTAAAATAAGTGATTTCACTTTTACAATGATGTTACTTTAAATAGTGCAACAATAAAAAAGAACTTAAGTGACTCACTTTTTATTTTTATTATTTATTATTTAAGTGACATGCACTTTTACAATAAAGTAATTTGAAAATAGAAATTGCATGCACTTTTTCTTTTAAAAGTAACTTCCTAAGATTTGAACTCAAGACCTATTAAGGAATAAAGCAACTTTGAACCAAGTGAGCTAGATTAAAAGATATGTAAAATATGGGAAGGAGGAAGGGTTTTTTTTTTTTTTTACTCTTCCTGCTCGGTTTCCGTGCTTGCCTTTTTTCCTGCAAATCACATCATAAACCAAAACAAAAAAAACTTTACCATGCTTTTGGGGTTAGATTTCGTTAGCTTGCCTAGAAAGTCTATGTTTTCTCTCTGTTTCCGATTTGCCGAGAACGCACAAGGTGCACGGTAAAGAGCATACGCAGCCGAGAAAATCCCTTTCCCTTTTTATTTCTGATTCGCCAAGATCGCACAAGCTGCACGGAAAAGAGCATACACAGACAAGGAAAGCAACAATCCGAAACTAAAAAAAATCTAATAATAAAAACTAATCAAATATGAGATTTTTTTCTTTTAAAACAGAAAATAAATAAAAACGTCACTGTAACATTATACCTTCAGATCTTATGAAAAACGCATTTCTGAAGCAACTGGGAACCATTTTCGATCAAACGAAAATTAATTCCCAATGGAAACCGCACTTCGGACGCAATGGAACACCTCCCAAAGCCCAGAAATGCACAGAAATACCAGAACCAGAAACCCTTTCAAGTTTTGGCAACAATAGTTCAAGATCTAGATCATAATCGGAAGCGCCACTTCATAAGAGATATGATACCATGTTCGGGTACACATGGTACTCCCAAAAGACCGAATACCTAGAGAAAACACTTCACACAAACAGATCATAGATCAATAGACCGATGTTTTGACGTGGTTTAAACCCTCAAGAGGGAAACACTCTACGGCCCCGGCCAAATAGCTTCTATAGACCAATTTATTATGCAAAGAAAGAATATCATATTACACCAGTTGATCTTAACTAACTCCTAAGTGGCCAAATAGTTTCTACGGATCTATTACACAAGTTGATCTTAACTAACTCCTAAGTTTTTAAATATCCTAACAATATCATATTTTGTATCACTAGAACTTTCAGTTGACTGAAAAAAATCAGAAGGGTTCATCCATTTAGGACGAGACATAATTGTTTTGGCTTCCAACTTTTTCTAAAAATGAGCATAGGTTAGTGTTCCTATGCGTATTTTCTATATCACTTATTGGATTTTTTACTACAGTAGGGGTTATTAGACCATCAACATTGGGTAATTGATCATTGGTGTAATGGGTTAGTGTGACATGCAGAGAATTATCCTTCATCCCTCGACATTTTGAACAACCACATACTACTGGGGTGTCATAAAATATATATAGCACATGATGAATTACCTTCGATGACCCAGGATTGTGGCTTGAAGATGGCATGTTACAATTGGTGAGGTAAAGCGGCTGCCCATTTTCATCTACCAATTGCTTGCAGTATCTTGCTCCTGATAAGAGCTTGCGATGTTTTGCAATTGGTGGAATATCTTTTGCATCCAAACTCAATCCTTAATCAAAATCCTGCAATATAGAATCATTGATATTCAGATTCACATGGATAAGTAACATAAATTAAAATAGATATTCAAAATATAAATAAAACATGAACTTAGTTGAGATGGAAAGGGAGAACTCATCGAACTTTGAACAATATGGAATGAGATTGATATCTAAAAAATTGGCCATTTGATACTATAATGTTTCCCCCTTAATTTGAGCCAACTCAACAATCAATATACGTCTCTATAGTCCTAAAATCCTTTTGAGAACCATATTACAATCTAACTTCCAATATAGTTTGGAAACCATTTCGTAAGAATAATGTGAGTTTAAGCAACATATATATACTATGAAATATTGTAATTGGTGTGGTTGAATTCTAAAAGAATATTTGAGATGAATACAAAATTTTATGTTGAAATATCAAATCATAGGATGTTTATATTCAACCGGTGCACCAAATCTACAACAACCGCACCAGTGCGACTTTAACATACAAACACACCGAGAGGCATCACAAAGAACGCATCATATATCAACATCTACAAAAATCTCCACAAAACAAATATACATCGTATTTGATAGCGGATATTTATTGATGCATTTTACAAAAAGTACTCTTATCGATGCATTTCATATAAATAAGCGCACAGAGGCGTCTCATTTTGTATACGCGGTGAAGCATGCTATATGTTCCTTAATTTTGTATAATACTATATGGTTATACGGTGCAATGTTAAACATTAAACGCATCGGTGCGACATAACATTAAGAGCTTCGTAATGCCAAAATCAAAATTAAAAAAATCGCACAAGTTATTTTTTCCCTAAACTGAAAAAAGGGCGGGAATTTTAATTTCAAAAACTAATTCGAAAAGGTGTTTAAAAGTAAAAAACCTAAATATTATCTCATTCTTTTTCCGAAATTTTGAGGGGAGAGTTTTGGAAGAGAGACTTAGGTTCAAGAGGTTTGGAGCAACCAGATTATTTTGAGGATCGAAATTTGTTAGGTATGGTAAATCAATCAAAACCTTGCATAGTAGAATTTCAAGTATGTAAAATATTACTATTGATCTTATTATCCTACTTATATTTGAACTAAATTTAGAAAATAAACTTCATAGTTATTTTCAATGTTGCGACCCTTCTTTTCTCGTTGCTTCTTTTTGTTTTATGTGGCTGCAAAATTTTACACTAGGGTTTAAATCCCTCTGTTGTTTCACAATTACAATTTTTCTTTTGAAGGTTTTAGATTTAATGATTTTGTGATTTTATATAGAAATAGTTGAGTACAATGGGCCACTTTTGGGGTCGAATCCGAAACCCCATCAACCGTATACAGTTTTTTTAGTTTTTTTAATTTTTCATTAAAAACGCTTGCGTCATTTTCAATGCGCCTTTATAAAATAAACGCACCGGTGCGCATCATTCATTAGTGCACTGATAATTACACATTTTCCTTTATATTTTATTTTCTAAAAAACGCAAAAAATATTTCACAGTTTTTGGTCGGAAGTATTGGATTGACGTACCGGTTTGTTTATATATATAACACACTGGTAATTCTAGCCCCTCCATTTAATTATTTTTCCTACAAACGTAAAATAAATCTCAGTGGTTCATGGTGCACCATGTTGGCCCAACACACTAGTGTTTTTTTGTAAGAAACACACTGAGGAGTTTTACTAACAAAAGCGCACTGATTTTAGACTTATTTTTCTATATTGGACTTCTGTAATTTACTTGTAGAATATAGTTGATAGCTTATGTATTTAATGGTTCGGGTTGTTTATTGATAGAAAATGCATGATAATAGTTCGACGAACAACAATTCTAGTTGACATGATGGGAGCACATCCAAAATTGTGAAGAAGGAACGTGTTTTTAATTTATGTATTTAAATTAATTATATGTTTGAATTATTTTTAAATTTAAGTAATGTGTTGGTTAATGTGTGAAATGCATACCCAAAAAATGAGGAAGCTCGACAAGATTCTTAGCAATCTAAGTGCAGAAGAGTGTAAATTGTTAATGAAAAAGTTGCAGAGGGATGAATCAAGTGAAAAATAATATATCAATATGAATTATTTCTTGAATTTTGATTAATATTGTGATTAAGAATATTCTATAATGTGTTTCAAATAATCTAGATCATATATGTTGAATGTTATGCAGGTACTTACAACAACAAAAGGGAATTTCATCATAAGAAAAAAATATGGAAGATGCAAATGATGATGAATTGGTCATTAGCTCATTTCGAGTGGTGATGGAAGTTAATAGAAGGGGGGAAGAATTTTATAAAACTATGAGGGATATAGTGAAAAGAACGTATAGACGTACTTTTCACTTACAGTACAAAAATCAATCAAATGATTCCAAGAATCAAGTCATACGTAAACTACAAGAGACGTTTCCAGATCATTGGTCAATGAGACCTATCATAATTGCAATAGCAAAAACATACAACAACAACAACAAAAGAATCATTCAAAAATTAATGTTCCTAAACATGTTTATGTAGAAAATGTTTCTACTACTACAAAGCCTTCCTTTAATAATTTTAATTATGCTATAGTTATTTTTCATATCAAAAGAAAAATAGTTTAATGTCATTTTACATTTTGAAGAATATTATGAAAATCCCAAAGGATGAACGAGGTGATATGCGAAATGTACCAATAGGGATGTTAAAAAAAGTGTACAAGGAGATGGTAAAAAAAATGGACATAATTTCATTGTAGGAAGAGTCATCTCAACAGCAATGTGCTTCAAATGTATCAAATCATTAAGTTTTTTGGATTATCATGTACATCTAATTAATTAATTCAGCATTAAATATTAATTTTCAATTGTTTTGCTACAGAAAAGAAAACAAAATGGAACCCATTCAACACATAAGACAGGATGACAAGGAAAAAACGGGTTGATAGCAAAGTTTGTGAGTAGTTGTGATTTCCATATAGCAAATCAATATTTCATAGTGGTTGTGATATTTATATTTATATTTTTCTTTTGTTGGCCATCCTTGGATGTCTTGAAATAGGTGTTAACATACAAAGAGGAGTCGTCAGAATAATTGATTGACATTGGGTTAAACAAGGGTTGTGAGTATATGTTGGCGTATCAAAAATTAATTGTGAAATTTGTAAGTATCTATGTTCTTTTACTTATCTCATTTTTTAAGTAATAAAACAACAAAAATTCCGTATGTTAAATCAATGATTTCTTACAAGTTATAAAACTTGCAGGAAACAAAGTATGGAGTGCAGACAACAGATGAGTTGTTGATAGATGGTATGAGACATGGTTCTGAAAGAATGTGTGACATTCAGGATGCAATTATTTATCTAGTACATCGACTTTCAATTTACATTCATGTATATTATCTATTTTAATTCTTATTATTCTTGACAATATTGTAGATACACTCAATACACTTTATTTTTATGTTTGTGGATGGAAGCTGAAGAAGCGGAAAAGAATCCAAGCAATCAACAAAACATTCAGCCAAAAAGCCCAAGTGATGCAAGTGTCTCAAGCACTTATAACAGTTCCAATGAAGAATGATGATCCATATATTTTGGATGTTAATGCAAGCTGTTGTATATTTTGAAATAATTTTCTGTGAAAATCAAACATTTTGTATAATATACTGAACATAGCATTCGAATTGAAAGACAACTTGCTACCAATAAGTGTAACAATTACATGCATGTTCACATTTTGATTGTTGAGGACTTTATGTTTTCCTATTTTGTATGACAAAGGGTATATAATTAAATATTAAAAAAAATTATTCTATTGCATTCTCCAATGTCATTGTTAAATGTTACATGTGAAATGGTAAATTTGTAACTAAATGTATGAATGATTAAATATTATTATAGATGATAGAATCTATGATATAAGAAATTAATCCAAACAAATTCAATTTCCGATGAATAATGGAATAAAAAATAAAAATATAAAATATAGATATTCCATTGTAATGTCAGTAGCTACAGTGCTTTTGATATTTACCGCCACACCTGTGTGTTTCGTCAAACATTACGCATCGTTGCAAATTTTACGCCCTGGTACGTTGTTTAATGATATGCCCCAGTCCAGGGTTGGCAGGCGTGGGGGGGGTTCTCTTAAACCCCGACAGAAGCAACAAGAAAAGCTATGCTTGGGGAATTGGTTCAAGGACTAACAATGCAGCCGAATGGTCAGCCTTGATTAAAGGAATTGACATAGCTAAAAGCAACGACATCCGTAATATGGTGGTCCTTGGAGATTCTATAATTGTGATCAAAGAAGACAGAGGCCTTATAAACCACAGTCACAAGCCTCTCTCCATGATGCACCACCGTTTTATCCACCTGGCCAAAGCTTTTGTCTCCCTCGATTTCTTTCATATCTTAAGAGCCAACAATCATATGGCTGATTCCATGCCAATTTGGGCTCAAGTTTGAATTGTGTACACCTCCTAGAGGATGGGTGTTTGAATGTGAATGTTTAGGTTCCTTAACCCTTGGTTTTCTACCTATTCCCTAGATTAATCTACCACCCATGGCCATCCCATCGTGGCATTTATTCTTAAGATCCGATGTTGGATCCGTTCGCAATTCCTATGCTGACCTTTCCCAGAACCGACGGCTTGCACTGACTGAAGCCATGTGGCTCGCATGCGGTAATTTATTGAAGACGAGGCCTGTGGGTTATTTCATGCAGGTTGACGGAGGGTTATGCACTCTTCCCTTCTCCGCATTTGTGCTTCTGCTCTATCCTTGTGTTTTCCTTGGCAGCTCTTGTAAGGTTTTCTTTGGTAGCTCTCGTAAGGTTTTGGTTTCTCTCATGGATTGCAATCGCGGTCCTCCTGCCCAGCACTGTCGAAAATGCATGAAGAACCTCCAGGGGCATCCTGGAGGGACCTGCAATAGAGAATCGAAACGTTGTCTCATGGACCTTTTTCATGGTGTTGACGACTCTGATCATTCCAGGGGAGGGGCAAAGAAAAATTGCACCACCCAGTCTCAGAAAGAAGATGTGGGCATGGGAAATAGATGGGTTCCCCTCGATTTTTCTCATGGTCTTGGGGGGCGAATGATGCATTATTCGAACAATGGCTTAGCTCCAGGAAAAGGTGGTCGGCTCCCAACTTTGGGGGAACATAATCTGAGCTTTGCTTAGCACAATTTTTGCAACAACTCCATTGAACCAGGAGGCATGTCAGGAATGGGATCTCCGTTAGAACAAGGCAGTCCCTCTCCGGAACTTCAAACTCATCTGCAAGATTTGGATGCTCGGGTGCGTTGGCTCAGAGGTGACATAATGGAAATGAAGAAAACGATCTTTCATTTTGGTACTTTCGTCCAAATCTCCAATTCCGAAGTTCGCACCTGCATTGGTAAGACCAAAGATTGTTTTGAGAAACTGGTTAACAAACTGGATAATTTCTATAGCTGTCTGAGAATTGTAGAGGCAAAAGTTGATTATGTTAGGGTCAACAATGGGAACGGCCCCTTAGTCATTCTGAACATAGATGATGACAATGCCGGCACTGTCACTGGAAGCAAGGGGACCTCAGCTTGAAGCAATCATGAAAACTAAGGATGAAGACCTCTGACACCGAGAGGGGATAAATTTTGGTGCATTTCGGTGCTCTATGTGTTGGAGTGCACATGTGCATGTAATTTTTTTTATATTGCACCGGTGCATATTAGCTTATTACGCACCTATGCGTTGTATTTTAAGAAAATACACCGATAAGAAAACATCTACTATAGCCTCTAGCTGCTAAGTTTCTTTAGTTATAAAAAAATATCCACAAAAACCTTCGTTAAGACATCCGCTACCAATTGCGGAGGTTGTAGCGGAGGTTTTTTTGACAATTTTGGCCAATCTTGTAACACTAAAAGCCTCCGCTATGACCTCTGTTGTAGGATCTTTTTCCTTGTAGTGTTTCATTCATAGGTTACAATTTCATGTTGGAGTGCAATTCAATCACTAAAAACAACTCCTTAATAGAAAATAAAGTAAATGCAACTCTCTAGGATGATCAACACTATCACTTTGCCTAAAATATTTTTATTTATAAGGCTTGTACCCATAGAGTTTTGAACTAGTGACTTTACACAAGGAGTGCCTTAACAATACACCCACTAAGCACGATCTAGTCTATGCCCCGTAGGCTTTAAATTGAAGGTCATGGGGGTGGGATTCGATCCCCTTATGTGTGCACTAGTCACGAGATCATTTAATACAACCTATTTGGGTGCAACCACAAATTCTACCACTACCTCAAGGTGAACCCATGGCTTTAGGATTGGACCTCATTGGAATTGAACCTTTCCCACTAGTGAAAAGCTCTACCTAAAGTATTTAAAATAATAATCTATTATTATTACACTACAAGGTTGTAGCTTTATCATACATCGATAAACTTTTAGAGTTATTACTACAATTTATGATTGTTTACAAACTCACTAAGCTTGTAATGCTCCTATAAAGCTAGTAATTACCTATGAGACTATCCATTGGCATTACACAAGAGTGTGATTTGATTTACCTCCATTTCAAGCCTAATTGTTGTAATTCTCAAACACCTACACATAAGTTCAAAAATTTGTAGATTCAATCGGGTACATTCATTATCCATTTTTCATTATTGTAACACACCGTAAGTTTGAAAACTTGTAAATTCACTTCATCACTTTCATTAGTTGTATTGAGTGTATTATCATCCTGGGCAACATGAGAGATTTTATAAACTATCATTTGCACAATTCAATAGGGACTAGTACTTTCAATCAATTCTTACCCAATTATCTAAACTTTTGTAGCATTGCTGTGTGTTTATTGTAATAGTCTTTGTCCCATCATGTACTTATTTGATCTAGGAAGTAATGTATGCAACATTTCTATAAAAAATATCTAATATTTTTTCATCCATATTTTTACAAGCTTTAAGTTCCACAAATTGATTAGTTGTAAATTATGATTAACTCTTAGAAACTTGGCTAAACAAGATGTCAAGTTCCATGTGGATATACATATATGATCTACTAGCATGATAGTTTCAATTCCTTAATTATGTTTTTTATGAGTTATACAACCTATTTTTGAACATAAAAACAAGTTTACAAAAATTTAACCTGGTTGATTATCGTTGTTGATTCCTTATTTTATTTTGGATTGATGCTTCACTGAATTGGATCACCTTATTCTATATTTGGTCACCGAACCATTATCTACCATTATGTGAGTTATGAGCACCGATAGTTCTATCAAATGATCCATGGCAATTTCCTTTTCCTAGATAATAAACTCTTCATCCTATACCATCTCTATAAAGGTTTCTTCTTCATTTGAGCCTCCTTGAAGGAGGTTGTCATCTTATATTGGTTTAATAGACTCTACAAAAGATACTTACTATGGATGAGTTGTTCTATTCGTGGGAACAATTTGCATTGTTGGAGCCAAATAAAAATGGCCATGTCTCTTTGGAAAATTTTAGAATGGTATGTTGTGTACATTTAGACATATAGTGGATTACATGATTTCATACTAATCATGGAATATAATACCAATTATGATTATGATCTTCAATATTTTTCAAATAGTGTTAAAATTCTCATTAGCATAGACCTTTCAGACTGTAAAACAAGATTGGAGTTATCTGATGTCCTTTTTAATAAACAAAAAATAAGATTGGAAACTAGACATAGTTGGGGAATTTGTTAGTATCTTTGATTTTGTATCAATTTTATGGGTCATAGTGAGTATTTGGTATTGTCTAGGCTTTGGCGAAACACGCAACTGAAAAAATGCAAGAATCACACATCTATGATTTACTTCCTTTGGTGCAAATATTTTATTTTGTCTATCAGATTACATCAATGTTCTATAAGAATCTTTTCACCTTTTTAATTGGATCTATACCTGATGAGCCTTTTTCTGCTTGCTTATTTATTGGAGAGTACAATTTTATTTAAATAATTAAATTTTGAAAAAATACGATATTTTTTATTAATGTGAGGTTGTAACTATGTAAATGCCTATTATGTTTGTTATTGCTTGCCTTTCCCTATAAGAATATGAGCTCTCTTCAATCGAGGAAAATGATTTCGAAGAAATTGATGTTGTTTCTATAAGTGTTTTCCAACTTGATGCATTGGATTAGTGGAAGCATCATGTTCATTGTGCATATGAACTATTTGAATAGAAAGGAAACTGTGCAATTTTTAATGAATAACTAGCCTTGGTAGTTCTAATGTTCTTTTAAACTACATTAATTTGATCTTTTTAAATGTGTCAATGGTTGAATGATGTTTTTATTTTCTCAAAAACTTGGGCTAGGGTCAATTGTGCCAATATGTTCAGTGCTTCATGATTGGATAACGCATTTCCTAGGATTTGCAAAACTACTACATGGGGTGTCAACAAAATAATTGACAAGGAAACAATAGTAGATTTCCATGCTTGATCACTACCCCTGTATTTCAAATTTAAGTGAAGAAATTTTCTAGTTCTGACTACATGTCTTACATGCCTATGCCTTTTCTTTTCCATTCCAAGTTTGGAAGGATTCATTCTTTAAGACAAACATCCCAAGTCTCAAGGATCACTAGGGTCATATTCTCGTTGTGGTTTTCCTCACCCATATGGCATTTTTTTCAAATGGATGAGACCACATTCAAGTCACAAGAAAATTTCTAGAAATAGGTACTTGTCAAATTTAATATTTAAGCGAAGGAAAGTTCGCTCTTTGTAGTACAACCTTTCATGTACACTTCTTGAAACACTTAAAAAAAATAAAAATGTGATATTAGAGTAGTTATGATCTTGTGAATTAATTAACACTTTCTGGAAAGGAGGACAACTCCCTTTAATGTTAAAAATACAATATGGAGAAATAATGCAAGTTAGGATGAAAGAGAGTTGGAGGAAATCTTGAAAGAGTTTTTACATTAAAGGGAAGAGCTTATGAACCAAGTGCTAACTATTTCGAGAGCACTATCAATATCCAAAGTGACATCAATGTGTTACATTGAGTAGGTCAAATCCAATTACTATACATTTAAACCTCATCTAGAACATATGAGAAGATTAATTTAAGATATGTGGAGGATATGACAAGAATCATTGAAAGTGTTTTATTGCATACTCACACAATTTTGAGGACAAAATCAATGTCATTTAAAGACTTATATTTAAAAATACTCTTGTAACAAGAAAGCTTTGGACCTTTGTAGATGGAAATGTTGGAATAATTTATATTCCTTGGAAGTTAATAATGTCTTTGTATTATGCCGGAAGATATCCACAATCTTATGTAAAAGATTAAATACATTATATCCCATATTCATTATGGTAAAATATACTCTTGATATCCATTATTACATAAAGAGATGTCATTATGGAGAATTATATTATCCCACATGTAATATGTGAGAGTAATTCCTCCTCATCTCTTGGTATATAATAGAGTCAAGGGAGTCTTTCACATTCATCCATTGTGGATCATATCATGATATTTACTTATTCACAAGTATTGTTATATTGTATTGGGGTTATTGGCATTGCTCTCTTGTAAGCTTGAGGGAGATATTCTGGAGATAATAGAAGACTACCTTCCCGTGGACATAGCCCAATTGGGTGAACCATGTATATCCGGTGTACTCTTTTCTCTTGTTCTCTTTTTGTACTTATTGTTGATATATTATTGTTTTGCATATAAATGTAAGCTAGTTTAGTTAGATCCATATCTATGACATGGTATCAGAGCTTGTTGCTATGATCTAGCACCTTCTATTGCTTTCAAAACAATATTTTATCACTTGGGAATTGTTTATTTCTTGTAGATTTGCTTTCTATTTGGTAGCCATTAGGCTTATCTTCATATCTGGGCATATTTCTGCAATTTTTATTTCTAACCCTAACCTTGTTTTGTAGATTTTTGCAAAAACATTTCAAGGGTTTCTTGATGTTATTTTTGTAGATCTATATGATTTTCTGATTCTCCTCAAGGAGATCTATATTTCGGTTGTCAAAGCAGCATTTTTCGTCCAAGTTTGGTAGACTTTGTGCGGGTTTTCGTCTTCGGCAGATTTGGCACTGTTTTTGGCCTTAAACTGGACACTCGCGACTTTTCTCCGTAGAACCCGCAGTTAACCGCGACTGTGCCTACTGCGAACCCGCGAGTATACTGTAGACCCGCGACTTCCAGTGAGCAGACCCACGTATGCCATAGAAAACTCACGATTGTTCTCACTCCTAACTCACGTTTACTTCAGTCTACTCGCTACCCTCTTATGCAGAGACCCGCGAGTGCTTCGGCACAAGCGCGACTTTACTACACAGACACCCGTGAACACCCCCAGAACCCGACTTTGCCTTTACAGACCTGTGAACCCGCGACTGAATCTACTGTAAACCCGCGAGTAACCGCAACCTTTTCCGTACAGAATCCACGAGTATCGGTGTTTATTCGCTAGTTTCCTGTTGACAGACTCGCGGGTGACTTTTCTTACCACTTTTCAAAAGGGTTGTAAGTAAAAGTTTCTTTCCTTTACTATTTTTTACTGTGTTTCTGCAGATCAGTATGGTAAAGTATTTCAATTTTATGTTATTCACCTTCTTTCTCTTGTCATTTCTAGCATTTGGGTTTCTTGTCAATATTTCTATCATTATGACTTTAGAAGTAGCTTATGTTCCTGAACTTGTTGGTCCTAACTATCTTGCATGGAAGAGAAAAATGATTGATGTTCTCAGGAGTAAGAATATATGGAGGATTGTTAATGGTGAATACACAAAACCTGTTGATTCTCAAGCTTTGGATATATGGGAAGATAAATGTGATCAAGCAAGAGGGATCATTAGTCAAAGGGTTGCAGATAGTCTTCAGGTAAGTATAGAGGCAGAAGACAGCCCCGTTGAGGTATGGAAAATTCTTGCTTCTTTATTTGATAAATTTGATGATGTTTCTGCTTATTACCTTGAAAAGAAGATTTTTGAGCTAGATCCTACTAACTTTGAAAGAGTAGAGTCATATCTTGCTGAAGTGAAAACTTTAAATGGAAAATTAAATAATTGTGGTACAGATTACAAGAAAACAGACACTGCTCTTATAATTCTTGTAGAACAAAAATTTCCATCTTGTTTTGATATGTTCATTCAAACTAGGAATAGAGCTCTTGAATTGTCTTCAAATACCACGAAACCTACTTTTGATGATTTTTGTAAAGGATTGATAAATGAGCAAGAAAGTTTAATTGTTTCAGGACAAGTCTCACATAATATGGCTCTTATGGCACATAATCCTAAAATTTTTAATAATGTTCAAGGTTCTAATTCACACACTTCAAATCATACTAATAAATCCCATCATGAAAATAGTAAGAAGAAGAAAGTGTATGATCCTTGTAAGCATTGTGGTAAACTTAATCATCCTGAAAAGAATTGTTTTAAAGCGAAATGTTTAATGGCTAAATCTAAAAAGAAAGATTCTGATGAATCACAAGTAGTTTTAAGTGCTTATGTTATTGTCATCTAGTAGCTCTTCTTCTAATGTTTAATGATAAATTTGTTTTTTTTTTTAATGCTTAATCATGTTGATTTCTAATCATGTCATGTTTATTTTGTTCTTGAGCATTTTTTATAAAAACAATCTCATATTTGTCATTTTTTTGTGCTCACTATTTATATGTTGTGGCTGACACTTAATGTGTAAAAGTAACTTCATTTTCCTTAATGAGCATGTTAATATTTTATTTGATCATATTATGTTGTCATCTTTTTTATATGATGTTTGTTGACCTTTGGTATATAAGCATTTTCATTTATGTATGAGCGATTTTGTCTTATGATCTTTGTATGTCTTAATCTTGGAAGTTCTTGTGCAAATAAGTTCTTTGTTTATGTTTATTGAAATAATGAAGCACTATATTCTACTGTTAAAGTCATGATGTTCATCTGTATGATATCATTTTCGATGTATAGATCATTGGGCTTCGATGTTTGAGGTCTTCTACATATTTATATTGCACCTTGGTTGGAAGAATGTCTGTTATCCGCATGTATATTGGCCATCTAGGTATTTTGTACATTGTTGTGGTGTTAATAGCCACATGATCTATTGTATCAGTCGTCAGAAGGTATCTATACACTGGTGTGGATGTTATATCAGAGTTCTTCAGCTATCAGTTATGGTTGTGATGATTCTTGTGGTGATCTAGGCATCTTGTTGTTGGATTGCGTCACATGTTCTCGGCATTTTACTGTTGGGTATTTCATCGTACAACCTGGTTTGTCTTCAATTTCATGATTCAGTGAGAAGCGGTTGTTCTTCATCAAATTCCACCAGTCGAAGTGTTCTTCTTATGCAGCTTATGGATCTTCTGGAATTTATCATCAAGGGGGAGGAGTAATGACTCCTTCCTTCCTTTGTTAGTGGGATTTTCTCCCAACCATTATTAAGGGGGAGTGTTGGAATATTTTATATTCCTTGGAAGGTAATAATGTCTTTGTATTATGTCGGAACATATCCACAATCTTATGTAAAAGAGTAATACATTATATCTCATATTCATTATGGTAAAATATACTGTTGATATTCATTATTATATAAAGAGATGTTATTATGGAGAATTATATTATCCCACATGTAATATGTGAGAATAATTCCTCCCCATCTCTTGGTATATAATAGAGTCAAGGGAGTCTTTCACATTCATCCATTGTGGATCATATCATGATCTTTACTTATTCACAAGTATTGCTATATTGTATTGGGGTTATTGGCATTGCTCTCTTGTAAGCTTGAGGGAGATATTCTGGAGATAATAGAAGACTACCTTCCCATGGACATAGCCCAATTGGGTGAACCACGTATATTTGGTGTACTCTTTTCTCTTGTTCTCTTTTTGTGCTTATTGTTGATATATTATTGTTTTGCATAGATAGGTAATCTAGTTTAGTTAGATCCATATCTCTTACAGGAAAGGAGTCGATACCAAATATTGTAAATGAAAACAAATCTTGTGACTAGAGAATAGATGAAGCTCTTGTAATAATTGGTATGGAAACCTATGACTCATTTATAACCACATGCTTTTATAAGTTCCATAGCTCTTCCCATGCCTCCTCTAGTCCAATCTAGAGAGATTCATTCTAGATAGATGACCATTGGTCCATGAGATTCTTGTAATATACATTTGCAATGTGAAATTTAAGAGTGGAGGTGACTTAGCAAATATATGGGGATAACTAAAGTTGTCTGTCCCCCAACATGGGGACTTGTACCTATTCTAACATTCTCCAAATTTCTTGTCAACCACACAATATTTTTCCTAATGATAGATTAGGTGTATATCATTTATTTCTACATGATGGAACCCTAAGCAATAATATTTTTTGGAGTTATGATCCATTTTACGAGACATATCCATCACATTTATATTTTAAATATATGCATCATTGTTATTCTAACGTATTTTCAACATATAACAATCAAGTGTATAACATTTCGCCAAATTCTTTGTAACCATTTTGATGGTGCATCAAAATGGCAATGACATCCCATTGACATCCTATTAACATCTTTGCAACCATTTTCATACTGCTTTAAAATGTTCAGGATGTCACACCGATTTCCTTTTGACTTTCTATCAACCTCTTTGCAACCATTTCAACAATGAATCATAATATCCACGATGCCACATTGGTATCTTATTGATAGTTTACCTACATCTTGAAACCATTTTGATGAGGCATCTCAATGGCCATGATGTTTGTCCATGTATTCACCAACATATTTAAAATAATTTCAACAATGCATTACAATGGCCATGATGTCACACCGACACATCCTACCAACAATATACCAATGCTAAACATGTATACCTTGACAAATAGCGATATGAAATTGAAATATGCATCAACAATAAATGGACATCATATCAACACTATACTAATGCACCAATAAATACCAATTGACATACATATGATTACATACCAACTCTCTATCAATGTTTTTTGGCAAATTTCTAAACCAACATCAAAATTCTAACCCACCTACTTATTTTTAGTCTTTCTTCACTTTTGAGACAAAACATATAAATAATGGAAAATTGCAAATTTTGACGACATTACGACAAACACAATGTCATTCGCATGTCATAATTTGTTCCCAAATAAAGTAGTGTTAATGTTTGGGTATGTTCCACAACATTCTTCACCTAATGATTTAAAGGAATAATATTTGAACTCAAAATATACAGGAATTCAAAAGACATAACAACTTACTTGTTACCACCAACAGTTGTTAGGAATGTCTTTGATCAAATTTCACGCTCTTCTTCAAGCAAAATCTCAAGGATTTAGTTGTATATTTAAACCAACTTCATTCTCCATTTTTTTTCATGAACATTTTCATGTTTTTAAAATTTTATCTAGCGAATGTTTGAACTTCTCCATTATTTTCATAATTTCCTTTAGGAAGGTTTTTATCCTCTTTTATTTGTTGGAATATTAAATCTTCCTATCTATGTCATTTAATTACATTGGTAGCATTAATTAATCATTTATGATTAATTCCTATGTAATAGACTAGAAAATTGTCATATGAGCCATTATGTGGACCACAAGGAAACATTGGGGGGAACACAAAAATTCCAAGTGTGGACCACAAGATACCTAGACAACTTGGGCACATTTCTAAAAGATTCTGGATAAGGTTCTGGTGGAAAAGGTGCCTTGCTGAGATTTACTGCTTTTTACCCATGGGGGAAAAGCTAGTCTTCTAGGGAAACTTGTTTTTTGGAAAACACATCCTCTATGATGTTTCTTCTTTCCATATTTGGGATTTGGAATTTTTTTAATCACACATCAGCTACAGGTCACTAATTCAGAAATCCGTGAGCCTTTGGAGTGACTTGGAGAACACACCTACCACCTAGGGGGGATTTGCATAATTTTAGTAAGTCTGATGATATGGGGATCCAAATGGCATCTTTAGCCATTCGAATCTCTTTTTTAATGTTATATAACAGTAAACTATTATTTTCCAAAGGTTGGCTGATGTATTTTATTCATGAGAGTTAATACAATTTGTATTATTGTGAGTAATTTTCTGAGTTCTTTGACTAGTTGCATGAGATCTTTGTGAGTGAGTGTAATTCTTGATCAGATATTGGTGTGAACTAAATTTCACATGGTATCAGAGCTATCAAACTATTCCTTTCTCCTTCTATTGTCTTGCAGGATCCAACCAATCTCAAGGAGGGCGCAGTAATTCATCTCTAGGGCACATTCTTCCATCAAGAAGGCGCAACAAGAAAGCTTTGGGCACACCCAAATCATTCCAAAATTAATTTCAGAGCTTCCATGGATCAGTCAAATCAGATCATCCTCACTCCATTCAGCTATTTTGACTAGAAGGCGCAGATGGAGATCATACTAAGGAGCAAAGGGATCTACAGGGTGACAATGGCAACTGAAGCTGAGCCAAACTCAGCAGTTGAGAAATATAAATGGAACAATCGAAGAGATGAATCCTATGGGTTGTTGTGTCTCACTACATCCAGGGATATTCTATTTCATCTTGATGATCTTACCTCTCCCAATGAAGTTTGGCTGAAACTTCAAGAATTGTTAGGAAAGACGGATGAATTAAGAAGCCACCAACTGGATAATGAGCTAGTCTCATTGAGTCCACAAAATTTCGATAACCTTCAAGATTTGTTTTCCAAACTAAAATCACTTGTGTTGCGGCTGAAGCAATGTGGTATTGAAAATAAATATGAGAAATTAGTCTTGGCCATTCTATCCAAACATGGCTCGGACTACTCAGTCTTTGTTTCGACTTTTCATTCCACCTGGAAAGCAGTTAAAAATTGGAAGAGCCCGACACTTTAGGAATTCATGGAGTCTTTGACACAAGAACAAGACAAATTGGTTTTGATGGGAGCCATTAAAAATCCATCCAAATACCATTGTTTGAATGTTGGAGATTCAAAGGGTTCGAAGGGGAAGAAGAAGGGCAATTTCAAGAATCCCACCGGCGAGAGAAAAGACAAGCAGAAAATTAATGAAGACTCCTCGAATTTCGAGAGGAATCCAAATAAAAAGAATGAGAGGACAAAGTGCAATTATTGCAGCAAGGTATTTCATCCCGAAAGCTCTTGCATGAAGAATACCATTGACCAAATGGCTCAACTCTTGGAGAAATCCAACATTCCTCTTCCAGAGAGCGCAAGGAGGAAGGATGGAGGACAAAATTATGATGACAAAGAGAGAGTACATGCATTGATGGCAAGCACATCCAAACCTACCTCATTCATTATTGATTCCGGAGCTTCAAGACACATGGTGTCTACAAGTAATTTTTTCACTTCACTTGACTCTTCCAGTGGTCCAAATATTGTATTGGGTGACAATTCTGAAACATCTAGCAAAGGAAGAGGTAGCATAGATCTCGAGTTTGGTTCATTTAAGAATGTATTATATGTACCTGGACTTGCTGCAAACCTATTGTCAGTCTAACAGATGACCCACACAGGGATGCCCAAGAGAGTAACCTTTACCCCTAATGATGTTGAGATAGTTGAAATTTCAACAGGAAAAATTGTTGCATTAGGCACTGTTGATCGTTGTTCTAGAATCTACAAGTTTTCTCACTTTGTGCCAAATCCCTCACCTTCTGCTCTTTTAACCCATGCCAATGATTCAAGCAAATTATGGCATGAAATATTTGGCCATCTGAATTATAAATATATTTCCCAACTTCATGAGAAAGAAATGGTTATAGGGCTACCCAATATCAGATTTTCCAAAGGTGTCTGTCAATCTTGCATCATAGGAAAACACCCCAAGCATAAGTATGAGAGATCCACTACTGAAAGAACCTCTGCACCACTGGAGCTTATTCACACTGACATATCAGGTCCATTCCCTCATGTGTATTTGAACCATTCCAAGTACATCCTCACATTCATATATGACTTTAGCAGGTACTGTTGGATTTATTTCATCAAGCTAAAATCTGAATTTTTTGGTTTGTTCAAGCTATTCAAAGCCTCAGTTGAGAACCAATATGGTAGGCATATAAAAATTATCAGATCTGATAATGGAGGTGAATATGTGAAATCATAGTTTCATCAATTTTGTGCCTCTTCCAGCATTCAGATGCAACACACAATTCCATATACACCTCAGCAGAATGGGGTTGCTGAGAGGAAAAACAGGTCTCTTAAGGAGATGGCCACATGTATGCTTGAGGGAAAGTCATTGTCTCCCAAGCTATGGGTGTATGCAATAAATTGTGCCACATATATTCAGAACAGATTGCCACATAAATCTCTCAAAGGTATCAATCATTTTGAGGCTTGGACAGGGCACAAACCTGATATCTCTCATTTTAGGATTTTTGGCTCAAAGGCTTGTGCTAGGATTCCACTTGAGAAGAGGAGGGCTATGTAGCCCCAAAACCAACCATGTTTGTTTGTTGGATATTCAGAGGACTCTAAAGGGTATAAGTTGTTGAATATGAGCACTCAAAAATCCTTCATAGAAAGGAGTGCTCAGCTTGAGGAAGAGCCCTCACAGAGTGCTGAAATTGGAGAACCATCTTCACCACCGCCTGAAGAAGAAGTAAGTGATGCTATTGAAATGTTTGATTATGATATTTCTGATGATGAGGACCATTTTATTGCAGATTCTAATTCACCAACAAATCCTAAATGGGATTCTAAAACTTTGCAAGCAGTAGGTGAACTAGTGGGCAATCCTCGGGACACAAGGAGGACTAGATCACAATTTGAGACTGCTCTCAATGTGAATCACCCCTACCTTTCTGAGAAATGTTATATGATGTTAGATTTTGATCCTAGGACATATGAGGAATCCTCACATGACCCAATATGAAATGTTTCTATGGATGAGGAGTTTCAATCATTGAAGAAGAATGAAACATGGGAGCTAGTCAAGCTCCCCGCAAGCAGAAAATTGGTAAGGTGTAAGTGGATCTACAAAACAAAATGTGCAGTTGATGGTATAGAAGTGAAATATAAGGCTATGTAGGTAGAAAAGGGCTTCTCTCATGTCCAAGGCCTTGACTACAAAGAAACGTTTTCACCTGTTGCGCATAAGGATTCGATAAGACTAGTTCTGGCAATTTCTCCATCCAAGCGCTAGGAAGTGCACCATATGGATGTCAAGAATGCACTCCTTCATGGGGATATTGAGGAGGAAATTTATATGCAGCAGAAAAATGGGTATACATCTGATCCTAATATTGTGTGCAGGTTGAAGAAATACTTATATGGGATTAAGCAAGCCCCCAGGGCTTGGTATGCCAAAATGACCAATTTTCTCTTGTCACAATCTTATGTTCGATGCAAATATGATCCTAATGTTTATATGAAGCTGATTGACGGTTCAATAATGATTATAGTGTAGTATGTTGATGATTTTCTAATCACGAGTAGCTCTACTAATCAAATAGCTTGATTGAAGACAGTTTTGCATCAAGCTTTTTCCATGAGTGACTTGGGAATTCTTAAGCAGTTTTTGGGGCTTGAGATTTCTCAAACAAAGAATGGAACAAAGGTATCTCAATAAAAATATGCATCTGATCTGTTAAAGAAGTTTAAGATGGCTGATTTCAAGCCTTATAAGACTCCATTCCTTTCTGGAGTTAGAATGGAAGAAGCAGAATCTACACCCTTGGTTGACAGCACCTTGTATAGGCATCTTATTGGCAGCTTTCTATACTTCACACACACTCGACCTGATCTTGCTTATGTTGTGAGTGTGGCATCAAGATACATGTAGCAGCCACATGAGCTCCATTGGAGGGCTGCAAAAATAACTTTGCACTATGTGCAGGGCACCAAGACTGATGGGATTCACTATGTTGCAGATTCTAGCCTAGATCTTCTTGGCTTCACTAATTCAGATTGGGTTGGTGATAACCTTGACAGGAAATCCACATCTAGATTTGTATTCATGCTTGGATTTTTTCAAGTTTGTTGGTCTAGCAAGAAACAAAGTGCCATTTCACTATCTTCAGTAAAGGCCGAGTAAAGAGGAGTATTGAATGCTTCTACTCAGTGTGTATGGTTGCAGGGTATTCTTTCAGAGTTTGAGATTGCTTTTAGTACTCCTATTGTCATCTTTTGTGACAACCAGAGTGCTCTAAGAGTCTCAAGTGATCCAGTACATAGAAACAGGACCAAGCATATTGAGATACATATTCACTACATCAGAGGACTAGTGCATGACCAGATCATTGATTTGCAATACTTCCCACCAGGTCAGCAAACTGCAGACATCTTCACCAAAGTTTTTACTGGGACGACATTCAACTATCTTAGATCACTGCTTGGGATGGATGAACATGTGGTGGAGTGAAGGATCAATCAGCAATCTTTCAATTTTGAACAAGGGAAGGTTTTTCCCATGAGGTTTTCCTTCTATCCTTGTTTTGTGGACCGACAGTATTGTACAGGGTGACCAAGTCTTGTTACTGGACCCTTAGTGCTTCTATTTTATGATATTTAGATCATAAATTTAGAGTTATGGGGGGGTGTTGGAATATGAAATCTTCCTATCTATGTCATTTAATTACCTTGGTAGCATTAATTAATCATTTATGATTAATTCCTATGTAATAGACTAGAAAATTGCCATTTGAGCCATTGTGTGGACCACAAGGAAACATTGGGGGACCACAAGACTTCCAAGTGTGGACCACAAGCTACCTAGACCACTTGGGCGCATTTTTAAAATATTTTGGATAATATTCTGGTGGAAAAGGCGCCTTGCTAAGATTTACTGCTTTTTATCCATGGGGGAAAAGCTAGTCTTCTAGGGAAACTTGTTTTTTGGACCACACATCCTATATGATGTTTATTCTTTCCATATTTGGGATTGGGCACTTTTTTTCATCACACATCAGCTACAGGTCACTAATTCATAAATTCGTGAGCCTTTGGAGTGACTTGGAGAACACACTTGCCACCTAGGGGGGATTTGCATAATTTTAGTAAGTCTGATGATATGAGGATGAAAATGGCATCTTTAGCCATTCGAATCTCTGTAGTAATGTTATATAACAGTAGACTATTATTTTCCAAAGGTTGGTTGATGTATTTTATTCATGAGAGTTAATACAATTTGTATTATTGTGAGTATTGTTTTTAGTTCTTTGACTAGTTGTGTGAGATCTTTGTGAGTGAGTGTAATTCTTGATCAGATATTGGTGTGAACTAAATTTCACATGGTATCAAAGCTATCAATCTGTTCCTTTCTCCTTCTATTTTCTTGCAGGATCCAACCAGTCTCAAGGAGGGCGTAGTAATTCATCCACAGGATGCATTCTTCCATCAAGAAGGCGTTGTCATGGATCATTCACATCAGATCATCCTCACTCCATTCATCTATTTTGAATAGAAGGCGCAAATGGAGATCATACTAAGGACCAAAGGGTTGTACAGGGTGATAATGGTAACTAAAGTTGAGCCAACCTCAGCAGTTGATAAATCTAAATGGAACTATCGAAGAGATGAATCCTATGGGTTGTTGTGTCTCACTACATCCAGGGATATTATATTTCATCTTGATGGTCTTACCTCTCCCAATGAAGTTTGGTTGAAACTTCAATAATTGTTCAGAAAGACGGATGAATTAAGAGGCCACCAACTGGATAATGAGCTAGTCTCATTGAGTCCACAAAATTTCTATAACCTTCAAGATTTCTTTTCCAAATTAAAATCACTTGTGTTGCGGCTGAAGCAATGTGGTACTAAAAATAAATATGAGCAATTAGTCTTGGCCATTCTATCCAAACTTGGCTCAGACTACTCAGTCTTTGTTTCGACTTTCCATTCCACCTGGAAAGTAGTTAAAAATTGGAAGAGCCCGACACTTTCAGTATTCATGGAGTCTTTGACACAAGAACAAGACAAATTGGTCTTGATGGGAGCCATTAAAAATCCATCCAAAGACCATTGTCTGAATGTTGGAGATTCAAAGGGTTCAAAGGGGAAGAAGAAGGAAATTTCAAGAAGCCCGTCGGTGAGAGGAAAGGCAAGCAGAAAATTAATGAAGACTCCTCGAATTTCAAGAGGAATCCAAATAAAAAGAATGAGAGGACAAAGTGCAATTATTGCAGCAAGTTATTTCATCATGAAAGCTCTTGCATGAAGAATACCATTGACCAAATGGCTCAACTCTTGGAGAAAGCCAACATTCCTCTTCCAGAGAGCGCAAGGAGGAAAGATGGAGGACAAAATTCTGATGACAAAGAGAGAGTACATGCACTGATGGAAAGCACATCCAAACCTACCTCATTCATTATTGATCCCAGAGCTTCAAGACACATGGTGTCTACAAGTAATTTTTTCACTTCACTTGACTCTTCCACTGGTCCAAATATTGTATTGGGTGACAATTCTGAAACATCTAGCAAAGGAAAAGGTAGCATAGATCTCGAGTTTGGTTCATTTAATAATATATTAAATGTACCTGGACTTGCTGCAAACCTATTGTCAGTCTAACAGATGACCCACACAGGGCTTCCCAAGAGAGTGACCTTTACCCCTAATGATGTTGAGATAGTTGAAATTTCAACAGGAAAAATTGTTGCATTAGGCACTGTTGATCGTTGTTCTAGAATCTACAAGTTTTCTCACTTTGTGCCAAATCCCTCACCTTATGCTCTTTTAACCAATGCCAATGAGTCAAGCAAATTATGTCATGAAATATTTGTCCATCTGAATTATAAATATCTTTCCCAACTTCATGAGAAATAAATGGTTATAGGGCTGCCCAATATCAGATTTTCCAAAGGTGTTTGTCAATCTTGCATCATAGGAAAACACCCCAAGCATAAGTATGGGAGATCCACTACTGAGAGAACCTATGCACCACTGGAGCTTATTCAAACTGACATATCAGGTCCATTCCCTCATGAATATTTGAACCATTCCAAGTACATCCTCACATTCATATATGACTTTAGAAGGTATTGTTGGATTTATTTCATCAAGCTAAAATATGAAGTTTTTGGTTTGTTCAAGCTATTCAAAGCCTCAGTTGAGAACCAGTATGGTAGGAATATAAAAATTATCAGATCTAATAATGGAGGTGAATATTTGAAATCATAGTTTCAGCAAATTTGTGCCTCTTCCGGCATTCAGATGCAACACACAGTTCCATATACACCTCAACAGAATGGGGTTGTTGAGAGGAAAAGCAGGTCTCTTAAGGAGATGGCCACATGTATGCTTGAGGCAAATTCATCGTCTCCCAAGCTATGGGTTGATGCAATAAATTGTGCCACATATATTCAGAACAGAGTGCCACACAAAGCTCTCAAAGGTATCAATCATTTTGAGGCTTGGACATGGCACAAACCTGATATCTCTTATTTTAGGATTTTTGGCTCAAAGGCTTGGGCTAGGATTCCACTTGAGAAGAGGAGGAATATGCAGCCCCAAAACCAACCATGTTTGTTTGTTGGATATTCAGAGGACTCTAAAGGGTATAAGTTGGTGAATATGAGCACTCAAAAATCTTTCATAGAAAGGAGTGTTCAGTTTGAGGAAGAGCCCTCACAGAGTGCTAAAATTGGAGAACCATCTTCACCACCGCCTGAAGAAGAAGTAAGTGATGCTATTGAAATTTTCTATTCGGATATTTATGATGATGAGGACTATTTTATTGCATATTATAATTCACCAACAAATCCTAAATGGGCTGCTAAAACTTTGCAAGCATCAGGTGAACTAGTGGGCGATCCTCGGGACACAAGGAGGACTAGATCACAATTTGAGATTGCTCTCAATGTGAATGACCCCTACCTTTATGAGAAATGTTATATGATGTTAGATTTTGATCCTTAGACATATGAGGAAGCCTCACATGACCCAAGATGGCAGGTTTCCAGGGATGAGGAGTTTCAGTCATTGCAGAAAAATGAAACATGGGAGCTAGTCAAGCTCCCCCTAGGCAGAAAATTGGTAAGGTGTAAGTGGATATACAAAAACAAATGTGCAGTTGATGATACAAAAGTGAAATATAAGGCTAGGCTGGTATAAAATGGATTCTCTCAAGTCCAAGGCCTTGACTACAATGAAACTTTTGCACCTGTTGCACAGAAGGATTCGATAAGACTAGTTCTGGCAAATTCTGCATCCAGGCGTTGGGAAGTGCACCATATGGATGTCAAGAGTGCATTCCTCCATGGGGATCATATTAGGGTATACATCTGATCCTAATCTTGTGATCAGTTTGAAGAAGTACTTATATGGGCTTAAGAAAGCCCCCAGGGCTTGGTATGCCAAAATGGACAATTTTCTCTTGTCACAATATTATGTTCGGTGCAAATCTGATCCTCATGTTTATATGAAGCTGATTGATGGTTCAATAATGATTATAGTGTTATATGTTGATGATTTTCTAATCACAGGTATCTCTACTGATCAAATAGCTTCATTGAAGACAGCTTTGCATCAAGCTTTTTCCATGAGTGACTTGGGAATTCTTAAGTAGTTTTGGGGGCTTGAGATTTCTCAAACAAAGAATGGAACAAAGGTATCTCAGTCAAAATATGCATCTGATCTGTTAAAGAATTTTAAGATGGTTGATTTCAAGCCTTCTAAGACTCCATTCCTTTCTGGAGTTAGAATGGAAGAAGCAGAATCTACACCCTTGGTTGACAACACCTTGTATAAGCATCTTGTTGGCAGCTTGTTATACTTGACACGCACTCGACCTGATCTTGATTATGCTATGAGTGTGGCATCAAGATACATGGAGCAGCCACATGATCTACATTGGAGGGTTGCAAAAAGAATTTTTCACTATGTGCAGGGCACCAAGACTGATGGGATTCACTATGTTGCAGATTCTAGCCTAGATTTTCGTGTCTTCACTGATTCAGATTGGGCTGGTGATAGCCTTGACAGGAAATCCACATCTGGATTTGTATTCGTGCTTGGAGGTGGTCCAATTTCTGGTCTAGCAAGAAACATAGTGCCATTTCACTGTCTTTAGCAGAGGCCGAGTACAGAGGAGCAGTGAATGGTTCTACTCAGTGTGTATGGTTGCAGGGTATTCTTTCAGAGTTTAAGATTGCTTTTAGTACTCCTAATGTCATCTTTTGTGACAAACAAAGTGCTATAAGAGTCTCAAGTGATCCAGTACAGAGACAGAGGACCAATCATATTGATATACATGTGCACTACATCAAAGGACTAGTGCATGACCAGATCATTGATTTGCAGTACTGCCCAACAAGTGAGCAAACTGCAGACATCTTCACCAAAGATTTTACTGAGAAGACATTCAACTATCTTAGATCACTGCTTGGGATGGATGAACATGTGTTGGAGTGAAGGATTGATCAGCAATATTTCAATTTTGATATGTCCATTTTTTGAGGGAAGGTTTTTCCCATGAGGTTTTCCGTCTATCCTTGTTTTGTGGACCGACAGTATTGTACAGGGTGACCAAGTCCTTTTACTGGGCCCTTAGTATTTCTATTTTCCAATAGTTAGATCATAAAGTCAGATTTATGAGGGGGTGTTGGAATATTAAATATTCCTATCTATGTTATTTAATTACATTGGTAGCATTAATTATTCATTTATGATTAATTCCTATGTAATAGACTAGAAAATTGTCATTTGAGCCATTGTGTGGACCACAAGGCAACATTGGGGGGACCACAAGAATTCCAAGTGTTGACCACAAGCTACCTAGACCACTTGGGCACATTTCTAAAAGATTCTGGTGGAAAATGTGCCTTGCTGAGATTTACTATTTTTTACCCATGGGGGAAAAGCTAGTCTTCTAGGGAAACTTGTTTTGGACCACACATCCTCTCTGATGTTTCTTCTTTCCATATTTTGGATTTGGAATTTTTTTTAATCACATCAGATATAGGTCACTAATTCAGAAATTCGTGAGCCTTTGGAGTGACTTGGAGAACACACTTGCCACCTAGGGGGAATTTGCATAATTTTAGTAAGTCTGATGATATAAGGATCCAATCTGGTGATATGAGGATCCAAATGGAATCTTTATCCATTCGAATTTATGTTGTAATGTTATATAACAGCAACCTATTATTTTCCAAAGGTTGGATGATGTATTTTATTCATGAGAGTTAATACAGTTTGTATTATTGTGAGTAATTTTCTGAGTTCTTTGACTAGTTGTGTGAGATCTTTGTGAGTGAGTGTAATTCTTGATCAGATATTGGTGTGAACTAAATTTCACATGGTATCAGAGCGATCAAGATATCCATTTCTCCTTCTATTGTCTTGCAGGATCCAACCAATCTCAAGGAGGGTGCAGTAATTTATCCACAAGGCACATTCTTCCATCAAGAAGGTGCAGCAAGCAAGCTTTGGGCACACCCAAATCATTCCAAAATTAATTTCAGAGCTGCCATCGATCAGTCACATCATATCATCCTCACTCCATTCAATTATTTTGACTAGAAGGCGCAGATGGAGATCATACTGAGGAGCAAAGGGCTCTACAGGGTGACAATGGCAACTGAAGTTGAGCCAACCTCAGCAGTTGAGAAATCTAAATAGCAGAATCGAAGAGATGAAGCCTATGGGATGTTATGTCTCACTACATCCAAGGATATTCTATTTCATCTTGATGGTCATACCTCTCCAAATGAAGTTTGTCTAAAACTTCAAGAATTGTTCGGAAAGAAGGATGAATTAAGAGGCCACCAACTGGATAATGAGCTAGTCTCATTGAGTCCGCAAAATTTCGATAACCTTCAAGATTTATTTTCCAAATTCAAATCACTTGTGTTGAAGCTGAAGCAATGTGGTCACTTGAAAATAAAAATGAGCAATTAGTCTTGGCCGTTCTCTCCAAACTTGGCTCGGACTACTCAGTCTTTGTTTCGACTTTCCATTCCACCTGGAAAGCAGTTAAAAATTGGAAGAGCCTGACACTTTCAGAATTCATGGAGTCTTTGACACAAGAACAAGACAAATTCGTGTTGATGGGAGCCATTAAAAATACATCCAAATACCACTGTCTGAATGTTGGAGATTCAAAGGGTTTGAAAGGGGAGAAGAAGGGCAATTTCAAGAAGCCCACCAGTGAGAGGAAAGACAAGTAGAAAATGAATGAAGACTCCTCGAATTTCAAGAGGAATCCAAATAAAAAGAATGAGAGGACAAAGTGCAATTATTGCAGCAAGGGCTTTCATCCTGAAAGCTCTTGCATGAATAATACCATTGACCAAATCACTCAACTCTTGGAGAAAGCCAACATTCATCTTCCATAGAGCGCAAGGAGGAAGGATGGAGGACAAAATTATGATGACAAAGAGAGAGTACATGCACTGATGGCAAGCACCTCCAAACATACCTCATTCATTATTGATTCCGGAGCTTCAAGACACATGGTGTCTACAAGTGAGTTTTTCACTTCACTTGACTCTTCCAGTGGTCCAAATATTGTATTGGGTGACAATTCAGAAACATCTAGCAAAGGAAAAGGTAGCATAGATCTCGAGTTTGGTTCATTTAATAATGTATTATATGTACCTGGACTTGCTGCAGATCTATTTTCAGTCTATCAGATGACCCACACAGGGCTTCCCAAGAGAGTATCATTTACCCCTAATGATGTTGAGACAGCTGAAATTTCAACAAGAAAAATTGTTGCATTAGGCATTGCTGATCATTGTTCTAGAATCTACAAGTTTTCTCACTTTGTGCCAAATCCCTCACCTTCTGCTCTTTTAACCCATGCCAATGAGTCAAGCAAATTATGGCATGAAAGATTTGGCCATCTGAATTATAAATATATTTCTCAACTTCATGAGAAAGAAATGGTTATAGGGCTACCCAATATCAGATTCTCCAAAGGTGTCTGTTAATCTTGCATCCTAGGAAAACACCCTAAGCATAAGTATGGGAGATCCACTACTGAGAGAACCTCTGCACTACTGGATCTTATTCACACTAACATATCAAGTCCATTCCCTCATGAGTCTTTGAACCATGCCAAGTACATCCTCACATTCATAGATGACTTTAGCAGGTACTGTTGGATTTATTTCATCAAGCTAAAATATGAAGTTTTTAGTCTGTTCAAGCTATTCAAAGCCTCAGTTGAGAACCAGTATGGTAGGCATATAAAAATTATCATATCTGATCATGGTGTTGAATATGTGAAATCATAGTTTCATCAATTTTGTGCCTCTTCAGGCATTTAGATGCAACACACAGTTCCATATACACCTTAGCAGAATTGGGTTGTTGAGAGGAAAAGCATGTCTCTTAAGGAGATGGCCACATGTATGCTTGAGGCAAATTCATTGTCTTCCAAGCTATGGGTTGAGGCAATAAAATTTTCCACATATATTCAGAACAGAGTGCCACACAAATCTCTCAAATGTAGCACTCCTTTTGAGGCTTGGACAAGGCACAAACCTGATATCTCTCATTTCAGGATTTTTGGCTCAAAGGCTTGGGCTAAGATTCCACTTGAGAAGAGGAGGGCTATGCATCCCCAAATCCAACTATGTTGTTTGTTGGATATTCAGAGGAATCTAAAGGGTATAAGTTGATGAACATGACCACTCAAAAAGCCTTCATAGAAAGGAGTGTTCAGTTTGACGAAGAGCCCTCACAGAGTGCTGAAATTGGAGAACCATCTTCACCACCGCCTAAAGAAGAAGTAAGTGATACTATTGAAATTTATGATTCTGATATTTTTTATGATGAGGACCATTTTATTTCATATTTTAGTTCACTAAAAAGTCCTAGATGGACTGCTAAAACTTTGCAAGCAACAGGTGAACTAGTGGGCAATCCTCGGGACACAAGGAGGACTAGATCACAATTTGAGACTGCTCTCAATGTGAATCACCCCTACCTTTCTGAGAAATTTTATATCATGTTAGATTCTGATCCTCAAGAATATGATGAATCCTCACATTACCCAACATGGCATGTTTCCATGGATGAGGAGTTTCAATCATTGAAGAAGAATGAAACATGGGAGCTAGTCAAGCTCCCCGCAAGCAGAAAATTGGTAAGGTGTAAGTGGATCTACATAACAAAATTTGCAGTTGATGGTACAGAAGTGAAACATAAGTCTAGTTTGGTATAAAACGGCTTCTCTCAAGTCCAAGGCCTTGACTACAATGAAACATTTTCACCTATTGCACAGAAGGATTTGATAAGACTAGTTCTGGCAATTTCTGCATCCAAGCGCTAGGAAGTGAACCATATGGATGTCAAGAGTGCATTCCTTCATGGGGATCTTGAGGAGGAAATTTATATGCAGCAGCCAGAAGGGTATACATCTGATCCTAATCTTTTGTACATGTTGAAGAAGTCCTTTTATGGACTTAAGCAAGCCCCCGAGGCTTGGTATGCCAAAATGGACAATTTTCTCTTGTCACAATCTTATGTTCGGTGCAAATCTGATCCTAATGTTTATATGAAGTTGATTGATGGTTCAATAATGATTATAGTGTTGTATGTTGATGATTTTCTAATCGCAAGTAGCTCTACTGATCAAATAGATTCATTGAAGACAGCTTTGCATCAATCTTTTTCCATGAGTGAGTTGGGAATTCTTAAGCAGTTTTTGGGGCTTGAGATTTCTCAAACAGAGAATGGAACAAAGGTATCTCAGTAAAAATATGCATCTGATCTATGAAAGAAGTTTAAGATGGCTGATTTCAAGCCTTATAAGACTCCATTTCTTTCTGGATTTAGAATAGAAGAAGCGGAATCTACACCCTTGGTTGACAACACCTTGTATAAGCAACTTGCTGGCATATTGCTATACTTGACACACACTCGACCTGATCTTGCTTATGTTGTGAGTGTGGAATCAAGATACATGGAGCAGCCACATGAGATCCATTGGAGGGTTGCAAAAATAATTTTGCACTATGTGCAGGGCCCCAAGACTAATAGGATTCACTATGTTGCAGATTCTAGCCTAGATCTTCTTGGCTTCACTGATTCAAATTGGGATGGTGATAGCCTTGACAGGAAATACACATATGGATTTGTATTCATGCTTGGAGGTGGTCCAGTTTTCTAGTCTAGCAAGAAACAAAGTGCCATTGCACTATCATCAGCAGAGGCCGAGTACAGAGGAGCAGTGAATGCTGCTACTCAGTGTGTATGGTTGCAGGGTATTCTTTCAGAGTTTGAGATTGCTTTTAGTACTCCTATTGTCATCTTTTGTGACAACCAGAGTGCTATAAGACTCTCAAGTGATTTAGTATAGAGACAAAGGACCAAGCATATTGAGATACATATGCACTACATCAAAGGACTAGTGCATGACCAGATCAATGATTTGCAGTACTGCCCAACAGGTGAGCAAACTGCAGACATCTTCGCCAAAGCTTTTCCTGAGAAGACATTCAGCTATCTTAGATCATTGCTTGGGATGGCTGAACATGTGGTGGAGTGAAGGATTGCTCAGAAATCTTTCAATTTTGATATGTCCATTTTTTTAGGGAAGGTTTTCCCATGAGGTTTTCCTTCTATCATTGTTTTGTGGACCGGCGGTATTGTACAAGGTGACCAAGTCTTGTTACTGGGCCCTTAGTATTTCTATTATATGATATTTAGATCATAAAGTCAGATTTATGGGGGGGTGTTGGAATATTAAAGCTTCCTATATATTTCATTTAATTACATTGGTAGCATTTATTAATCATTTATGATTCATTTCTATGTAATAGACTAGAAAATTGCCATTTGAGCCATTGTGTGGACCACAAGGAAACGTTGGGGGGGCCACAAGACTTCCAAGTGTGGACCACAAGCTACCTAGACCACTCTGGAGCATTTCAAAAAGATTCTAGATAATATTCTGGTGGAAAAGGCGCCTTGCTTAGATTTACTGCTTTTTACCCATGGGGGGAAAGCTAGTCTTCTAGGGAAACTTGTTTTTTGGACCACACATTCTCTATGATGTTTCTTATTTCCATATTTTGGATTTGGAATTTTTTTTCATCACATCAGCTACAGGTCACTAATTCAGAAATCTGTGAGCCTTTGGAGTGACTTGGAGAACACACTTGCCACCTAGGGGGGATTTTCATAATTTTAGTAAGTCTGATGATATGAGGATCCAAATGGCATCTTTAGCCATTCGAATCTCTATTGTAATGTTATATAACAGCACCTATTATTTTCCAAAGGTTGGTTGATGTATTTTATTCATGAGAGTTAATACAATTTGTATTATTGTGAGTAATTTTCTGAGTTCGTTGACTAGTTGTGTGAGATCTTTGTGAGTGAGTGAATTCTTGATCAGATCTTGGTGTGAACTAAATTTCACATTATTGCACCATTCTCATTCTCCTTAACCTTTTTATTCCATAACCCTTCATTCTCATGTATGTTCAATTTAGGAGGCATAAAAACCCACATCCTTTTATTCGACCATTCTCCTCAATTTTTTCCAAAATCCTTTCATTCTCATATATGTTCAATTTAGGACACATTTCCCCAAACCTTCAATTTTGTATGTTTTATGTTTTTGTATTCTATAGCCTATATTGTTTTGGATTTTTTACCAAACCTTTATTTTAGTGAACGCTACAATTCCAAAGATTGCATCAGCATTTATAATCTTGAAGTAGTCATGATCTTGTGAAGTAACTAACAAATTGTTGAAGGGAGAACAACTCCCTTCAATGTTAAAAGACAAGATGGAGAATTGTTGCAAGTTAGGATGAAAGTTAGTTGGAGCATAGAGTTGAAGGAGGTCTTGAAAGATATTTTACATGGAAGGGAAGAGCTTATGAACCAAGTGCTAACTATTTGGAGAGAATTGTCAAAATCCAAATTATAGCAATGTGTTATATTTAGTGGGTCATATCCAACTACAGTACATTTTAACCTCATCTAGAACATATGAGAAGATTAATTTAAGATACATGGAGGATATTACATGAATCATTGAAAGTATTATATTTTATACTCACACAAGTTTGAGGACAAATGCTATGTCATTTGAAGATTTATATTTAGAAATACTCTTGTACCAAGAAAGCCTTGGACCTTTGCGGATGGAAAGGAGTCACTACCAAATATTGTCTATGAAAACAAAGCTTGTGACTAGAGAAGAGATGAAGCTCTTGTAATAATTGGTATGGAAACCTATGATTCCTTTATAACCACATGCCTTTATACGATCGAATTCTTTTACCAGGCCCCCTCTAATCCAATCTAGAGAGCTTCCTTCTAGCTAGATGACCACCAATCCATGAGATTCTTGTAAAATACATTACAATGTGCAATAAATTTTAATACTAGAGGTGACTTAGTAAATACCAAAAGCGTAGTTGTCTCTCCCCCAACACGGGGACTTGTACCTATTATAACATTCTCCAAATTTCATATCAAACACACAATATTTTTCCTAATGATAAATGCGTTATATATCATTTATTTCTACACGATGAACCCCCCTGGGAAATAATCATTGTTGGATTTATGAGCCATTATATGGGGCATATCCATCATCTTTGTTTAAATATATGTGTCGTCACTATTTTGACATCTCTACGACATATAATGGTCAATTGTATGACGTTTCACCGATGTCTTTGCAACCATTTTGACAATGCATCAAAATGGCCATGCCATCCCATCGGCATCCTCTCAACATCTTTGCAACCATTTTCACAGTGGATCAAAATGGTCACAACGTCGCACCAATGTCATTTCAATGGTACATCAACGTCTTTGCAACTATTTTGACAATGAATCACAATAACCATGACACACATCGACGTCTTATTGACAGTTCACAGACATCTTGCAACCATTTTGACGATGCATCACAATGGCCATGATGTTTCACTGGTGGTTCACCAATGTCTTTGCAACCAATTTGACAATGAATTGTGATGGCCACGATGTCACATCGATTTCCTATTGATAAGATATCGATGCCAAACATGTCTACCTTGGAAGATAGTGATAAGAAATTGATGTACGCATTGACAATATACCGATGTCACATCAACACCATACTAATGTACCAACTACTATCAATTGAAATATATATGATGACATACTCACACTATATCAACGTTTTTTTGCAAATTTCTAAAATGACGTTGAAATTCTGATGCATCTAGTTATTTTTAGTCTTTCTTCACTTTTCTGACAACAATATTAATGATGGAAAATTGCATATTTCGATGACATTATGACAAACACACTATAGTTCACATATCATAATTTGTACCCAATTATAATAGTGTTAATGTTTGGGTATGCTCCACAACATTCTTCACCTAATGATTTAAAGGCATGAGATTTGAACTTAGAATCTATAGGAAATTTAAAAGACTTAACAACCTCCTTATTACCACCAATAGTTGTTAGGCATGTATTTGATCAAACTTATCTCTTTTTTTCAAGTGAAGTCTTAAGGATTTAGTTGTATATTTGAACCAACTTCATTCTCCATTTTTTTCATGATCTTTTTTAAGTTTTTAAATTTTTCTCTAACCAATGTTTGAACTTCTCCACTATTTTCATAATTTAGGAACGTTTTTATTATCGTTTATTGCATCATTCTCATTAACCTTTGTATTCCACAACTTTTCATTTTCTATTTGTTCAATTTATGAAGCATCAAACCCATATCCTTTTATTCCATCATTCTCCTCACTTTTTCCAAAACCCTTTCATTCTCATGTATGCTAAATTTAACACACGTTTCTTAAATCTTCAATTATGTATGTTTTCTACCCCTTATATTATTTTAAATTTTACTAATGCATCATTCTTATTAACCTTTGTATTCCACAACTTTTCATTTTCTATATGTTCAATTTAAGAAGCATCAAACTTATATCCTTGTATTCCATCATTCTCCTCACTTTTTCCAAAACCCTTTCATTCTCATGTATGTTAAATTTAACACACATTTCTTAAATCTTCAATTATGTATGTTTTCTACCCCTTATATTATTTTAGATTTTACTAATCATATTATCTCTTTGACTTAAAACCTTTATTTTAGTAAACACTACAATTCTAAATACTTCATCAACAATTATAATCCACCTCACATCCTTGAGAATATAAGGAAGAACTTACACGACATAAGGTTGAGACCCTATATTTCTATCTATTTAGATTCGTTAATGTTTTTTTACTATATAAATACCCTTAATAGGTTCCAAAGAACTTATTTCAATAAAGTTCTCCCATATAACGAAGTACTCTTTTAAGGATTGATGGAACCATACTCTTTTCCTTAGAAGAATACCAAAATTTAAAAGCTTTGCGCACAATGTATTGATTTATTTCTACCTAGTCATCCTTCAATCAAAGAGATGATACAGCATCAAGAGCACATATGGACAACTTTTTTTCTTTTTAGTATACTTCCTTCTCGTGAAACCCTCATGTAAAGCCTGTAAAGTAGTGTAATTTTTTAAATTTCAGTTTTAACATTGTTGTAAATATATCGGTAAATTTGCGAGTAAAATAATATATTTGAGGAATTCAAAGAATTTTCTTTAAATTTTATAAACTCTAAAAACATAATTTTTAAAAGAATCTAAAGAAATATTAAATTTCAAAAAAAAAATATTAAATAAAAAACATTAAAAAGACATGTTAATTTTTCACATAGAAAAAGAATATAGTATTTTGCAAATGATTAATGTAAATAAAAAATTGATGGATTAAAAATTTTCTATTTTAGAAAGTGCATTAAAATTTTGTGGAAATAAAAATTAAATGCATATAAAAAATTGGTTTTGAATTTTTAAAAATTTCTAAAATTATAATTTTAATAGAAAATTTATTCATATCATAAATAAAAGAGAGTTCAAAATTTCTATCAATGACTTAAAATTTATCAAGAATCATTACATTCATGTTCAAGAAGAGCCAAATGAGTCTTCTTATGCTAATACTTCATTTGAGATAGCATTGCCAGTAAGCAATTTCCTGGTGTTTTAGCTTCAATTTTGTTGCTCTTTTGTGCCAATAATGTTTCTCCAATAATTGTTTGAATAGTTTTATGAAGCTACCCACCTTTTGTTAATTCAAAATCATTGCAATGATCTTCAAAGTGTGATCAATATTCAATGTGATCACAATGCATTAGATCAAAATTTATTGTGATCAAAATTTCTAGTGATCTAATTCATTGTAATTACAACTTGTTAGATCAAAAAGTGTTGTGATCTAACTCGTTAGACCTAATTTGTTGTGATCAAACTCATTAGATCAAAATTCGTTGAGATCTAACTCGTTAGATCTATTTTCTTAGAGTATGGATAAACCTTGATGAGTATGGATGCCCTTATTAATGTTTAATGGTTTTAAATATGTTCCTAAGTTTTTGGGTAGAAGACAAACTAAGAATATGGCAATGATTGTCACTATCTAATGGGATCAACTCTATCAGAGCTTTAAGAAAGAATGACAAGGAATTAAATGGTTTGCAGCATCTATTTTCCTCTGTATGAATGGAACTTTACAACACTACTATTTGTTACACATAACAACAAAAACATTTAATAATATTTTGTCTTAATTCATATTGTGAATGTTTGTAATGCCCGTTAATTTATGTATGTTTAGCTCTGTGTTTGTAAAGTAGTTTGTATGGTATGACCATTTTTTATAAAGAAAGTAATTACACGTATTTTTTTGGTTCAAAAATGTATGAAGACAATAAAAAAAGAAAAGTTTTATTATGAATTTGCATTATTATTATTATTATTATATATATATATAAACATTCAATTTTTAAATATTAACAATCACATTCTTAATAAGTCAAAATAAAATCCTCATGTACTATATTAAATTATATAGCTCTCATTTATTGGTAGACATTCAATTTTTATAAAATATTAATAATCACATTATATTTATAAACAAATCAAAATAAATAAATAAATCAATCAATCAATCAACTAAATAAAATGACAAATAATACAATATCAATTATTTATTTACTATTAATATAATTTAATATCTTAAATATACAATCTTATTGTTCATAATGATGATGATGATGATGATTAACGTTCACTAAGACCAATTTTGGTCTATCAAACCTTTAAAAAAGGTATTATTTGGTTTGCTTTAAAATTTTATTCCTATGCTTAAAAACCTTGACGAGAAGCTTTCCGAACTCACTATAATTTTGGCAAATTAGGAAGTTAGAAAAGTTTGTATTGTAGCAAATACTATAAAACTCAGATTTAATGTGGATGTAAGTAGATTTTATATACCAATTAAATATCTAACTTAAATGTAACCATAAATTAAATTATTAAAAAATGTCTAACTTAAATGTAACCATAAATTAAAATAAAATAAAAATTTATATCAATTAAATATCTAACTTAACATAAATATTATACATCAATTAAATATCTAACTTACATATCTAACTTAAATGTAACCATAAATTAAAATAAAAATAAAAAATGCCTAACTTAAATATAACCATAAATTAAAATTTAATATATATGTATATATATAACTTTTTTACATGGGAGAAAAGCAAATGCCTCTTGCTATTCAAAATTTGAATCAAAGAGTACATATAAGTAAACTCATAATTGTTTCATTGTAAATATACCAAAGCCCCACATACATAGACATAATACCACCCCAAAAAGTCTAGGCCGAAATCAGAAAGACTAACAGAGAACTACATCCCATATACATATAAAAAGGCCATGGCTAGAAAACATAATAGTCCATGGAAGGGTCCAGAAAAACCAACCAAAAAAGGACATCGGTATCTAGGAGAAATTGCCTTCAAAGGAAACAAAATCCATCCAAAAATCTAGAACACTGCTCCAAAAGAAGAATATCAAGCTACTAGTTTAGAAAGTAGACCGAGTCTATAGAGGTTGAGACTCCTTCAATAAATTCTTCAATCTAAAGAAAGCCTTCATCACCTACAAAAGGAGCTTTAGACTGCCCATTGACCTTATCATTATATTCTCTGTATATATGATCAATGGTTAAAACATCGACTTTATCATTATATTCTCTGTATATATGATCAATGGTTAAAGCATTAAAAAAAACTAATAGATCTTCCACTCTAAAGCACCAATAAGTCAAATGTAAAACTTACAAATCAATTTTTTTCTTTAACCAGATGATAACAAGTGAATCCCTAGAATTTATAAATGATATATACCAAAAAGATTAACAAACTTTACCAAAGCCCAAAGTGCAAGCAATTTTGCTTTGGTATTTGTACCAAACTATGCATTCATCTTCAGTTTGAATTTATGTTCTTCATTAACCAATAAAACTATACCTGCTCCACAACATCAATTAAATATCTAACTTAACTCAACTATAACCATAAATTAAAATTTTTATTATATTATTTAAAATGTTTATACAAATTAAAGAAAAAATAAAAGTCAATTCTACAACATAATCATCATACCTATCAACTAATCAGGCAATTCCTCCACGTCAATAAACATAGTCCAGTGCTACTTTACTTATGTGTACTATATGCAATGAATCGATCATGGAGGAAAATAACATAATATTCACTCAATATAATACTTTACTTTAGCTAATCATCAAATAAACTTAATAATGTAATTAACCTATATCAATACATTTTTATAATATAATTAAAAATACTTAATAATAATTACTATTATATATAATAATAATGGTTTAAACCACAGATTATTAGATAATTATTCAAATTATTAATATATAAATATATATATATATATATAATTTACTAAATAAAAAATAAAATTATAGTCAAATTATATATAAGTAATTTACTTTTATCAATTCTTATTAGTTTACTCGGTTAAGGTGTGGGTCTCGTCAGTAAGGTGACTCAAGTTCAATTCCTCTTAGGGATGACTTAGTTGGGAGGCGGCACCCAAAAACCCAGTCAAGTTGAGGCTAATGTGATCCAGGCCAGGTGCGATCCCCGAGTGATTTTGACGGCTTAGATGCCCTTGGGTCGTGGTTTCTCAAACCATAAGCCACTCCCGCAAGTCAGGGAGATTCGAGCAAATAATATATATATATATATATTACAAGGAGGACATTAACTCTAATCTTAAAGATCAAAATTATCTCTTTGTTTTAACTAGCGTAAAGAAGAAGATGCACATAGTTAAAATAAGAATGAACTCTCATGAGTTGCAGAGTGAAAGGATGTTAAATATTTCCTAAGACTCCATGGGTTAAAAGGATCTGTTATCTTTGTGAGACTCCAAGTGTTGAGGATGAAAATCATTTCCTCTTAGATTGCCCTGTGTACACCCACATAAGATCTTAGTTTCAAAAATTTTGTTACAATATAAACTTACCCAACTTCCCTCCTATCTAACCAAAATTATACTAATTTAGGAACACTCCTCTCCAATCTTTTTAAACACAAAAATAAAACTCTAAAGCAAACCAAGTAGTTCCTTATTTTTCTTTCTTATGGTTTGATAGGCCAAGATTGATCTAACTGGACGATAACTATAATCATCATCATCATAATTATTGTTCTTAAATTTATCATATCTAAAGTAATTATATTTACAAGAAAATAATTATTATTTGATAATTACCTATATTCATGAGTAGCGTATATTCAAGTGTAATTTGAACTTGACACTCGATTATATTCACACGTAGCCTATATTTATGTGTTTGAGTTACTCATGAATCAAGTATGTAACCTTCCACGTGGTATTGAATGGAGTACTAGTCGTAAATCAAGTATGGGAGCCTTTCCAGTGGGCTACTTGATTCGGGGCAAACAATATGCATCCCGCAATAGTATAGTTTATAGGTTGGGATATACATCATTGTATCTTTCGATTGGGTCTAGTCCAAGTGGTTGTGGGATGGAGTGTTGTCCTCCCTACCAAGGTTATAGTCTTGTAAGTGACATGTTGAGTTGGTATTTAGTATATTGTTTTACCATCCTTGAAATGAGAAGAGGTGCCCAAGGGGTTTACCCCAAGAAATTTGCTTGAAAAAAAACACCATTGGATTTCAAAAGTTTCAAATCCAATGGTGTATATCCCAACTAATACAACATTTATTACGTTGCTACAAAGTGCATAACGTTTACCCTAAATTTAGTACACAAAATTATCAAGTAGTCTAAACGCTCTATGATTTTAACCATCTTTCTGACCATTTTCCAACCATTTTTACTCAAAATCTGATTGGAATTGCATATTTATATTATTGAAATTGCATAATCTAGATGACCCAAAGTATTTGAGGGCAATGAGTCCATTTTTTGAAATAGAAAATTCAATTTGAACAATATAAATGATGATTTAACCAAAAATTGTATCATTGAGTTTCTAAAAAAATTGCTAAAAATTATTAGAAAATATTAAAAAAAAAACTTCAAACATTTAGACAACTTCTAAATTATCTTATAATCTAAACAGACAACATAAAGGATTTTGTAATAAATATCACATTCAAACAATTACTATTATATAAAAAAATATTTAATTAACCAATCATAATAATAATTTAAAATAATCATCATTTCTTATTCAATTATATCATATTCTCTCTTAAGATATCTTTCGAAACTTTATTGCGACGAGAAGCGCTCTACAGTCCAGTATGAGGGAGATCTTGTAACGTGTGTGGAGTAACGTTACATCTGATAAAACGTAAAAAGTGATCATATGAGGGAGATCTTGTAACGTTTGTGGAGTAACGTTACATCTAATAAAACGTAAAAAGTGATAATATGAGGGAGATCTTGTAACGTTTGTCGAGTAACGTTACATCTAATAAAACGTAAAAAGTGATAATGAGGGAGATCTTGTAACGTTTGTGGAGTAACAAAATAATTTAAAAAAATCATGTCAACTCATAAAATAAAAAAAATTATGGAAAGTATTTAAATAATTCATGTCAGCTCATAAAATATAAAATTATGAAAAGTATTTAAAAAAAGCTATGTTGGTTCATAAAATAAAATATTTTGAAAAGTAATTAAAAAATAGGTGTTCGTTTATAAAATAAAAACTTAAAACTTAAACCCTGATCTATATCAAGAGAGATCAAATTTCTTGAGTTTAATTTTTTTTTTTTTAAATACACCTCAAGAAATTGGATCCCTCTCGATGCTTGATAGATACGGGTTTAAGATGGATCTATGCTGGTTAAATCAAATTTAATTAGATTAATGAAAATATAAAGTGGGGAAATAATGTAACATTTTTAATTTCAATTTATACATGAGTTATAATTAGAAATTTTCCTTTCCAATAAGTGGATGCTAGCTTCTCTTTTCAATATTTTTCAAAGATTGTTCTTCCTTTAATGACAGGTGGGGCATCCATGCAAAACATAAAGATTTTATAAACTAATACATAGCTTAAACTCCAAAAAGTTGTTGACTATTATGATAAATTGGCAATTCCCCCCAAAAAGAGAATGTCTCATTAAGTTATTTAGAAATCCTCATGAAAATGTATTGCTCATTAAGTTATTTAAAAATCCCCATTAGATATATCTTAATTTCAAATTACAACCTATTCCGAGATTTTTAACACTCGTCAATGTTGGAGTAGTAGTTGCATGAAGCATCACCTCGTAGGTTGACCCAAGAAAGAATAAAATTAGAATACCTTCCTTGTTGAGAATGAGTGTTGGAAATAGTGCAACTTTGGAAGCTATTATTTTTATATTATTGTTGTACCTCCTACAAGAGAAGATATTGATGTATTTGATGTGTAAACCCTTGAAAGAATTAATGTGAACCTTGGGGTGAAAAGCACACAAAGAAAAGTATCTTTAAATGTTATTTTATCCTTCCCCAACACAAGTCGGCCTTGTCAGTTAGACAGGTCGGCCCAGTGGGTAAACTACCCCAAACCAGTGGGCAGTCTGCCCAAGACAATGGACAGAACTGCCCCAGTTAGGTCGGCACAGTAAGGGAAAAAGTTACTTTTTGATGTGTATAAATAGAGAGTTCGACCTCTCATTTGATTATTCCCTCAAGCAAGTTCGCACTAGCCAAGGAAGGTTCGCTACTGCAACTAGGAGTCTAATTTTGGGGGTTCTCCACTATCGGAGAAGTTTGTCTCTTATTTTCTTGGGTTTGCATTACTACTTTCTATATGTACATCATTCTCTATTGGAACGTGTGAGCTCGGGGGAGACAAATAGATTTGTTTATGGTTGGGAGATGATTGTTCTTATCATCATGGTTAAACGAGCTCCACACTCATTTTGTTTATGTGCTTTACAATTCTTTTAGTGATCTTGGTTATGCTTCTATAATTTCAAACAATCAACATTATTTTACTTTATATGGGTTGTGTTTGGATGGAAATATATGTTATGGGACATGTATTTATTTCATTAATTGAAATTATAATATTAAATCTAAACTGAAAGAGCATGACATTGATATTTATTACAAAGCAACTAAGCATCTATTTGATTTGTGAAGGTTAAACCATACTTATATATTCCTTGGCAATCTTTTCTTCGTCAATTTATGTATCATTAGGCACCACTTAGTGCTGCAATACTAGAAGAGCAAACCAAGGCATCATATTTTAATAATAGTTCCCATACTTCCAATTATCACCCAAAACAAATGGGATGGAATTTACAAAATCAATTAGCATGTTTCACCATATGCATTTTTACAAAAAAATAATATTTGTTGATTATAAAATACTTTGATAGTATACAAATTACTAGCTTTCCCAAAGTTTGTGCCCAAAACAATTTAGTATTTATATAATCATGTTTCTAACCATGTTCAGGAGAAAATTACAATAAAATCGTAGCCTTGGAAGAGCTTCACAAGCCATGACCTTGTCAATCCTAGACTCAAAAAAGTTGATCTTACTCAAGCTCAAGATCAAGCTCCTAAAAATCCCAAGGATCAATGCTCTCACAATGTCAACGATTAAATCCATTAAGCTCTCTATAAATCTATACCATAGCTACAACAAACTTACAATGTATATAAATCAAACTAAGACCTCAATGATGGGCAATAAAAAAAAAGTAAGAGTAAAACTATCCACAAGAATCTACTACAATGAGTTCCCACAACTTTCTTTAATCGCTAGTTTCCTTGTGTCATCAAAAAGGAGTTGGATTGTTGATGTATTTGTAACTTCGGAAGATATTCTTCTATGTATTACACTTGTACTTTATTATATTCATGATGGAGATGTATTATTCCTCCAATCAGAAGTGTCGTCATTTGTATTTGTAAGTGTCGCAAGTGTCGCAAGTGTTGCAAGTGTCGCAACTTATATTTGATGGGTTATTAGACCACCAGTGTGGGGTCGACCCTGCTTGTGTCATGTGAGTGGGTTATTGGGCTTCCTTAGGAAGTCGGCCCAGCTAGAATTAAAGGTAGGTTAAGTTGTGTATAAATAGAGAGTGAGTGTGTCTCATTCTATTCATTCACTCACTCATCCAACTCGCATTAGTTGAGAGAGGAGTGCGCACAAGTGGAGGAGGAGTAGCTGTTGGAGTCATCTATCTTTTGGGGATTGATCTTTGTGATCTTTGTATTAGGGTTTATTCTATCTCTGAGGAAGTTGCGGGGTTTTTCACCGTCTTGGTTTTCCCCGAGGAAACTCTGTGTCTCTTGTGTTTATGATTGTTATGTTGTGCATGTTATTCTCTTAGTAGGATCCTAGATAATATTTGAATAAAATTATTGAAAAATTAACACGGTATCAGAGCCGTGCTAAGAAGAAGACACTGTGCAGCTGCGGAAGCTAGGGCTTCTTAATATTTGGGTTTCTCTCCTCAAATCATCAAAGGAAGGAGGCTAGGCTGACTCTCCTTGCAAGGGCACATCTTTCTATCAAGACAGAATTCAATTCTGAGCACTTTCAGTTTTTGGCTCGTCACTGCTGTGGGAAATTAGGGTTTCAAATAAAGTTGGAATTTTTGGAATCCGAGACCACGGTTGGATGCTCCTCAGAAAAATCGAAGTTTAGAGCACAAGATCGAACTTTTTGGCTGGCTAGAACCCCAGGCATTATCAAACCCTAGTTTGGGATTTTGTCCAGAAGATCTGAAAGTTTCAAAGGCAATTTTGAGGGGTCAAATTTTGCAGATTTCAAAATTAAAGTATACCAGCTTGATCAGCTCATCAAGGTGCATCTTTCCATCCATTCAGAGGTTTGGAATTCAAAGTTTGAATTTTTAGGGTTTCTCTGACAAACCCTAGTCCAGCTCCAGATCCAATTTTCAACAAATCAAGTGGTAAGACCTAAATCTTTTATTTCCATTTGAGTTTCTCATTAAGATGTCTCACCAGACCAAGCTTGAGGATAAGCTTGAAGGAGATGACAACTTCCGAGCATGGAAGTATAGGATTGGGTTAATCCTAGAAGAGAATGAATTGGACAACTACATAAAAGAAGAGGTTTCAGTTCCAAAGGGAGATGAGGCTAAGGCCTTACACAAGAAGAACTTGGTCAAGGACAAGAGAATCATTGTTGATTCTATAAAAGACCATCTCATACCCCATGTGTCTTCTCTAAAGACACCTAAGGAGATGTTTGACTCCCTGTCCAAGTTGTTTGAAGGAAAGAATATAAATCGGAAAATGACTCTGTGGAATCAATTGAAAGAGGTTAAGTTCCAGAATGGAGAGACCATCCAATCCTATTTTACTAAGGTTTCTCAAATCAAAGAACAACTTGAAGCTGTGGATGAAGTGGTGGAGAATGGAGAATGGAGAAATTGTCATGACCACATTAAATGGCCTACCTAGGTCATGGGACTCTTTCATCCAAGGTATCTGTGCAAGAAAGAAGTTGATCTCCTTCAGTAGACTATGGGAGGAATGTTCACAAGAAGAAGCTAGGCTTGTAGCTCGAGAAGAAAAGATGGGAAGTGAAGACCAAGCTCTCATAGCTCACACTAAGAGAAGTAAGCCCAAGAGGGAGCAATCTCATCAAAGGAAATCCCATCACTTCCATCAAAAGAAGAAAGATCTCTCTCGCATTAGATGCTTCTCTTGTAATGAAAATGGACACTTTGCCTCAGACTGTCCCAAGAATAATCAAGACCTCAACAACAAGAACAATAACAACAAGAGGTTTCATGCTCATGTTGCTGAGGATGATGAACCTCCCAGAAAGAAATCTAGGGAAGACTCTTCAAGTGACGATGAATATGTCATAATCTCTACTCTCACAGATACTGTTACTCATGGGTGTAATGATTGGCTCATTGATAGTGGGGATTCTGAACATATGACGGGATTCAAAGAATCTCTTATGGATCTATCTGAACATGAGTCACCTCATAAGGTGAAACTTGGAGATGACTATCCATATCCTATAAAAGGAAGTGGTGAAGCCTCTTACAAGTTAGACTATGGGAAGTCTTTAAAGATGCAAGATGTTCTATATGTACCTGGACTCAAGAAGAATCTTCTCTCCATATCATCTTTGGATGCAAAGGGGATGAGAGTTGCATTTGTGGATGGCCAAGTACTCATGTGGCCAAAAGGTAAGACCATAGGTGATGCAGTTGTGATTGCAGAGCAAGAGGGGGGATTGTACAAATTGAAGGGACAACCTGAACATGCCATGGTACATGAATCCATGGAGCCAAGTGAACTTTGGCATAGAAGGCTTGCACATGTGCACTATAGAGCACTACCAATTGCAAGCAAAGCAGTAGAAAGTCTTCCTGAAATCTAGTCAAAGCATGAAGGTGTTTGCAAAGGATGTGCAAAAGGAAAGAACACAAAGAAGGCATTTCCAAGCAGTGAAAGCAAAGCAAAAGGAATCTTGGAGATTGTCCACTCCGATGTATGCGGACCAATGTCATCCAGTTCTCTGAGTAGGTATGTATATTATGCTTCTTTCATTGATGATTTCTCTAGGAAGACTTGGGTTTATATCTTGAAGAACAAAGATGAAGTGTTTGATAAGTTCAAGGAATTCAAAGCCTTGATAGAAAATCAAACCGATAAGAAGATCAAGATCTTTAAATCCGACAATGGCAGAGAATTTACTTCAGGGGACTTCAAGAAGTTATTCAGGAATTAAGAGGGATTTGACCACTCCATACAATCCACAACAGAATGGGGTTGTAGAAAGGAAGAATAGAACTATCATGGAAGCAGCACGAGAAATGCTTCATGACCAAGATCTACCCATGCACCTATGGGCGGAAGCAGCAAGAACAGCGGTATATGTACAAAGCAGAACACCACACAAGATACTTAAAAACAAGACACCATAAGAAGTTTTCTCTGGTAAGAGACCAAAAGTTAACCATTTCTGAATATTTGGTTGTCCAGTATATACACATGTTCCAAAAGAAAAGAGGACAAAGTTAGATCCTTTAGGAAAGAAGGGTATAATTGTGGGGTGCAATGAAAGCTCGAAGGCATACAGAATCTACTTTTCAAGGTTCAAGAAGATTGACATCAGCAGAGATGTGACTTTTGATGAAAACTCGGCATACATCAAATCAAGGAAGACACCTGTTGAAGACTATGAAGAACCAAGGGTACCCAGAACACAAGACACCACCATAAATGAAGCAATACCAGAAGTGGATCGTGAAATAGAAGATCCACAAGAACCTGTAGATCCACTCCGTGAGAAGAAATCTCACAAGAAGAAACCTGCATGGGCTAGAGAGCTTATCCAAGATGCAGAAAGGTATGGTATTCCAGAGGAACACGGAGAAAGAAAGAGGACAAGATCACACACCAGCTATTTTGCCTTACTCTGTGACATTATTAACAAAGAACCTTCCAGTTATGAAGAAGCCGCGGAAAAGAAAGAATGGAAGGATGCCATGGTCGAGGAATACCAGTCGATCATGAAGAATGATGTTTGGGATGTGGTCCCAAGACCAGATGGGAAGTTTGTTGTGACTTCCAAGTGGATCTACGAGATCAAGCATGCTGCAGATGGCAGCATAGAGAAATAAGAGGAAAAGTTTGTGGCTCGTGGCTTCTCTCAGAAAGAGGGGATAGATTATGAAGAAACTTTTGCACATGTAGCCAAATATACTTCCATCAGAACAGTACTTGCTCTGGTTGTAGTAATGAAGTGGAAGATACACCAGATGGATGTCAAGACAGCTTTCTTGAATGGTGTAGTCGAAGAGGAAGTGTATGTGGAGCAGCCACTCGGTTTTGAGACACATGACAGGGAGTCATATGTGTGTAGATTGAAGAAAGCCTTATATGGCTTAAAGCAAGCACCTAGGACATGGTACGGCAGGATAGACAGCTTCATGTCCAGTTTGAGCTTTACCAAGAGTAAAGCAGATTCCAACCTTTACTACAAGGTTGAGGAGGGCAATCCAATGATACTTCTATTATATGTGGATGACCTATTTGTGACAGGTGAGGATAGATTGATTTCCGACATGAAGAGGAAGCTTGCTGCCGAGTTCGAGATGAAAGACTTGGGCATGATGCATTACTTTCTAGGTATGGAGGTGTGGCAGACTGCAAATGGAATCTTCCTTGGACAAGGGAAGTATGCAGTAGAGATCCTGAAGCGGTTCGGGATGATGGACTGCAAGGCCATGGCCACACCTATGGCATCAAACCTAAAGCTATTGAGTGATGCTTCATCAGAGTCGGTTGATGTCACGGTGTATCGTCAGATGATTGGGTCCTTGATGTACCTGACGAACACGAGATCAGATATTTTCTTTGCGGTGAACACCTTGAGCCAGTTTCTGACAGATCCTAGACATGTTCACTTGATTGTTGTAAAGCATATTCTGAGGTACCTGAAGGGTACAATTGATTATGGGATCAAGTATGATGCGAATCAAAAGTTTAACCTGGAGGGTTATGTTGATTCAGATTGGATAGGCAGTGCTGCAGATAGGAAGAGCACTTCGGGGTGTTGCTTCAGCATAGGATCAGGTGTGATCTCTTGGTTTAGTAGGAAGTAATCCTACGTAGCACTGATTACAGTCGAAGCAGAGTATGTCGCAGCTTGTTAGGCTAGTTGTGAGGCAGTATGGCTAAGCAAGCTACTGTCTGATTTATTTGATCTCCAATTGAATGCTACATGTATCTATTGTGACAACCAAAGTTGTGAATTTTTCAGAGAACCTGGTGTTCCATGGCAGGTCGAAGCACATCGAGATCAAATATCACTATATCAGGGATATGGTGCAGAAAGGAGCAATGAAGCTCCAATATGTTGCGACAGATGAGCAGATTGCAGATGTGTTGACCAAACCACTAGCCAAAGTGAAGTTCGAGTACTTCAGAGAGAGGCTTAGTGTTCTTCAGATATAAGATACTTCGATGAAGAAGTGATGGGACACCTTTGTAGGAGTCATTCCAAGCATGGTGGTAGGAGGATCCTTTCCATGGTTGTGGATGTAAGCGTTGTGTGATGAGCATTAGGACGATGCTCCAGTTACTACTATGCATGATGATCAGGATGATCATGTGTGTTGAGCATCAGGACGATGCTATCATGATGATCAAGATGATCATGTGTGATAAGCATTAGGATGATGCTCCAGATGATATGCATCAGGATGATGTTGTGAACATGATCAAGATAATCACGTGATGATGATGTGAATCAGGATGATGTACTATATGATGATGATCAGTATGATCATGAGTATCAGGATGATACTCTGCGGCTGTGGACAGATTGTGCAGGTAGCATAGAAAAGATCCTGGGAGATCCGATAGTCTGAGCTCGGATATTCTTTCGAGGTTTTGATACAGGTTGGCCACGGACAGATTGTGCAGGTAGCATAGAAAAGATCCTGGGAGATCCGATAGTCTGAGATCGGATACTATTTCAAGGTTTTGCTACAGGTTGGCTGTGGAAAGATTGTGCAGATAGCATAGAAAAGATCTTGGGAGATTCAATACTCTGAGCTCGGATACTCTTTCGAGGTTTTGCTACAAGTAGCATAGAAAAGATCCTGGGAGATCCGATAGTTTGAGCTCGGATGCTCTTTCGAGGTTTTGCTACAGGAGGCATGTAATCAATCCTGGAGATCCGATAGGTTGAGCTGTGTGCTCGTAAAAGTCCTGTGATGCTCTTTGTTGATGTATTTGTAACTTCGGAATGTATTTCATATATGTATATTGTATTCCTATAGAGATGTTATTATTCCTCTATACGGAAGTGTCATCATTTATATTGTAAGTGTCGTAACTTATACTTGATGGGTTATTAGACCACCTTGTTGGGGTCGGCCCTGTATAAGTCATGTGGGTTAAAGGGTTATTAGACCACCCTATTGGGGGTCGGCCCTGTCAGCATTATGTTATATGGTTAAGTTAAGGCCGACCTAGTAAAGGTTATTAGGCAAGTCAAGTCAAGTACAAATAGAGTGCGGGAGGTACTCTATTTGATCATTCACTTCTCACTCACACACTCATTGGATAGTGGCGCACTAGTGGAGGAGGAGAAGCTGCTGCTAGGAGGACTATCTCTTGTACTTGGGTTGTATCATTGCTCTATCTATCTCTGAGGAAGTTGCGGGGTTTTTCACCTTCTTGGTTTTTCCCGGTGAAACTCTGTGTCTCTTGTGTGCTTGCATTATTGTGTTCATAATTGATATGCTATAGATATGTTGTACATGTTATTCTCTCATTTAAGATCAGATTGAAATTATGAAAAACTAACATGGTATCAGAGCTAGCCTGAAAGAAGGCATGGTATTGCATTTATGACACTTGTTGCACTTGCGAAGCTAGGGCTTGATATAGCAAAAACCAGTCATCGTAGCACTTTTGCTATAAATTCATTTTGGCAAAGTTTCAAGATTTGAAAATCTTACAGGTCGAAGATAAGATCCCCATGTACCTTTTGTCCGAAGGAGAGCCTCTAATTCATTGTAATTTCAGATTTATGATCTGTACAATATAGGGTTTCTGCATCTTCCAGATCTGAGTCATAGACAGGTGACCTAGGCAAAAAGGTCACAACTTGGGATAGGAAACTCCAAATGAAATTTCGTAAAAAGTGGCAGATAGGGAACGGACTGTACTTTCACAGGTCCAATTTTCAGAGGCCGAAATTGAACTAGTGACACATGGCACTGCGTACAAGTTCGCTCTCCTGTTTTATTCCATAAACAGATCACGTTGCAACACTTGGCATAACTCTCTCTCAGAGAATCCATTTGAGGTCAGACCTGTGAGGTTGGAAAGATAACAGGTCAGGCTACCACAGGCTGAATTTTCAGACCCTGTAGATCTGAAATTTCAGAGTTACACCAGAAACAATCAGGTGCATATTTTTGTCAAAACAGAATTCGATTTTAAGCACCTTCATTCATGGCTCTGGGAATTTAGGGTTTCGGAGAATGTTGGAATTTTTGGAATCGGAGACCACGGCTGGATGCTCCTCATCAAAATCGAAATTTAGAGACCAAGATCGAATTTTTTGGTTGGGCAGAAGGTCGGGCTTGATCAAACCCTATTTCAAGACTTTGATTGGAAAGGTGAAAAATGAGGGCTTCTGCAAAAATGGGAATTTTTTAAATCTGTGACCATAACTAGAAGCTCCCTGGAAAAATCAAAGTTTAGAGCTTTGGATCAAACTATTTGGTTGGGTGAAGCTTTGAGAAAATCAAACCCTAATTCAGGGTCCTCCCGAGTGAATCCGGAAATCTAAAAGGCAATTTTGAGGGGTGAAACTTTGCAGTTTTCAAATTCTGAGTATACCAGCGTGACCAACTCAGGAAGGCGCATCTTTCTATCCTTTCTAAAGTTTGAAATTCAAAGTTTTAATTTTTAGGGTTTCTCTGACAAACCATAATCCAGTTTCAGCAAATCAAAGTGGATTGGGTTAATCCTAGAAGAGAATGGATTGGTCACCTGCATAAGTGAAGAAGTTCATGTTTCAGAGGGAGATGAGGCTAAGACCTTACATAAGAAGATTATAAGCAATCTCGACAGGTATGACTTATCCAGGTATGTTTCGAGATATGTTCATGATTAAGTTTATGGTATGTTTGTCTTCATTAAGGTTAGTACAATCTTGATTAACTTTAGACTTGTCGTATCACCTTAATAAAATTATGAATGCAGATATTCATTGATTAGGGTTTTGACACTTATGATTGTACTAATGCATTGTGGTGTTGTATGAGGTTGATGTTGTCCGCTAACATGAAAGGTACATCAAGAACGACAAATCATGTTCTAGTTCAAGAACATATGACCATGGTGACATGAAGACAAAGATTCATCCATTGTCATGGATCACATAGAAGATCTACTTACGAGGTATGTATAACTTGGTTCTATAATGGTTAACCTATGAGATATGCAGGTTACTAGCACAAGTCATTGAAGAGAACAAGAAGACATTACGCTGGTATGTTAGACATAACTAGCTAGCATGCTAATCCAAGTATGTTTTTCCTATATCAAGTTAGAATCCTACCTTGTGTTAGGATCTCTTATATAAGTATACATGGCATGATTGATAATGATTATTCATTGAAGTTAGTAATCATGGGTTTAGGCATATTATGCTTCTTACTTTGATTGATGATATGACTAACCAGAAAAATTCTATGGTCAAATAGGAATATGCATAAGTAAAAGAATTGTGATAAATTATCTGTTTATGAAATGATCTTGACCATACATGCTTAAGATTATTGTGTTTTGATAGTATTAAGATTATACTAATGAATGTATGATTATGTATGAGATCTCGAGGATAACACAGTGATGATACTAGTAAGTATGCATAGTGATTGAGGATAGATATAAGTTCAAAGACAAGTAATCCATGAAGCAAAGATCAAGAGGGAGCACACTCTAGTAGTTCCTGCAAGGAAGCAAATATTGAGAGGGATTCCACCCTACAACCAAACAAAGATAAGTATTTGAATTGTCATTTCTTGCATACTTGTTTGTTTAAATAATATTGTTCAATGATGTATATGCTTATGTTCCTAGACTTAAGGTGTGTATTATGCATATTAGAATAATTGCATTAATGAACAGTATACTACTAATATGCATGTAATGGGTAAGTGGCATATGGCACTGTACAACATTCCAATGCTACTTATCTAGAATGAAAAGCATCTAGAAAGTTACGGGATATGGATAAATGTTGTATTGAAGCATTGGTTAAAATAATTGCATGACTGTATGACATATTTCTTTATGTGTAAGAATTTGTTCTGAAAACTATGAGATGTTCCTAATCATGCAATTTAACTTGCTTTGTAGGAAAGATCGTATACCATCACCTACAAAAAAAGGACTACAACATTTGTTCTAGCAACAAAGCTATCTATTGAAGATATTGGATCCGGGATGAAGTAATGGAAGAATACCATGATCTGTCGATCATGAAAAAATATGTTTGGGATGTGGTCCCAAGACCAGATGGGAAGTCTGTTGTGACTTCCAAAGATCAAGCATGTTGTAGATGGTAGCATGGAGAAATACAAAACGAGTTTTGTAGCTCGTGGCTTCTCCCAAAAAGAGGGATTGACTATGAAGAGACTTTTGCACCTGTAGCCAGGTACACTTCCATCATATCAGTACTTGCTCTGGTTGTAGTGATGAAGTGGAAGATACACCAGATGGATGTCAAGACAGCTTTCTTGAATGGTGTAGTCAAAGAGGAAGTGTATGTGGAACAACCACTTGGTTTTGAGACACATGACAGAGAGTCATATGTGTGCAAGTTGAAGAAATCCTTGTATGGCTTGAAGCAAGCTCCTAGGACTTGGTATGGTAGGATAGATAGCTTTCTATCCAGTTTAGGCTTTACCAAGAGTAAAGCGAATTCCAACCTTTACTACAAGGTTGAGGAAGGCAATCCTGTGATACTCTTATTGTATGTGGATGACTTGTTTGTAACAAGAGATGATAGGTTGATTGCCGACACGAAGAGGAAGCTTGCTGCCGAGTTCGAGATGGACTTGGGGATGATGCACTATTTCCTAGGCATGGAGCTGTGGCAGAACACAGATGGAATCTTCCTTGGACAAGGGAAGTATGCAGTAGAGATCCTGAAGAGGTTCGAGATGATGGACTGCAAGGCCATGGCCACACCTATGGCATCGAATCTGAAGCTTCTGTGTGATGCTTTATCTGAGCCGGTTGATGTCACTATGTATCGTCAGATGATTGGGTCCTTGATGTACCTGATGAACATGAGACCAGATATTTGCTTTGCGGTGAACACATTGAGCCAATTCCTGACGGATCCGAGAGGTGTTCACCTGGTTGCTATAAAGCATATTCTGAGGTACCTGAAGGGTACAATTGATTATGGGCTCAAGTATGATGCGAATCAAAAGCTTAACCTGCAGGGTTATGTTGATTCAGATTGGGCAGGCAGTGCTGCAGATAGGAAGAGCACTTATGGGTGCTGCTTCAGCATGGGATCAGGTGTGATCTCTTGGTTTAGCAAAAAGTAGTCCTGCGTAGCACTGAGTACAGCCGAAGCAGAGTATGTTGCAGCTTGTTCAGCTAGTTGTGAGGCAGTATGGCTTAGAAAGCTACTGTCTGAGTTATTTGATCTCTCGTTGGATGCTATTGGTCGAAGCACATTGAGATCAAATATCACTATATCAGGGATATGATGCAGAGAGGAGCGGTGAAGCTCCTGTATGTTGCGACGGATGAGCAGGTTGCAGATGTGTTGACGAAACCACTAGCCAGAGTGAAGTTTGAGTACTTCAGAGAAAGGCTTGGTGTTCTTCAGATTGATGACACTTCGAGGAAGAAGTGATGGACAAATTTGCAGGAGCCATTCCAAGCATGGTGAAAGGAGGATCCTTCCCATGGCTGTGGATGTAAGCGTTGGATGATGAGCATCAAGACGATGCTCCAGTTACTGCTCTGTATATACATCATGTTGGATGTTTGTTATGATCAGATAGATCATGTATATGTATATGCATCATGTTGGATGCTTGTTATGATCAGGTGGATCATGTATTTGTATATGTATCAAGTGGATACATTGTATGATCAGGTAGATCATGTATGATGATATGTATCAGGTAGATACTGTGTATGCATCAGGTGGATGCATTGTATGATCAGGATGATCATGGATGATGAGCTTCAGGATGTTGCTCCAGATGATATGCATTAGGATGATGCTATGATGATGATCAGGATGATCATGGATGATGAGCTTCAGGATGTTGCTCCAGATGATATGTGATGATGTACAGCAGGATGATGTATGGTGAGTATCAGGTTGATACTCTATGGTCGTGGGCAGGTTGTGCAGATAAGCATATAATAGCGCCCTGGGAGATTTGCAGATACTCTTTCGAGGTTTTGCCTATGGCATATAATAGCGCCCTGGGATATCTGGCAAATGTTCTTTCGAGGTTTTGCTTGGGAGGACATATAATAGCGCCCTGGGAGGTTTGCAGATACTCTTTCGAGGTTTTGTCTATGGCATATAATAGCACCCTGGGATATCTGGCAAATGTTATTTCGAGGTTTTGTTCTATGGCATATAATAGCGCCCTAGGAGATCCTATAGGTTGAGCAGTACGCTCGTAATCAGTCCTGGGATGCTCTTTCGAGGTTTTGCCATGACCACATATAATACGTCCTGGAGATCCAGACAGGTTGTGCTAGTCACGTAAAAGGCCTCGGATGCTCTTTAGAGTTCTTTCTAGTCAAGACACTCTTTTAAGGTTTTGTGGTGGGGCTCACATGTAATACGTAATGGAGATCCGGACAGGTTGTGTCAGTCACGTAAAAGGCCTCGGATGCTCTTTAGAGTTCTTGCTAGTCAAGACACTCTTTTAAGGTTTTGTGACAGTCAACATGTAATAGCGCCCTGAGAGATCTTGTCAATCGTGCTTAGGCACATAAAGGATCCTGGGATACTCTTTCGAGGTTTTGTTAACGCACGTAATAATTCCTGAGGATTCCACAGTATGGCCAGTGATGATGAAGACCTGCAGGTGGTGGGCCTACATCCAGTATGAAAAAGGATTGGCTCGGTAGAACTTCCTATGACGAGTAGATTGGAGATTGATTGAGATAGCAGCAGCAGTGACAATGACAATGATCCAGAGAAGAAGACTTGTGCTAGAAGACCTGTGTCGAGAAATACCTTCCTAGTTAAGAGGGAGTGTTGATGTATTTGTAACTTCGGAATGTATTTCATATATGTATATTGTATTCCTATAGAGATGTTATTATTCCTCTATACGGAAGTGTCATCATTTATATTGTAAGTGTCGTAACTTATACTTGATGGGTTATTAGACCACCTTGTTGGGGTCGACCCTGTATAAGTCATGTGGGTTAAAGGGTTATTAGACCACCCTATTGGGGGTCGGTGTAATGTCCCTTGTTAGGAATTTTATTAAAATGGCAATTTTTCACTTTTTTCCCTAGTTAGACCTTTGACTAGTTTTGATCTCTAGGTCCCAAATTTGCCCCAAATGATCCCAAACCTTCTGAGAAGGTATATGAATGATATTAGAACATAAATATGTGTTTCAGGGATACCTTTGGACCTTTAAAATACTTCTGCAAATCCTCTTTCAATTCTGATCAATGTAGGTTACTTTACTAGTGATTTTCCTTTGACTAGTATTGGTCTCTAGGTCTCAAATTGACTCCAAATGCCTTCAAATCTTCAAGGAAGGTGTATGAATGATATTAGAACTTGAATATGATGTTTATGGATGACATATGTCCACCAAAAGACCTCTGCAAACTCTCTTAAGATTCTGAACCAATTATGCAATTTTACTAGTAATTTGGGGTTCGAATCCCCCTAGGGTAAGTATTGAAAATGGCTTCCCAAATGCCTCCAAACCCACTCAAATTTATGAACAGAGGTATGTAATGTGTTAAGTATTTTATTAAAGTCTCATATGCACCATTAATGGATTATTACAACTATTCTCACCCTCTCCCATTCAACTACAAAAATCCTCAATTCGACCCTTGGGGAAATGGCACTATTCCACCTCCCAATACAACTAAATTGAGTAAAAATGCTTCAAATGCTCAAGTACAGTACATGAAACTTGTAGAAGACATCCATGGCAGTATATTGATCACAAATATATCAGAGAATCATCCATTCATTCAAAATAATCATCAATACATTGTCTCACAACAAGGTAGTGGGGAAATGGCATTGTTCTTCCATTAAAAATGAGATTTATACATTTCTAATTGGAATTTCGACCTGAAACTTTTTGGAGATGAAGAATAGAGTATTTACTTCATATTACAAAAGAAATGGGTCATTAAAAGCTTCCCCAAATAGTACAATAGCTCACCAAAAACGCCCTCCCTCAAGGATCAAGAATATGCCATCAAAACTGGAAATGGTTGAAAGAGTGAGATGCAATAGAAGAAACCATGAGCTGCCCTGTAGCTTACACCTGCAAATAAAGACTCCATTAAAGCTCCAAATGAAAGGTCTGAATGGCCTTTCCAATTACCAACTTGGATGGGAATCTTTCACCCTCAAAATTCGCTAAGGCAAGAAACTAGTCATCCACTAGCTCTCCCTCTTCACAAATGCAATTGCAAATTCTACAAATGATCAAAAGCTGGTTTCATTCTTTGTTATTGACATTTATAGACTTCTAATGTCCTCCATGGGTCGAATTCCTTCCAAGAGACTCATGCCAACTCATGTTGGGAAGAGATTCCAAAGAACGTCACTTGTACAACAATTCCTAGTCTCCCACTTCCACCAAATCACATGTGGAAGCATCTTAGCTTCCCTAACACCCTTGAGTGCCCTCTTGGAGTCTATTTTTAGCCCTGACATGTCATATATGTCATATGTCAGCCTTCAGGTCTGATTTGTGTCATAGGTGTCATAGCATCTTCATCATTGTTGTCATAGAGCTAGGGAATCTAGCCCAAGTGTCTCACTAGCTCCAAATTGCCTCTTCCTCTTCCATGGGAGTTACTCTTCCTCTATATTTCGACCTTGGATGAGTCATGCCATGAATAATACATTTTGGACTCCCCCAAGTATGTTACCATTCACCTTGAATTCGAATTGGTGAGAGAATGATGCCAAATGTAGTGGGGAAATCTAGCCATATGTGGGTCCCACTTCCTCCATGTGTCTTCATGATGAAATGCCACTTTTATTTTAACTTGTATATATTTATTTAGCTCCTTTATTAAATATTTATGCCATTCTAATGTTCAAACATCATTTATTATCCCCATTATTCCGAATCCCAAAGCTTCCACCCCAAACCTAGGAAACTAGTAATTTTCCTCCTTGGCAATTATTTGACCTTTAGCATCAATTTGACAAACTCTAATGAATAGGGCCAATGTGATTAGGCCATTGTGACCCAATACCAAATTTGGGACATGACAGTCGGCCCTGTCAGCATTATGTTATGTAGTTAAGGCCGACCTAGTAAAGGTTATTAGACAAGTCAAGTACAAATAGAGTGTGAGAGGCACTCTATTTGATCATTCACTTCTCACTCACACACTCATTGGAGAGTGGCGCACTAGTGGAGGAGCAGAAGTTGCTGCTAGGAGGACTATCTCTTGTACTTGGGTTGTATCATTGCTCTATCTATCTCTGAGGAAGTTGCGGGGTTTTTCACCTTCTTGGTTTTCCCCGGTGAAACTCTGTGTCTCTTATGTGCTTGCATTATTGTGTCCATGATTGATATGCTGTAGATATGCTGTACATGTTATTCTCTCAGTTAAGATCAGATTGAAATTCTGAAAAACTAACACTCTTTAGAGATCTTGCAGGTTGCAAGACACTCTTTTAAGGTTTTGCCTGACCACATGTAAAATATCCTGGGAGATTCGATAGTTTGAGCTCGGATGCTCTTTCGAGGTTTTGTGGTGGTCGCATGTTAAATATCCTGGGAGATCCGATAGTTTGAGCTCAGATACTCTTTCGAGGTTTTGTTGGCGCACATTCCACAAGATGGCCAGGGATGTTGAAGACCTACAGGAGGCTAGGCCTACAACCAACATGAAAAAGGGTTGGCTCTGTAGAACTTCCTATGACGAGAAAAATTGAGAGATAGCCCAGTGATTGAGATGACGAGTACAGCAGCAGTGACGATGATGCTCCATGATCCAACGACGATGATCCAGCTCCAGAATTGAAGACTTGTGGCATATGTATTGATGACCTGTGTCTAGAGAATACCTTCCTAGTTAAGAGGGAGTGTTGATGTATTTGTAACTTCAAAAGATATTCTTCTATGTATTACATTTGTACTTTATTATATTCATGATGGAAATGTATTATTCCTCCAATCAGAAGTCGCCATTTGTATTTGTAAGTGTCGCAACTTATATTTGATGGGTTATTAGACCACCATTGTGGGGTCGGCCCTGCTTGTGTCATGTGAGTGGGTTACTAGGCTTCCTTGGGAAGTCAGCCCAGATAGAATTAAAGGCAGATTAAGTTGTGTATAATTAAAGAGTGAGTGTGTCTCATTCTATTCATTCACTCACTCATCCAACTCGCATTAGTTGAGAGAGGAGTGCGCACAAGTGGAGGAGTAGCTGTTGGTGCCATCTATCTTTTGGGGATTGATCTTTGTGATCTTTGTATTGGAGGTTATTCTATCTCTGAGGAAGTTATAGGGTTTTTCACCTTCTTGGTTTTCCAAGAGAAAACTATGTGTCTCTTGTGTTTATGATTGTTATGTTGTACATGTTATTCTCTTAGTAGGATCCTAGATAATGTTTGAATGAAATTATCGAAAAATTAACATGGACTACGTAAAGTGTCATTACATCAAGCTAAATTTATGACACCTCAATTTTATTTCAAATATAAAATTGTGAATGCATGAGTTTCCATAACAATACCAGGTTTTGGCTTAGAATTTGAACAAAGATAAAAAAAATATATATATTGTTACATTCTTCACGAATGCTAGGAGTTCCCACAACTTTCATTTATCGCTAGTTTCCTTGTGTCATCAAAAAGGAGTTGGACTACGTAAAGTGTCATTATATCAAGCTAAATTTATAACACCTCAATTTTACTTCAAACATAAAATTGTGAATGCATGAGTTTCCATAACAATACCAGGTTTTGGCTTTAGAATTTGAACAAAGATAAATAAATAAAAATATTGTTACATTATTCATGAATGCTAGGATTTGTCAAAAAAAATTATGAGAAAATATTGCCAAATATAAAGTGCATTTGATTCCTTGGTTGAATCAATATTGGCAAATAGATAAAAAAAAATATTGTTACATTATTCATGAATGCTCGGATTTGTAAAAAAATATGAGAAAATATTGCCAAATATAAAGTGCATTTGAATCCTTGGTTGAATCAATATTGGAAAATATAAAGTGCATTTGATTCCTTGTTTGAATTCTCTCATATTTTCACACCAAGAGGAATCTAAAAATTATACAAGGTTAGTTCATAAACATTGACATTGTTACTTGTTATCATAGTCCAACTTTAACATTACATTCAATAAAAAAAATTAAAGATGACAAAACCTATCATAACCCAATTGTGAAACTAGCAATGAAGACAAACATCACTAACTGCTATCCACAAATGCAAGTTGACTCATCACTGCTATTCAAGAAAAACCACACAACCCAAAATAATCCACTAGTGAGCCGTAAGGGGGTAGATTTCCACTCCTACTTATATCTCTCAAAGTTATCAACATAAATATATTCCATAAGAAAACCCAATCCTTGCTGAAAATTGCATTCTCAGCCATTGCAAAATGTCTACATACAGCTTCTAAAGTTACTGGTCTCTGAGATATAAAACCTTTTTCGCCATTCATATAATATCCCTATTCTTTTATATACCTTGCACTTACTATATATCATTTGCATTCTGATTATAGACTGACTAACTTGAATGACACCGATGTTGAAAATACTGAATGCATAGTTACATTCTGATTATAGACTGACCAACTTAAATGATACCGATGTTGAAAATACTGAATGCATAGTAATGTAACAGTTAATCATAAAGAAGTTTATTTCAATTGAGCTTCGATACTATCTGAGCTTTACCTTGGCATATAAAAAAATCATTCTGGTAAACAAAGAAATCATTTTCTAAAAGATTTAAGCAAGCTTTTAATCAGTTAATTCATTTTCAAACTTGGACATGTAAACAGTTTCCTTGTTAGCAGAAACATGTCCTATTGCCAAACTGAAATAAAAGAGTTTAGATGAGCAAGAAACACCTATGTTGGGTGTAAATTTTCAAGCCCTAGGTCACTGCTGTTCTATCTTTCTCTTTAATTAGATAAATCAAATCTAAAATTATTTAACAATAGAAATAAATATTTTTGAACATGCAACAATCGCACAACTAAAAATGAACAATGGAAGCATAAGCACAGTACTCAAGAATTTTGTCCTTCAAATCAAATTATTTAATAATCAAAATTACAAGAACACCCCAGCCTGAGGTTTACAGCCTGCTCAAAATAAACAGTACACTTGCGTAAAAATCTAAAGAATTGCTGTACCATGTATGGCATGGTATCGTACTATCCTAGCAGTGTTCCACCTTGCTGCTCTATCATCTTCCTGCTATCTGCATTCTCTTCTCGTTGGCTTCACTTGTGTGTTAAACTTCTCCTCTCATCTTGTCCTATTTATGCTATGAGATAGATAACTAATCTCCTCAATTCTAGCAACCATCTTCCTTGGTTCTAGCAACTAACTCTTTGATTCTCGCAACCAATCTCAACTATTATTCTTAATCCTAGCAACCACCTTATCTCAACAGTGAAGTGTATGGCTAAACTTATATCAAATCTAACTCACTAGTATTCTAGAATCTCTAGAACATTTCATTTTGATTTCTAAAACTAAAAGATCAAAAGAATTTAAACTCACTTTTATTTATTAAATGAAATTACAAAATGGTATTATTCCCACTATTACTAAGTTGTCACTGAGAAGTATTCTTGAACTTCTTCTTGCAGTATTCTTGAACTTCTTCTCACACGTTCACACCTAACCTATGCAAGAAGCCACCTGTGCCTTATCTCAACAGTGAAGTGTATGGCTAAACTTATATCAAATCTAACTCACTAATATTCTAGAATCTCAAGAACATTTCATTTTGATTTCTAAAACTAAAAGATCAAAAGAATTTAAACTTTCACTTTTATTTATTAAATGAAATTACAAAATGGTATTATTCCCACTATTACTAAGTTGTCACTGAGAAGTATTCTTGAACTTCTTCTCACACGTTCACACCTAACCTATGCAAGAAGCCACCTGTGCAAGAAGCTCTTGCTCAAACAACATTTTTTAACATTGGGAATATACTTTTATACAGATAATAATAATAGTTATAACAGATCTGCAACAATTGAAATCTTTTTAAAGGTCTCACGTATTTATACTCTTCTTTCTTTCCTTGAATCTTTTTAAAGGTCTCGGGTACTTTATACTCTTCTTTCTTTCCTTAAGAGAAACTACCCAGCCCAACTGACTTAGATTTTTTATACTCCTACAAAGTCAGATAGGAAAAATAAAGAAAAAAGTGGGTTCAATATTTAATTTCGGACAAATATTTAGAGCTTAACCATGCCACACTATTTACATCATGCGATTGTGGGCGCAATTTACAATGAAAACAAGCTTGATTGTATTGGGGGTCTGTACAGTAGAGTTTCGAAGGTTTTGCGGACTATTCTGGATGTATGGATTCGCAAATATTTTAACCTTGACAAAATGCATAGACAATTTTGAAAATGATCCTTAACATAAATTTGCTAGATCAGTGGTTACTTTGAGCTCGAATTAAACATTTCTATTTTTTTTGGGCAATCTGTGGAATATCAAGTTTTATGTGGAAAATCTTACCAGGAATTGGAACCAAAACTCATCATTAATAACATTAGTCTTCATTTTCTTCCATATTACAGATATATGCCAGTCCAATAGATTTCTTAGCATTTTTCATCTTTAAACAGTATCTTGAACCTTGTTTGAAATTCATATTGGAACAATATAGAAGTCTAAAAATCCATACTTGTGTATATGGATTGATTTTTTCATATTTCTTGGACAATGGCATTTCTTGGTGCCAGCATTTTTTGGGCATTGGCATTTTCTTAGGATTGAATTCCATGCCTAAAAGTCATCCTCCTGCAAGAGGATACATGTTTATCAAACCCTACAGTAAATGAGATATTAACTTGGATGATTATAAAGGATACATTAGAAACTTAGAAAGTGATTTTTCCCCAAAAATTTAGTTGATATATAAGCTACATTATATCGATACCAGTATGGACCAATGGGATTTCAAAAGTAGATTATTCTTTGCCATGCTATTCTTCACAAAAATCGAACTGACCTAGTGTACAACCCATGCCCTTACCAAAAAGGCCACTAAAATCCCGCTCGTATGGATCACAGTCAATTTGCATGAATAATTAAGCCACCTTTAACGTCGTAGAGTTCTAGAACTTCTCTGCCTTTTTGCTACATGTGGTACCCTTAGAGTATCTTGATAAGGCATGGCTTCATTCAAATCAGGTACATCAGTGTTCAACCCAGAACAATCCCAGTCAGACCCACAGCTTGGACAGACTCTAGCTACCTGCATTTATGAGATTGTATGGTCAAAATGGTTTACTGCATTCATCAAACAAATTTAGCCAGTGACAAACTCCCAACTAGTAATAAATTGAATTAGATATTAAATGAATAAAGGAACAGTAGTGATCAGATCATATGGTTGGGACTTTCCCATAAGGTGAGAACTTGGGTTGTAACAGCCAGAATCAGAGTTATCAGAACTGGAATCAGCAAAGTAACAAACCAGGACCAGACTAGAACCAGCGAAAAAACAAGGTTCAAGAACCAGTCAACTAAAAAAACATAAAATATGAAAAATTTAATACGCACACATCAATGTAAATCCAAACCATTAGACACCAAATATGTAAAGTTTTATTGCGTATATAGCATTTAAGAGTGAATATAGTAAAATGGCACCAATGTGATACATATCTGAAACAAAATACATAAACACGGACTCTAAATAGCCTCTAGAGTCCAAAAAACATCATGCAACAAATACGTACATATCATCCACCATTAGGCCTCTTCTAGTCAACCTATGCACCCATCTTGGCCACTTTCCAACAGAGTGCCCTCTCTCCTTGGTGCCTTTTCAGCGCTGACGTCATCCTAGCCACTAGGCCTGCATGCTTGATAGAGGGGGGACGTTGAGGGTTTTCAGCACAGTTGGGGTTAGATGGGGCATGACGACCCTCCCCCCCCCCCCCCCCGCTGCTCACTCCATCTTTCGGAGTGAAACCATTTGTCCAGTTATAGCTATTTTTATTAGTTTTCGGGTCACCTAGGGGGGGGAATACCCCAGGATACCCACTTTTTAGATTATTCTATATTATTTCATGTTATATTTTTACATTGACATTATATTGGCTTGTCGGCCTGATTATTTTTTAAAAGTGAGTTGAGAAGGCTATAAATAGGCCTCTCCTCACTCATTTGTAAATCATAAACACATTGGATAAAAATTAGTATGTTGCTCTTTTACCCTAATTAGGGCCCTTGGAAAGTGATGCACACCTCTTGATGGTTTCTCTTCTTTGGCTTGTGGATCAATTTTGGATGCTTTTCTAAGGTCTTGCTCATGCATGGTGGATGCTAGGAATTGTTGGAATAACACAAAGCTCAAGTAAGTCTTGTTTTAGTCTTTCTTGGTGAAGGTAGATGAGTTTTGCTTCTTGATGATTGGATGGTGGCCATAGAGTTACATTTTTCTGATTTTGGCCTTCTTGTTTGCCTTCTATCTCCTTTGCCTCGTGGAAAACACTCCCTAAAAGAAGTTTTCCCTAGTTTGGCCTTGCATCTCTAATTTTGCCCTAGATTAGGCTCCCATAATGAACCCTTTGGGTTGTTATAGGATGCCCTAGTTTAGAGTCAAGGAGAAAATCAGTCCAAGAGGGAGGCTCGTCACCTCTCCTCTAGGGCTAGGGTTTAGGGTTTCATCCATTAAAACCCTAGTTTATCAAAATTTATCAAATTCTCTTGCATGTTCATGTGTAATTATTGCATTTCATGTTAATTTAGGTAAAATATTTAGGTTTGCAATGTAATTTAATTTTTGTACTTAATTAGGTCTTATTTATTTGTTTTACTTATTATAAAAATACAAAAATTCTAAAACCTAAAAAAATAATCCTAAACCTCAACCTTAACCTACCCTTACCTTTCTCCCTTAAAAACCTTCGACCTCACTTTACATTCCTCAGCCTTTCCTTTTTACCCCTCGGCCTTCATTTTTCCCTCTCGACCTGCCCTATTCCTCCTCAACCTCCTTTTTCGCTCTCTCATACACCCTCGGTCTGCCTCCTTAGGGCCTCGACCCATCTTTTTCAGACCTCGGCTAGCCTTCCTCCCTTTCCTAACCCTTGCCGCCATCTTCTTAAGGCCTTAGACAGGCCTCAATCTGCCTGCAACCACCCACAATCACCACTGTAGCAGCCTGAAATCTGTCACATAACACACATAAAATAGTGAACAAGGTTAGCAAGAGGATTGAGAGGGGCTTGTGAAGAATAGCACCCAAGCAATTGTTAAGTTAAGGCTGATATAACAGTTCGATTTGCTACTAATTTAAGGATAATTGAGAGCTACAGGATTGTCTTTCTATCAGATCAAGGATAATTACAGTGCTGCTAAGAGCTACAGGAATGCTCCTAATTAGGACTGATATCATCTATTGTTCAAACATTGTGTAATTAGTGTGGCAATATCAGTCACTGACAATTTTAATGGTGAATGCATACCACTTATTGTTGGATTGATTCATTGTATATAACTGATTGATTATACATTATTGGACACTAGTGTACATGCTTATGATGGTTTCATGGCGGTTTGGTAAATGGTTATCTTGTTTATATCCCTATTGAAGGTACTGGTCACTAATACAGTTGCATGGAAGATCTAGATTTTTGTGTCTAAGTGCTTACAGATATAATAAAGGGCTCTCCCCTTGGAAGTCAAGTACTCTCTGAAGAAGTCAAAGGGACGTGACTGAGGTGACATTGGGTCACATCCTTCATATATGCTTACTGGGCCACCCTGCTAGTTTGCCCGGTAACAACCTTAACAAAAATGTACCATTCACTCAAGCAAAATCACTTATTAAGCATGGGAAGCTTTTTCTACCTTATTTTAACACTTGGAATTAATAAGTTTCATCAAAATTGTAGGGTGTTGACTAATGTCCTTGGAGGACCAACTTCAAGATTCAAGGTAGAGGCAAGGGCTAGAGCCTAGAGGAGGGGGTACAGGGTGCTATTGATGAATAAGATCCCAATATAGGCAAGGATTTTGATATGTAATTATTTGTTGTAACATAAAGTTTTTTGGACTCTATAGGCCATTTAGCCTCTTTGTTTATGTATTTTGGGTCAGATATGGATTGCACTTGATGTTTTTTTAATTGTATGCACCCTTGCTATATACATGAGAAACTTTGCATATATGTATATAATGGTTTGGATTCATATTGATGCACATAAATATATATGTTGTTAGATTTATACAATTATAGCAGTATAATTTAATTGCAGATAAACAATAGGATCACTAAAAGAATAACCAAGCACAGAAACAATGAACACAAGAATTTTATCCTGGGAAACCCAACAGGGAGAAAACCCAGAAACCTTCATATAGAGATAATCAGTCCAGAGAACAGAGTACAACTACAATATAGAGAGAAATAGAAAATTTCTCCAAGTGAAAACCCCAAAAATCACTTCTCTAGTTGCAGATGCAAACTTCTCTCTCCTCTAGGCTCTAGTGCGAACTTGCTTGAGTTGAGTGAATGACCAAATGAGGCACAAGACCTCTCTATTTATACACATGAAAAACCGACTTTTTCTCTTCCTGGGCCGACCTAACTTTCCCAAACTGGGCAGACTTGACTAGGGCAGACTGCCCACTGTTTTGGGGCAGTTTACCCACTGGGACGACTTGTCTAACTAACAGGGACAACTTGTCTTTGGGGAAGATAAAATAACATTTAATAATTCTTTTCTTTGTGTGTTTTCACTCCAAGGTTTACATTGATTCTTTCAAGGGTTTTACATGATCAAATACATCAATATCTTCTCCCGTATGAGGTACAACAATAATATAATAAAATGCAATTAGAATAGCTTTTGAAGTTGCACTATTTCCAACATATGTACAGTGAAAATGATTTATATTTCATATGTATTATAATTTATAAATTCATAATTATAAAAATTTAAATATATATATATATAGTACCCACGACGTACCCAAGTCCCTTGTTTCAAAAAGTGGCATTCCCGTACCCACACCCGTCCCTCTACCCAAGTTTCCAGGCAACTTAGAAAAAATATAGATATCTATGTGTGCCACCTTATTGTGTTTTAGAGGTCTACATCTCTCATGCCAAACACCCATGTTCATGTGTCCTGATGTCATGTGTAGGGAATACCAATACTGGGCCAACATCGTATTAATATCCATATATCATCACAGAAAATACTCTATTAGCACATTATCAAACTACAGATTTTGTTGTTTCTAACTTAAAGTGTGAGGACCAACCTTATTAAACACCAATATTACAGACACAAAATTTATTTATGAGATTTATACATTAAAATTAAAAAATATTAAAATTAAAAAAAAAAACTTTCTCATCAGAATTGCTAAATTTAGACACGAATGTAAAAGACTGTAAAAATATTTAAAATCAGAATTTACTAGTTAATCATTTAAAATTCAAACATATCTATAAACATAATCTATTTACATGAAAACCAAGAAACTAAATCAAAAACCAACAGGATAAGAGACATACTTGGCAGACAAATATGGACTTACAGATTGTATGGCAGAGTCTGGCCAATCGCAACAGCAACTCCAAAACCACATGTAGGGAGGACCACTCTCCTCCCAACTAATCCCTCAATCATAGACTGAGAGCCCCCGAGCCCTCACTCAGCAATACCAAGCCAGCCTAACATCATAATCTGAATCATATTCTACCCTCATCCTCCAAACCTCCATACACTAGACTCAAACCACAACTCAATCAAACCCAACAACAAAAGCAACAGACCAAACTCCGCAACTTTCCCACCAGACTCACCACAAGACAAACCCCCAAGGAGCATGAACCAACCTCCCCCTAATTGCCCTCAATTCCTTCGTTTATGCAAGTAAATTAGATAATTAGTTAATTTAGAGGTATTTTTGCATGGATACCAAGTGGCTCCCATGCACCTCACTTTTCCTAATCTCTTTTAATTAACTTAACTAAGATTTATTAGCTAATGTTAATACTTAAGCATCTATTTATTTACTATTTCATTTTCTATTCAAGTTAAATAATATATGCTTTATCAATAAGGCCCTAAGGGGGGTGTTACATACTTCCCCCATTCGGGAAACTTTGCCCGGAAGATAAATTCCCCACAAATATAGGTTCACAACACAGAATAGTATCACAACATAATAAAATACTCATTTAATTAGTATAGTGTATATATATTTAATACTATTGTGAAGATGAAAACTCTTGCGTGTGGCCAGCACACAAGAATTTCCTCCTTCACTAATACATTCAACGCCCTAATTACAACATGCTCTTGTTTAGTTACCTAAGATCTAACATGAAACCATTCATACAAATTATGCATTAACTTCATCATATACTTCATAAACATGACATAGTCAATAAATCAAAACCGACTTAATGAAATAGAAAGACACAACACATCCCCCCCATCCCCCCCAAAACTCCCTCATTCCTTACTCACCCTCTCCCTGAGAATCATACCACCCGAGCACCTCCATAACCCTCCACGCCAACACTCCAGGTGGTCTCGCTTGCCATGGCGGGGGCCCTCTACTATAACCTGTTCGCAAACAGTATAGTAGGCATCGGAAGCTTCACAATTAGCATAATTGCTAAACTGATCTATGGACCTCATCGGCCGCACCAGATTTTGGTCGACTTTTGATATCTATTTTGACCTCATCGGTCGCACCGGATTTTGGTCACATTTGGTTACCTCATCGGTCGCTCCGGATTTTGGACAACCAGGCATCTCGAAAGGTTGACCCTAACTCCCTCCATATCCCTCCAAGGCAACCAACCCCAAGCATCGGAAGTCCTTCTCCATATACCTCCCTCTATGGCTATGGTATCTCAAGCCATGGACTTCCGGTATTAGACCTCATCGACCGCACCGGATTTTGGTCACCTCATCGATCGCACCGGATTTTGGTTGACCGTGCATTGAAACCGTAGTTGGCAAGGTATTACTGAGAGTTTGTCCCCAGCCCATACTCTCTCATTGTTATGGGCTCCCACGAGATCGTGGTTTCTAGAATGACCTGACATTGAAGGCCCTAGAGTGGAATTTCTATAACAATTCCATTCACAATCATATAGTTAGCCATTAATCTTCACAAAAGAAGTCCACATACAATAACTCATTACTTCATATCAACAAAGCAAATGCAACTATTGCATCACCTCATGTGTACTAAGGAATCAAGAACACAAGTTATCATAACCATCTCACATCACCATGAAATGATGTCATCATCATCTGTAATGTCCCCATTCAAATAAGTGCATAGTAAGACAATCCCATCAATCCTACTAGTTTCCTAGGTTGGATGGGCACATGTGGGATGGTAATAAGGAAGCTAATAAATGATATTTAGACATTAGAAGGGTTCAAGCATTTAATAAATATGATGAATAAATAAATTCAAGAGAAATTCTAGGTGGCAAGTGGTTTTGGAGACATATGGAGGTGGTGGGACCCACACTAGCATGATTTTTCAATGCCACATGGCAACTCTCTCTTGCCAATTCGAATTCATGGGAAGGTGAACACTCTTGGGTGAGTTGGTAAGTCATAACACATGGCATTGAGCATCTTAGGTCGAAATGGGATGGAATAGTAACCTCCATGGGAGAGGAAGAGTCAAATTGGAGACTAGTGGACACTTGGGCTAGATTCCCTAGTTTTATGACAACAATAATGAAGCATCTATGACATTTATGACAAAATTCAGACCTGACTTCTTACACCTGACCATTATGACATGTCAGCCCAAAAATAGGCTCAAGGAAGGCGTTCATGGAGTTGGAGGAATCTAAAGAGACTCAAATTCGAATTTGGGAGAAGATGGAAGGTTGGAACTAGGAGACAAGTGGCAAATGAGGAATATTTTCTAAATGGAAAAGTATTGAATCTATTGAGAGGATTTCGACCCCTTGAAGGCTAATGTTGCTTATAAAATGTAGAAATCAAGTATGAGAATGGCTTTTGATGATTTGAGAAAAATTGCATTTATGAAGAGAGAGCTAGTGGATGACTAGTTTCTTGCCTTAGCCAATTTCGAGGGTGAAAGATTCCCATCCAAGTTGGTGTTTGGAGAGGCCACTCAGGTCTTTCATGGTGCTTTAATGGAGTTTGTATTTGCAGGTAGAAGCTACAGGAAGTTTCATGGTTTGGTTTAGTGCAGCACTTTCTCTCCACCGTTTCCAGTTTTGAAGGCATATTCGTGCTCCTTGAGGGAGGGCGTTTTTGGTGAGCACTTGTGCTTCTTGAGAGAGCTTCTCATTATATATTTCTGATTGTAATAGCTTCATATCCTCTGTTATTGATATTCAGAAAGTATCGGGTCGAAATACCCACTGGTTGTATGCAAAACTATTGATTAATGAGCAAACAATGTCCATTTCCCCAATGCATTGATGTATGACACTATAATGTTGATTATTTCGAATGGATGGATGATTCTCTGATATATTTGTGATCAATATACTGCCATGGATGTCTTCTACAAGTTTCATGTACTGTACTTGAGCATTTGAATCATTTTTACTCAGTTTAGTTGTATTGGGAGGTGAAATAGTGCCATTTCCCCAAGGGTCGAATTGGGGGTTTTTGCTGTTGAATGTGAGAGAGTTATAACAGTAGTAAAAATCAATTAATGGAGACCTTAATCACATACTTAACACATTATATACCTCTGTTCATAAATTTGTGGGAGTTTGGAGGCATTTGGAAGGCCATTTGCAGTGTTACCCGGGGGGGATTTGATGCACAAATTACTAGTCAAAATTACATATATTGATCAGAATACAAATCAAGTTTGCAGCAGTATTTGGAGGGCCATAAAACATCCCTGAACCTGATATTCAAGTCTAAATACCATTCATACACTCCTACAGAAGATTTGGGAGCATTTGGGTTGATTTGGAGGTCAAAACAGTAAAACTAGTCAAAGGTCGAAATTGGGAAAAAAAGTGGAAAATTGGGCATTTTAATAAAATTTGAAAAAGGGATATTACATCATCGTTACTAAAAAACAACTGGAACCATCCTCAACATAGGATTGCAAAACAACCATATCAAAACAATATATGTGGATCATAATAAGAGGTAATCCATGAACCAAAATCGTATATAAATATCAACTTCCATGTAACACTTCCCTCATTGACCCTCTCATATCCATCTTCAGAGAAATGTTCAAAATATAGCAAATTATAACAAATGTTGTTTTATAATGCTGAAGAAAACTACATGAACCTCTTATCCCTTGCTGACACTTTCTTCATAACAAACCATATGTTGACAGTTTGTAATACATTTGTGAACATAATTGTACTATCACTCATATCTATATCTTCATTTATATGCCATTATAACAAAGCCATTAAATATCAATTCTACATCACATCCTAGGAAATAAATACGCCATGCATTATATGGGATCCCTTAAAATTATATTAGTAATGACTCTTAGTCATTCTTCATGATGTTCATACTGCTTGTTAATTTAAAAAACTTGCCACTTGAGAGAGACACCCCTCTGTTAGACTTTATTACAATCCCATAATTGTTTTCCTTCATTATTATCTTATAGGTTCCCCCGCTTTACTACCTCTTTATCCTAAGGTCTCTATACCTTCCAAATTCCTTATGCTAACTAAAGATTTTTTGCACTCTACTGTTTGCTGGTTTATGTCAACATTTCGTGGTTTTCATTCCCAGTCGGTTATGCATTGACTGGAAACTACTTAAGAAATTTTCAGTAACAATTAAACACACAATAAAATACACTAACAGGCTGAAAAACACATTTAGCAATCACACCATAAAATGATAAACTCAGAAATTTTTGGCCAAAATCAAGCCCTGGAAAAACCCCCACGGAGAAAACCAGTTAGAGAGAGAGAGAGAGAGTTTCTTATTTCTTCATTAAATCTCAGTACATAAATTTACAGCATAAATTTTAATTATCTCTACTGTGAAATTTCACTTAGCAAACTATCTCGAAATTAGTGCCAAACTGGAACCTCGATTTCTGTGCTTGGGTGCCTCGATTTTTGTGCTGAAAGTACAGTGACTGTACGGTACAGTCCTCCTCAAAAACTGTGCAAAGTACTGTCTCGAAATCTATGCCCAGAAAGTATCTCAAGCTGCATGCAAGCTGTCTCGGTATGTGTGCCCAGATTTACCTCGAAACAAGTGCCCAGAATGTCTCGAAACTTGTGCCAATAATCATTGTTGTACTATCAGACCTCGAGATGTGTGCCACTCCTTGGAATGTGTGCCAAATTAGTTGCCTCGAATTCTGTGCTGTACGAACAACATTAACTGCTGCTGTACATTACCTCGATTTCTGTGCTAATATGGAAGCCTCGAGATGTGTGCCTGTTAAGAAGAAATAATGACTGTCTACAAATCCGTACTGTTCAATAAATGCTCAGCTCTATACCTCGAAGTGCGTGCTAGCTGAAATCTGCATTCAATGCTCCTTGGAATTCGTGCCAATGCCCTAACTCTCTCTTCAGCTCTTCTCTCTTCTCAAGAATGTCAAAAGTGAATGGGTTTGACTCCCTCAACCCTAAGTGGGAATCTAATCCAACGGTGGAGAAAGATCCAATCTAATGGCTAAGATTCAATGAGAGTAAAAATCACATTTATTTAAATCACTTCAATAAATTTCACTCACCCACTTAAATTTATCAAAAAGTGACTTTAACTTTATAAAGTCTCATTAAGTAGCTTTTAATGTGAGGGTCACCTTTTTCCCCCTTCTAAGTGACTTAGGCAAAAAGTCACTTGGGGAACACTTCCCTAGGTACAAAAACTAACACTCCCTCTTACCGAGGAAGGTGTTCCGCACCAGTCCCAACTTATCTCTGAAGAAGACAAACTTCCCCCTCCCCAAAGACTTCGTCAGGACATCTGCAACCTGCTCATCAGTGGATATATACTGTAGCTCAACTACCCCTCTCTGAACGTAGTCCCGAATGAAGTGGTACCTGATCTCAATGTGCTTCGACCTGTCATGGAATACCAGATTCTCAGAAAGCTGAATGCAAATCTGATTGTCGCAATAAATCACCGTAGGTCTCAGCTGCTGATCAAATAAATCTACCAATAACTTACAAAGCCACAATGCTTCGCAAGTCGCCTGACTGGCTGCCATATACTCAGCCTCAGCAGAACTCAATGCAACGGACTTCTGTTTCCTGCTGAACCACGACACTGCTGCCGAGCCCAAGCTGAAACAGCAACCGGAAGTGCTCTTCCGGTCCCTCACACAACCTGCCCAATATGAATCTGTGAACCCAACCAAGCTGACTCCACCCGAACCCCTGTAGTCTAGACCATAATCCATTGTCCCTACTAGGTATCTCAAGATGTGCTTTCCGACCATCCAATGCACACTCCTAGGCTACACCATGAACTGGCTAAGAGTGTTGACCGCAAAGCACAAGTCTGCTTGGTGTTGACCAGATACATCAACGATCCGATGAGTTGACGATATAGTGTGGGATCCACCAACTTACCCTCTGAAGCATGACGTTGCTTCAAGTTGGTGATCATAGGTGTAGACATAGGCCTGCAATCCTCCACCCGATAACTCTTCAGAATCTCCGCTGCATACTTCCCCTATCCTAGGAAAATATGTCCAGGGTCCTGCCAAACCTCCATCCCCAAATAGTAATGCATCAGCCCAATATCAGTCATCTCATACTCAGCTGCAAGATCTCTCTTGCACTGTGCAATAAGACGCTCATCTCCGATGATAAATAAGTCATCAACATATAACAGATGAATGAGTGGATCTCCACCAACCACAATGTAGTATAGGTTGGGATCAGCCTCACTCTTCTGAAATCCCATCGAAGTCAAATATGCATCGATCCTGGAGTACCAAGCTCTAGGAGCTTGCTTCAGACCGTACAAGGCTTTCCTAAGCCTGCACACATGAGAATCTCTCCCATCTATCTCAAATCCCTGTGGCTGCTCCAAATACACCTCCTCCTGCAGAAGACCATTGAGAAACGCGGTCTTCACATCCATCTGGTGGATCTTCCAACCCATCTCTGCTGCTATAGATATCACTGCCCTGATAGAGGAATACCGAGCAACTGGAGAAAATGTCTCATCATAGTCAACTCCCTCAACCTGTGAGAACCCCCTAGCCACATATCGAGCTTTGAATTTCTACACACTACCATCTGCAGCATGCTTGATCTTGTAAAGCCACTTGGAAGTCACAACTGACTTCCCTTCAAGTCTCGACACAATCTCCCAAGCATCATTCTGCATGATGGAATGGTACTCTTCCATCATGGCATCTCTCATTCTTCATGATGGAATGGTACTCTTCCATCATGGCATCTCTCCATACCTGATGCTGAGAAGCCTCCTCAAAGGTAGAAGGCGCAGAGTCACGAAGACTCGCAACAAGGGCCATCCCATATCTGTCTGGCTCAACCACTGATCTGATCGCCTCCTGAGGTCTACCAAATGCTTCTGCTTCCTTCAAGGTGTCCTGAAGCCACTTAGGCTTCTTCTTCCTTGAAGGCTCCTCCCAAACTGGTGTATCCTCATCTGAGGAAGTGCCAGAAGCAGAAGGTCTAACACCCCGAGGACCTGTAGCTGATGAACTAGTCCCTGAGGACCCTGTAACCATGAGCCTGAAACCTGTGATCCTGAACCTGTGCCTGTCCCTGAACCTGTCCCTGAAGTACCTGTAATCTGAACCACTAATCCTGTAGAAGCTGTGCCTGTACCCTGTGATCCAGTCACCCCAGAAACCTGCGGACCTGAAACCTGTATCGAAGAACCCTGTATCAACTGAGGTGTGGGAGCTAGTGGCTCCCCCTGCTCCATCTCTCTCGACTTCCTGAAGGCCCTCTCCTCATCAAACTTCACTTCCCGCCTAACTACAACTCTCCTCTGGCCAGGAATGTAAAGTCGATATGCCTTCGAAGTCTCATCGTAACCCACAAAGATACCTCTCTTTGCAGTGGGCTCGAACTTCGTCCTCTTCTCGAAAGGGACGTGAGAGTAAGTCAGAGAGCCAAATATCCGAAAATGGCTCACCTCAGGCTTCTTGCCTAAATACATCTCCTCTGGAGTCATCCTCCCCAAAGCACGGTGAGGACTCCTGTTCTGCAGATACACTACAGTGTTGCAAGCCTCTGCCCATAGAAAGAACGGTAACCCCTGATCATGAAGCATGGCTCTCGCTGCTCCAACGATCGACCTGTTCTTTCTCTCTGCTACTCCATTCTGCTCAAGAGTGTAGGGAACTGTCAACTGTCGTTGTATACCCTCCTGCTTGCAGAAAGCATTGAACTCCTTGGAGGTATACTCACCCCATTATCTGATCTCAACATCCTGATCTTCCTCCCCGTCTGCTTCTCCACAAGGGCTTTGAACCCTTGGAAGACACTCAATACAAGTGGGGACTTCTTGTTCCTCAAGAAGTAGATCCAGGTCTTCCTGGAGTAGTCATCAATGAAGCTAATATAGTACTCGTGACCAGTCAAAGATACTGAGGACATAGGACCGCAAATGTTAGAATGAATCAAGTCAAGCACTCCTGCTGCTCTCGTGTCACTGCTAAGAAAAGCAGTCTTGGTGTACTTTCCCAAAGCACACCCTCTGCACACATCACTCTGCTCAGCGTCGAACTCAGGTAAACCTGTGACCATGCTCCTCAACAATCTCAGAGCGGGGTGATGTAAATGGGCCATCCTCCTATGCCATAACTCACATAGCTCACTGCTGCTACTGCTGTGTGCTAGAGCATGCTGCGGCTGAAACAATAACTTGTACAGTCGTCCACATCTAACTCCAATATCCATGGGGGTAGATACACCTGTGGTCTTGGGAAACACCTGCACTCTCCCATCTGAGAAACACACCCCAAGACCCCTGTCCTCAATAGTGGAAACTGAAACAAGGTTCTTTTTCAGCCCAGGGACGTACAACACATCCCTCAAAGTCATGGGACTCATGGACTCCCTCTCGAATGTAATGGTCCCCTAACCAACTGCCCTAACAATGGTGTTGTCACCAAGTACCACCTCCACATCTCTAGCTGTCCGTGATAGCTCGGAGAAGAATTCCCAAGTACATGTCATGTGTCTCGAGGCTCCGCTGTCAATGTACCACGTACCAGTGGTGGATGGACCTGTCTGATGCCCTGTCAACAATGAATGCTCACTCTCCATATCCATGTCTGTGCTGGTGGCTAAGGAGACTCTCTCTCTCTCAATCTGTCCAGCATATAGGGAAAACTCCCTCTAAAACCTATCACCAAAATCATCAACCTCTACTGAGGCTGCTGTCTGCTGCCCCTGTCCCTTCTTCTTCTTCTTGCTTGGACACTGTGATGCATAGTGCCCAAACGCCTAACAACAATAGCACTTGATTTTACTCAAGTCCTTCTTCTGTCCACCCTGCGGTTGCTGCTGCTGCTGCCTCTTGGCCCCATTCTTCTTGGGACCCTTCTTCTTACCATTGGCTGTCAGTGCCACGTTCTCCTCATCTGCCCCACCATTTGATGAACTGCCCTGTACGAGACCTCTCCTGGTCTCCTCCTGCACAAAGTCATCCCACAATCTCTCCCAAGAAGGTAGGTTCTCTCTACCCACTATGGCCTGCACAAATACACTCCAGGACTTTGAAGCCCCGTTCACTGCTGTGCGTACTAGCTCAGTAGGAAATACCACTTCACCAACCGCTGCCAGTTCATCCCGAACTGCAGAAACCCTAGTGAGGTAAGCTGTGACTCCCTCTCCTCCATTCATCTTGATACTCTTGAGTTTCTCCTTGAGAACCATCTTTCTGTTCTCATTGGAACTCTCATACAAGCTGGTCAAGGCACTCCACATCTCATGTGCCCTGGTCTTCCCGGAAATGTGAGGGATTATGTGGTCTTTTACTGCATCAAGGATAATCCTCTTAGCCTTACAGTCCTTCTTGTTGAAGGCTGAAAGTGTTGTTGCATCAGTGGCATCAGGAATGGTAACCGGGTTAGCTGTAGTATTTCTCACCACCTCCACCCATAGCTCATTCTCCTCCAATATCAATAAAATTCTGGCCTTCCAAGGCACAAAATTTTATGTCCCATTCAGCCTATCCTCAATTCTTAGACCTGTAGCCATCTGAACACCAACCCAACAGAATGTTGCCCACTAACAGAAGATAAAAAAATACTGAAGTTTCTGAGATCTGAAAATTTCTGTGTGTCTGCAAACTATCACTGTTTTCTGCCCCCTTGCTCTGATACCATGAAGATTTTCTGCACTCTACTGTTTGCTGGTTTATGTCAACATTTCGTGGTTTTCATTCCCAGTCGGTTATGCATTGACTGGAAACTACTTAAGAAATTTTCAGTAACAATTAAACACACAGTAAAATACACTAACAGGCTGAAAAACACATTTAGCAATCACACCATAAAATGATAGACTGAGAAATTTTTGGCCAAAATCAAGCCCTGGAAAAACCCCCACGGGGAAAACCAGAGAGAGCGAGAGAGAGAGTTTCTTATTTCTTCATTAAAGCTTAGTACATCAATTTACAGCAGAAATTTTACTTATCTCTACTGTGAAATTTCACTCAGCAAACTATCTCGAAATCAGTGCCAAACTGGAACCTCGATTTCTGTGCTTGAGTGCCTCGATTTCTGTGCTGAAAGTACAGTGACTGTACGGTACAGTCCTCCTCGAAAACTGTGTAGAGTACTGTCTCGAAATCTGTGCCCAGAAAGTATCTCGAGCTACATGCAAGCTGTCTCGGTATGTGTGCCTAGATTTACCTCGAAACAAGTGCCCAGAATGTCTCGAAACTTGTGCCAATAATCACTGTTGTACTATCAGACCTCGAGATGTGTGCCACTCCTCGAAATGTGTGCCAAATCAGTTGCCTCGAATTCTATGTTGTACGAACAGCATTAACTGCTATTGTACATTACCTCGATTTCTGTGCTAATATGGCAGCCTCGAGATGTGTGCCTGTTAAGAAGAAATAATGACTGTCTACAACTCCGTACTGTTCAATAAATGCTCAGCTCTATACCTCGAAGTGCGTGCTAGCTGAAATCTGCATTCAATGCTCCTTGGAATTCGTGCCAATGCCCTAGCTCTCTCTTCAGCTCTTCTCTCTTCTCAAGAATGTCAAAAGTGAATGGGTTTGCCTCCTTCGACCCTTTTTGTCTAAACCCTAAGTGGGAATCTAATCCAACGGTGGAGAAAGATCCAATCCAATGGCTAAGATTCAATGAGAGTAAAAATCACATTTATTTAAATCACTTAAATAAATTTCACTCACCCACTTAAATTTATCAAAAAATGGCTAACTTTATAAAATCTTATTAAGTAGCTTTTAATGTGAGGGTCACCTTTTTCCCCCTTCCAAGTGACTTAGGCAAAAAGTCACTTGGGGAACACTTCCCTAGGTACAAAAACTAACACTAACCAATATCCTCATCCTAATCGTTTAAGTCCAACGAGTTTGATTATGAGCGTTGTGTTCTTGGCAAGGATTTAGGATGTGACACCTGACAATAATCATGGTTCAATTTGATCTTAGTCAAAGTTCATTAGGCGTGAATTAGATGGTTCAATAGCACCCAATGGTTGTATCAGTGCCTTCTTTTGGGAAGTCGAGACCCTTATCTTCGTAATATTGCGATATTCATATGGTATTCAAACTCTTAGCGGTAAGAGCTTGTAACCTATTACGTATGTTTTGTAATAAGCAACTATTAGTATCGTAGTTACCTAATTTGATTCGAGTGGAATTGAACCACCTTATATCCATGATAGGTGGCGTTAAATACTTCTATTCATTGAAGTAGAAGTATGTAATGCCCAGTTTACTGCAGGATACCTCACCCCCTTATTATGTTTATTTATTTATTTGCACTATCAAATACAATTGCCAATTTTACATGTGTATAGGTATCATGTTTGATAATAATTTATACTCATTGTTTTATATTTGTTATCTACTTTTAAATGATGCTAAAAGGCTTTTCACATTTTATTTATGAGTAACCAAAATTTGTAGTAGTAGGAAGGGTCTTAAAATTTCCAAGAAAGTTACATGAATGTATTCTAGAAGAAAATTCTTTTATAAACGATGATGAATCCCCTCGCTCTTCTCGTAGGTATTCACACCATAGTGTAATCCTCTCAACAAATTATTTCCTATTATGTTGAAAATATTGCATTCTTTTAAGTTTAAATCCAATATATAATGTATCAAGGGAACTGTCGCCAGAAAATCACTATGCTTTAAAACACATGTTATATCTTTTTATCTTCTTCAATGTTATCAGAACCGGACCGGTGGTCGAATGGCCGACCCCGAGACTCGGACCCGGACTGGAACTGGACAAAAACCGGGAAAAAAAGCGCATCAAAAAACCGGTTGAGAAAAAGTACATAAAATATTCATATTTTCAAAAAATAAATATATATTCATGTGCATCCATGTGAATTCAAACATTTATACACAAATATGCAAAGTTTCTCATGTATATAGCAAGTAAGAGTGTATAAAACCAAAATTCCGTTGTGCCACGACCCACAACTAAGATTTGATTCCAGACTCTCGAACACCCTGCTGCCCTGACTCCGTAATTCGTATGCTCAGCCCAGAAAAATCCAAAGATGATTGTGAATCGTGATTGCAATTGAGGGTCCCCGTGTCAATATATAGTGATTGTATGGTAATTAGGTTAGCGGATGTGGCCGACGTGCCCAAATATTTTGGTTTTTTAATTAAAAAAAATTCAAAACATAGGTTTTTTGCCCTAGAAAGACCCAGTATGAAACTGGCAAGTTCCGTACGGAACTCGGCCGGTTTGAGAAAATAGGTCGGTTTCGTACGGAACCGAGCGGTTCCTAGTGGAAACCGGCCGATTCCATACGGAACCGGTCAAAAACGGGCTGAATCAAACGGTTGGACCGGAAAACCCTTGGAACCGGTTGGACCGACTGGTTTTGTCGGTTTTGTTTGGATCAGTTTTTATAACACTGATCTTCTTTATGAGTACAACAGTGAATTGATACGAGTATCATGGGGAATTGATTCAAAATCCTTCAAATGAGAGTCCACATTTGAGCATGCCTACTTTGGAATAATACTAGGATATGTTATTATGTTGAATGGTGAAAGATGATCAAACTAAGCTATGAAAGATTTGATATTATTCCTTGAAGTATAGGTAAATACTACATAACTAAATAATAAATTTATAATTAAAAAAGAAAAGAACATATATATATATATGTCAATTCAAATTAACTAAACAATTTTGGATCACATTATGTTCACTTAGAAGAACATGTAGGTTTAACTAATGTCACTAAAGTCCTTCAAGTTATTAAAAGGTGATATTTTTCCCCTTTTTTCTTTTTTGTTGCTTGCAGTACTCTAGTTGCATGAAGTCCCTCGAGTTAGTGTCATTCGTTATGACTAGTACTTATGTGACTTCCACAAAGTTACTACACTTTATAACTAGTATATATGTGACTTCCATTTTGATCCATAAGGTTTTTATGTTGGATCCAAATTAATTAATATATATATATATATATATTAAGTTTGCACTCATTGTTTATAACCCACATCACAAAAGAATGATGACATGTCGTCTAATTATCCATCCTAAATTTAAATTTTACAAAAGTGATAAAAACCTAAAACGACACAAATAATAATAAATATAATCATTCTAGCAATCAACCATTATATTAATAAAAGTGCTAAGCAATTAGATGAGGCTAGTAAACAAATCAAAAGCTATACATAATGCTCAATCGCTCCTCAAAGCCAATGCATGTTTAGCAAAGCCAATGCATGTTTGAAAGTGATCACAATTTAGAGAAGAGTCATGAACCATAGTCTCAATTTCAAATTATGTTCTAGTCATATAGTTTTCAAAGGATGATACACTTATATAATTTAGTTTTTGTTATTGCTTACTTTTTGAATAGCGTATGATATGAACCATTTTTTTTTATAGAAATAATATAATATAATCCAACTTACAAAATAAATACAAAGATACATTTGGGTGGTTGTTTTTATTGATATAATATTTTTTTTCTTATTTATTTAAATAATTTTCTTTCTTATTTATTTAAATAATGAAATACCAACATTACATATTTTATTAAATAATGTTAAATAAAAGAATATATAACCAATCCCTTTAAAAATAAATAAATTTTTTTATTAAAAATCCAACACCTTTATGTTTAATAAACAATAATTGAAAAAAAAACTTTAATTAAATGATTTTTTACATTAATAGCGAATATACAATCTGTAATGTCCTCTTTTGCTTAAGCACTGAGGACCATCCCGCTAACCTATATGATTCCCCATAGGACACACTTCTCTCTTGGAGGACGATTTGGCTTGTCTCCTTATTTATCCAGTATAATCTCCGCATGCGGGGATCATCCTCATCGACTACAACAGATCTATATACTGGTATGTGCATGCACTGATTCCTCCTACTTTCTAGCATTTCAGTATTATCTAGGTTACAGATCTACATGCAACTGCATGCATGCATGCAGAGATCAAGGTTTATATTGAGACATAAGCCTTCTAGCCATCTACAGTATAACAAAAAAGAAAAAATATCAGTTTGGGATATTACAGTGGTATCAGAGCATGTTCCTTGCCAGCTGTGGGCATGCAAAATTGTAAATGAATTCAGAAGACCCATACAACATTACTTACCGGAGACAGAGGTTTAGAAACAGTGATAGAGGAGAAGAAGAGTTAGAGGACATAGAGTTGGGGGATAAAGAGTATCAGTTTGGAAAAGGCAAAGAAACAATGGCTGATGATGATAAAATAGCTTTCAATAGTCTCATATCAGCCATAAAAGAACTCACTACTGGACAAAAAGAAATGATGAGTACCTTCAGACAAATGACAGAGAAGAATGGGGCCACCCCACACAGCCCTGTATTTCCCAATAGTGATAGGGTATCCACCAGTAGTGGTGGGAAACACAGTAGTAGTGGGGAACACTTACATACCAACATGCAGAGACATCCCCATATATACAGCAAGCCATCCCGACCTACCATGCCTCACTTCATATTTTGACTTTACACAGAGACTCATTGAGCGATTTGACCGGAAGGACCCCGAGGTGCATTTTAGAGAGTTGGCACAGCTCAAGCAGACGGGTAGTGCAGATGCATTCATTTCAGAGTTTCAGAGGGTGGCAGTCATGGTGACAGATATTTCAGAGAGCAGATTGATTATGCTATTTACTGAGGCTCTCACTAAGCCCTTACGTGGATGGGTCAAATCCTATAGACCCACCACCCTAGCCGATGCCATCAGTCGGACTAGAGATTTACAGGATGCAGTACCCAAGAATAGATTTCCTCCCAGAACTAATTTCCCTATCAAAGAAAAAGAGAAGAAACCCTTCAAGAAAGAGTGACCCAATAAAGAATGGATGGATAAAGATACTCGCCAGGACCTTAGAAGAAAAAAGTTATGTTTCACTTGTCATGACCCATGGGAGCCAGGTCACAGATGTTCAGGGAAGGGAAAGGCCTACTATATAGAGGCATATTCAAACAGTGGGGAGGATGAGGATTATCAGGATCAAGAGCAGGGAGCGACACCAGAGACAGTTGATGAGGGACAGCCCTCAAGAGGTACTATTGCTACCATGACAGGGGTCCCTAGATTCCACACTCTCCGGATCAGGGGTACCATACAGGGCCACAGAGTGGGAGTGCTGATAGATGGTGGGGCATCCCACAATTTTATTGATGCTGCATGGTTAAAAGGAAAGGAATCCAGACCGAGGGTTTTGATGGATTTTCAATAGCTGTAATAGGTCACACCATGGAGTGTAGTCAGAGAATTCCCAAACTAAAAGTGACAATGGGGAATTACACTGTGATAGAGACATTCTATGTGGTAGATGTACCTGACATGAATGTGGTATTAGGAGTTCAGTGGCAGTATTCCATAGGGAAGTATTCCACGAACTACCAAACCATGGAGATGGAGTTCAACGGGGCAGAGGGACAGAAGGTAGTATTGAGAGGGATGAATACCTACCCTCCCACAGCAGTGACATCACACAGGATGGAGGCAGTACTCCGATGGGAAGATATTGAGTGGGCTGCAGAGTGCACGGTTACCTTCAGGAAACCACTAGATAAAGCCACACAGCATCCAGCAAATATAGAGGCTTTATTGCAAAAGCACAAGGCAGTATTCGGAGACCTTCCAGCAGGTCAACCGCCAGATAGGGGATTTGAGCACATTATTGAATTAGAGGAGGGGACTCAAGCAATTATCACCACTCCTTACAGACATCCCAAGAGGTACAAAGATGAGATAGAGAGTGCCATCAAAGAATTGCTCAAGCTAGGGTACATTAAACCTAGCTCCAATCCATTTGCATCTTCAGTAGCGCTAGTGAAGAAAAAAGATGGGACCTTACGCATGTGCATCGACTACAGGGCACTCAACAAGAAGACCATAAAAAACAGGTATCCCATCCCCAGGATTGATGAGTTGATGGATGAACTACAGGGGGCAAAGTACTTTTCCAAGATTGACCTTCGCTCAGGTTACCATCGGATTCGGGTTAGGGAACAAGATGTTCCAAAGACCGTTTTTCATTGCCACTATGGACATTATGAGTTTCTAGTGATGCCATTTGGGCTCACTAATGCACCAGCTACCTTCCAGTCATGCATGAACAACATCTTCAAGGAACAGTTACGCAAGCATCTTTTGGTATTCTTCGACGACATATTGATATATAGCAGAACTTGGGAAGAACATTTGAGACATCTTGATGAGGTACTTGGCATTTTACAGGAGCAGTCACTATATGCCAAGATCTCCAAGTGTGAGTTCGACATGCAGGAAATGTTATATTTAGGGCATGAGATAGGGGCCAATGGGGTCCAGGTGCATCTAGAGAAGATTCGAGCCATATTGGATTGGCCTACACCTAAAAATGTGACAGAACTGAAGGGCTTTTTGGGACTTTGCACCTACTACAGGAGGTATGTCAGTGGATTCTCTCAGATGACTGCACCCCTCACAGATCTTACCAAGAAGGGGGCATTCAATTGGTCGGAGACGGCACAGTAGACATTCGAGAAAATGAAAAAGGTGATGAGTTCATGCCCAGTATTAGCTCTACTTGACTTTTCTCAACCCTTTGTGTTAGAATGTGATGCTTCTGGAGAGGGAATTGGGAAAGTATTGATACAGAACAACCACCCCATTGCATTTGAGAGCAGGAAGCTCAAGGGCTATGAGCGCCACTATTTGATATATGACAAAGAGATGTTAGCCATTCTTCATGCGCTAACCAAGTTCAGGTAGTACTTAGTGGGTGGCAGATTCAAAGTTAAGATAGATCATAACAGTTTGAAATACTTCCTAAAGCAAAAAGAGTTAAACGAGAGGCAACAAAAATGGGTGAGCAAAATTCAGGCCTATGACTTCGAGATTGAGTACGTGAAGGGAAAGAACAATGTAGTGGCCAATGCACTTTCTATACGACTAGCTACTTTATCCCTTATGAGCATCTCATCATATTGGAGATCTCATCTTTTGGTTGAGTACTCGAAAGATAAGTTTGCTTGCGAGCTATTGGATGGACATATCCAGTATGACAGGTACCGGGTTATTGATGATATCATATACTACAAGAACAGAATCTTCTTAGTTCCAGAGTCTTCCCTCAAGAAGAAGGTTTTACAGGCATCGCATGATTCACCTTTAGCAGGGCATAAGTGGTTTCTCAAGACCTACAGACAGATTAGAGAGAGGTTCTCATGGAAGGGCCTCAAGAATGATGTGATAAAACATGTGAGAGAGTGCAGCATGTGCCAGCAGAATAAAATAGAGCACACCCACCCGGCTGGTTTATTACAACCCTTTCCTATTCCCGAGCAGAAGTGGGAGAGCATCTCCATGGACTTCATTACAGGATTGCCCAAGGTTCAGGGTAGAGACTGCTTGTACGTAGTGGTGGACAGGTTGACCAAGTTCGCTCACTTCTTTGCCATTCCTTCAAATTATTCAGCAGCACAGGTGGCGGAACTATTCTTCAGAGGGGTATTCAGACTCCACGGGTTACCCAAGACCATTGTCAATGATAGAGATAGCAAATTCACGGGAGCCTTTTGGCAAGAGCTCTTCAGATTGGTGGGAACCAAGTTAGCTATGAGCACGAGTTATCATCCACAGAACGATGGACAGACTGAGATAGTGAACAAGTGGATTGAGGGGTATTTGAGGAATTATGTATAGGGCAACAGAAGACATGGATCAGGTGGCTACACTTAGGTGAGAATTGCTACAATACCACCCATCATATGACCATTGGGATGACTCCTTTCCGAGCCCTATACAGATACGAAGCCTTTACTTTTGCAGATCTGGTATTTGGTGATAGCAGGGCCCCCAAGGCCAAAGAGTGGATTCAGGAGAGTCAAGCCATCCTTAGCATACTCAGGAAGAACATACAGGCTTCTCAGAATCAGCAAAAGATATATGCAGACAGGCACAGGTTTGAGCGTAGTTTTGCGGTAGGAGGCCTCGCTTATTTACGCCTCCAACCTTACTGACAGTCATCTCTAAAAAAGAAAGGAGCGAAAAAACGCAATCCTCGCTTCTATGGTCCATGCAAGATAATTCGGAAGGTCGAAGAGGTAGCATATTAGCTAGAACTACCCCCAGAGAGCAAGATTCACAACGTATTTCATGTCTCCAACCTCAAGAAGGCAGTCGATCAGCAGATTGTTACATATTCCGAGCTACACCCATTGATGACAAGGGGCAATTGATTCTAATTCTTGAGCGCATCCTGGAGGTGCGAGAGCGGAAACTGAGGAACAGAATCATCAGAGACTATTTGGTTCAGTGGAGAGATTTGCCTATAGAGGATGCCACTTGGGAGGGAGAACAGGTATTACAGCACCCAGCTTTACAGTTGCTTGAGGACAAGCAAATTCGAGCGGGGAGGACTGTAATGTCCCCTTCTGCTTAAGCACTGAGGACCATCCCGCTAACCTATATGATTCCCCATAGGTTCGAGCGGGCACTGACAGTCAGGGGATCAACTGTGGACTTATGCCATATCAGAATATCTAGGGCATAGATATTATATCATCAGTAGGTAGACAGGTGCCACCTGAGCCAAAGGCCACCTGCATGCATGACATCGGAGCATTATTTCATGATGCATGCACCTGATTGAGTCTCCAAGCACCTGCATGCAAATCAACTGCGAATTAGAAGAGAAAGTAACCTAATTAGGTCAAAAAATAGGTTTTTGGCAGTTGAATGTTATAAAAGAAAGGTAAAGTGGATGGAGAAGACACGCTTATTGATTATTGATTTGTGATTTGTGATCTCGATTTGGAGAGCTCAGCGAGCGAAGTTGGGGTTGAGGCTTGTACTCAGCTAACTGGTGTATTTCGGTAGCAAAATCTATCTGCCCTAGTTCATCATCAGGTTGGATCATCCAGATTCAGCATTGTTCTTCATCAAGTATTATCATCATTCAGTTTCAGCAGAGTTGTCTTTTATATCATATTGTGTGCTTGCTCTCCCTTGCATGGGCGCATTCTCCAGATAGTCTTCCATTCATTTTTCAGTCTACAGAGGGCAGAATTGTTGCATGCTGCTTCTATTCTTCTCAGAGCATCATTATTACCCTTCACCTGGAAGGAGGACCTCTCAGCTTGGCTCTCAAGCTATTTCTCAGCATATCACTCCTCAGAAGGACATCTTTATCTATTGGGGCGAGTTTCCTTACGAGGATCTACACGTTTTGGGCATTGGAGCCATCAGAGTTCATGGATGCAGTCCCCATCATCTCCAAAAGGGCACCATAACCCTAGTACACCTCATCAGGACATTCATCAGCAGAGTATTTATTATTGTGGAGCATTCTGAGCTTTGAGGAGGGCGCACTTCTCTCTTGGAGGACGATTTGGCTTGTCTCCTTATTTATCCAGTATAATCTCCGCATGCGGGGATCATCCTCATCGACTACAGCAGATCTATATACTGGTATGTGCATGCATTAATTCCTCCTACTTTCTAGCATTTCAGTATTATCTAGGTTACAGATCTGCATGCAACTGCATGCATGCAGAGATCAAGGTTTACTTTCATATTCTATTGAGACATAAGCCTTCTAGCCATCCACAGTACAACAAAAAAGAAAAAATATCAGTTTGGGATATTACACAATCATTAAGTGTTCGTTCTTATAAAATAATTGTCCCCTTGACAATGAAATCATTTTAAATTTATAAATTAGGACACTAAGAATTAGAGAAGAGTCCCACGTTGCAACTTGCAACATAGTCTCCATCCAATTATCGAAATTGAGACAGACACAACATCTAAAACCAAGGGCTCCTTAAACGTGTTGTCCTCGCGTGGCAATAATACAAACAAAAGAAACAAATGTAATAATTGAAGCAGGAAAAATTGACTTAAAAAAATGCAAAATTCTCACGTCTTCCCCGACAACCAAACTCAAAGAAGCCCTTCGGAAGCCAAGGTGGAAGCCTTGCCAAAATTAGTGGAAGGAGTTCTTGGGAGATTCAAAAACGCCTGGATGCAGGCTTACAGATTCTTCAAATAGGCCCGAAAACAGCATGGTTACGCACACAGCTTAAGGCCTAACATATTATCATCGATTCTCTGGGAAAGTTTAGGCAGTACAGACTCATGTGGACAGTCATTAATTCAATGTAAATCAAGGGGGGTGGGATTTGGCGAAGGAAACCTTTGCTATAATAATGCAAAGGTACAAGAGGGCAGAGAACTCAAGATGCCGTTTACACCTTCGATATCATGAAGAAATCAATCCCAAATTTTCCTGAGTGGTCTGGCCCCATAATTATGATAATTCTAGAACTCCTATGTGCATGGGCATATTTGATGTACCCCAATAGTAATAACAACACAACAAAATTAATACTGGTGGTAACGATCAGTAGCAGGCATAGCAATTCTCAGGATCGGTAGATATTATTACTCTTCATCAATAAAACCAATAATTAATCAATATCAGAAACATTGATTTCTCTTCCTCCTAAATATCTGAACACTACGTAAAATAAAACCCCCAATACACTCAGCGTAGGTGCTGCCCATAAAGGGTCTGCCGCTGGTATTAATTGTGACCCCTTGAACAGTGGACTCTACCTTATATGAAAGGTCTGTAATCTTACATTATCCCCTGCACAGATGTAGATGTTGTCAGACATTCAATGGATGGAGAGAAATGTGCAGAGAATGCTTCAGATTGTGAAGAGAAATGTGCAGAGAAAAGGATTTGAATCCCGCGAGGACGGTGCCTCCAGCGGACACAGGATTGGAGAGTTCATGTTTGGCTCCGAAAGGCTTTCTGTCAGACTAGCTTGTCCCTTTCCATAGAGTTGCGGAGACCAAACTTATTCTTAGCGATGGGTTATGTGAATTACTCTTATTAGTTCTAGAGACAAAACAGATAACCTAATCTTTTCTATTAGAGATTCCATTATTATATGAAAAATGGTGCACTTGGGATTCTGGGAATGATCAATGTATTTTAAAACTGAATAGTGAGAACATAATGTACGACGGTTGAGTTAAAAGTATGAGATCGTATATATTATTTGTATATTGTAGAATACATGTACTTCGTCTGATGATTTTTTATTCGAATTTTTTTTTAATTGAATATAATATCTATGAACTATTTTTGTATCGTTTAGAATTCGAGCTTGGTAACTGTGCATTATTCCCATTTATACTTTGAGTTTGAAAACTTTGGGATCGCAGGATTCTCTTGGTTGTGCCAGTTCTACAATAAAGTTTCTCGCAGGGATAAATGACCACTTATTTATTAGAAATTAAAATCCGAAAATGAAAATGATCTAAAATGAAATTCAAGACTGACATGCTAAATATCGAATTCATCACAAATTGGCTTATACATATTTCTATCACCTTTGTAAGGTGAAGTTTGCCAGAATTTGTGATTTTCTTCCATATTTGATGCCTGCCGCATAACGTGCATGGTGTACACCAGGAAGAGGCCCACATCACCCATGCTGGCACTCTGCACAAGGCAAAGGTTAATGCGACACGAGAATGGCCTGGTAGGCGGTAGGAGATTCGACGACATGGAGACTAACAATGGCAGTGGAGTCATATGTTGAGCTTGGCAGAAAACACGTGGGGCAAAACTCATAGAATTTTATCTGGTAGAAACTTTATATGTATAGAACTTTTGCCCAAGCATGAATTAATTTTGGTGGATTCTATCCAATAAATTTCGCACAGTAATTTATTGGGTCAGGTTAATTAATAGTATGCCAATGGGAATAAATGGTGGATTGAGGCCAGAACAATGTTGTCTGCGGCTATAATGTCTAGAGGGATTCTACATCTTTAATAACACATCAAATCTGCAATAATTATTAAATTCACAATTCTAAGAACTACGGTTTGTAAGTTAAATTTTCTATGCATGGATCACGTTGCATGGATCAGGTTTCGAGTTAAGAAATTGGCACACTAAAATATTCCAATAAATGAAGAGAATAAATAAATGAAGCATATTCCAATAAGGTATGATATATATATATATATATCATTGAATGACCTATGCATGGATAATCAGTCTAGCAATAATTATGTTGTCGCTGTCACCGTAATCTATAGATATTTGCCTTAGACTGTAGCATCACTGGCCTCCTTGAAGCCCTAGCTTTGCTAAACAGGTGGCGGTTCGAGGATGAAATCTTTATTAGGTAGCCTGATCATGAGGTTTGACAGCTAGCTATGAAATCCGTGGCTTACCTTTGTCTTATGCCCCAACAGATGATTATCTATTCTTGGTAAGCAAGATATTATGGTTTATAAAATGTTCAAGTAATAATATATTTTATCATTAGCAATTCCTGTAGATATAAACTAAACATTCCTGTAGAATCCTCTGCAAGCATCTTGGCCTTAGTCTTCTATAAACTAAACATTGAGACGCAAGGAAGAACAAAGGAAAATAATAATAAAAAATATTGTATCTACATTTACCATTGAAGCACTTTGAGTGCCTCTATTGGCTTGAACTACCTTTAATTATTTTAAAATTGCTTCTCAAGTTGTGTGTGGGTTAAAATATATGTCCGCTTTATACTAACATGTAACAGGGATGGTAAGACTATTTGGTTGATTGTCCGCTTTATACTAACATGTAACAGGGATGGTAAGACTATTTGGTTGATTATTCCCAAATTTATTTACTTGTTTTCAATTCACTAAAATTAAGCGAATAAAACTATTAAGCGTATACTTCCTAATTGATTTAAAGTTCATTGCATTAGTTCATACAGGTTTTGCAGAGGGAGCTTTTAAGAGAGATACCCAAAAACCTATTTAATTAGCGTTCAGGACTGTGCCAGCCAATTGTGTCTGTAAGTGTCAGCGATTATGAAATGCAAATCGAAGATAGCATCCAAGTCCATATCATCAATCAAATCATAAAGCATAGCTCACAAATAATTCCAACAAGCACGCAGAAGGCTATAGTTATTATAAACAACGCTGCACTAGTCTTGTAAATTTGAAAGTGAATCCTTCGCCAAATTTGCAAATCCCTTAACCAAATCTGTCAAACGCTCCCTTATTGAATCTCCTGCTACTCCTTGTGACCTATAATTAAAGAATTATAATTACTGTGTTGTGTGTGATGCTATTTTGTGTTGAATTTCCATTGATGCAATTTGTTGGATTTCCATTAATTGGATTTGGGCTACACCTAACCGGACCATACCAGGTATGGACATACCAGACCATACCTGATAGTGTATCCACTCCGTCTATGTGGGTCTTCGTACTTGAAGAGGGTTCAAGTGGTGATACAGCGCATAAAATGGCCTACGTTTTATCACTCAAGAAGCATGGTGACCGTGTCTGTCGCACTTGAAGCTTTGGATATGACTTTAGTTGAATGAAAGTTAACGAGTATTGAGTGCAGCCGGACTTTGTAGGTGACACTACCAATTGTTCACAAATTTACATTGACATTTGTTTGAATGAATGTTCCGGACCTTCGGTTAACATAGCGGCTCTCACATTCTAGGAGCGAATGAGATTCACACAGGGTCCGTGCTCATCTCCTTTCCCTCTTTGCACACTAGAGTCTATCGACCCGACAGGTAGTCGCGGAAATATCCTATTGTCAGGAGGATTAGGTACATTGGCAGAACCCGTGTGGAACTAGTTCACATTATTTTCCAGCATCTTGGAGGATGAGTACTTAACAGGAAAGTGGAAAACGAAAACAAAAACCAGAACGCCAATTCAGACCGGTGACCATCGAATCTGGGTCCGCCTACCATTAAATGTTTTGTTGGTGTTTTTTAAACACCGAGAGTGTGAGCGATCAGTGGACTGATCTCAATGGCCGAGAGGGCAGGCGCTATGCTGTTGGGAGCAGGAAGCGGGGAGCGGGATGCGGGAGCGGAGCGAAAAGTGAAATTTTCAAAAGCTCCCGTTTTGGGAGCGTTCTGGGAGCGTTTTTTATATAGTATAAATTTTGATATATTTTGATGGATTTATATCTAAAAAACATAGAGGATGTTGAATTAGCTATAGAAAACATGGATTAAACCATATAACATCAATCATCTAGTATTTATAACTTATAACATTATCATCAAATGATCAACCATAGCTACTTTTATATGAGCTTGGCAATAAAGGGAGGTACCATAACATTGTCATCAAATGATCAACCTAATATCGGAGCTTTTAGTATAGGAGAGGTAGGGAGCGCCTTGGGAGCGTGCTCCCAATAACCTATGCACACAACAATTTTAGTTTACATGAAATCAGTACCTTGTGTCAAATGGGGAAGGGTAAGGAAGAAGTGAGATGAGAGGCACAAGCAGCGGATTTTATTTGGGTTATCAGCCTTTCTGTTTCAATATTTCATGGTCTTAATCATGTTCTGTTACCTTGTTACTTATTCCAGTGGGAAATTCAAACTCAGTTTTTTTTTAAAAATATTTCATACACGGCTATGGTCCTTAAGGCCCAAGTATTTGAGCCTATGGCTCTGATACCAGATGTGAGGACCAACCTTATTAAACACCAATATTACAGATAAAAATTATTTATGAGATTTATACATTAAAATTATAAAAAATTAAAAAAGTATTTCTCATAAGGATTGCTAAATTTAGACACGAATGTAAATGACTGTAAAAATATTTAAAATCAGAATTTACCAGTTAATCATTTAAAATTCAACCATATATATAACCATAATCATTTTACATGAAAACCAAGAAACCAAATCAAGAACCAACAGGATAAGAGACATACCTGGCTGACAAATATGGACTTACAGATTGTATAGCAGAGTCTGGCCAATAGCAATAGCGACTCCGAAACCACATGTAGGGGGGACCGCTCTCCTCCTAACCAATCCCTCAGTCATAGACTGAGCCCCTGAGCCCTCACTCGGCAATACCAAGCCAGCCTAACATCATAATCCGAATCATATTCTACCCTCATCCTCCAAACCTCCATACACTAGACTCAAACCACAACTCAATCAGACCCAACAACAAAAGCAACAGACCAAACTCCGCAACTTTCCCACCAGACTCACCACAAGACAAACCCCCAACGGGCATCAACCAGCCTCCCCCTAATTTCCCTCAATTCCTTCATTTATGCAAGTAAATTAGATAATTAGTTAATTTAGAGGTATTTTTGCATGGGTGACAAGTGGCTCCCATGCACCTCACTTTTCCTAATCTCTTTTAATTAACTTAACTAAGATTTATTAGCTAATGTTAATACTTAAGCATCTATTTATTTACTATTTCATTTTCTATTCAAGCTAAATAATATTTGCTTTATCAATAAGGTCCTAATAGCTAACTTAATCTTCTAATAGCTTAATTGATCTATTGAGGTGTTACATAAAGAATCCATTATGAAGGTTTTGTGTGTCGTTTGGAAATCAATAGATAAACTTGGACACATATTCATTTTGATACCTTTCCCATAGAATTCATCATTGCTCTCTGTAGTTCACCACAAAACCTTTATGTCAAGGACCATATAACGATTTTAAAGATGTCCATTATCAGTAAAGGAAGAGGATTGGAAGAAGGTTTCAATTTGCTTGTTCAAGCAAAGAACGCCCTCTGTTCTGCTTAGATTAATCTCGGTAAAGAGGGGTTTTGTTAAGTTGATGTAATCATGAGTCTACCAGTAGTGAAAGTCAATATAGATTGCAGGACCTTATTGTTCCTGCCCTTAAAACCCCTACATGTAAGGCCGGGGGTTCTGTATTTCCAATGTAGTATTACTAAAAGTTTCCCTGTTTTGTACTCGGATTTAATTATAAATGATAATAAAAACAATAAACAAAGAGAAAAATAATTTGAAAATTAAATAAATAAATAATAACTTATAAAGGAGTTCATCACAGAGTGAAATTTTAACAAATGCAACCATTGGCAGAGTACTGAAGTTTTAACACATAAAAAAATAGTAGTCATGGAAAGTTAAGCTTTAATAGTATTATATGAGTTACTAATGGTGACCTATAGACTTTGAGAAAACATAAGCACAAGAGCAAATGAATTAGGTGCAAAAAATGATAAAGCAAACTATAAATCATTTTGGAAATTTAAGTGCACATTTTTTCAGAGGCAGCAGCTGCTAGTAACCAACAAACGTCAGAGACTCAATTTGTATGAATCACAACTCCTACAACTTCCCTTCTGTCAAAAGAAAATAGGCCACATTGCAATGGCCAAATAGTGCTCAGTGTTATATTGGCTACATAAGATTAAATTGATGTTAATCTCTTAGACCATTTCTTAGCTTTAATTCAAATATACATAAATACTACAATAGAAAGGGGAACACGGTAATTTTAAAGTCATGAAGTCATGGGCCATCCCAAAAACAATATTGCAGGAAAAAATTTACAGAGAAATCCAAGGAGGTTAGGTGAGGTTATATCTTGAGGCAGACGGCTATTGTCTTACAGGAACAGCAGGTACAGAAGTAAGCTAATTATATGCATTTGAACAGATTGAACAGATTACACTGCGATTATATTAGGACATCGAAAGAAAATATTTAGATCTCGCATGTGTTTGACTCACATTAATTACAAACCAAGTCCAGAGTTCTATTGTCCTTATTGTTGTAGATATTATCATACCTGAGGAAGCTGAAATTTTCTTTTAAGACAATAGTCATGCATTCGAAATGAGCATTCTTCATTCTGGCAAAGCTCTGCCTGTTTCAATTTCCAAATGAATGACAGTTAACATGGTTACATCAAAATGTATCCTTGAAACACAATTAAATCACATCAATGATGTCAAAGAAAATCAGTTCCTAAATGCTGCATCTAGAACAAGTACTTGAACCCCTTGACATACAGCTGGTGCAAAACATATAATAAGACAAGATAATCTTATATTAGTCCAACAATTGACCACAATAGTAGGTCCATGGGACTGTGGAATACATCCAGCATAAGTAAAAGAAAAAGGCAGTGCAAAAGCATCTAATATTGCTACTCTATCAAAAGCAGAAAAGGCATAATAGTGAAAGCGCCAAGTATGAATGGCAGAATACTTTTAGAAGAGTTTTGCCTATGTGAAGAGGGAACTTGTAATTGTATGAGGTCTCAATCAATACAGTTTATACTGCCACAAAAGTTCCTTTATCAAAAAGAGGGTATAAGTGCCATTACAGACTGTTTTTATCTACGTTACCGGATTCGGCTAGGAAGGGTTCGAATCAGTATCCGATCCTGCTCAGAAACATGGAATCACAGATCCGGTTCCAAAACTGAGAGATTCGGTTAATTTTTGCACTGGATACGGATCCGATTTTGGATCTGATTCTTCACCCGCAGGATTCGGTTTCCTGTTTGCGATTCGGTATCAGATTACACAGGAATCGGTTCCCATTGGAGGAACCATATCCTGAATTTCGAGATACGGTTCCTCCAATGGGAACCGATTCCCTTGAACCCATTAAAAAATAAAAAATAAGAAGAAGAAGAACGCGGGACCTACTTACCTGACCCCACCACCCTCCTAAACCACCGAACGCTGCATTTCACTCTTCACTTCGCATCTGGAGCATTTGGCAGAGACTGAGACCGGAGCATTTGGCACTTGGCAGAGACCGAGACCAGGAGCATTGAAATTTGTGGGAGCTGCGACAGACTGACAGTCAAAGAGATCGAGACCGTGAATGAGCTGGGCAACAGGAGAAGGTTTGAGACCGTGAACGAGGAGCCCGAGCGACGGGCTGAAGGGTCACAAGTCACGGGTAAGTCTATTTTTACTGTGAAAATGAAGTCTGGAAGTGGAGTGTTTATATTTTTACTGTTTAAAAGTTTAAAAGTTTAAAAATTAAAAACTTTATAATTTGTTTATGCCTTATAGTTATGGGCCACGGGCCATGGCATATGCTGCTGTGCTCACTGCTCAACACTGTGTATGCTAACAAGCACACACAGCGAAAAAAATTGTTGTGTGTGCTTGTTAGCATACACAGCATTTTTTTTGCTGTGTGTGCTTGTTAGCATACACAGCAATTTTTTTTGCTGTGTGTGCTTGTTAGCATACACAGCAAAAAAAATTGTTGTGTTTGCTAAAAAATTTGCAATGACCTCGTGCCATGTGGTGACACTGTGACAGACCTGTGTATGCTAAAACATTTGGAAATAAATTTATAACATTTATTAACTTATTAATCCAGTATCATTGACACTGCAATGGCTAATGTGCAGTGAGTCAGTGACAGCTTTACAAAACACTGAAACAGTAAACACCAAGTGAGTCAGTGACCAAACTAGTAATGGCATCACGCCAACCCGTTCAGTCTAGGCGAGGGAGAGGAACCGGAAGGTCCAGAACTCAACAAAATCAGAATGTGCAGGCACAGCAAGAAACATTACCAGCATACCCTGTTGACTCTCCCCTGTGGAAGTATGTGACCAAGATTGGGCCAAAAGAAAAAGAGAAAGGTGGTGGCAGCTGCTTGTGGAACTGCAACAGGTGCAAAATTAATTTTACAGGGTCATACACAAGGGTTAAGGTCCATTTTCTGTGGCTGGAAGGTGATCATGGAGTTCACCGTTGCAAAAAAATCACCCGAAAGGATATGGAAGCATTTCAAGCAGGGCAAGATGCTGCAGATATGGCCAAGGCAGAAAGGAGGAGTTTAAGACAGCCATCCTTCTCAAAAAGGGGAAATGAGGTTCCCTTGTTTGTTGAAAAAGCCTGCAAGAGACAAAACATTGGACCCTGGACCAAAATGTTTGACATTGGAGGGAGGGATGAGACGGACACATTGGAGGGAGGGATGAGACGGACAGTAGAGTTGCCAGTGCCATATATGCATGTGAATTGTCCTTCAATGTAGTGCGGTCTCCATATTGGCAAGACATGCTAAGGGCAGTGAATGAAGCCCCTAGGGGTTACATGAGACCAAACTTTGAAAAGGTGCGCACCAGCCTTATACGGAAGGAAAAATTGCTTGTGGAGAAAATATTGGCACCGGTCCGTTCCTCTTGGAGTGGTAATGGTCTCTCCATTATATCTGATGGTTGGACAAATACGGCCAATAGGCCATTGGTGAACATTATTGTCATGTCTCCTGCAGGCCCATACTTCTTGAGGGAAATAGATGCTTCAGGGGAGGAGAAGACTGCTGAATAGATTGCTGAAAAATTTTCAGAATCAATCGAGTATGTAGGGCCTTCAAATATTGTGCAAGTTATAACAGATAATGCACGTCCATGCAAAGCAGCTGGGGCAATTATTGAGGGAATGTATGGCCATATTTTTTGGACACCATGTGTGGTCCATAGTTTAAATGATAAATCTTGCTTTCATATCCATTGTTACTGAAGTTGAATGGATGAAAAAACTATGTGAAGAAGCAAGAGAGATTCAGATTTTTATCACTAACCACCAACATGCACAAGCTATGTACAGGGAATTCACTAGACTCCAACTTCTTAAGGTTGCAGAAACCAGATTTGCATCACATTATATAATGATCAAGTGGTTAGTAGACATGAGGGACACTTTGTCCTCTATGGTTGTAAGTCCGCGGTGGCAAACATGGAAACAAAGCAACAGTGAAAAAGCAATGTGGGTTAGAGGTACGATTCTTGATGAGGCTTGGTGGGTTCAAGCTAAGCTTTTTGTTTCCATAATGGAGCTACTTGTTGATTTGCTGAGACTTTGTGATTCAGATGTGGCTATGTTGGATGACATCTATGAGGGAACTGACCGTATGTTGGAAAGAATTCGGGAACTTCTTGAAGAAAAGGACCCTCTTTTGTTTGGCGCCATAAAGGACATCATCATTAGTAGATGGAACAAATACAATACCAATCTGCATGCTTTAGCCTATGCCTTAAATCCAAAGTACTATGATGAGACCTACTTGGCTAAATTTGGGGGTAAGAGGAAGGCCCCGCACAAAGACAATGAGGTGGCCAATGGTTTTAGAGCAGCTATTTCAAAGATTTGCTATGACCAGATGGAGCTTGCAGAGCTAAAGAACCAGTTTACTTCATTCATCACAGGGAGTGGCGTATTTGGCAATGTAAATGCACTAGCCGATAGAGGAAATATGACACCTCTTGCATGGTGGGGATATTATGGTGCCCAAGCTCCAGAGTTACAGACCCTTGCATCTAGAGTTCTTTCACAGGTTTGCAGTTCTTCAGCAGCAAAGAGAAACTGGAGCACTTATGGGTTCATCCATTCGGTCAAGAGAAACAGGCTTCAATCAGCAAAGTCAGAAGATCTTGTGTACATTCACTCAAATCTTTGCCTCATCTCTCGATCGAAGCCAGGTTATAGTGAGGGTCCTTGGAAGCTATGGGATGTGAATCCCGAGGATGCATATTTGGATACCCTTGATTGCTTGATGGCCAACCTCTCTTTGGTTGATAACTTGATTCGACAAATCCTTTTGTTGTTGGGGATTTAGATGAGGCACCCATGCCTAGGACTAGCTCGACTGTGCCAGGTTCTTCTTCTTCTGGTGTTGGTGGGCAGATTGGTGGCCGTATGGCATCCTTTTCCCTTGCTGCTTCATATCATCAGTATGGGGAATTAGGTGTCGTTCCATTGGAGGATGTGGAGGGAGATGACTATCTATCAAATTAGTTTATCTCACTGAGTCACTCTTGATTTTCATATTTCTAGTTTACACTTTACTGTTTTTCATTTCAGACTTGTGGAGCTCTCTAGATAAGCTCACTTTTTGTTATTTTGAAGAACTATAGCCTTGCTTTGTGACTCTTTGATATTTATCATTTGACATTTACCATTACCATGTTGACATTATATGATATAATTAGCATAACAATTGTGACTTGTCATTATCATTATGTTTAGTTTATGTTATGAACTTATGAATTTGATTTCAAATATGAAAATTACATGTATGAATCTATGATGCTATTGTTCATTGATGTATGATCATAATGTTACTGTCACTGACTTACTGTTATTGTATGAAATTAAATTTGGTTTCAAATCTGAAAATTACATGTATGATTCTATGAATCTATGATGTTTCATGTTACGAATACGATGTATGATTGATCGTGTTACAACTTTGAATGTATGATGTAAATGTCATTGATCATTGATGATTCATGAATCTATGATGCATTGAAATTTGATGTTAATTGTTACCTGTAGGGCCTAGGCTGTAAGCCTGTATATGATTTTAAATTTGTGATTTTTTTATAAAATTATAGATTTATGATTTTAAATTTGTGATTTTTTTATAAAATATCAAAGCTCTGAAAGGACCGATCAAACAATGGGCTGTCAACAAGCACTTAAAGAATGAGAAGGACCTGAAGCAAATTGAAGAGGAAATTGCAGCCATATCTCTAAAACCCGAAGGAGGGTTCTCTTCCCAGGACTCAAAGGATGGACTTGCTCGACTGGAAGAAAGAAGGAATCTGATCCTTCAAACCATCGAAGAGACTTGGAGACTGAAGAGTAGGGCCATCTGGCTGGAAAGTGGGGATGAAAACTCTAAATTCTTCCATGCTTATGCTAAAGGCAGGAGATCTGCAAATACTATCTGGAGTCTGAAGGATCAGGAGGGCATTGCTCAGGAGGGCATTGCTCACTCCACTTTTGAGGAAATGGCAGGAGTTGGAGTTCATCATTTCCAAGACCTATTCAAAGCTAGTGATGGAGTTAATATTGAAGAGGTCATCAGGGTAGCTCAGTTGTTTCCTCGCTTTGTTGAAGAGGAGGATAACAGGATGCTAATGGATCACATCTCCGAAGATGAACTCAAAGAGGTGTTGGGGAGCTTCCAAAAGGACAAAAGTCCGGGACCGGATGGGTGGACCATTGAATTCTTTCTGGCTCTTTTTGACATTATTGGCTCGGATCTTCTGCAACTGGTTGAAGACACTAGGAAGGAAGGCAGAATCCCTGCTAGCATCAATACCACTTTCATAGCTCTTATTCCAAAAGTGGACTCCCCCTCTTCCCTCAACGAGTTCAGGCCTATCTCTTTGTGTAATTGTGTTTATAAGATAGTCTCTAAGGTCATTGCAAAAAGACTAAAATCTATCCTCTCCACTCACATATCTAAGGAACAATTTGGTTTTCTTAATGGGCGTCAAATTCATGAAGCTATAGGGATAGCCCAAGAGGGTCTTCACAGCATCAAAACTAAGAAGATGAAAGGGGCCATTTTAAAAATTGATCTTTCTAAAGCTTTTGACAAAGTGAGTTGGTTATACATCCGACTATTACTTACTCACCTAGGCTTTGAGATTGGCTTTATCCGATGGGTTATGAGCTGCATTACCACATTGTCTTTCTCGATTTTGCTTAATGGTGCGGCAACCCCTTTTTTTCACTCCGGTCGTGGTCTTCGTCAAGGTTGTCCCTTATCCCCTCTTCTTTTTTAGCTGGTTGTCGAATGCCTTAGCAAAGCTATTAAGGAAGCCAGGAGATCTGGGCTTTTTGATGGTATTATGATAGCCCCGGGAGTACTTCTTACCCATCTACTCTTTGTGGACGATATTCTTATCTTTTGCTCTGGTTCACGAAGGGATGCTCAGACTCTGCAGGAGATACTGTATCTGTTCTCTTTGGCAACTGGAATGGAGATTAACGCGGAAAAATCCACCATCACATCCTCACTTCTCTCTGAGGAGGAACTGCACACTTACACAGGCCTTTTTCCTTTTACTCTCCTCACTCTCTCTGAAGGAATAAAATATTTGGGATTCAATTTGAAGCCTAATGATTATCTTAAACAGGATTGGGTTTGGCTTCTGGAAAAGTTGGAGAAAAGGTTGAAAAGTTGGAGCTTCAGGTGGCTATCGAGAGCTGGCAGACTGGTGCTAGTAAAATCTGTTTTAGAAGCAATCCCTGTTTATCGGATGTCGTTGGCATGGATGCCTCGGGGTATCCTGAATCAAGCTAGGAAGATTTGTTTCAGGTTCCTCTGGAGTGATAAGGAGGAAGCCCATGTCAATCCCTGGGTAAAGTGGGATCGTATTGCTGCTCCAAAGTCTTGTGGTGGGTGGGGGCTTAAAAATATCTTCCATTTCTCTACAGCATTGGCTGCAAAATGTGGTTGGAGATTAATCAGCACAGGTGGTTTCTGGGCTCGAGTCATGCTTCACAAATATATTTTGCCGGACTCAATTGAGGACTGGATTCGCTCTCCCAACAAATCATTCACAGGTGGTTCTTGCATTTGGAAAGTTGTTGTTACCTCCTTCCCAATCATTGAACAGCATTTGGTTTGGGATGTTGGAAATGGGCGGAGGGTGAGGATTGGGAGGGATCCATGGGTTGGATGTGATGATCAACATTTACTTTCGGATGGGACAGTTGCAGCTCTGAACCTGAAAGGTTTTCACTATCTTTATCAACTTGCAGATTTGGAAAATATGTGGATGGGAAGCCCAGTTTGGAGATCAACTATTTTTTTCGATTTGGGAGGGGATATAGAGATTGAGTTGGGAGGATATCTGCAGGCCCTTGGACTGGATCATATTTTCTTAAACAATCAAGAAGATGAGCTGGTCTGGGATGGTGACCCCTCGGGCCGCTATACACCCAAAGGCGGTTATCTCTGGATCAGTGAGGAACGTGTGCCCCAGAATCCGTTATGGTGGTGGAGTAAACTGTGGAGACTCCACTGCCCACATAAAACACGTATCTTTATGTGGTGTGTTTTGGCAAATAGACTTCCGACCTTGGACTTCCTCCAGAAAAGAAGTCTACACGGGCCTGGACGATGCTACCTTTGTTGTCAATGGGAAGAGACAGTGGAACACTTATTTCTTTTCTGCTCATTTATGATGGAAGTGTGGAATATTGTCTCCAAGATTTTAAAGGTTGCATTCCATTGGACAGGGACTTCGATGGAAGATGCATGGAATCGTTCGTATCATAACCCCAGATACAACTCTTACAGGGCTTTACCTCTATTAGTCATTTGGGGAGTGTGGCTTTCCCGCAATACAAGATTGTTCTCTGATAAGGATGGCTTACCAGCACAAACAGCAGTTAACTGCTGTGGGATCTATTTGTCTTATCATCATCTTAAAACTCCCACTCCTCCACGAGATATTCAGCCGCTAGTTATTGACTCCTCGCAGCCTTGGGGCTTCTTCGATGGAGCCTGTCAAAATGATATATGTGGGGGAGGGGCTCTTCTATATCTGTCCAATGTTCACTTCTTTGTATTGACTCTGGGACTTGGGAGGGGGAGCAACAACTGGGCGGAAGTCTTAAGCCTAAGATACCTTCTTTCTTTTGCTTTATATCGGGGTCTAAGGAATTTTTCTGTTTATGGAGACTCTTTAAATGTTATAAAATGGGTTGTTGGTACTCAACTGTGCAACAATCGAAGGATAACACCAGTTTTGGAACATATTCAAAATGCCTCACTCTCCTTTGAAAATTTTAATTGCAGGCATATATTTCGAGAAAACAACACAGAAGCGGACCGGGCCTCGAAAGAGGGGCTGCTTCTGAGGATAGGATTCTGGAAAGTTCGAGAATTTGTGGATGGGGAGGGCAGGGACCTCTTCCACCGACCGTTCATAGAATGAAGAACTTCTCAGCCGGAATTTTTTGGCATAAAATTTTGTTAATTACCAGCCTCGATGGCAGTATAAGCCACGGATCATATTACAGCTTGTATTTTCCATGCTTCAAACTTGACTATTTTTTTGTATTATAGATGTTATTACCCATGTGGTGGGAACATCTGGTATCACAACATCCAGTTCTATGACTGTTTATGACTATCAGCTCTCTTAAGACACTCTATCAGAGTGCAGATGATCAATGTAATTTCGTACTCGAAAGATGAAATGAAATTGCGCTTTTTTTTCAGAGAAAAAAAAAAAAAAAAAATATATATATATATATATATATATATATATATTATTAATTTATTATTATATATATATATATATATATATTATAAATAAATTACGGTTAGGGTTCTGAATCCCCTAACCCTAATTTTTTTAGCCTAGGCTGTCAACCTATATATGATTTTAAATTTCTGATTTTTTTATAAAATTATAGATTTATATTTTTAATATATATTATTATTAATTTATTTTATATATATATTATATAAAAAAATTAGGGTTAGGGTTCCGAATCCCCGATTCCTAATTTTGGACAAGTGTCGAATCCCGTATCGGATTCTTCAGCCGATTCTGATCACACCCACGGTTCATGTAACCTTGGTTTTTATCTTTAAGGCATAGGTATGAAAGAGTTCATGTCAACCTAAACTTGCAGAAAAGCAGGAAGAAAGTTAGACAGCAATGTGGAGAGAACTGGCTACGAAACGCAATAGAGCCTTTCAGATGCCATGCGGATATATTTTTTAATCTTAGTGAGTGTCAAGTTGCAAAACCATTTGGGGATTACCTTGAAAAAGTGGCTGGCTGCTGCCTATCAGCAAAACAAGGCCTACCTAATAGTCATCAGAACTGTAATTCATTTGCAGCCTACTATGAGAACAACCAACATAAGAAGGCCAAATTCAGAATCAAATCTTTTAAATTGAATACCAAAGTTCCTGGGAGTTGATCATTAGAAATGCAGTATCTATGATATTCAGAGTAAGCTACAGTACCTTTTAAAATCTCATTACAGGTTTTCTTTACCAGTGACCACCAGGATACAAATTCTCAGGTATAATGTATTTCACTGATAATCTGAACAGTGAATGGCAATTTATTGATTTCAAGCAACTCATTTATGCTCCAATTCTTAATATTAAATCTGTTACCCCTCAAAATCTCACCTCTTGAGATAAATTCCTAAAGCTCAAGTGAGACCTTGGAGGAACTAAGAGAGATTACCAATGTCACCACACATGCCCTCTTCACTCTTTAAACCAGCTCTCCTCCAACTCAAGCAAGGCTTCCCTCAAATAAGATTGCAAGAATTTTAGGCAATGAATTCCGAGGTGAAATGAAGATTAAATTCCAGCAAAACAGTTTTATGTGTTGAAGAAATAGAATGGATGAATGGACTGGAGACTAGTGTCTTATCATTGGACTAATGGGGTCAAGTCAAGGCTAAATGGGAAGCCATCCTAATGAGGAACAATGGTTAATGATGCTGAAATGTACAAGCTACAACAATCCATTCCTTGCTGTCCCAAATTGCAGAAGTAAAACTAAAGAGATTACTAAAGTAGATAAACTCTAATACTCATGAAAATTATGGTTATCAGGAATAGAATTATATGTGCATTAAACCAAGTACCGAAAAAGAATGCATCAATACCTAACAATCTATTGATAACCATAAAGGAAAAAGGAAGGGCGTTACCAATCTCAGCACTCGATAAGCATATATTAAGGTTATTCCTAGCAATGTGAAAAAGCATTATGATCTATAATACATTCTCATCCATCAAACACTATACTCGATCATCCATCAACATCCAACAAGTATTCATTAGGCTCCAAGGGCTCTAGCTCCAAATCCAACATACATAAAATGGAGAGAAAGCTCTTTTATATAAAGGGAGTATCTTCTCTCTTACAATAAAATACATTATTTTGACTAATTGCCTCCCTAACAAGTCAAAGAAGTAATATAATAATGGAGTAGTTGGGTCTTATCCCTTCAAGTTGACAAGTCAAATTGTCTTCATTCTCTCCAAGAGAGTTCACTCCATTAAAAAATATGATAAAATAAACAAAAAGAAGCCTCCATGAGTGAGAAAGAGCATATCTAAAGATAGGCTTGTTGACAAATCAACAAGATAATATGTCCACAACTATTGTACCCTCCAAGATGCTTGCATGCAACATATGATATAATACTCTTTGACATAAGATAGTGTGCTCAAGAAGTCACAAGGTGCACACTCCAAGATGCATGAGATAAGATAATAATATAATACTCCTAGAAGAACACTCCTCAACCAACACCTCAAAATAGTAATATGGTCCACAGGACCACAAGGTGCATGAACAAGTTTGCAAAGCCTTCCTCAAGAAGTAACCACCTCCAAGTATGAATGCCAAGTCAACAAGTAAGTGCACCAATAATGCAATGAGGGATTCTTTAAAAAATAACTTTCTTTGACCAATAAATAGTGTGGAAAGAGCACCTAGGAAAGGTGTGCCCTTGAAAAGTGTGTAGAAGAGTCACCTTCATCAAGAAATATTAAGAAAATAAGCTTCATGTGAGGTGAAGCCCATGAATGCACATTGTGGCCACTTTGAATAGTTAACAAACAATAAAAATAACAATTTTCTGTTGAAATTTGTACCTTGGAGAAGTGTTCCCCTAGGTGACTTTGTGCCTAGTCAAAAAGAGGAAATGTCTAACATGAACCTTGGCATTAATTCCATGTGATGTGAAGTTAATTTTCACTTTATTATATATAAAGTGACTTTTTAAACATTTAATGAGATGTGACTTAAATTAATTTTTATGTTGAGAAAAAGTGATTTTTTCTCAACCATGGATTAAATGACTTAAGATTCAATATGGGCCCTTGGATTATTGAGTTGGTTTCATCTACCCTCATTGAATGGACAAAAAGGCCAAAGAGTTGGTTATCTACCCTCATTGAGAGTTGTTATCACATGTATAGTAGTCAGGGCTACCATATCTTCAGATCAGATTCCAGTCTTTTTTTCAGCCAGTCCTTTACATTGAGATGCTTGAAATCAGCATCAGATCAACATTCATTCCAAGATCACTCATATTTTCAGAGCAGCCCCTAAGCAGACAATACAACCTTATGCCATGACTGAGCCTCATGACCTCAGATTCGATGACTGATGTAGCCATTTTGCCATACAGAGCAATATGCAATGCCCAGATGTGCAGCAGCAGTATTCCAGTTGACAGTTGATGGTTCAGATGGTTGGTACAGGTATATGACCCAACAGGTATATTGATATGCATTGGTTATCATGTCTTACTCCTTTGCTCATTATGATAGCTTAACTTGGAATCTTGTAGTTCTGATCTAGCAATATATATATGCTAAATAGATATGTGTTTTTCAATGATTATCTAAAATGATCTAATTTACTCCGAATATGAAATTCTTGTTTATACTCATTGGTTTCACCCTCCTTAGGAGAATGGACGTGATCATTCCACCTTTCATGGCTTGCTAGTTTTGGCATCACCTTTCACTTTCCCCATCCATCCATTCTCTTCCACTTCTTGTTTTTATCCTGACTTACACCTTAGCCTGTGATATGGAGGACTTCCCCACTTTTGCCTCTTTGTTGGATAGCATCCCTGTTAGTTTGTGTCTCGGCTCTAAGTTGTTGCTTGAGTTGTGTTGGCTAAAACCTGAAGCAAATAGTACTACCATCATTACATGTATATGGAAACTATTGTATATCTCTTGAGCAAGCCCATTGAAATAAAACTAAAATTGTGCTTCTAAGCACAATGAAAAAAGGGCTATGAAATGAAAATACCCTAGATAAAAGCTTGAGTAGTTGTGCTTTTAAGCACATGTAAAATCCCCAAAAGGGTCATAACGGCCTAAAGAAAGCAGTGGTTAAATATATGCTAAATCCAAAGACTGTTGGCCGGGAAATTAAATGTAATGATTAATTCCTCACGGAGCCTACGGGTTGTGATGTGAGATGAAGTAAGGGACAGTTAATTCTAAGTGTCCCCTAGAACCTCAAATTACGGTTAGTCGAGCACCTAGTCATGACGATTCTAGAAAAGATTCTCACAGAGTTGTTTTAGCTTGGATGTGAGCTGTAGACATTTGCCAAGGTTGAATAAGCACCTCTCTAAATAACTTATTCCATTTGTGAGACACTACCATCCCCTGTGTATTTTTATCCAACATAAGCATGAGTGTGCATTCCATTTTCCCTTATCCAAAGTATCACAGTGTTGAGTCAGTATAGTCATCCCCTTAGCCTAGCCTTGCATTTTTCACCCTCACCCAAGCCTAGCAAAATGATCACGGCCATGAAGTGAGTATTTTCTTGAAGTTCTATTTAGAGTAGTTGATTATTTTTATATATTGGATGTTATTATTGTTTAAATCGCCAGTGATATGCTACTTTATACTTTGAGTTTTGCTATTAGAATGATTAAAAGGAGCATGCTTTAACCATTTGTACTTGCAGCAGCAGGTAGTTTAAGCCTGAGTCACATTTTGGTCAGTTTTGACCTGGTCAAACTTAGTTTGACCAAGCCAACCAGATGACCTGAGGTGAGTTGGACCAGTGATGTGTGAGATTGATGATTTATGGTCCTTATATACCCATTTGATGGTTCCATGCCGCAGACAGTTTTCAGATGATGGTTTGATGGTTTCTATGGTTATTATTATTATTATAGACCATTTATTTTTATTTGTCCAAGCATGGTAATGGTTACAGATGATTATACAGATAGCCACAGGGTGTATGGGTACTCATCTCTAGTACATTTTGGACCTTCTGAGTCCATTGGGATACTCAGTTTTCAATTTCAAGCACTTCCAGATGAGATTTTACTCAGATTATCATTTCATTGTAGATTTGCCATTTAAAATGGCCTGGCAGCACAATTTGACTTTTTATCTTGTTCACCTAGGGCGCTACAGAGGGAGTATGGGGTCCAGCTACTTGTTTTTACCATATTACCATGCTCCTAGACATTTTGGTGCAGTCAGTTTTGGCCTCGGGGTACCAGGCAGTGAGCTACAGGCATTTTATTCTTTCACAGGTGATTTTTCTGAGGATAAAAAATGGTAAAAATGGTTACGGAGGAATTCGATTTGGGCTACTGAGGCAAGGAAATGGCATGAGGTTGGTTTAGATTATTTGTGTGATGCTTCCCACACCTTCCAGAGCAGGTTGCAGCATTCAGTGGGGACCACACACTCTCTGGGATTTTATTGTGTCATTGAGGGGGCACAATTTGGCCATGTGGTCACAGTATTGTATCTTGATGATGTTATTATATGTTATTGTTCCATGGGGACATGCTAGAGAAGGATGAGTACACCTCCTAGCCCCACCATGACCTTATGTTATGTTTCCTAGTCACTTTCATGTGGTGCGTCCCCCCTAGGGTGACTTAGCTAGTGCGCCCCCTCTATTTTTGAGTTGATCCATGTACTTTATATTTGGGCTCATCTTAGCCATTGATTATCACTTATGTATCTTTTGATCTCAACCACTCGTTAAAAAGGTGGTTAGGGTTTTGGTCTCTACCATTCCTATTTAAAGGAGAGACCCCCTCATTGTAAAGGAACTTTGGCTCTTGGAATTTGATAATAGAAGAAATATTTGCAGAGACTCTTGGATCTTCTTTGTTGGGTGTTCTTAGATGTTGATTGGAAAGTCTATTTCTCTTAGCATTTGAGATTTTGTGGTGAATCCAATATATTTTTGTAGAAACAATGTTTAACTGCAGGAGGGCAATTTCACTTGGGACGTTTTTGCAGGGGGCTCCTCAACTCGTTTCTCTTGAAGCTGCTAATATCAGGGGGTTTTCAATAGTATCTTTGATCTTTGATTTCCATTTGATATGTCTCATGCTTATAAAGTCATTTTCTCTTGATGCATCAAATCTAACTTTTGTAGTTTGCTTGTGCAAGAGAGGAGGGCACACTTGGTTCTCTGAGCAAATCGATTTCACTTGGACACACACTCAAATCACCTCAAATTGATCGGGAAGGCATAGATCATCATCATCAAGGCATCTGCAATATTTTACGGGTAAGATCTACTCTTAATTCATCTATTTTGGGTTCCAAACCATTGGCCATTTTATTTTACTGTCAAAACCCTAACTACGGAAAACTCTAAAAATTCTCTAGCTCAAACAACTTAAAATCGTGGCGAACGATTTTTGGGTATTTCACCTTAAGCCTAACCCAAGGTGCGTTCTCAAGGGCGTCACCCTTGAGGGACTTCTTGCGGCCCAATTCCCTAAGCATTGATCTTTTTCCCATGCACACTTCCTGTTTTCACCTCTTTTCTCGGTTGTTTGATGTTGGTTTTTGACTTGTGTGTTAAGATACTGTCATACCCTTTACCAAGTCTAATCTAAAGGTACTAGATAGCCTCATCTCAATTTTAACACTTCTACCTTGGACACGTTTTCCAAGGTAGGAAAAAATTTTGTCATTTGCTAGTACCTTGATCCTGGATCCTTCTGTAAAACTCATAAGTCACTTGTATTATCATTTTGGGTCAATATTTACACTTCATAAGCCTCTTGATCCAAACTTAACTCATCTTGTGACTTCAACCTTAGATCTAGGGTTCACTATACCTCACACCTTACGTACTTCATTTATCTAATTTGATTTGGTGTTCTGGTTAGATCTCTCTTGTCGAGAGTTGATCTGGGTCTCCCCTATTGTTATCTACAGCTTGGATAACATAAAGTGAAGAGTGCCTCGATTGGTGTGACAACAATCCATCTTGGGAATCGAGGCCCTCTTGGTTCACCTCTTTGGTTTCCTATCCCCTCTACCATCCTATATAGGATTCATCATTTAGGACAACTACAAGTTGAGTGATAACAAGAGCATTGGAGAAGAGGAGTCGAGAAGACAAGAGAGAGCGGGAGGAAGAGAAAGCTAGCAGACTGGAGAGATTCCATACAACAGCTAAGGAGGGGTGTGATTTTCAAGACAACAGCTAAGGAGGGGTGTGATTTTCAAGACAACAGGCACGCAAATCGAGGAGTACTTTCCAGCATTTAATGCATCCTGTACAGGATTCAAATGCAGGTCGCCATACTGTGATTTGGCAATCCGTACATCGACGATTGAGTGCAAAATTTGAGGCAGCAATTTGGAACGATTTTCAAAGCATTAAATTCCAGGCAGAGTTGCGTACAGGCATGAGAAACAAGGTGTTGAGATTGAGTAGACTGTGCAATACTGTACCGTACGGGCCTGTAGAAATTTGAGCAGTGAATTCTTGGTTTGTTAAGCACATTTTTCGAGATTGTGAAGTTGGCACATAACTCAAGATAAGTCTGTATTTATTGCTGAAAAGATTTCTGCTGTAGCACTATGATTTGCCTTTGAAATAATAAAAATTCCTCTCTCTCTCTCCCTGGTTTTCCCCTTAAGGGGTTTTTCCAGGGGCAGTTTGCCCAAAAATCTCTGTGCAATTAATTACCTATGTGTGCTTGAAATTTATGTTCAGTAGCTGGCAAATGCTTCAAGAGTTTTATGTCTTGAATTTTGGTTTATGAGAAAATTTTTATTTTCAGCAGTCAAATGAAAATGAGTTTGGGCATTAAACAATGAAATTCAGTGAGACTCCAGACTTGAAACCAGGTTGAAGTGTGAAAATTTTACATGGTATCAGAGCCAGGTTATAAAAGATTAGAGCAGAATACACTCGGACACTTTTTCTTCAAACTTGAAGAAAAGGACTGTTTTGTTCACCAAGCAGATCTTGGACTTGCATTTTCAATGTGAAGGTCATGGCTACATGTTTGAGAGTTGAGGACAGATTGGAAGGGGCTGTCAATTTCAGTTTGTGGAAAGCAAGGATTGTTTTGCTTCTGCAGGAGTGTGAGTTGCGGGACATAGTGAACAGCACACAAGCCAATCCCATGACGATGCCTACAGATGCAATAGCGAAGGCAGACTATGACAAAAAGAATGTGCAGCCTATGACAAAAAGAATGTCAAGGCCAAGAGAATTATTCTTGATGCAATTAAGGACCATGTGATCCCTTGTGTGACCGGTAAAGATGATGCTTATCAAATATGGGATGCCTTAACCAGACTTTACCAAAGTTCCAATGAGAATCGGAAGATGGTACTAAGGAAAAAACTTAAAAGCATTAAAATGACCAAATCTGAAAATGTTGCCTCTTACCTTACTAGGATAACTCAAGTAAGTAGGTGCAGTTGGGGAGGTTGTTGCAGGCAACGAACTTGTGGGGATAGCCTTGAATGGTGTGACCAAGCCATGCGTTGTTTTTGTTAAGGCAGTTGTAGCAAGAGAAAACTTGCCTTCCTAGGATCGTCTTTGGGATGGATTCATTCAGGAGGAGACACGGAGAGGTTACGTGCAGGGGAGTTCATCCAATGGTAAGGAAGATGAGGAAAATGTGGCTTTGGCAACTAAAGCGAAGAAGAAAAAGTCCAAGAAGGGTCCCAAGGGTGGCGCTAAGCAGTAGAATGAGCAAAAGAAAGATTTGAGCAAAGTGAAATGCTTTGCTTGTCAAAATCTTGGGCACTATGTTGGACAGTGTCCAAATAAGAAGAAGAAGAAGCAGCATACAACAGCTTCAGCAGAGGTTGATGAGTATGCAGCGAAGTTTAAAAGGAAGATTTCCCTGTTTGTTGGTCATTCATTGAGTGCATCCATTACCAACACAGAGGAAGAGTATGAGAGAGAGTATTCCCTGTCTATTGGCCATTCGTTGAGTGCATCTACCACCAGTACTTGGTACACTAACAGTGAAACTTCTAGCCATATAACAAGCATTCGTGATCTTTTCATAGAGTTCACTGAGACTGGCTTGGTGGGGTGGTCCTTGGAGATGACACTATTGTCAGGGCAATTGGACGAGGAACTATTACCTTTCAGAGGGTGTCTAGGGATTCCATGACAGTGAGAGATGTCTTGTATGTTCTTGGGTTGAAGAAGAACTTGATATCAGTTTCCACTATAGAGGATAGGGGATTTGGAGTGTACTTCCAAGATGGATATGTGCACATTTATCCCAAGGGATCTAGTGACTCATCATCTATTGCGATTGGTGTCAAATGTGGAAAACTGTCCAAGCTTTTGTTTCAACCCCTTCATGACTTGGCACACAGCAACAATAGCAGTTGTGATCTATGAGAGGTATGGCATAGGAGGATGGCCCACTTGCATCATCCAGCTCTGAGTATGTTGAGAGATATGGTGACAAGTTTGCCATAGTTTAGCATAGAGGATAGTGATGTGTGCAGGGGGTGTGCTCTTTGAAAGCACACCAAGACTATCTTTATGAGCAGTGACAATAGTGTTGCCGCCTGGATGCACACCTGGGAAAACGCGGCAGAAATCTTCAAGCTGCTTTGTGTGGCCTTGGGGGCAAATCAGAGTGAAAAGTTGTCATTCGAAACTTAACTCCTCTGTCTAGGTGGACCCTAAAAAGAAAAAACCTAAGGTTTTTAATCTACGAAAAGAGAAAAACAACTGATCTACGAGTTAATTAAATGAAAACTACTTTTTTTTTTACCAACTATGAGAGCAATAGAAATTGAAAGTTCAACAGCATATAACATCCATCATCATCATTTTGCATACATAAATTGAACAAGAAAATAATCAACAAGACCAGTGCCCAATATAAAGATACATAAAACTAAAAAGTGCCTTGGAGTGCTATGGAGTACTTTGCTATGTCAAAAATGTACCGCAAGTGTCTCTGTTGGTAAATTTTATTATCACGGTGATGGCAATTAGTGGGTGTTTTCTTGTTTGGCCCACTAAAACTTACTCTCTCAAACTAAGCACATAAGCAGCTTTACCAAGCGTCCAACGAGGAGAGAACGAACCTCATTAATGATCCCCCTGACTCTGTGGTAGTCACTATCTGCGACCTCCCGAGTTTTCGAAAGTTAGCTTATGTGGATTTTCCTATTAATCTAATGCTTACCTTCCTTTCTGGCTGACCAACTGATCGGACTGTGTTGCAACGGTCGAGAGCAAACGAGAAGATAAGCGTTGGTTTATTTTAGACAAAAATTTAGGATTTTCTAGTTGATTAATCTAGTTCCAGGAGTCTCTTTTCCGACCGAATTCAATTACTCGAGCAAGCTCTTTCATGGCACCGTACTTCGAGAAACCAACGATAAAATTACTCAAAAGCTGGAAATTATTAAATAATGTAAAAAAGCTATGTCCTGAGTGCACTTGTGGCCCGCCATTGAAATGAACCAACAAGGTAAATTTTATTCCTAGTTTGATTTTATATTAGTTGCAAAAATGAAAATCTAAACTAAAAAACACAAACCACAAAAATGGAGTCGACACAGTTCCCCCCTGGGGGGATGGGGGTTTGGGCGCTGGTAGCCCACTTGCTCTTTTTACTACACTTATTACAAAACTACTTTTCTTTGGGAATGCCTCTGATCCTTTATAACAGAGGATTCAGTAGGCTTACAATGTTTTCGAAAAAGGTTGCTTGTAGATAAAGGTGTCTGGAATGTTTTGGTAGCTTTAGATCTTGAAAAATTTGCCAACACGCCTTTCTACCTGTTCATAAAAAGCAGAAAACCAGCGAGCATTTGTCAATTGAAAACACCCAAAAACACTTTAAGAGTGTTTTGGGACAGCCTACAAAAATACTTGAAAATTTTCTAAGTAAACAAGAAAAAATAAAAGACAGAAATAACCAAGGAAAGTGAGCTAAAAAGCTTCTTCCCTTAGGATCTTTCCCTGCTTCTTGAAGAATGCAAGCAAATGGTAAGCACTCTAATTGCTAGATTTAGATTTAAATTCAAAGCTAAGCATTTTAGTTCAAGTTTTAAATGGACGACTTTTTTGATAACTTAAAATGAAATGCTTAACAAAAGAGATCTAATCTAAGAATGATAAACTTTTTTTAAAGAAAGTTGATTAATGAAATGCTTAACAAAAGAGATCTAATCTAAGAATGATAAACTTTTTTTAAAGAAAGTTGATTAGATCTTTAAGAGTAACAGGCAGATATACTTAAGAATATGAACTAGCATGTAAATCAACTATTACTCTTTCAATAGTAACCGATAACCAGAAAAAAGGATTGAAGAGAGGGGAAGAAGGGAGAAAACTTGAGGTGAAACAAGGAGCTTCAGAGCTTTGCTTGTAGAATGAAGAGGGACTGTATCTGCAAAACAAGTGTTAGAAAAAGAGAAGAAGCAAGCAAGATCTTCACTTATCCAACTGAGAGAACCTACACATCACAAACATTGCAAACAAGAGATCAAGTGTAGACATATACATGTAAGAAATCAATATTGCAAGCTCATAAACAAATGAAAAATGCAAGTAAGATCTCTTCACAAACATACTGTTATCTCCAAATTTATTCCATAAAATTAATTTTGCAAAAATGTTTATAAAGGAGATTGCTAGTGGCTAGTGTGTTAAAAAATCATCTGAATGTCAGTGACACGAGTCCACAGTTTTTCAGTTAATTGCCATTAGCAAGTCAGGTGTTAAGTAGTGAATTTACATCAAGCAGCTTTCTCCTTCTGTCAATAAGGTTATTATTGTGACAAGTTCATTAAAGGAAGACTATAATAAACGCCCAACAATTGAGGAGACTATCAATGACTTTCCAATTCCTCTCAACTGTGCCATTGACTGGGATTAACCAACAATCCAAAATGAGTCTTAGTAATGCAGGATGCGTTTTTCCATTCCACAAGGGACTCCGCCCCAGCCAACAGTGCACTTGGAAATACTTCCTTTGTGATACCTCAAGGCTTTGAACTGATCAAAACCTATGTTGACAACATTAAAGCTTTGACGCAGTGAATGCCCAAATTTTTATAGCAAGATGCCGAGAAAGATCTACATGAGCACTCCATGTTTGACTGGACGGCTTATTTACCAAGACTCACTAAAATTTTTACCTATTTATGGACTTGCTCTGTGCAGATGAGTGCTTTGCAGCTGGTTTTAATATGATGATCATACCCGACTATTGAAGCTTCTTTATCCATCTTTTGGAGCACCCGAGAGTGACAAAATGACTGTAAATATTTTTTATCATTTCATGTGTTTACAATGTGTATTCTTTGAAGGCTGTCACGATTATAATAATGTAAGTGACAATGGTAGTTCTGGAGAAGGTTGGAAGATTCAACAAAGTCAATGGAGTCATAGTTCGCCAGTCTAGTGACTCGAACCTATTACCTGAGCACTAGAATTATTCCCCGTTTCATTGAACTACATCAAAGATTTGTGATATAAATGGTATAGCAGGTGGTTCAAATGTTTGAAGACTTATGGTAGCGCTACCAAAATTTATTTCTTAAATTCCTGGAAGTGACAAATAGCAGCAGGGTAGCAGGAGGCAGAGCATATGCCCAGTAATCCTGTAGCGTTTACTGCACAGAAGAAATCTAAAAAATCAATACAGGTTTGTGCAACTTATGGACATACTCAGCAATCTAGAAGATCAATGCATCAGGATGAAGTTGGTCTTCATTATGGCAAATTTTCGGTTACCTAAAAGTCATGCTTCCATCTCTCATCTTATCGAAATCAACCCATTATGGATTGAAAATCCCTGAAGAATAGGATCTTAAATTAATTCTTCTCTTTTAGATCCTATTATTGTGTAACAACTTTCTATTTTTAGTTTAAGGGATATCTCGATCCCCTACAGTTTAGATCAATGATATGAACTGTATTTTATATATATTGTAATTGAGAAGATTGGAGGGAGACGGAGTTCCAGCCGAGGGCTGAGGTAGGGGGTCAGTCTGATACAGCACTGTACAGGCATGTATTTTGTTTCTCATGTTAATCTGTTGCAGACATGATTGTTTATGAAATAAAGTATGATCTTTGAGCCTATTATGTTTCAATTTATGAAGTGTATGCTTTTAGTATTCTGTCCGTGCATGGTCTAAATTTCATGCTATGATTCTTCCAAACAGTATATAACTATGCCCCCATCATGAAATAGCATATGAGCTCTTATATTCGTAGTTTTATGATCACAGTCATCTTCTGTCCATGTTTCGAAACCCATGTACTCCCTATCATCTTATTCTTGAGTTGCTTGATCTCTGTCATATACTCAGCTGCCACCAGAACATCATAAAAATTACTGAGTAGATGTCTGATATCTAGTATCTAAGATTTCTCTAAGCTTGACCCTAGCAGTCAGGTTCAACTTTAGGGATAACACATACATAAAAAGCTAAAACAATTATCAAACTGAATTAACTTTTCTCATAAAATTGCTACCAATCCTTCAAATGAGCTACACTTTCATACCAATGCAAAACAAAGCCCAAGTACAAATTACCTCCATTAAACCAAGATAGTACATCCACTCATCAAAAGCAATACACAAGTGTGACCTCCAAAGTCTCATTTATTTCTCAACAAAAATTATGCACGAGTTACAATGAAGCAAGCTCTCAAATCCCAACTCCAACTAGCTCCACAATGGAGAGAGAGCCTTGCTTAAATAGGCAAAGACAAGAGAGGGGGGCGCACTTAGTCATGGAGAGGGAGGGCGCACCAAGTGAGAGAAATCAGCCATGACTTGTGGCTTGACGGAGGGGATTGATTCCCTCTTTCTAGATGCCAACAAATCATCCCAAAGGCTGCCATAATTTCAGCTGCACATTCTTTAAAATTTGAGGCCCCCTCTTGTGGAATGTGCCCCCCTCTTGTGGAATGCGCCCTCCTCTTTGTGGGGAAATGATTCCCTCATTTTAGCATTCCAATACTTACTTAAAATCCTCCCAAAATATTCCTCAATCAAAACTGATCTTAACCTCTTCCAAATCCCACTAATTTAGGAATTGACTTTTCCTCAATTTTCTCATTTTTTTCAATTTGTTCACACTTTTTTACTTCTTTGAGCAAAATGTAAAATAAGTGAAAATAAATCACTCAAAACTTTAGGAAAGTGGGTCCAGGGGTAAAGTAGGTGCTCTGAGTTTGAAAATGAGCACCCCCATGGCAAAATTGACCCCTAGACCACTTTTTTACAACATTTTTAACTTTTTTAATTAAACCATTAAAAAATGGCTTAATTTTACGGGAAAATTCTATTTTTCCGAAACTTTAAAAAAACACCTAGGGGACCTAGCACATGTCCATATGACTCTATTCTAGTGTCTAGCATGTTCATATACATTGACCCATAGACTTTAATAGCCTCCTAAGGCCTAACCACCACACCAGGCATTCCAGCTTTGGAGGAGCAAGAGAAAAACTCCAATTATGCCCTACTAAAACGCAAGACATAATTAATAAGTGAACTCCTTGGAATACCTGACTTGATTGACAAGTGCTAGGAAGCCAAGTCCTTTACATAAAAATAGCATGCTAGTACACTTTATTACAAACCCCGCAGGGCATGGACATGTGAAGAAAAAATAAAAAAAGGGCCCTAAAAAATGCCTGATGGACTTCAGAACACAAAGGGTGAACAATTGGATTGTTCAAGTCTTCAATGGTTCACTCGGAATACACTAAGTGCAATTTAGTGGATAACAAGTAGATCGACAAGGACACTTGACTTGGTTCATTTTGACTTGTGTGGTCCAATGTCTTTTGTGTCATTGACAGGTTATGATGTCAAATTTTAATATAGCAATATAATTTTCATCTCTTCCAATTTTAAGAGCAATAGAAACAAATAAGGATCACTGAAAGAACAACCATGCACGGAAACACAAGAACACAAAGAATTTATCCTGGGAAACCACAAGGGAGAAAATCCAACAACCTCCTTATAGAGATATTAGTTCAAGATACAAAGTACATCTAGATACATAGCCAAGATGAAGATAAACCAAAGAGGAAAACTCCCCAGAGATAGAAACCCCAAAATTAGCCTTCTTCTCTCTCTTGTGCACTTCCTTCTTGATGTGGAGCAAACTTGCTTGATAGATCAAATGAATGAGCATGCACGTAAACACAAGAACACAAAGAATTTATCCTAGGAAACCACAAGGGAGAAAACCCAACAACCTTCTTATAGAGATATTAGTTCAAGATACAAAGTACATCCAGATACATAGCCAAGATGAAGATAAACCAAAGAAGAAAACTCTCCACATATAGAAACACCAAAATTAGCCATCTTCTCTCTCTTGCGCACTTCCTTCTTGATGTGGAGAGAACTTGCTTGATAGATCAAATGAATGAGGCATCACCCTTTATTTATACTTGATTTTTGGCTAACTTTTTCACTAGGATCCACTTGTCTTTCTACCTTGGCCAACTTCTCTTTATTCGCATGATTAGCATTTTTCTCTATCTTGCGCACTTACTTCTTGATGTGGAGTGAACTTACTTGATAGACCAAATGAACGAAACGTCACCCTTTATTTATACTTGATTTTTGACTGACTTTTTCACTGGGGTCGACTTGTCTTTCTGCCTGGGCCGACTTCTCTTTATTGGCATAATAATTATTATTTTCTTATTTCTTCTGGGGCCGACCTGTTGTGAGGATGCCTCACGCAGCTACAACATCAACACTCCCTCTTAGCTAGGGAGGCATCATCATGCTAGAACACATATGGATATCATCTGAGCATCACAACTATCTTGAACATCTTTGTATCATAAGAAAGGTCTTCTGACACAACTCAGTCCATCGAGAAGTGTCAACAACTCAACCCAGTGCATCAAGGAGTCAACATGCACCAACTCAACCCAGTTCATCGAGGAGTTTACATGTAACGACTCAACTCAATCCATCAAGGAGTCCATATGTAGCGACTCAACTCAGTTCATCAAGGGGTGTAACGACTCAACTCAGTTCATCGAGGAGTCCATATGTAACGACTCAACTCAATCCATCGAGGAGTCAACAACTCAACCTAATCCATCGAGGAGTAAACATGTGTAACCACTAAACTCAGTTCATCGAGGAGTCCACAGGTAACGACTCAACTCAGTCTATCGAGGAGTCAACGACTCAACCCAATCCATTGAGGAGTCAACATGTGTAACGACTCAACTCAGTCCATCAAGAAGTCCACATGTAACGAAATAGCCAGCTCCCTCTCTCTTCCTCTCAAAGGAAGAGTCACACCATTCTCCCTATCTCAAGGAGAATGTCACACTGATACTGCAACATCAATCCTCCCTCTCAACGAGGAAGACATTCTCCACTACTCCAAACTGGTCATAAAAGTACACAAACTTTGCCCTGGAAAGAGGTTTGGTGAGAATGTCAACAATCTGATCATCAGTAGAGATATACTGGAGTTGAACCGCTCCCTTTTGTACCATGTTTCTAATGTAACGGTACTGGATCTCGATATGGTTCGACTTGTCATGAAATACTCAATTCACTGACAGCTACACACAGCTTTGGTTATCACAGTGAATCAAAGTCGGCTCTAGTATCTGACTAAACAATCCGGCAAGGAGTTTCCGAAGCCATGATGCTTCCTTTGCTGCAACACACACTACCATATACTCAACCTCTGTTGTACTCAATGCCACTGAGGTCTACTTCTTACTACAGCAGGAAATCATGGCTGATCCCAAATTGAAGCAACACCCGAAGGTCCTCTTCCTGTCTGCAGTACTCCCTACCCAGTCAGAATTGGAATAGCCCAACAATCTCATGTCTATACTGGAAGCATATCTCAAGCCATATCCCACTGTGCCACACAAATATCTCAGCACATGTTTTGCAGCAACCCAGTGTACCTGTCTCTGCTCACTCATGAACTGGCTGAGAGCACTCACTGCCAAACAGATATCTGGTCCGGTGTTAATTAGATACATCAACAATCCGATCAACTGTCTGTATGGTAGGATCTATCAAATCTGAATCAGAAGTAGAATCTCTTTGCTTCTTAAGATTTGAATCCATCGATGTGGCCATGGACTTACAGTCCATCATCCCAAATCTCCTCAAGATATCAGTAGTGTACTTCCCCTGGTTCAGGAAGCTCTCATTGTGTCTCTGCCACACCTCTAGTCCCAAGAAGTAGTGCATCAAACCAAGGTCCTTCATCTCGAACTCAGAGGCTAACTTCCTCTTACACCACTCAATGAGTTTCTCAGCTCCAGTGAGAAACAAGTCATCATCATAAAGCACTAGAGTCAAAGGCTCACCATCCACAACCTTGTAGTAAAGGTAGGGATCTGCATCACTCCTGGTGAATCCCAAACTCACCAAGTATCCCTCAATCCTAGCATACCACGAACGTGGTGCCTACTTGAGTCCATATAAGGCCTTCTTCAGTCTACACACATGGGACTCCTTTCCATGGATCACAAAACCCTCTGGCTTCTCAACGTATACCTCTTCCTCGATCACACCATTGAGGAAGGCTCTCTGTACATCCATCTTATGCAACTTCCATCCCATAGCTGAAGCAAGAGCAATGATCGTCTTAATGGAAGTGTACGGAGCAATTGGAGCAAATGTCTCATCATAATCAATTCCCTCTTTCTGAAAGAATCCTCTAGCCACAAATCTAGCTTTTTGTTTTTCAATACTGCCATATGGTCCATGTTTGATTTTGTAAATCCACTTAGAAGTCACTACTGACTTCCCCTCAAGTCTCAGAACAACCTCCCGCACAGCATTCTTCATGATGGATTGATATTCTTCCATCATGGCATCCTTCCACTCCTATTGGTTGGGAGCCTCCTCATAGCTCGAGGCTCAGAATCAATGATGTGACTCATCAAAGCTACATAGCTCGAGAATCTCTGAGGTCTCTTGCTCTCCCTGGAAGTACCATGGGGAGCAACATGCTTCTCTACCTCTTGCAAAGTCTAACAAGCCCAAATAGGCCTTTTCTGGCCTACAACAACATCTTTGGGAAAATCAATCGATGTTATTGGATCAATGGGATCAACAGGATCAAATGTCTCAATTGGCTCCCTCTAAACTACTGAAGGGGGAGGGGGAGATGATACCATCTCCTTTGGAGCCACCTGCTCCTCATTGTCAATCTCCATATCAAATCCTCTAGCTCTTTGAAAGGCTACCTCCTCTTCGAAGGAGACATCCCTACTGACCTCAATCTGTCTCGATCCTGGGATGTAAATCCTGTAAGCCTTCAAAGACTCAGTATATCCCACAAATGTACCCTTCCTACCTGAAGGCTCAACAGGATCAACTGTCTCAATTGGCTCCCTCTAAACTATTGAAGGGGGAGGGGGAGATGATATCATCTCCTTTGGAGCCACCTGCTCCTCATTGTCAATCTCCATGTCAAATCCTCTGGCTCTTTGAAAGGCTACCTCCTCTTCAAAGGAGACATCCCTACTGACCTCAATCTGTCTCGATCCTGGGATGTAAATCCTGTAAGCCTTCAAAGACTCAGTATATCCCACAAATGTACCCTTCCTACCTGAAGACTCTAGCTTTGTCCTCTTTTCCTTGGGCACAAGAATATATACTAAACAGCCAAAGATCCACAGGTGACCCACCTCATCCTTCACACATGTGAAGGCCTCTTCTAGAGTCATATTCCTCAATATCTTATGAAGGCCCCGCTTCTAAACATACACTGCGGTACTAGAAGCTTCTGCCCATGACAATGTAGGCAGACTTTGATCATGAATCATAGCTTTGGCTGCCTCTACAATCGATATGTTCTTGCTCTCTGCAACCCCATTATGTTGAGGGTTGTAAGGAATAGTGTAAGGAATAGTGTACTCCCTCTTAATTCTTGCCTCCTTGTAGAAATCACTGAAGTCCAACGAGGTGTACTCTCCTCCATTATCTGATCTCAGAACCTTGATCCTTTACCAAGTCAAGTTCTCAACTTGCACCTTAAACTCTCGAAATCTACTAAGTACCTCTTCAGATTCCTTGGTCTTCAAGAAGTAGATCCAAGTCTTTTGAGAGTAATCATCAATTAAAGTAACATAATACCAGAATCCACCCAAGGAAGCAACTATCATTGGTCCACACAAGTCGAAATGTACTAAATCCAAGATTCCCTTGACCTGTTGCCTCTGCTTGGAAAAGAACCCTTGGCATTCTTTCCAAGTGCACAACCTCTGCAAATGCCATCATGGTCTACACGGAGAACTAGAAGTCCAATAACCATTGTCGTCAAGGATGGAAGAGCTTTATAATGTAAGTTAGCAAGTCTTGTGTGCCATAGCTCACTCAAGCTGATAGAATCATGCACCAGTGCCTGAATTGGTCATGTAGTCAATATGTATAGGCTCTCCTCTCGAACACCAATCACACGAGCTAAATCTATATTAGAATTCTTGTGCCATGCAAGAACCTTTCCATCATACAATGCAACCTTGTAGCCTTTGTCCTCCAAGGCTGATATAGAAACAAGGTTTCTTTTCATTCCAAGTAAATACAACCATAGTTTTAAAAATCGGTGAAATCGGAATCGGAATCGGCCGATTCACCGATTTAAGGCCAGACCGGTTCAAACCGGTCTCCAAATCGGATCGGAGGACCGGTTTGGTACCGAACCGGCCGATTCGGTATCAAATCGGCCGGTTCGGTACCGAATCGGTCCGGTCCACCGATTTTTGACAAAAATCGGCCGATTTTTTGGTGTGGGCCTGTGGGCCAGTAAAAAATGGTTTTTTGAATTTTTAACCTATATCGCCATGGTGTTTTAGTACTTGGTGATCATGGTAATGTTAAATTCTTAAAGTAAAAGTGACATTCTCCTTATCTTTTATTTTCCATCCTTTTACTTAAATTTTTAACATTACCATTAATTGTTTCAGGATGTTTGAGAGTGGTTCCAACCTCATCGGACTTCATATGCAAAAAGTAGATTTTTAGATCCCATTCAAAATTCAGCAGACTTAATAGTTTTCAGGATTTTAGGATTGCAAGGTTTCCACCAGATTCTATCATGTATGAGGGTATGGAATTGGCATTTAATCAAGCAGATCAACCCCTATATGTACCTTGATGTTGGTGGTGTTGATTGTTGAATTCCTCTGTCATGACCTTAATAAAAATGTACTCTTCACTCATGCAAAATCACTTATCAAGCATCGAAAGCTTTTTCTACGTTATTTTAGCGATTGGATTAGGAAGTTTCATCAAAATTGTAGTGTGTTGAGTCGTTGACTAATGTCCTTGGAGTATCAACTTTGAAATTCTAGTTAGAAGCAAGGGCTAGAGCCTAGAGGAGGGAGGCATAGGGTGCTATTGATGAATATGATCCCAATATAGGCAATGATTCGTTGAGATGTATGATTGATGATTTATATTTCACATTCATTTTTGTAAATGTCTTTGCTAATTTATTAATTTAATATATATATATATATATATTATATATATTGCATTTCCTCATTTCCACAATTTTGGGGGGTCACGTTTCCCCTGTTTCGAAGTTTCTCCGTTTCGTCCTCGTTTCCCCGTTCCATGCAACTTAGGTTGAAGCTGTTCAAACCCTCGTACAACAATTTTGAAGCAAACATGTGCCTGTTATGACCTTTGCAGTAGTAAAAAGTCATGAAAATCACCTTAAAGGCTAAAAATAAATTGTGGGCAGTATTGTGGATGAAAGCAGCCCTAAACAACAAGTATAGGTGCTCTTTGGCCTTCAAACAACAGGTCTGGGTCATAACAACAGTCCTAAAATCTTGAAAATGTCGTTTTTCTTTCAAATTTAAACATTTTATGTATTTTTGAGTAAACCGATTCATTAAATTCAAATCGGCCGATTTATGACCGATTCATTACCGATTCCGATTCCGATTCCGAGTTGACCCTCGACCGATTCCGAGTCCGATTTCGATTTTTCAAACATTGAATACAACACATCACTCAAACGTAGAGGAATATCACTAAAATCTAACTGGAGGGAAGTAGTCCCAGTTCCCTTCACAGTCTATCTAGAACCATCTCAAAGTAGAACTCGTAGATGAGACTCCTCTACCAAATTTGTGAGGCTCTCTTTCTAACATGTCATATGTGTAGATGCAACACTATCTATTAACCAACTATCACTAGTGGTAGGAACCGTACCTAAAAGAGCGAAAAATAAAGAACTTTGTTTGATCATCGTTCCTTGACCTCTTATGTGGAGTAACTTCATCAACATCAGTAGTTGAGGCTTGGTGCTTTCTTTTCTTTGGATCGAAACATTGTCTGGCATAGTGACCGAACTTTTGTCATCTAAAGCACTAAATATGTGAAGATCCTTCTTCTTTTGTTCTAGAAATGAACCTGATCTTCCACCTTTATCTTTTCTGCCTTGATTCTTCCTTCCCCTTACCTTTTCCTCTTCTAGCATGAGCTACAAGGGCTTGGATTTCTTCGTGTTGAGAGCCATGTAACTTGCCTCTAGTTGCAAGTCTAGTTTTTTCTTGTGTACAATCTGCCCATAGTCGAGCAAATTTGGGCAATTTGGATCACCCACTAATGCTTTGAATGAATGACTCCCAAGAAGGGGGAAGACCATTGAGGGTCATCATGACAAGCTCTCTGTCTTCAACTATTTCCCCAATGGTGCTCAACTAATCTCTTAGTTCAGAAATCTTCATGAGGTAAGATGCAATAGAGTCTCCCTTTGTCATCTCGATATTGGAGAGTTCTGGTCTTAAAGCAAGTGCTCGGTTGATGTTGGTATTCTCAAAAAGCTTCTTCAATGCATCAAACATTTTCTTGGTCTTCTTTTGGGAGATTTGAGGTATCACGTGATCTTTTACAGAATCTATTAGATCCCCCTTGCCTTAGCATCACTCTTCTTCCATTGAGACTTCTTTGCTTCTACTTCTGGTTTCGATACCTTTTCATTCACGAATTTCAGAAGGTCATTCTCCTCTAGGATGATAAGTACCCTAGACTTCCATGAGTTGAAGTTGGAAGCCCCGTCAAGTCTATCTTCCACTTTCACACTGCCCATCTTGGCTAGAAAAACTTAGATCTGAAATCTGTTGCAGAAACCCTAGTAGGAGCTAGGTCAAAATTGAAGTTTGGAATTTGGAAAATGTGATTCCACAAATAGATGTGACATCTTAGGGCGAGTTGAATAGGCCTCCTTTACTTCCGGATCTGTGGACAGAACAGCTAAAAAACTGAAACCCTAATTTCCCAGTTTCAACAAAAATTAGGTCAAAACTGAAACTTCACCAATCTGGAATTTGCCTCCATAGAAATGTGCGCCCTCCTAGGGCGAGTTTCCCAAGAGCTCTTTTCAAGAGAAATTATGGAGAGAAACACCCAAACATGGATGCCCTAGTTTCCGACAATGGCATCTATTCAGCACTGCTCTAATACCATGTTAGATTTTAAGATAGTAATATAATTTTCATCTCTTTCAACTTTAATTGCAATAGAAACAAATAAGGATCACTGAAAGAACAACCATGCACAAAAACACAAGTACACAGAATTTATCCTGGGAAATCACAAGGGAGAAAACCCAGCAAGCTTCTTATAGGGACATCAGTTCAAGATACAAAGTACATCTAGATACATAGCCAAGATGAAGATAAACCAAAGAAGAAAACTCTCCAAAGATAGAAACCCCAAAATTAGCCTTCTTCTCTCTCTTCTGCACTTCCTTCTTGATGTGGAGTGAACTTGCTTGATAGATCAAATGAATCAGGCGTCGCCCTTTATTTATACTTGATTTTTGGATGACTTTTTTGTTGGGGTTGACTTGTCTTTCTACCTGGGCCGACTTCTCTTTATTAGCATAATATTTATTATTTCCTTATTTCTTCTGGGGCTGACTTGGTGTGAGGATGCCTCATGCAACTACAACATCAACATATGAGTACTATGTGACCTTCATTGATGACTTCTCCAAGAATAGCTGGATTTATTTCTTGAAGGGGAAGGAGTCGAAAGAAGACTTGTGAAGGTTCCAAGAGTTCAAAGCTCTTGTGGAGAACCAAATAGGAAGGAAAATCATGGTGTTGTGTTCAGACAATGGGGGTGAGTATACCCCCAAGGAATTTAATGAGCTTTGTGCACAGGAGGGGATTAGGAGACAGTTGGGAGATAGGAGTCCCCATAGGGCTTTAGGGTGTAAGACTCCTAAGCAAGCTTTTACAGGGAAGAAGCCTAAGGCTGGTCATTTTAGGATCTTTGGATGCATAACTTACTCACATGTCCCTTTGAAGAAGAGGATAAAGTTGGATCCCACAGCAGAAAAGGGAATTTTTGTTGAGTATGATGAGACTTCGAAGGCCTTTCACATATACATTTTTGCCCAGAGGAGAGTTGTTGTGAGGCGAGAGGTGAGATTTGAGGAGTGGGCCTTTAGGAAGTCTTGTGAGTCAAAGTATGGAGAGCAACAGGCCCCCACACCTTAGGTGAGCACTTCACATAGTCCAGCTTCGCAGAGTGTAGGGTCATAAGTATCGAGGGTGACAGGTCCACAAGTTTCAAGTGCTTCAGTTTCAAGGATACAGGTCACAGGTTCCCGAATCCCTAGGTATTGGTTAAGTGTCACGGGTTACTAGTTCCCCAGTTTCATATTCACAAGGTTCAGGTTCACCGACTACTGACCGTAGGTGTTACTCTTCAGTTGGACCGTCATTAGATGAGGATGAGCATGAGCAGTCCCCCCCACGTGAGACTACTTCAGGGAAGAGGAAGCCAAAATGGCTTCAAGACACCTTAAGGGAGGTTCAAGAGTCTATGGGGAATTCAAAGAGACAAGTCCAGGAGAGTATAGTCCCTGAGAGATTTTGCAGTTACATGGCTATGGTGAGTAGTCTTCGTGAGTCCGAGGCAACAGGAAACAGAGCATTACGTATGGAGAGATGCCATGATTGAAGAGTACAATTCCATCATGAAGAATGATGTGTGGGAGGTGGTACTGAGACTTGAAGGGAAGTCAGTGGTGACTTCTAGGTGGCTCTATAAAATCAAGCTTGTACAAGTACAAAGCTCAATTTGTGGCGCGGGGGTTCTCTCAAATAGAGGGAGTTGACTATGACGAGACCTTTGCACCAACTGCTAGATACTCTTCGATCAAAGCAATGGTCTACATTGCAGCAGAGATGGGTTGGAAGATCCACCAGATGGATGTGAAGGCCACATTTCTGAATGGACTTATATAGGAGGAGGTGTATGTCGAGCAACCACAGGGATTTGAGATACAAGGGAGAGATTCTCATGTTTGCAAGTTGAAGAAATCACTTTATGGACTGAAGCAAGCTCCCAGAGCATGGTACTTTAGGATTGATTCTTACTTGCTGCAAATGGGATTTCAGAAGAGGGAGGCGAATCCCAACCTATACTTTATTGTGGTGGGTGAAGATCTTTTTATTCTTCTGCTCTATGTTGATGATTTGTTCAATACAGGTTCAAAGAGACTCATTGCAGAGTGCAAGAGATATCTTGCTTCAAAATATGAGATGAAAGATATTGGGTTGATGCATTATTTTTTGGGATTGGAAGTTTGACAAGAGCCCGGTCACATTTTCCTGGGGCAAGGAAAATATGCAGTACACATCTTCAGGAGATTTCAGATAGAGGATTGTAGGTCGATGGCCACACCTATGATCACCAACTAGAAGAAGCTTAATGCTTCTGAGAGTGAGTTGGTGGATCCTACTTTGCATCGTCAACTTATTTGCTCGTCGATGTATCTAGTCAACACCGGCCCATATTTGTGTTTTGTAGTGAACACACTTAGCCAATACATGGTTGAAGCGAGGAGAGTGCACTAGGTAGCTGGAAACATGTGCTCAGGTATCTTTGTGGTAAGGTGGATTATAGGCTGGACAATAGGAGAGGGGATGGAGTTAGCTTGGTTGGCTACACAGACTCTAATTGGGCAGGTAGTGTGCCAGACCAGAAGAGTACTTCCGAGTGTTGTTTCAATTTGGGCTCGACAGTTGTGTCATGGTTCAATCAAAAGAAAAAGTCAGTTGCACTGAGTTCTGCTAAGGCAGAGTATATGGCAGCTAGTCAAGCTAGTTGTGAGGCCTTGTGGCTTCGCAAGTTATTGGTGGGATTGTTTGGTCAACAACTAAGGCCTACGATGATATACTGTGGCAATCAGAGTTGCATCAAGCTCTCTGAGAATCCAGTTTTCCATGACAAGTTCAGGGATATTGAGATCAGATACCATTTCATCCGCAACTATGTTCAGAGAGGAGCTGTTGAGTTGTAGTACATATCCACTGATGAGTTGAGATCAGATACCATTTCATCCGCAACTATGTTCAGAGAGGAGCTATTGAGTTGCAGTACATATCCACTGATGAGCAGGTAATAGATCTCCTTATGAAATCTTTGGGGAAGAGCAAGTTTGTCTTCTTCAGAGACAAGTTGAGAGTGGTGAAGAACACTTTTCTCTGTAAGAGGAGAGTGTTGAAATTTGTACCTTGGAGAAGTGTTCCCCTAGGCGACTTTATGCCTAGTTAAAAGGGGGAAATCAAAATGTCTAACATGACTCTTGGCATTAATTTCATGTGAAGTGAAGTTACTTTTCACTTTATGAGATATAGCATGACTTTTTAAACATTTAATGAGATGTGACATAATTAATTTTTATATTGAGAAAAAGTGATTTTTTCTCGACCATGGATTAAATGACTCAAGATTCAATATAGGCCATTGGATCATTGAGTTGGTTCATCTACCCTCATTGAATGAACAAAAAGGCTAAAGAAGGGAAAAGGCACATTCATTCATTTTCAATCTTCATGAGTATTGGAGAAGAGGAGTCAAGAAGACAAAAGAGAGCAGGAGGATGAGAAAGCTAGCAGATTGGAGAGATTAAGTATAGCAGCTAAGGAGGGACACGATTCCCAAGACAACAGGCACACAAATCGAGTACTTTCCAGCATTTAATGTAGCCTGTACAGGCTTTAAATGCAGGCAACCGTACTGTGATTTGACAGTCCGTACATCAGCATTTGAGCACGAGATTCGAGGCAGCAATTTAGGACGATTTTCGAAGCATTAAATTCCAGGAAGAGTTCCATACAGGCATGAGAAACGAGGTGCTGAGATTGAGCACACAGGGTCGTACTGTACCGTACAGGCACGTAAAAATTCGAGCAGTGAATTCTGTGTTTGCTGGGCATGTTTATCGAGATTGTGAAGTTGGCATAGAACTCGAGATAAGTCTCTATTTATTGCTGAAAAGATTTCTACTATAGCACTGTCATTTGCCTTTGAAATAATAAAAATTCCTCTCTCACTGGTTTTCCCCTTGGGGAGTTTTTCCAAGGGCAATTTGCCCAAAAATCTCTGTGCAATTAATTCCTGTGTGTGCTTGAAATTTTTGTTCAGTAGCTGGTAAATGCTTCAAGTGTTTCATGTCTTGAATTTTGGTTAATTTCATTTTGAGCAGTCAAATGAAAATGGGTTTGGGCATTAAACAATGAAATTCAATGAGATTTGAAACCAGGTTGCGGTGTGAAAATTTTACATTTTCACAAGAGCAGCCCAATTAAATATATGAAGGTGGTTAACTCCATCAACAATTACTTTTCTTCAAACCATGAGCCCAAAAACCAATGTTTTAAAACTCAAAATCGGGAGTCGATCCGCTCAAGGGTCAACTCGGACAGGAACCGGAGCGGTTTGATTTCAATGACTCGGACTATCCAAAAAAAAATTAAAAATGACAATTTTAATGCAAAACAAATGGAGCAACGACTGAGATAGTGGCGAAAAAAACAATCGTGGCCTAATTATCATTTGTGGCAATCTGTCTTGATTCAATTCTGCAAGTACTATCAATCATCATACATTACACTGTCGCCATAAATCTCCATGACATCAATCCATCAACTATTAATGGGTTGTCACAGTTCAAATTGGTGACTGTCCTGAAGAAATTCGCCACAAGTTTTCATAGATCGTCATTTCTATTTGTATGGGTGACATCAAGGTACACTTCAACTTCAGGCTAATAGCTACACACACAACCACAAAATTCTGCAATAACATTCATTGATGAATTTTCCATTCTTAACATTCTGCAGGCCACAAAATTCTGCAGTAACCTATGTCTAACCCCACGGAGGCAGAGCTGCAGTGAGGATCGACCCAACCAGTTTTAGATGGGATCGGACGATTTGGATGGGTTCGGTATCGAACAAACCGGTTCAAGTATCGAGCCGATTGGTTCGGTACCGAACCAGTCCCTAGGCCGAGTTTTCTGTCAATTTGGGGTTGCAGATTGTTTGGCCGATCAACCCAACCGGTTCTGATTCCGATCAGACCAATTTTTAAAACTATGCCAAAAACCATCAACCCATTTGCAAAACCATGTATTGATTTCCCAAAACCATGTGCACAAGAGGAGGATGACCTGGAGAAGGGTGCCAACAACCTCACATGTGTTGTCAACAAAAAATAGTAAATGCTCTCCAATAAATCATAAAATAGAGTGATTCCATGGATTGGAAAGTCTTGGAAGGGAAAACCATGTATAAATACAATCAACTGGTTTTAAAAACCACCAAAATTTCCCCACAATGGCATGTTTGGCTCCAACTAACTCCCCGATAGTAGCATGTGTCGACTCAAGGTAACCTTCACCTTGCAAAATAATATAGAATATTGAGGATTTGCCTCAACATGTGTGCCAAAAAAGGGGTGTGCTCCATCAAGGTGTTGTTCCATGTGAGTAATTTGTTTTTTCTAGCAATGACCCACCATGATACCACATAAGAACTAAATATAGGGCATAAGTTGGGGCACATTTTGTATCTTTTGATGGTTTAGTGGACTTGTCTTCAAATTGGTGCAGTTCAGTTAACTAGAATTCTTAAAACTGCTAACTCTGTTGAATTTTGGATGGGATGTGAAATTATATTTTCATCATATGAGGTCCGATGAGGTTGGAACCCCTCTCAAACATCCTGAAACAATTAATGATAATATAAAAAATTTAAGTTAAATGGTAAAAACGGAATAATGATAATATAAATAAAAAATAAGTTTTCATTTCCTTATATTTCCCTTTTTAGCCTTTTACTTAAGAACTACGTTGCAAGAAACTTGGATCTAGCACCTGTTTCATCCCCGGAAACTCGTTGAAACTCTTAAACATGTTTGGTACTTGACGAAAACGCATTCCAGGCCATACAGACATGTTTCCCATACGAGAAATGCGTTTCGTACAGATGGAAATGTGTTTCCGTCATGTTTCCTCTCCTATATGGCACATTTCCCCTCAAATAAAAGCCCCAAAACCGGATCGTCACTTAAAAGTGGAAATGAAAATACTTCTTCCACTCTACATTCTATTGTTGAGCGTGCTTCTTGTTCTATTTTTGAGGAAGACTATGAATATGAGGATGACTATTACTCTGAGACCATGTTTTACTTTTATTTCTATGTTAGTATGTTCATTGTTCATAGTTTGATACATTGTACTTGTGTAGCCTCGTACATAAAGGCTAATTTTTTATATATACTACATAGCCTCGTTTATAAAGGTTATTTTTGGATTTTACTACTTGCATGAATGAAATGATATAGACTTGGGTTCATGAGTAAAATGTCATGTTACATGTATGACTTAAATTTTATCTGTATCATTTTTCATTCATCACCTGGCAAAGTTGCTTGCAGCTAAATGTAATTAATAATTTATGGTTTATGTTTTATAATAATTTTGTCCTTGCTCATACATACATACATATATATATATATATATATATATATATATATATATATATATATATCACGTTTCTCCGTTTCCAAAATTTGGGGGGATCGCGTTTCCAACGTATCCCCGTTTCGTCCAACTTAGCTTTAGAATTTTATATTATCATTCCAAGATAGCTTGTTAATCTGTCAAGAAATTTGTTTTTTACCCCAAATAGTGATATGATATATAGGAATCATACAAAGCAAGTTGAACCGACAGTGAAGTAGGTTTAATTTTACAGCCTTAGGGTTTAGGTTTCTAGGTCATTTTTGAAAACATAAATTGAATTTATGCATCGTGTGTGACCTATGTAGTCCCACATTGACTCAACCAAGTCAATACAAACTCAGCTCGACTGACCAGTTTGGTAGTGAATTGGTCGGTTCGATACCAAATCGATCACCCGAACCGATTCAAGGATCGAGTCGACTCGATCAAGGGTCGACTTGATTTTGTTTTCAAACATTGATCACCATATTTCATTAGTCCCCACCACAGTCACTAGAATGCACCATAACACCATCACAAATGTACAAGGAGTAATATCACCTAGGCATATATCAAGCAAAACATAAGCATCACCATCAACGGCCACACTAGCATATGATCCAGCAACCACAAATATGAAACCATTAAGAGAAAACCTAGCCATGATAAACCGTCACCAAGGAGAAATGCACCTCCACTCCAAAGTGCTCAAGCAAAACCAATGTAAGTACCATGCTCATGAAGCTATTGCCCTGCAAATCTATGAACAGTGTGACGGAAATCACACCTACAATCTTCATGCAATCTGAGGGGTAACAAAATCAATTAGCTATTGCTCCCAACATGTTAGTTTGGTCTTCTTGACTTTTATTAAAATGTCCACAAGGCCAACTTATCTATGGGACAAAATTGCTTAAAATCAGTGTGACAATTCATCAAATTAAATAAACAGAAAATAGTGCCAACTTACTTGGTTACTCCAACTACATTCTTCATTTCCTTCCACCTTCAAGAATTCAATTTATTGTTTGCTTGACTATTGATAGAGGAAGGGCACGCTTGTGTGAAGAAGATCTTCATGCAAGGATAGTGAGGTAAATATGCATGCATGTTTTATTCTAGGACACAAATCCCAATGCATGCAATTATTGAGATTCTGGGAGTGATTCCCTGTTTCATGTGGTGCATTATTCAGATTCTTGCATGCAAGGCACAATCACTCTAGGAAATACACTGCATGCATGGCATAGTTATTTTTAGGAGTTGCACATCTTACATGCAATCCATGCATGTGAGGGGCATGCATGAACATGTAAGGTGTGCCACTCGTGGGGCTTTCTTAGCCTCTTTTGTAACCTCCTCTTTGTCATCTTATATAAACAAGAGGAGGGCACACTAGTTAGATAGGGCACAAAAGACAAGTAGGTGTGATTTGCAAGTATTTGTTAGGTTTTACTTGTGTAGCTTGGATAGTGTTCTAATTATGACATTGTACCCTTACAATAGAGTAGACAACAACAAAACTATGCCCTCCTTCAATAGTGCCATACAACTTTATTAAGGGTGTAGGGGCATTTATAACAATGTTACAAATATTGCGTCACGAATATATCTCCAAGGGTCCAAAAAGAAATTATCGGATTTATCGGCCAAAATGTCGACAAACATCGGCAATATATCGGCAAACTTGAAAAAAATACAAAATATCTTTTTTTTCAATTTTTAAAACATCTACAGCAACAAGAACATCAAATAAACACATTGCCACATGAATATGAAAAGGAAACCGATATATAAGATGTATAAGACGTCTAGTGTTACATCACACATAAAAAATGAATCATGTCCCGAATCATGAGTCCTTGTCTCATGAATCACCAAAAAATACAATCAAAGTATCTCATATACAATGAAATCAAGTAAATAAACTATTGATTCCCTCTACCCCTTTTACGGGAAAAAGTAATTGCTCAAGTAATGGCTCTACCTCTAGAGCTAGAAGGCCCTGGTGGTTGTGGGGGTTGTAGTGGACTCTATGTATATTTTAAATCGCTATGTATGTATATGTATATTTTAAATTAATAAATGAGCAAAGACATTTAAAAAATGTATGTGAAACATAAATCATAAATCATGCATGTCAACGAATCATTGCCTATATTGGGATCCTATTCATTACTAGCACCCTATGCCTCCCTCCTCTAGGCTCTAGTCCTTGCCTCTACCTCGAATCTGAAAGTTAATCCTCCAAGGACATTGGTCAATGACTCAACACCTTACAATTTTGATGAAACTTCCTAATCCAATCATTTAAATAAGGTAGAAAAAACTTCCCATGCTTAATAAGTGATTTTTCTTGAGTGAAGAGTACATTTTTATTAAGGTCGTGACAGAGGAGTTCAACAACCAACATGACCAACATCAAGGTACATAGAGGGGTTGATGTGCTTGATTAAATGCCAATCCCATACCCTCATACAAGATAGAATCAGGTGGAAACTTAGCAATCCTGAAGTCCTAAAAACTATTAAGTCTGATGAATTCATGGGATCTAAAATTCTACTTTTTGCATATGAAGTCCAATGAGGTTGGAACCTCTCTCAAACATCCTGAAACAATTAATGGTAATGTTAAAAATTTAAGTAAAACATTTTCTATCCTTTTACTTTAAGAATTTAATGTTACCAATTACTAATAACAAGGAGACATTTTTTATGGGCACAATGAATTTTGTTTCCTAAAACACCACAACTAAGCAAGAAAAGGGCAAAAAATTGCGATATATTGAAAAAATCGCCAAAAAATCGAGGAAAATCGAGGAAAATATTAGCGGATATATTGTCGTTATATCGCCAACGAGGTGGCATCGTGATATATCGCAATGTTGTCGATATATCGGCGATGTTTGTAACACTAATTTATAAAGGAAAGAGATAGAGGATGCACGCATGCCAAAAGCATGAATGCACCATCCTCAGTTCAGTTCCAATTTAGATGCTTTTCCATATTTAGCAATTCAATTCTATTTTTAAATTTGCTTAAGTTAGTAGTTGCATGCATAGTTAGTTAGAAGGCGTAGTCCCCTAGATAAACTGCATGCTCATGCACATGGATTCCCAATCTTAGTTAAGGCGTAGATCTCTAGGAGGATGCATACATACATGCCTTAGTGCATCTCTAGTAGGGGTACACTACACTTGGCTGATTTATCCATGTAAGGAAGGCATATTAGGATTAGGGTTTGATACTTTTAGGTATCCCATTCCTATGCATGTGCATAGTTACATTTTATCTTCCCTCTTTCTCCTAGCCTATAAGGGAGTTAGAGGGTAGACCACTAAGCAGTTCAAGAGTTGTTAGTTTGAGAGTGCATCAGCTCATTGTTTTCAATTTTGAAAATAAAATAGAGATGCAAATTCAAGTCTTAGTCTTCAGCATATTTGTTGTTCATGTTTTCAATATGTAGTGTTTGTAGATTAAAGCATTCATAAGTTGCAGTTTCGATTGAAGAATAACATTTTTACTTACCTAGTTTTAGGACTAGTTTTTTTAGTGTAGAATTTGTTTACCTTGTACTGAAATTTGACATGGCATCAAAGCATGTTTCTGAAACCTTCAAAAGTTTGATGATGGATAGTAGGACTTCAACCTGGGATAGGGAGTTGTTGGAAGGCTCCAAGAGTGAGGTGCCCAAGATTTGTGCTTGAGAAAAGCATTGTGAACCTGTGATAGGTTGTTGTAGGATGTTGCTCTGTTTTGAGATTGCAAGGTCCCTCCAATATCGTTCTTTGTAGGTCTCAAGTACAAATGTTGTTGGAGGACCATGATCTTTGGGATCTCATGGAGACCAAGGTTGTAGAGCAATGTTGTATGAGGTTTTGGAAAGCGTGGGCATTAGGAGCGGGGATACGAGTATCTGATACGGTTAGAAGTTTCACCAAATTTTCAAGAAAAGACAAGTTGGGAGACACAATAATATATGTTAAAATTTTATAAGAAAATTAATGTAATATAAAAATTATAAATCTATAATATAAACCTTCAAATTATATTATATATAATTTCTATTTTAATAATATAATCCCACTAACATTAATATATAAAATAACCTGGCCCATAGGGGTGTAGCTCAACCGACGATTCGCTTGATATGAAGGAAATGTTGTAAATGGAGGTCACGAGTTCAAATCACCCTGACTTACCCGTGCCCCATGCTTGCGGGTTGTGTGGGTGCACCTAGGGGTATAGTGGTAGCGGACGGGATTGGATCCCTGGAACCCGTGTCACGCGAGTACCAGCCCCTTCCCAATTGTCGATTCCCCTAGTTCACTAAAAATAGATAAATAAAAAATAAAAATAAAAACCTGACCTACTCAAAAGATTAAATAAAAAATCACATTGGAAAAAGGACAACTTTATATTAGTGAAAAAAGTTGTATACAGATCTACATAAGGAACAGAGAGAAGTGAGCTTCTTCTCTACAATACCAAAAGACATTTCCAACAAATATATATAACAGAGGGACAAGACCCCATCCACCAAACATCCACAACTGGAATGATCATAGTTTTTGAATAACTTCATACATCACATCCATCCTTAACTATCAAGCAACTAAAAACAAAAAATCAGAAAAAGGAAAGGCTGTCAGCAAGAATAAGGCCTCCATCCTTGTATTCTTCAATAAACATCCGACCATCCATCATGCCAAGAGATTTCTCGGACAGTGAATCCGCCACCACATTGGCTTCCCGGTAAATGTGGTTAAAGAGAACCTATTCAAAAGCAGAGATCAAACTTCTTACATTTGTCAACCAATGACCCAACACTAGTGAGTGTAAAGTGGCATTGCCAAGAGCCCAGTCAATTATACACTTCGAATCCCCAAACCCCAAACACCTGTAAGGATAGCACACCTTTTCCCTTAGCAAACGACAATAAACCCCACAAAGCTAAGAGCTCAACTCTAGTATTTGACCCTGGTCCAGCCATAAAAGACGAGTGAAACTCATGTACAGAATTGATCTTTAGCACAGATCCTACCCCGCATCGCCCATCCTTTTCCATTCCATCAAAATATTCCAAAGGATAGCTATAAGCAGATTCAAAGAAGACTACCTGCCTCAAAGTCTTCAAGCATTCCTTTCTTTGATATTCCAAATAGAAAGCAGAAATATTTGAACCTAAGTTGCATGATACAAGGAAACGGAAATGTGTATCCGATACAGAAACGCATTGGAAACGTGACCCCCCAAAATTTAGGAAACGGGGAAACATGATATATATATATATGCAAAATTGCAAATTAGCAAAGACATTAAAAATTAAATGTGAAACATAAATGACAAGTGATAAATCATAATTACAAACATCTAACATCACATTTTACTCATAAGTCCATCTCTGTATCGTTAATAATTGTCATAGATGATTACATAATGCAAGATGCCAAGTAGTAATATCCAAAAACAACCTTGGCAATACAATATATTCAAAATTTCAAAATCAGCCTTTATTTATGAGGCTACAATGCTACATATATCAAAATGTGAACAGTCAACATAGAACTAAAACATAAGATAAGTCGATTTGCACAGTGTTGTAGCTGATTGTCTTCAAATTGGCTTCCTCAAGTAACCCTCGCTTGCTCAAATCACTGTGTGAGACGAGGAATGTAAAATCCTCCTTTTATAAAAAAAAAATGACTTTTAGAGGCTTCTAGAGGGTTTCCTAAACCATCATTAACCCATTAAGAAACAACTTAACCCATTGATTAAGCTAACGGGTTCTTTTTTTGGATAAAAAAGCGAGAATTTGAGGAGGAAACGTGCCATACATACGCAGATACGACACAGAAACGTGTTTCCAGCCGTACCACCCATGTTTCCTCCACGTGAAACTTGGTGGCACGGTCGAAAACACGTTTCCGAGGAGTACCAAACGCGTTTCAGAGTTTCCTGCCTAGTTCGACAGTGGTACGAGGCCTAGTACCAAGTTTCCTGCAACTTAGATTTGAACACACCAACTCCACAATTGGCTTCATATTTTTAAATATAAGTTCATTTCTCGCTTTCCAAACTCCCCAAATAGCAAAAAATATCAAGAGATGATCTTGTCGAATATGTGCAAACCACAGCTACATGTTATCTTCAAAAGGAGAGTCCCAAGTAAGATTAAAACTGAAAGACCTTCTCAATTCAATCCAAATATACTGGAAAAAGGAAAAACACCCAAACAAGTGATCAACCGTCTCTGCATCCACCGCGCATAGACTGCAAATACTTGGGCCTTCAAAGCACCTCTTCTGTAAGTTCTGCCACGTGAGTAATTTATTTTGGAAGCACAACCATGCGAAGCACTTGATTTTAAGAGGGATATTTCCAGCCCAAACCTTTTTTAACCACTAGCAGGGACGCACCTCCAATTCTGATTCCATAGTAAGTTTATATGCCAATCGTGTAGTTACCGAGCCATCAGAGCTATTGTACGCCCAGGCCAAGGTGTCTTAATTCTCATTCAACTTTATACCAACCTGATGTAGTTTTTCCACATACCGATCCCACTCACGATCAAGTGGATATCCCAGTCTCAGGTCCCACAAAGATTGCCAAGAAGTTCTACCATCCTATAATGTATCTGTCGCCTGCTTAAGCACATAGATATTCCGCCAGTGCAATTGTTTGATCAGCCCCGAGATAAAAGAAAACCATCTTCGAGGCCCAATACGGAATCAATTCCCACATATATCTGTGTGCCTCTACTAACCCTCCCAAGCTATAGCATGATTAACAATAGGGAAAGAAACTAGCAGATTGCGCCATAAAACAGAGCCAGAATTACCTCTCCGGGAATGAGTTCTGAACCAATACACCAGTGGTAGCCTCATGAGGTACTTAGCCTGTACCAATTTCCCCAAAGACCTTTTACAAAAAGACTTCTCCAAAGGCTTTTTGCACAAAGGCTTTTATACCCCACCCCCCCAAGGACTTAGGCAGGGATAATGCTTCCCAGGAAACAAGATGAAACTTTGAAAGACCAATATTTCTAGCCCAAAGAAATTGAAAGGTCTTCCTCCTTATGATAGAAATCACTGCACAAGGAATGATAAATAATGAAAACCATAAAAACAGGAATGCTTTATAGGACTAAGCTTACCAGAGTGAGCCTCCCACCCAAGACAGTCACCTAAAAGAACATGAATTAATCTTCTTTTGGATCTTTTTTACTAGTCAGCTCCAGTCAATGATTTTATAGCAGTTGGGCTTGAGGTAGAACCCGAGACACCTAATACCCTCGTCTATATCATTCATCCGATATGGAAGGATCAATGCTATTTGCTTAGGAATGTCAGGTTCCTTGCATTGATAGATAAAGTTGGACTTTTGTCTGCTAATAGCCATCCGGAAGGCATCACAGAATGCATTAATTATAATAGAGAGTTGGTTCCATTCAGAAGGTTGTATATATATATCTTAAAAGTTATGTACTAAAGGCTACAAACTAAAAGTTATTATACATATATAATAGTAAATACAAGGTAGAAGCATAAAAACTAAAAAGCATTCACTGTCGATATAACTATGAGCTGCCAATATACCAATTCCAACCACTTGAGATCTCTTGCGTAGTCTTCTCCACCACATAACTTTACCTTTGCAGTGGAAGTTGGGGATTTGATTACAAATGTCACAACTACTGGCCTTTGTAGATAATTTAGAATCTCTCAAAAGTTGCATGTAGTATCGTTGCAATTGTTTGTTCTGATTTTGTTAAAAAGCAGGGAATAGTTGATCAGTGAAACTACTAGGCAAAGGGGTTGGCTTCCTTGCACTAGCGGACATGACCTTTGGATGACAGACCTATTACCTCCCAAACTACCATGTGTGATTAAAGTCCCAAAGAAGCAAGCTAGACAAGGGGAACTCAAAAGGAAAAGGCCAATGTCACCACACCAATCCCCTTTCGCACTTTTGGTTGGCTCTTCTCTAACTCAAGGGGTGCTCCCCTAAACTAGAATTACTGGAGCAATAGTGAATGAGTGCAAGGTGAAATGAATAGTAACTCTAGAAAAACTGTTGTAGCATAGAAAGTAAGGGAAAAGGTGATGGGAGGATAGAGAGAAACAACTCAAGAGACTAGTTTCAATCCACCAAGTGAAAATGGAGTCAAGGGAGTACACTCTAAGAGGGCCTTGTTTCACAGGTCACTAAGGGGAAAAGGTCGCATGATTTATCAAACCTTACTTGAAGTGCAAGAATATACTAGGTTTTACAAGGGAAGGGATCGAATAAAGTATCCACTTCCTTTCTAGCTTTAGAGGTGCACTATACACACAAAAGATCAATATTACACCCTTTAAATTAAGAATGAATGCAAAAATCAATACCCATATGTGCACAGATACAAAGGAAAAGAGGATAGAGATTAACATAAACCCTTTTCCTTCCAATGTGGTATTCATACACTTCTAGGGCCTCTGACCCAAAACATAGAAATTTCAATGTAAAAGAGCTAGCAATACTTACAACCTTTGAAAGCTCCAAACAAGATTAAATGCCACAAATCAACAAGAGAGACTTCAAATACGTGTCACAAAAGCTTTAATAATGATATATCAATTAGGCACCAATAAGAGGAAACTCCAAAAATTTGACCATGTTTTACAACGAAGAGGCATACTCCTTATATACCCTCATGAAGGAAGAGGGGTGCCTAGCCAAGTGTTGAACTTATGCATGAGAGAGTGAGCCACATCTACAGGATAGACAAGTGTGTGAGCTCTTGGGCACCTTTTCTTAGAACTCAACGGAACTAGAGGTGCACCCACTATAGAATAGGCCACATGGAGGGGCAAATCATCCCTAAATCAAGGGATTGTCTCCAAGAGGATGTGCCCCCATTGAATGAGGAATCCCCCAACAAATATCCAAAAATCAAGGACTTTGTCTCTCAATATCACGAGATTATGTCTCCAAGAGGTGTGCCCACCATAAATCAAGGAAATCCAAACATAAATCCCAAAAATCAAGCGATCCTACCTCTAGAATCCATAAATCAAGGATTATGTTCCCAGGGGAGCACGCCTAGCATAGTTTCAGCCTTGAGGGGTTTTATGGGTCTAAATGGAGTGTGCCCACCATTTTTTGAGGGGGATGTTCCACATAGTAAATACATCCATCAATCTATATTATACAATAATAAATCATGATAAGTTTGCTCTAAGGAACTCTAGACCATGTGCAACTGATTATGTTGTGCCTGGATCTGAAGTCTGAATGAATTCATCACAGTAATCTACTGGATTACCATCATACAATATGAGCGGTAACAAGGCCCTATCATGCACACCAATAATAGCTAAACAATTAGTTGGTTATGCCATGTTAGAGCCCACAATTTCCATCATTATTCTCATGGCATGTATCCACATTCTCCCCAATATTTTTAGAGCTTTCCAACGAGTCTTTTATTCGACAACCACCATGTGCCCTGCAGTCTGTGCCACCAGTCTTGTAGATGAGTGTAAAGGATAAATTTGAATTATCTTTCCTCCTGTTGCATTACAATGTTCAAAATGAAAGTTTTGCGCGTGATTAAATGTAAATGCACCTTATTCTCTTCATCGTGTCGTCCAAAGAGAGAATCGAAGGGCATTGATGCACCATAGCAATAGGCCCACATATTTGATGATTTTTTTATATATTTTTGAACCAGAATCTTGTAGAAGCTCCTAAGCATAGGATATGTTGTGGGAACAGGGTTTGAAACTGTCGCCAGACAATGGGAATGTTTCCAAAAAGCTCCCCAAGCTCTTGGTACCGCTCTATGATTTTGGAACATTTCGTACCAACTTTGAAGCTCCCAAGAGCAAGGAAACTGTAACAAACACAAATATAATAATAATAAATAATATTAGTTAAGCTAAATGAAAGATTAAAGGACATACATCTTACAGCATAAGGAGGCAAGTGGGATAGACAGTCATCTATGCTCCCAAATTGTAAAGAGGATGGCCAAACGAAATTGAAAAGACTTCAATGAATCACACTTGCAAAAACAAACTTGATGCATGTGGCTAATTCAGACTTTAAGTAAGCTGCCATAGTGATGAGAGAATTGAGGAGGCATTCATGAGGTGATGACAAACTTCCATTAATTATCCATGAATCATAATATTCAGTTATAACCCCCTGCTTCTTTAGATTGTAATAAGAAATTCCAGCTCTTATTTTGTTAAGTATTGGCTTCTTTAGCCTAGCGGGATAGGTCGAGTGGTTCAGTGCTTTAAGCTTCATGCAAGAGGTCTTGGGGTCAATTCCCAGGGCTGGCTGCCTCTGTTGTGTGCCTCACTCGATGGCCATGATGGGTCAGGCACCATAATCAGCACCAGAGGATTTCCACTGGGTACCATCTGTGAATGCAGGGAAGTGCCCAGGAATTTCCCCATGAGATTTCCCTTGGAAACAAGTATCAGCTTCTTTCAATTTTAAATTGTATAAACAACAGCACATTACATTAGAAGTTTTTATGCCCTTTATTAGATATGTAGCATAGAATTTGCACTTCCCACATGATATATGAACTGTCAATATCCTGGAATACCTTTATCTCAAAAGTACACAATGAGTGAGCAAAATATGTCAAGTTATTTAACAGCTACTAGCATACCTTGATCCCTGCTTCATTGCATACGTCACAGAATGGGACATCAAGATTCTTGAACAAACTTCTTAATTCAAGGAAGGCTCGAATTCCTAAGCCAATTTTTCCCTCTTCAGTAGCACACAACCATCGGTTTTTCAAAAGGTCTTCAAGAGTTTTTTCCTTCTGAGCCATAGAAAATTGTTTGAATGCCGATGGAACCTGACCTGGATCACCCTGGGAATCTTGCTTTACCTGCATTCAGGGCCAGGACCGACAATTATAGACATCTTAGAGTAATAACTAATAAACAACTTTTAAAATTTGACTTCTTAACATCTTCTCAAATCAAAGGAATACACAAATATAAAGGATCACAGATCAAATTTCAAAGGCAAGTAAACCATGATAAGGAGGATTTACCAACATAAATATTACAGCCCAATGTTACCATTTCCATTCAAATTATACATGAACTAGAGCTATAGTTTACCTTGTGAATGGTTTCAAAAGCTCTCTGATTTCTGTTAACGTGATTTATCCCACATTATTCATTTGATGGGCAAAAGAATTGTGCTCATTCATAGACAAAGATAATCCCTGATTGAAGCTTTAAATTTAAAATTTAAAATCAATGTTAAATGAATCTTGAAACCCAAAACTACCTGAGCGTCAAGGCGAATATTCAGTGCCTCAATGTTTGATATTTGCCCCTTGCCAGATTGATCCTGAAGAATTGCCTCTATCTGCACAACACAATAATGAAAACCAATAAGGAATCCACACAAATGTGATACAACGAAGTTTTCATTAAGGATAGTTCACATTTTGCTGAAGGGATATGAAACTTTGAAAGTAATGCATAAGCTTGATGAGATGAGACTTAAGAGTCGCTCTAAAGAGAAATAAGCAAATTTCAGGACTGTCAACACCAAAGATTTGTCACTCCCCCTATAAAGCTAACATCTAAGAAAAAAAATATTAGTGTTTCAAATGTGAAATTAAAAGCCATGTATTCAGAGCTTCGTAAATCATGTATAGAAGGTGAGATGTAAAAATGTAACTCAGCACTGTCATTTTGTAACCCCAAAAAAGTGAAAAAGCGTGCCACATTTTCAACCAGTCGTGAATCCAGAACTTTACCTTGCATCTGTAAAAGGAAGTTCGAAGAACAAAGGCGGCATCTTTTTGGAGGAAATTGAAGGCAGAGAAGTAAAAGGACAATGGAGCAATAATATGTGTAAGACCCTTGGAGGGGCATCTCCATGGTATCCATTGCCCTTTTCCTTTTCTTGTAAAAGTTAGTTTTTCCTATGTATGACTTCAGATCTGAGTCTGAGTCACGGTATCTTCTTCGCACATTCACATGCATGGAAGGGAAATGCTTTCAATGTCATTGAATGTTATCCTTAAAAAGTTAAATGTAAAATATGAAAACAATGAAGTATAACAACATCTTTATATCAAAGAAAGTATCAGTCCTTTGAATGTGCTGTTGTTGGCTGCAATCCAAGTCATCTGACACTGGGACATGGGATCCTGGGTATATCGATGTCCAGCACAGGACACATATCCCTGAAACAGTATATATGGGGACAGATAAATAACAGAAATAACGACATCAATTGTATGAACATTTAGAAAATTGAAATACATCAAACACACATCGGGACACATTTATGGGCACATTGGCACAATTCTGCACACACTTTTCTAATTATTTGGATGTTCTTTTGTGTCCTGAGTATCAAACAGTAAATGTCCAGGACTCTAAGCGTCAGATATGCGGGACCCGTGAAACAGGGGGGAACTCGGGAGATTATCCAGTATCCTAGGCTGCAATATTATGCGAATACAACAAACAGTGAACAGCACCTTTGTGATTAAAACTTTTCTGGCACATATTTCCATGTTCCATTGAATTTTTACATCGGCACAATCATAATTTTTCTTTACAACAACAGTGCATACATTATTTTGGGCAAGCTGGAATATCAAAAGTAGCAGTAGAAGTTTTCTTTTCTTTTCAAATTTGGTTTTGTACAAAATAATGGACTCTGAGGAAGGAGTAGATGAATTCTTAACTATTTGAAGGGCCCAACAAGGTTCAATTCCTCAAAGAAGTGACCGGCATGCAAGGGGGCATTTATTAGCGGGCTTGACATGGCCATTTAAGTTAGTCCATGCAGTACACGCACAAAGGAGCACATGGATGTGCCGACCTCTTGAAAGGTGATTAATGCCTACACTGTTAAAGAAATGTAACTGCGGAAGATATTTTAAACGTATTTGTATATTATATTATTGTTATTCCTCCTTCCGGAGATATCATTAATGTAATTGGTCATGTAAGAGTCATCGAAAGAGTCAATGTAAACCCTCCTTTGTAAGTCGGGTCAATAGTACCCTCAAGAGTCATATTAAACAAGTTATTGAGTCTCCCTAGGTGAAGTCGGCCCAATCAGTTAGGTGAAGTCGGCCTTGTTGGGGAAAAAGTCACCCAACTACAGAATATAAATACAGAGGTCGAGTTGCTCATTTGTATCACTCATTCACTCACTCAAGCTCACATAGAAGAGAGAGAGAAGTTCGCTTGTGAAGGAAAAGTAGTTGTTTTGTCTTGGGGCTTTATCTTGTATTTGGTGAATTCTATATTGAGGAAGTTTTGTTAGGGTTTTCTCCTTTGTGGTTTCCCCGAGAGAAATTTTGTGTTCTTTGTGATTGGTGTGCTTGTCTTTCTTTCAGTGATTATATTGTTTAATGTTATTATGCTAAACAAGTAAAAACTTAACATGGTATCAGAGCAGGCCTAAAAGAAAACATTGTGCAGCCACTACAACTATAGAAACTAGGGTTTCTTGTTCCGAGAGCTCTCTCCACAATTCAGCTAAAAAAGAGGGTGCATCTAACTCGCCTCACTAGGGCACATCTTTCTGTCGAAGCAAAATTCGATTCTGAGAACTTTCATTTATAGGTCCACCACTACAGCCTAGAGAACTAGGGCATCTAGTTTTTGGAAGATCTGCTCACATATTTGGAAGAAAGAGTACATTGCTCAACTTGCCTTGGGGAGGCACATCTTTTCCTCCAGTCAGTTTCCCAAGATCCCGAAGTTGAAAAAACTAGGGTTTCTCTGTCAAACCCTAGGTCAAGGTAGAAGCAATTTTTAAAAAGGGACAACTTTACAGGCAAGTAATATCTCTATTCTATTTCCATTTGAGGTTCTCATATTATCAAAATCACATAAAAAACACATGTATGTAAATTGAAGAAGGCATTATATGGGTTGAAGCAAGCACCCAGAGCATGGTATGGAAGAATTGATGGTTTTCTGATGAGCTTGGGCTTTACCAAGAGTAAAGCAGATTCCAACCTTTATTATAAGGTTATAGATGATGAACCTATGATATTATTAGTGTATGTGGATGATCTATTTTTGACAGGAGAAGACAAGCCCATCATTAAATGTAAGAAGAAGCTTGTTGCAGAATTTGAGATAAAAGACCTTGGGATGATGCACTATTTTCTAGGTCTTGAGGTGTGGCAGTTTTCAAATGAGATTTTCCTAAATAAAGGAAAATATGTTGTTGAGATCCTTAAGAGATTTGGGATGTTGGACAGTAAGGCCATGCCTACTCTGATGGTGACAAACATGAAGCTCTTGAATGATGCGTCATCAGAAACAATAGATGTTACATTGTACAGACAGATTATTGGCTCATTGATGTATTTGACCAACACTAGACCAGATATATGTTTTGTTGTAAACACCTTGAGCCAGTATATGGTAGAGCCTAGACATGTTCACCTGGTCGCAGCAAAACATGTGATGAGGTTCCTAAAGGGTACATTGGATTATGGACTCAATTATATATCAAATAGTGAGTTTAGATTGTACGGTTATGCAGATTCAGATTGGGCTGAAAGTGCCCAAGACAGAAAGAGCACTTCAGGATCTTTTAGTTTGGGATCAGGTATGGTCTCATGGTTCGGTAGAAAGCAACCCTGCGTTGCTCTCAGTACAGCAAAAGCTAAATACATCGCAACATGTTCAGCTTGTAGTGAAGCAGTTTGGCTTCGCAAGATGTTGGCAGGATTGTTTGATGCAGAGATAGATGTGACTGATATTCTTTGTGATAATCAGAGTTGTATCAAGATGTCAGAAAACTCGGTGTTCCATGATTGATCGAAGCATATCAAAATTAAGTATCACTACATCCGGGATATGGTGCAGAAGGGAGCTGTAAAGCTCAAGTATGTTCCTACAGAGGAACAAGTTGTTGATGTGTTGACTAAGCCTTTGTCTCATGTAAAGTTTGAATACTTTCAAGACAAACTTGGTGTGGTCTTAAAGGACCTCCTTCGAAAGGAGTGATGATGATGATGAGTCTGAAAGGACCTCCTCCGAAAGAAGGAGGGATGATGTGATGGGTTCGAAAGGACCTCCCTCAAAAGAGGTAGTAGTTTCCTAGATCCTTGGTGTGGCAGCTCACTCTAGGATTGGTACGTCAGCCTGACAAGGCCTAGTTGATCCAAAAGGATTGGTATGTCGACCCGGCTAGATCCTAGGGAGATTGGTATGTCTGGCTAGGCTTGTTTGGTCTGAAAGGATTAGTAAGCCAAACAAGGTTTGTTTGATCCCCGGGTAGATTGGTATGTCTGACTAGGCTTGTTTGGTCCGAAAGGATTAGTAAGTCAGCATCATCTACCAGAGTGCCCACCACAGTGCATATTCCAAATGATGATGATGTTGTTCCAGTATTTATATACTCACGATTCCAGCATTCACATGCTTATGATGATGTTGTTCCAGTCTTCATATACTGATGGTTCCAACATTTACATGTTGATGATGATGTTGTTCCAGTATTCATATACTGATGGTTCCAGCATTCACATGTTGATGATGATGTTGTTCGAGTATTTATATACTGACGGTTCTAGCATTTACATGCTGATGATGTTTCGGTATTTATATATTGATGGTTGATGATGTTTCAGTATTTATATACTGATGGTTGATGATGTTCCAACATTTACATGTTGATGATGTTTCAGTATTTACTTATTGATGATTGATGTTGTTGCTCCAATATTTACTTACTGATGATTGATGTTGTAGTTCCAGTATTTACTTATTGATGATTGATGTTGTTGTTCTAGTATTGACTTACTGACGGTTGATGTTGTTGTTGATTTCAGTATCCATGTACCAATGATTGATGATGTTGTTCCAATATTTACATACTGATGATGATAATGATGTTGATGTTCCAACAGTTCCTTGTTGACGATGATGATGTTGATGTTCCAGCAGTTCCTTGCTAACGATGATGATGTTGATGTTCCAGCAATACCTTGCTGACGATGATGACGTTGATGTTCCAGCAGTTCCTTGCTAACGATGATGATGTTGATGATGACGATGATGTTGATGCTCCAACAGTTCCATGCTAATGACGACCATGATGATGATGTTGATGATGATATTCCAGCAGATGATGATGATAATGATGATGTTGATGATGCCCCAAATATATGATTATGTTCCAAAAACTTCCTATGACATACAGAATTTCACCAATCAGTTGTACAGCTGTCGATGTTGATGATGATGTCCATAGAATACCTTCCTAGTTAAGAGGGAGTGTTAAAGAAATGTAACTGCGGAAGATATTCTAAATGTATTTGTATATTATATTATTGTTATTCCTCCTTCGATAGATGTCATTAATGTAATTGGTCATGTAAGAGTCATTGAAAGAGTCAATGTAAACCCTCCTTTGTAAGTCGGGTCAATAGTACCCTCAAGAGTCATATTAAACAAGTTATTGAGTCTCCCTAGGTGAAGTCAGCCTAGTCAATTAGGTGAAGTCGGCCCTGTTGGGGAAAAAGTCACCCAACTGAAGAATATAAATAGAGAGTTCGAGTTGCTCATTTGTATCACTCATTCACTCACTCAAGCTCGCATAGGAGAGAGAGAGAAGTTCGTTGGTGAAGGAGAAGTAGTTGTTTTGTCTAGGGGCTTTATCTTGTATTTGGTGAATTCTATATTAAGGAAGTTTTGTCGAGGTTTTCTCCCTTGTGGTTTTCCCGAGAGAAATCTTGTGTTCTTTGTGATTGTTGTGCTTGTCTTTCTTTCAGTGATGATATTGTTTAATGTTATTATGCTAAACAAGTAAAAACTTAACACACACTTCATCATAGGAAGCTTCCTCAAACATGTGGGTATACTGCAGTAAATCAGATTGTCAAAGTTAGTGCAGCTGCGAGACCCATTCTCAGAGAGGATGGTACCCTAGTCAGTTAACTAGGGTTCCTGGTCAAGTTAACCAAGCAGAGTAAAGAGTAAGACCCTATAAGGTACCCTAGGGCTCCCAGCTATCTCCCGGGGTTCTTGGTCGAGGACCAAGCAGGTTGATGCCATGGCAATGTCCCTAGCATGTGGCTGGGGCCCCTACTTGTCTCTAGGGTATTCTGGTCTGGGACCAGACAATTTCTTGGTCATGAGGACCAAGTAGGTCCTGCAGGTTGAGACAGAGACCTCCTGGTCTGGGACCAGGCATATTCTTGGTCACGAGGATCAAGTAGTTCCTGCAGTGACATACCTGGTCAGTTATCCAGGTGGATCTTAGTCAATGGACCAAGATGATGATGTGTGATGTCCACTTCTCCTAGGTCTTTGAGATGGTTGAGCTAGATGGTCTTCTCAAGGGACTGGCCACCCCTTGATGGAGCCACTAGCACTTGACCTGAGGAGCAATCTAGAGAACCACATGATCACATCATCCAGTGTGGACCCTTCCTTACACAGTGATGATGAACTTTTAAGTTATATGGAACATTTGTACATTTGAGATAGAGATGACTGGTTGTACCTTCCCCACCTTGGTTGATTTACTTTTGGTCCTTACACCTTGTTGATTATTGGTCTTGTGGTACCTTGTCTTTGAGTTGTGGTTAATAGGGTCATTTACCCACCTTGAGTTATTTTTTTATTTGTACCAACTTTGATGTTTTGGTCTTATGGGTACTATGGTTGTTTGTCCACATTTGAGGTACACCCTTTTGTCGTAGGGGTTATGGGTCAAGCTACCCACTCTTGTTTGTATGGTTTTGACTTGTACCATATTGATTGGTCTTATTTAATTGTATGACCCTAGTACCCACCTAAGACACTCTACTTTATTTTATGTTATTAAATGTGACTTTATTGTTTTGACCATAATGTGTTAGTACCCACCTAAGTCACTTATATTTTATATTTATATATCTTGTGACTTTTATTTTGTCCTAACTAATTGGTACCCTCCTAATTATGTGGAACCCTAACATATTTAAAAGATTATTTAATGATCTTTCTAGAAGATCTATTATCCTATATATTGAGATCTATGTTCCTCATTTTGACATCATCTTTATCTCAGTTCCGATCTTTCCCCGGTTTAACATTAAGGACATCACTGCTGTTCACCCGAGTTTGAAAGCTGCCTACCTGCTGAACAATTCAGATCTGATTTTTTCTCTGCTGCTTGAAGGCCACGCACCTGTCTTAGCTCTGATTGGTTTATTGGTCCAAGAGTTGATGTGAAGGTCCTATTGTTGCTGGCATCCTAACCATGACCATGTGGAGAGATCCAATCTGCTCTACATGATTTTCGATCCGCTGTTGAAGTGTCTCGATCTGCTCCTTGTGATTAGTTTGTGACCCGATCTGCCTGTTTGAGATCCTATCTGCTGCTAATGTGACCCGATCTGCCTGTACGTGATCTGATCTGCTGAGTTAGAGGTCCGATCTGAGTGTGAGGGTTTGCCTGGGGTTTGATCTACCCTTGTTTTTGTTGAGACAGCAGACTGTTTTGGTTCTAGATCTGCCTGCTGTGTTTCTCTTAGTGGAGGCCGTAAACCCTCCTTGGTTCAATCCATTTGTTTTTGGTCATATATGTTTGCTATGTGCTCACATGTGAGTCTGATCTTGGTTATTATGTGAAGACTGTGACCTTGTGTAGGTCTGTTCTAGATGCTGAGTACATATTTGATAAGACCGTGACCTCTGGGAGTCAGATCTATTTATTGATATTTTATTTGATTATATTTTAATGTATGCTGAGATCTCCCTTTGACCAGATCTATATCCTAAGACTTATTTGTGGTCTTTACTTTGTGCTTAAGATTATGTGCTGACACCTTTTGGGATCTGTTCTATTATACTGAAGTTTTTGACTGCCACTGTGTTTCTGACTGTCTTTAACCATTTGTTTATACCTCAGCCCAGTCATCTCTCTATCTCTAGTTTGTACTTACCCTTTAGTAGGGTCAGCTGGTTCCTAGAGTTGGTTGGCCTCTGAGAGGCACAGCTTTGTCTGAAAGTAATATTCCTGAGTATAAAACAGGAAGGGTTCCACACCCAAGGTAAGTACCCTAACTTGTTATTAATTGGACTTGGTACTGTTAATCTTATATTGCTGGATACATGTTACTGAAGATTACTTTAACACAATGACCCAATTGGTTGTGTTAAAGTTGAAAAGTTGAAAGAGATGAAAAATATGTTTTGTTGAAGTTACTGCTGTACTATTTTGTTTCAGTACTAGTTTATTAAATGTAATTTTGCATTAAAGTACATTGATTGTTTATTTTCTGTATCAAACCCTAACCCTAGCAAAATTTAACACAGATTTCAAAGCATCTTGAGAAACACATGCAAAACAATATGTTTGAAGATTAATCTTCCGTGTTAATCAGAGACACCATGGTTAAGTAACTTGAGTTTCATATTGTTTTTCTCTTCAGTGCTTCTATGAACCTCTGTTTGGTGAACGGTTGAGCTTCCTTTTGGAACATTTTGATATGAATCTTCTAGGTCATCTAGCTATTTTCCAGCATTCTATAGTAGCCTGTCTTTGGACGGTTTTGGTTTGGATGGTTTTGGTTGTGGGAGCTCGTCACAACTTAAACCAAAGAAGAAGCATACTAAAGTGTAAGGAATCGCACATACTGAAACCAATACACAACAAGACCAGTTGTGATATAATGTCTCTATTCATAACAATGATATTGCCATGCCAATCAAGAAATTATGTGTAGATGATCAAATTTGACAATCACATTTGCAAAATACTAGTTCTAAAGAGGGTAAGGTGTCAAGTCAGGGAATCCAGGCATCTGGACAATATGGAGATAGAAGGTATGGTAATCCTGTATTATTAAATGGACAAGATGCAATAAATGCTATTTCCACTTCGATATGACAATTACAACATTTCCCATACAATTGACTAGATTTGGTTTCTTGAATTCGATGGGTTCTCTGTCACATGCATCTTTGTCATATATGCATGGCATTAGGTGTCCTTCACAGCAAAAAAACTTGACAGGATTTCTCCAAGGCACAGGGAATGATGTGTCAACGCCAGCAATGAAGAAGCTTTTAATATATAGTGGTTACCGAGGCAACACAGATGCATAAGTACATGTGGAAATATTGGACTGTATGAAGACAACCCCAACATTCTTGCAAGACTTTTATCATCAGTATCCCTTTATATGTATGTATATATAAACAGAAATGTTCGTAATAACCTTGGTCTTGTTGGAGCCAAGGATGATCTTAGCATTTGAATATGAACTAATACAGATGGAGTGTTATAACTCAAATGCCATTATGATAAGAACGATATCTTCTAAGTATTCTTATGGTGTTGTAAGATACCTAGTGTTATGCTCATGATATTAGACCTGGATCTCCTCTTCACTGAGCCTATGTCAAGCATACACATGCCAGCACACAGAGAATTCAATCTAAGATTTACATTAATAACAGTAGAGTTGTTTAACGAACTAGTTGAATTTGAATAGTTATGTTTCTTATTCATGTGTTTTGTTTTACAGATATATTAAATTATTAATGACTATATGATATGAGGACAGAGGTGTCCATGCATACACGAGTACATGACAACAATTTCACTATGTAAAGGCAAATATGGCCAACAGTCTTATATATGGCTCTTCAGTGGAATTCAAATTTCATACTCGTGAGCTACGCTGTTGGGGGCATAGAGCGAGAGTGGGAAGCAGGAAGCAGGAGCGAAGCGAAAAGCGAAATTTTCAAAAGCTTCCGAGGTGGGAGCGTTTTTTATATAATATATATTTTTATATATTTTGATGCATATATGTCAACAAAACCATGTAGAATGTTGAATTAGTTACAAAAAGCATAAAAACATGGATTAAACTATATAGCATTGTCCTCAAATGATCAATCATCAACCATTTTCAATATATAACATTTGTCATCAGTAATGACTCATGACTCATCAAAGTTTCAAACTCATATCTCTTGTAACCAAAGTTACCAAACTATAACAGACAAGTCACAACATCAAATGATCAACCATGAAATGAAACGATTCACGAAGCACATATTCTTGATAATTACTAATGACCAAAGTTCAAACTTCAAAGTTTCAAACAATTATAATATGCTATTATGTAGTCAATAGTGCAAAGTTGCAAGCAATGAACTTCAAAGGTAGGTTCACCGTTCAAGTTTCAAACTTTCAACATCAAACATCAAACTTTAATTGTCATATAATGTTTTCAGAATATTTCATAGTCACCATAAGAAATATTAAAGATTCAATAGTTACAATTTGCGAAGTAATGAAAAACTAGAAAAAGACAAGTACTAATATTTCCTCTTGCCACGGGAATCTTCTAATTTCTTTTCCCGTGATATATGAGCACTACTAGCCTCCTCATCCTGAGTAGGTGAAAGTGGTCGTGAACCGCGTCCAATAGCTACACGACCCCCACGAGAGGATGGAGGTTGTGAATATGGAAAAAGCGGTACAGGTGGGAGTGGAACACTGCTATTGGAGGGGGGTGGCATCTCTATTCCTACTGTTGTTGCACAGTCACCATCATCATCACCCAAAAGTTAAGCTTCCAACCGCTCTAAAACCAACACCTCTCTGCAGAAGAACTATTAACCACCTATGAAAGCACTCTGATGGCCAATTTATGCAACTATGCGGTGGCGGAGCCATACATGTTCCACCACTCGATAGGAACCAATCTATCTCGATCTTTATTTGCATGCAAACTAGCGAACACCCCATGTTGACTAAGGTATTTGCTCAATTCAGCACACACTATGGCACTCTCCTCTTCATCAGGGACCAACTTGTCTATAGCTTGCATGTACCCAGCTTGTACCTCTAGATCTATGTGGGGTTTTCTCTTGACCCCACCCCCAGGTGTTGGTTTCGCCAACCAAGTTGGAGAATAATATTTTGGTGTAAGGATATAGGCAAAGGCATGGAGTGGAACATTCAGTTTATCCCACCTATTGACCACATGCTTTTGAATATGCGCATACAAGATGGGATCTTTTGGCTCAACGATATCTTTTATTTGGCCTAGCATTGTATCCATTTGCTCATACACCCCCCCAATTACCGGCTCATCAGTATTTGCAAACCGAATCATGTTATAAATGGGGTTAGTGAATTGCAACACATACTTGATACTAACCCAAAACTGACCATTAAGAACTATGTCCTCCACCTCCTGAAAATCATGACTCTCAATTGCGGATGTAGCCCTATCTTTCAAAACCTGCCATGAATCACTTGATACCATACTAGCCAATGCATCACTTACCTTCAAAAGGCGCCTGAACATAAGGTAATAGCTAGCAAATCTAGTCTTTGCAAGCATAAAATCTCCAACCTTGAATGACTACGGAAAATGTGATGGGCATTACTATGATTGGTAATAAATCTTATCATGCGTTTGCCTTTCTTGTACAGTTAACCAATCCATTTATAATCATTCTCCTGCATCTTAAAAATGTCATGCATTAAAAGGTTCAATGTGTGAACCAAACACTTGGACAAAAATATGTTAGGGTATCTATCCTCAATAATTGCTCCTGCTGCTTTACAATTAGCAGCATTATCGGTAATGACCTAGATGACATTGTATGGCCCAATGGAATCAATGGTTTAATTGAGGCTTCTGCAATGTTGATGTCGATCTTGAACCGATCCGAGTAGTCATGGGATGAAAGGAAGATTGCACTACAGGCGGACACGCCAAGAATATTTATTAATGGCTTTCCCTTTACATTTGTCCAACAATCAGATACAATGGATACCCCATATTCATTCCAAGAATTTGTGAATTGCCCCAAAGCATTTTGTATCTTGGCTTTTTTCTTGTCAAGTCCCACGGTTCTAGCTTTGTCATACCCAGGGCCCTTGTATCCTGCAGGGGCACTTCGGATGGCTTCAACCATTTCATGCCAATAGGGTGAGCGAAGAACATTGAACGGCATGCCACATGCATAAAGAAATCGAAACAATTTTGCATTCACATCATCCTTACCACCATGGTCAAGGTAATCTGATATTGTTCTACACCCTGAATGTGAGGGTGAGAATCCACTGCCATGGGTGGATGGGGATCGAGCACTAAATGTTCTATGTGAGCTTGCAGTTTCGTGTTCAACCCTTGTTTTCTTGCACAGGTATTGTGCTTCCTCCTCTTCCATCTTATATTTGGCTCTGTCATTTGATGGCACTTGTGTACAGGTTTTGACTCCTATAGTCTTGTTTTCATTCCATGGCATAACCCCACATAGTGCTTTCTCACATAGGTATATGAACCTGTGTAAGTTACTCGACAATGGGGGCATGTAAATTTTGTGGTTCCACCCCCTCTCCCTCCTCCAAGTTTTGTGACATATTTCCACAAGGGTGTTTGGTTGTCTTTGGTTTTCTTTCCATCACCACCATTACTATCATTTTCCTCATCCTCCTCTTCGTCTCCCACCTCTCCACAATATGTACCACTACCCAGTTCATCATCCTCTTCTTCATTTCTCCTTCAGTTTCCAATCAAAACCATCATAATAAACAATGGAATCAAAAGGGCAAACTACATTGACATATCCATCACCATGCGTGTAGTCTTGTAGAGATTTAGAGAATAACTCTTTGCCTGCAATGGAATGAGGGAGAAGGAATGGGAAAGAGTAGGAGAAGAAAAACTACAAGCATTCAAAAAAGCCATAAACAAATACAAGTTTATATGGAAAAGAAAAAACAAGAAAGAGTTTAGTGTACTACCTCATTGGCTCTCCAATGGTGTTTGAAGTTGAACCCTATGGCATCCTTCAAGCTCCCCTCCAACCTCTTGCAAATGGCACCCTTCAATCTCCCTTCTTGCACTCCAAACTCTTCACCAAATCTCCAAATTCACTCCAAGCTCCACAAACCCTTCCAAACATGAGTCAAATGGCAACAATGAAGTGAAAAGAGGTTGGGGGGTGCTTTAAAGCCCAAGCAAACCCCTCCAAAGAGGTCAAAAGTCACCTTCCTCTCCTCAATCCATGTGGATGACGTGGGATCACTCACGGGAGCGATGGGAGCGATCGACGGAGCATTTTAGGGAGAGATTTTTAAATCGTCGAAGCGATGAGAGAGCGTTCAGGGAGCGAACGCTCCCGATCACTCCCTCATCGCTTCCGAACAGAACCAAAGAACGAAAAAAAGGAGCCCAAAGCGCGATCTACAAAAACGCTCCCAATCGGGAGCGATCTCAAAGCACTCTTCCTGCACGCTCTGCTTGGAAGCAAGATTCCGAAGTGGGGGCGAGGGGGAGAGGGCGCTCCCCCGCAACGTAGCTTGTGAGCACTCTTAGTACTCCTATAAGTGCTTATTCCTTTTGGTGTGTTGTCGAAAATTGAAATATTTTTTGTACTCTCATTATTCTTGGCGAATTTGTCTTCATTCATAATGACCAGTGATACCAGAATCGGCCCCCCTACTAAGATTTTGTACCGAAAACTCATCAGAATCGGAGTCGGAATCTTGTCGAAATTGCATGTTAACTAGCGATCCCTATCTTATTTGGTTTTTTTGTCAAAAACTACTAGTTTTTCCATCTGCTATGGACTTAATCCCAAAGGTGTTATTGACAGTGTTTTATATGCCCTGCAATGTATAGACACAACCATGATAACAACCATTAAAAGCTTGATTTAAAAAAATTAGGTTTAGGGATCGAATTCCGCAATTCCTATTTTGGGGATGGTTGTTAAATCCGCACTAGATTCTTCAACCAATTTCGACTGCACCCACGATTCTTGTAACCTTGATGATGACACATCTAGCTGAAACAGCAGTTATGATACTTACATGCAAGACATGCACATACCACTATCTATCACACGTTGTTATTACTTTAGAGTCCAAAGGCCTCTTATAAGATATAAGACGGTTATCGCTTTCCCAAATGAGACCTATCGATTGATTTAGATTTGTGTTGTACACACAAATGAGCTCACAACATTCAAATAATTGGTAACATGATTTGAGGTTCATGTGGAGTCAATAATCTTTCTTCCTCAAAGAGAGAGGCGAGCTTATTTGGATGAACATTCTTTTTTTCCCTAGTATAAACTACAACATGCATCTATGTTGCATGTAACAGTGATACTCTTGCTAGTGCCCACCACCCTTTAACATTGCCTTGTCGATACTCCTCTGGACAAAATTGTATAGTAGCAACACTTGTTGAGTGGTGTGCATTCTTGGTCAAAACAATTATAAGAAACAGGATCCTTATAATCTCCATCAAAGTCAGGAGAAAATGCCATGAGCGGGATCCTTACTATTGCAACTACAGAGCCCAATAATGCCACATGTTGCATTAAGAATGGCATTTCATTGAATGGTTACTCGCATCCCTTGTCCAATTTAATTCACATTGAAGGGAATCTCTCTTTGCAAGAGAACTCATCTCTTTATAGTGCTTGCATTATTGTCTTAAAAGCACATACAAAAAGGGGTCAAGGGGTTTTCTTTAGCCTCTTCATGACTAATTAATCCACAAAAACTGACATTACAGCCAATTCTGTTGAAGAAATGGCATGTCTCTAAATTGCATGTGTGATTGTGTTCAGTTGTGGTAAATATGGTATTTGGGCAGATCATGAGTTCTATTAGTCCCATGTTTTATAATGGTGAGCGCCTATAATAGCAAATCTAGGAACACAAGCTCCATCATAAGAAAGATAAAAAAATCTCAAGATTTTTCCATCCACCCATTATTTATTATACAAAGACGTGGATACATTAGTTTTGTTACAAACGAGACAGACCTCCATACTTATATTTCCTGATATACAAGAGCTACCCCTCACTGAGGTCAATTTATTTCAATGAAGTGTAATAAAAGATTAACAAGTAACCTAACATGTTAAGTAAATGATTGTTTTAGGAATTGCACCTAGGGTAAGATGCTCTTGGAAGTCAATTCGTGAATAAAATTTTGTATCCTCGTAGATTAGAAAGGCTATGGAACCAAGTGTTCATAACTTCTATCACAATCCCATGTTTACTTATAATGGCTGCAATTGGAAACATAACCATTCTGAAGTCCCTTTTGGTTCTATGTTCACATTTCACAAAGCTCATTGATTCACTTCACAATGCTATCATAATCAATGCAATACGTGGTAAGCCATTTAATCATATCTTTAAGCCTTATAGAGTTTTGGATGCTGATTCGTGTTGTCCATGACTCCATTATGAGTGATATATGCACCCCAAAATAACACTCAAAACATATGGTGCAACATATAGATGAGATGATTTACCCTCATCATGAAACTTAAGCAACCCATTGCAACGAGGGACAAGAATAAGATTCAGTCTCTTAGGTATTGTATCAACTCTAAGATACTTGTTAAAGACACTGAATTGTATTTGAGAGCTACCTTCAGGAGGCATCATTGTAGATTTCGCCAAATTTTTGCACCTCATCTTGGCCAAGCCAAGAGCATATTAAAGGAGGATGTATGGATAATATTTACTTGAGTATGGATGTTTCCACAGTGCTCAAACATAGTGTTAAGGTTTTTGGAGACTCACTATGTAGAAGTTTCGAACAGATCGACATATGTTTCGAGTGGAAATATTCCTTAAGAGCGAAGAAATTCTCAAAGATAATTCCTACCAAAAGAAACACTAGAACCAAAATTCAAGAGATGACAATGCAAAGAGAAGATAAATGAGATGATTACTCTCACAACAGGAAACAAATTGTGATACTATCGTGTGAATAGGAAAGCGAACGGTTGTCATTCGGGTGTAGCTTGAGTCGCTAAGAGGAAATTTGCTATCGTCCCCCACCTAAATTCAAATCTCACTTTGTAACATGCTTGCTCTCTTTGTGAGTCAATTTTTAACTATTGACTTGGCCTTGAGCCCTAAAGAATCTGTTTTACCTAGGTACCATCTTCAGAAAGAGGAGAATTACCCAATGGGTTTCCACAAGAAATGCATTAAGAAAAAATGAAATAAAGAAGAAAGTGAACAACAATATTGTAATGTCCCTAGTTTTGACACTTCACATAAACTATGTAAATGATGTAATATCATTGATGTAAATGATGGAACATGGTGATGAGCTCAAGTCCAAGGCCCTACCATGGATTCCCCGAATGTATATGGTTAGTGAACCATGCGTTGGGCAAGGGCAGTAACATTGTAAATGTGATGTACATGTGCATAATAATAATAAATAAATTTACAGCTGATTGTGCAAGGCAACAAGAGCAAGGGGTATGATTATCCTACGGTTAGGGAGGGACGTATTGAAGCTTGTAGATGAGAGCCAAGTGCACTAAAGAGGACCGATGAGCCATTGGATGTCAATTTGACTCATGCGCCCCAATCATTTAATGCTTTCATGGAGAAGGTAGTTGAGACAGTTATTACCTTAGGGGAAGGAAGGCGTCGGTATGAGTTTCTTGTGACGGAGTAGTGTCATTCGCCCTGTAGAACTGGGAATGGGAATTGCTTATTGGGTATGCAACCAGTCAAATTGAAGTCATCCTTAAATTACCTGCCAATTGTAAACCTGTCAGTGAGCCTGTCAATAAGTCTATCAGTTCATTAATCAGTTACATGGTCAAGTAACTCAATCCCTCATGCATGTATCTATCTTGCACTATCTTTGGAGGAACTCGGACATTATCCATCGACCAATCTACCATTCCCATCTATGGAGAGAAGTAGACCTTTGCCTAAGAGGAAGTCAAACCTGAATAGTGATAGAGTGGAAAGTGGATCTAGGCTCTGGTTTGTGGTCATGACTGTGAGTCGAAGAGGAAACTGGAGGATGCAATTGTTGTGCATTCTTCCGTTAATCTAGGCAGTAGAGTGGTATCGTATTACCCAGCTGTTAGCTTCAGCCTAAGCATCCTAAATTGTGTTGAAGACCTGTATGACGGAGTCTGCTCCCAAAAGTGGTCTGAGTTGGACTAGTAGAGTGGTGAAGCGTCGCGAATTCTCAATCACGCGGCTGCAAGTCCTATTTAATTATCATAGAAGGAAACCTAAGTATAGCCATCTATAGAGTTGTATAGCAGAGTGGTTTGTTTTATTACAATCAAGAGTAAATTCCCTAAACCATTGGTTTGCGCAGCCAAGATTTGTAAGCCATAGAAAGATAGAGAATGTAGGCAGATGATCCAAGCTTTGGGAGTTCTTTCTACGCACACACTAGTAAAGCACCTAGAAGAAGGAAACACCTAAGGGACTGTTAAGCGGTGAAAGGGTACCTTCTTAGCGTTGTATGGGGTAGGTATTGCGGACCACAAGCTAGACGAGTCTACACAAGGAATTTGTGGTCTTGGAGGTAAACCAGATTTGACTATTGTCATGCTTGAATTGTTGTAAACCCTAAGAAGTGAAATAGATTGTTGAGCACCGAGTGGATTGAAATCCTATAGCGGTTACTTGACCTCCCGGCGAAATAGCAATTTTTGGGTGGTCTTTCTACGCACACACTGGATTAGCACTTGCGCGATGTTGTGTGCGGCAAGTATTGTGGACCTCAAACTATACGAGTCTGCGCGAGGTCGATTGCTGGTTTTGAGTACCAGAGAGGCGTAGAGCGCGGATCGGGCTAAGAGACTAATGAAGGTTGTGACCCCTGATGGAATAGTGGGTTTGGGTGGTCTTTCTATGCACACATTAGTATAGCACCTGGAGGGAAGTGATGCCTAAGGACCGTTGAGCAATGAAGGGTTACCTTCTTGGTGTTGTGTGGGGTGGGTATTGTGGACCCCAAGCTAACCAAGCCTACGTGAGGTGCCTGTAACTCTACGGTGTCTCACTAGTTAGCATTTCCACTCTAGTACCTGGAAAAGCTTGTTAATCCAGCAGAGGTTGGCTTGGCTTGAGAATTGAGTCTGTGTGACTGTAGCATCCTGTTAACCCAACAAAGGATGGTTTGGATGTGGTATGTTACCTCCTAGCTTGTAGGGGTACATTTTGAGTTTAGGGTGCGGTAGGTTACTGAAGAATTTCACTTCCTCATGTTGATCTGAATAGAAGAATAGCATGCAAAAGAAAATGCAAGGAATAAGGATGCTAATTTTGTTCTAGAGATAAATACTTTGCACAAGTATGCTAGAATTGCAGCTATTATTCAAAGAGTACAAATGCCTGGGCATAAAGTGAGGTCGGTGGCTTAGTATTTTTGACAGAATTGTACTAAATTGGAGCTCAAATCTGAGTGTTTGACAAATCTTTTGATAGAATTTGAAGCAGACTAAAACATCAGTGAAGGGCATTCCTCTAAAGACTCTATAACAAAAGTCCATTAATCAAAAGGCCATCAAAAGACGATCTCTGCACTGATGTGTTTGCATGTGAAGCCCTTAACATATGCCACAGGTTATTCTTGCATGTTGTAGATTGTTCAAAGAAAGCCACCTCGAGAATGTTGGAAGGAGATCTCAACTGGAGATGAAGACAAGGTGAGAAAATATATGGCTGCTGGGACAGAGTGCAGAAAGTTAGCAAGCTTGATCATTGTGGTATTCTTTGGAAAGGGTGCTAAATTAAGAATAGTTCAACCTTTCCATTGTACTACACATGCTTCACAGAAATAAACTTAGAAGCCAAGAGTCCATCTACCATTTGCCAAAGCAATTTGTTTTATGGGCCTTCTGCATCTTTCCTTGAAGCCGTTTCAACAATTAATGGCTCTTCCTAGTCGTTGTTTGGACGTAACTTACTGAGCATTCAAGGCATTACAGCCTATTACGTGGAGTTTTGGAGCGCCTCACGAGTAGCTTGTGGTGTTTTCAAGTGGTGTTAGAATCACGATTTTTTTCATCAACGCCATGACTTGTGGAAGCACCCATTCAAAAGGGATTTGATTGCATCATTGACAGCCACTATGGGTGTTTTCTTTTACATGGCATTTGGAGCAGTGCATATCCACAACATGGACCCGCAATTTCATTTTTGACTTGGCAATCGAGTGGATTGGTGGTCATATTGAGCATTTGACAGTCATATGGGATATTCAAAGCTGGAGTTCGACACCCTATGAGGTAGCCACGTAAAAACCATGTCTATGTGGTGATCGATGCGATGGACTAATGTGGCCCACATTCCATAAATCAGCCCTAAATCATGTGGCGTATTTTGAGGAGGCAACTGGGGCATTTCGACTTGGCAAATTAAAAAAGGGGGCATCGAGCTTCAACATGCATGTCCTTGGCGGATGATTGCTTGGAGTCCCTTGAATTATGGGCATCTCGATTAGCCAAAGGGAGAGTGCACTTTATTTATGTAATAACTTTTCTTAGACATTAGTTGAGTAAAAAGTGGATCTACAATCACACTTTTTCTATTTCCTTTTTTTTCGCTACCTGAAACTAGCGTGTGTATGCTAAAGCCCAAAAGTAAGCACACCAGCCGGTTGGCAACCGTGAAAAGAGTAGCCAATGTCACCACACTCCTCTCTTCCCCACTTATGGTTGGCTCTTCTTCAACACAAGGGGGCTTCCCTTGTCAAAGAAATGTAACTACGAAAGATATTCTAAATGTATTTGTCTATTGTATTCCTCCTTCGGGAGATGTCATTGATGTAATTGATAATGTAAGAGTCATTGAAAGAGTCAATGTAAACCCTAACTGATTAAGTCGGCCTGGAATAACTAGAAAAGAATATTTTATTGTAAAGAGTACAGGTTGGCCCAGTTAGTTGAGTTAGAGCCGACCTAGTTAGTAAAAGGTCAAGTCAAATGTAAAGTATAAATAGGAGATTGAGTTGCTCATTTGTAGCACTCAACTCACTCACTCAAGTTTGCATAGGAGAGAGAGAAGCTTGCACAAGAGAAGGAGAGAAGCTGATTTTGTCTTGGGGTTTATCTTGTCCTTCGTGAAATCTATATTGAGGAAGTTTTTTCGGGGTTTTCTCCCTTGTAGTTTCCCCGAGAGAAATATTGTGTTCAATGTGCTTGTTGTGCTTGTATTTCTTTCAGTGATAGATTGTTTAATGTTATTATGCTAGACAAGTAAGAAAAACTAACATGGTATCAAAGCAGGCTTGAAAGAAAACATTGTGCAGCCTCCGCAACTGCAGAAACAAGGGCTTCTTATTCCAAGATCTCTCTCCATAGATCAGCTGAAAAAGAGGGTGCATCTAACTCACCTCACTAAGGCGCATCTTTTTGTCGAAGTAGAATTCAATTATGATAATTTTCATTTTTGGGTCCCCCACTACAGCCCAAAGAAACAAGGGCATCAAGTTTTTTAATTATCTGCTCACAGAATCGGGAGAAGTAGTACTTTGCTCAACTCGCCTTAAGGAGGCGCGTCTATTCATCCAATCAGTTTTCCAAAATCCTGAAGTTGAAAAATTAGGGTTACTCTAACAAACCCTAGGTCAAGGTAGACGTAGTGTTTCAGAAGAACAACTTTGTTGGTAAGTCCTACATCTATTATATTTCCATTTGAGGTTCTCATTTTATCAAAATGACATTCAATACCAAGCTTGATGAGAAGCTTGAAGGAGCTGAGAACTTCAGGGCATGGAAATATAGAGTCATGCTCATTCTTGAAGAACATGACCTAGAAGGTTTTATAAAGGAGGGACTTACAGAACCAGAAGGAGATGAGGCCAAAGCATTACACAAAAAGAATATGATCAAATATAAGAGGATCATAGCTAATTCTATCAAAGATCATTTGATCCTTCAAGTATCCTCAAAGAAGACTCTGAAAGAGATGTTTGATGCTTTGACCAACCTATGTAAAGGGAAGAACATTAATAGGAAGATGACCTTGAGAAATCAACTCAAGGGTGTAAAGATCCTGAAGTCAGAGACTATGCACTCATACTTCTCCAGAGTATCCCAAATCAAAGAACAATTAGAAGCTATTGGAGACATGGGAGAAGATGTTGAAGTTGTGATGACCACTCTGAATGGTCTCTCTAGAGATTGGGAACCCTTTGTTCATGGAATATGTGCTAGCCAGAAATTGATCCAGTTCAAACAACTATGGGAAGAGTGTGTGCAGGAGGAAGAAAGAATAGCAGCAAGAGAGGAGAAACTAAATGACAATGAAGATCAAGCTTTGGCAACTCATGCCAAAGGTGGAAGGAAATGGAAGAGTGATGTACGTACTTGTAACCACTCTTCTAAAAGATCTCAAAGACCTCAAAGGAACAAGAGGTTCAAGAGAGATCTCTCCTCAATTGAATGTTACTCTTGTCACAAGACAGTACACCTAGCAAGAAATTGTCCATCCAAATCTGGACAACCTAAGAAGCAAAAGAAGAGATTCCATGTTCATGCAGCGAAAGATAGTGAGTATGATGACGAAGACAAAACCAAAGAAGATGAAGACTCCAGTGAAGAGTATGTGTTAATCTCAGCACTCACTGTTTCAATATCTCATGGGAGTGATACTTGGCTAGTGGATAGTGGAGCCTCAAAACATATGACGGGATACAAAGAATCTCTTGTACATCTCATGTAGAAAGATTCTTCACACAAAGTAAAGCTTGGAGATGACTATCAATATCCTATCAAAGGAATGGGAGAGGCCACTTACAAATTGGCTCTGGAAGGTCCATGAACATGAAGGAAGTGTTATATGTTCCAGGTTTGAAGAAGAACCTTCTATCTATTTCAGCATTAGATAAGAAAAGTCTTAGAATTGCATTTGTAGATGGTGAAGTTCTTATGTGGCCAAAGGGGAAGACTATCAATGATGCAGTCATCATTGGAGTAGAAGGAGGAGGACTTTATAAGCTTAAGGGTCATGCAAATTCAACACCGGTGACTAGTACCATGAGCCCCTATGAACTATGGCATAAAAGACAAGCTCATGTACACTACAAAGCCTTTACCAATAGTAAGTAAGGTGGTGACTGGATTACCAGAAATCCAGGTTGATCATGAAGGAGTGTGCAAAGGATGTGCACAAGGAAAAAGTACAAAGAATCCATTTCCAAGCAGTGACAGCAAAGCTAAAGGTATATTGGACAACATTTGTGGACCTATGTCTACCACTTCATTAAGCGGGTATGTGTATTATGCTTCTTTTATTGATGATTACTCCTGCAAAACATGGATTTATTTTCTAAAGAATAAGAATGAAGTTTCTGAAAAGTTTAAAGAGTTTAAGGCTCTTGTAGAAAACCTCTCTGATAAGAAGATAAAGATATTAAGGACATGTTAGTTTTTACTTGTTTAGCATAATAACATTATACAATCTATCAATGAAAGAAATACAAGCACAGCAAACACAATGAACACAATATTTCTCTTGGAGAAACCACAAGGGAGAAAATCCCGACAAAACTTCCTCAATATAGAATTCACAAAGTACAAAGATAATCCCCACGACAAAATCAGCTTCTCCTCCACTTGTGCAAACTTCTCTCTCTCTCCTATGCGAACTTGTGTGAGTGAGTTGAGTGATTACAAATGAGAGACTCATCCTCTATTTATATTCTTCCGTTGGGGTGACTTTTCCCCAACTGGGCCGACTTCTCCTAACTGACTGGGCCGACTTGTCAAATACAAAGTATAATAATCTTTAATGGGTTCTTTTAGGATGACACAAGACCTAGGGTTTACATTGACTCTTTCAATGACTCTTACATTATTAATTACATCAATGACATCTCCCAAAGGGGGAATACAATAGACAAGTACAAATAGAATATCCTTCGCAGTTACATTTCTTTAACACTCCCTCTTACTAGGAAGGTATTCTACGGGTAACATCAACAACTGCACAACTGACTTGCGAATCTCTATATGTCGTAGGAAGTTTTGGATCATCATATGTCTGGGGTATCATCTGCTGGAACATCCTCATCAGCATCATCATCGTCGTCTGTTGGAATATCACCACCAGCAGCATCCTCCGCATCATCGTCAGCAACATCCTCTGTTGGATCATCATCAGCAACATCCTCTACTGGAACATCATCAACAACATCCTTTGTTAGAGCATCCTCTGTTGGATCATCATCAGCAACATCATCAACTGGAACATCCTCTGCTGGATCATCATCAGCTGGAACATCCTTTGTTGGATCATCATCAGCAACATCATCAACTAGAACATCCTTTGTTGGATCATCATCAGTAACATCATCAACTGGAACACTATCAATCAGCAAGTATTGGTCCTCAATCACCCGTGGACCGACATCAGTCACCTAAGGACTGGAACTCTATCAGTCAGCAAGTACTGATCTTCAGTCACCCCTGGACCGGCATCAATCACCTAAGGACTGTAACTTTATCAGTCAGCAAGCAATGATCGTTAGTCACCCCTAGACCGGCATCAGTCACCTAAGGACTGGATCTCTATTAGTCGGCAAGTACTAATCTTCAGTCACCCTTAGACCGGCATCAGTCACCTCTAGACCAGCATCAGTCATAAAAGGACTGGAACTCTATCAGTCGACAAGTACTAATCTTCAGTCACCCCTGGGTCGACATCAGTCACCTCTGGACCGGCATCAGTCACCCTTGGATCGGCATCAATCACCTAAGGACTGGAATCATCATCATCATCACTCCCTCTTTCGAAGGAGGTCCTTTCGGACCACACCAAGCTTGTCTCGAAAGACAGAGACTTAGTCAACACATCAACAACTTGTTCCTCTGTAGGAACATACTTGAGCTTCACAACTCCCTTCTGCACCATATCCCGAATATAGTGGAACTTGATCTCGATGTGTTTCGATCTATCATGGAACACAGGATTCTCTGTCATCTTGATGCAACTCTGGTTGTCACAGAGTATATCTGTTACATCTATCTTTGCATCGAAAAATCCTACCAACATCTTGTGAAGCCACACTGCTTCGCTTCAAGCTGAACAAGTTGCAACATATTCAGTTTCTGTTGTACTGAGTGCAACACAGGGTTGCTTTCTACTGAGCCATGAGATCATGCCTGATCCCAAACTAAAGCAACATCCTGAAGTGCTTTTCCTATCTTCGGCACTTCCAGCCCAATATGAGTCAATGTACCCGTACAGCCTAAACTCACTATCTGAAGCATGTATGAGTCCATAATCCAACATACCCTTTAAGTACCTCATCACATGTTTTGTTGCAATCAAGTGAAAACTTTTGGGCTCCACCATATACTGGCTCAATTCGTTCACAGCAAAACATATATCTGGTCTAGTATTGGTCAAGTACATTAATGACCCAATAATTTGTCTGTACATGGTGACATATACTATCTCTGATGAAGCATCATTCAGGAGCTTCAAGTTTGTCACCATCGGAGTAGTCATGGCCTTACAATCAATCATCCCAAATCTCTTTAGGATCTCAACTGTGTATTTTCCTTGACTCATGAAAATCTCATCTGGATACTGCCATACTTCAAGACCTAGAAAATAATGCATCATACCAAGGTCTTTCATCTCAAATTCTGCTGCAAGCCTCCTCTTACATTCAGTGATGGACTTGTCTTCTCCTGTCTGGAACAAGTCATCTACATACAAAAGTAGTATCATAAGTTCATCATCCATAATCTTATAATAAAGATTAGAATCTGCTTTACTCTTGGTAAAGCCCAAGCTCATCAGGAAGCTATCAATTCTTCCATACCATGCTCTGGGTGCTTGCTTCAATCCATACAATGCTTTATTCAGTTTGCATACATGTGACTTTCTATCTTTCGTTTCAAATCCTTATGGTTGCACGATATATACTTCTTCTTGTATCTTCCCATTCAGGAACATCGTCTTTACATCCATCTGATGTAACTTCCATTTCATCTTGGCTGCCAAGCCAAGAATGGTTCTAATTGAGGTATATCTGGCCACAAGAGCAAAGGTCTCCTCATAATCAATTCCTTCCTTCTGAGAGAACCCCCGGGCTACAAACCTTGCCTTGTACTTTTCAATGCTTTTCTCTGTTGAGTGTTTTGTTTAGAAGATCCACTTTGATGAAGCGACTGACTTGTCCTTTGGTCTTGGTACCACATCCCAAACATCATTCTTGATGATGGATTGGTATTCTTCATTCATAGCATCCAGCCATTCCTTCTTCTTTACTACATCTTCAAAACATGTTGGTTCCTCTTCAACAAGGTTACACATCAAGGCTACATAACTGGAGTATGGCCTTGGTCTCTTGCTTTCTCTACTAGTTCCTTCTGGGGCACCATACCTTCCTGCATCTTGTATTAATTCTCGTGCCCAAGCTGGTCTTCTCTTCTGTGAAATCTCCTCATGAGGTGTCTCCTCAAGTCTCTGAGGTTTTGCCATGTCATGATCCTTTGGAATAGGTTCTTCTTCAACATTTATTTCTGGTACATTGTTTGTTTTTGTAGCTATAGGAGCTTCATGCTCCTCTTCATCCTCATGAGTCTTCTTGGATTTGTTGAAGGATGTGTCTTCATCAAAAGTAACATCCCGGCTGAGTTCAATCTAGCGGAATCCTGGATATAGATACGATAAGCCTTTGATTGCTCACTATAGCCCACAAATATTCCCTTATTTCCTGAAGGTTCCAACTTCGGTCTCTTCTCTTTTGGAATGTTAGTGAATATTGGACATCCAAATATCTTTAGATGGCTAACTTCAGGCTTTATACCGGTAAACATCTCTTATGGGGTCTTGTTGCCAAGAGCACTGTGAGAGATTCTGTTTTGTACATATACTATGGTTCTAGCTGCTTCTACCCATAGATGCATGGGTAAGTCTTGATCATGGATCATGGCCTTCACTGCTTCTATGATAGTTATGTTCTTTCTTTCAGCTACACCATTATGTTGTGGATTATAGGGAATAGTAAGCTCCCTCTTAATCCCTGCTTGTTTACAAAAATCTTTGAAATCGCCTGAAGTGTATTCCCCTACATTATTTGTCCTCAGAATCTTTATCTTCTTTTCAAAGAGGTTTTCTACAAGAGCCTTAAACTCCTTAAACTTTTCAAAGACTTCATTCTTATTCTTTAGAAAATAAATCCATGTTTTGTAGGAGTAATCATCAATAAAAGAAGCATAATAAACATACCCGCTTAATGAAGTGGTGGACATAGGTCCACAAATGTCTGAGTGAATAATATCCAGAATACCTTTAGCGTTGTTGTCGCTGCTTGGATATGGATTCTTCGTACTCTTTCCTTGAGCACATCTTTTGCATACTCCTTCATGATCAACCTGGATTTATGGTAGTCCAGTCACCACCTTACTTACTATTGGTAAGGCTTTGTAGTGTACATGAGCTAGTCTTCTATGCCATAGTGTTACGATGGTACCAGTACCATCGCACCAGCAAAGGTGCCCCAGGGAGAGAGGTCATTTTTCTTGCCAGGAGGGGTGTTTAGCCAGCTTTTTCTTCTGAAGCTATAATTTAACACTCACTCTTAACAAGGAAGATATAATTTACCAATTGATACATTATTTACATAAGTAATATTGTTTGTTTCTAGCTCATAGGAATTTTATATTCATCCTAACTTTTGTTGGATGCCTTGACTTTTGCTAAATGCTCACAAGGCTTTTTGTCTTGACTTTTGACATGACTCACAAGGCTTGTCCATTCGCCTTGACTTTTGTCATTGTCTCACAAGACTTACTATCTTGACTTTTGGTATGGCTCACAAGGCTTGTTCATTCACCTTGACTTTGGCCATGACCTCACAAGACTTATTAAGGCATTATCACTTTCGTTTCGACTTTTGTCCTGGCTCACAAGGCTTGTATGTTTGCCTTGACTTTTTGCCAAGACTCACAAAACTGTTTAATCTCCAAATTTCCCTGGCTAGCTTCAAGGTGTTCACTTATGACCTCAGACCTTGGAGAATGCCTTTTTGATCATTCTCTTTCTCAAAGATGGGGGCATTCTCTGCAACTCCAAGATTGTCTCTGAAGTGAGCAAACTTCACCAACTGCAGTGGTTTTGTCAGGATATCAGCTACCTAATCATCTGTCGCAACATACTTCAGCTTGATCACATTTCGTTGTACCATATCTCTGATATAATGGTACATTAGATCAATATGCTTTGATCTGTCATGAGATACCGGATTTTCTGTGAGCTTCATGCAGCTTTGATTATCACAATGGATAATCGTAGTCTCTAGCTTTTCATTAAACAACCCAGAAATGAGTTTTCTGAGCCATATTGCTTCTCTGTTGGCATTACTTGCAACAATATATTCAGCCTCAGTTGTGCTCTGAGCAATAGATTCTTATTTCTGAATGGACCAGGAGATCATGGTTAATCCCAAACTAAAGCAGTAACCAGAGGTACTTTTTCTGTCTACTGGACTTCCTGCCCAATCTGAATCTGCAGAACCATGCAGCATCACACCACCACTAGATGTGAACTTTAGCCCATAGGCTATGGTACCTCTAAGATATCTCATAATATGCTTACCTGCCACTCAATGTCATTCTCTTGGCTTAGCCATAAATTGGCTTAATGCACTCACTGCAAACTGCATATCTGGTCTGGTATGAGTTAGATACATTAACGACCCAACAAGTTTCCTGTACATGGTGGGGTCCACCAAATCTTCTCTTGAGCTTGAGTCGTGTAACTTCTTTAAATTTGCAACCATAGGAGTTGAAATACTCCTGCAATTCATCATACCAAACCTTTTCAGTATGTCTACTGCATATTTTCCTTGAGATAGAAAAATCTCGTTTGGTTTCTGCCAAACTTCTAATCCTAGGAAATAGAGCATCATTCCTAGATCTTTCATTTCAAATTCAGCAGTGAGTCTCTCTTTGCATTTGGCAATCTGCTTTTCTTCTCCTGCACGGAAAAGATCTTCTACATACAACACCAAAATCAGAAGTTGATTTTCAACAACTTTAAAATAGAGGTTAGAGTCTGCGATACTTTTACTGAACCCTAATCCCTACAGAAAGCCATCAATTATGTTATACCAAACTCTGGGTGCTTCTTTAAGACCATACAAGGCCTTTTTTAACTTACATACATGAGTTTCCATTTCATGCATTGTAAAGCCATCAGGTTCTTCTACATATACTTCCTGCTCTATTTCACCATTAGGGAAAGTAGTCTTTACATCCATTTGATGTAATTTCCAACCAAGTACAGAAGCAAGAGAGATAATTGTGCGGATAGTAGTATACCTGGCTACTGGTGCAAATATCTCATCATAGTCTATACCTTCTTTTTGGGAGAAGCCTCTGGAAACAAATCTTGCTTTGTACTTTTCAATACTCCCATCAGCTGCATGTTTTATCTTATATAACCATTTGGATGAGACAACTGACTTATTTTTGGGACTGGGAACTATGTCCCATACATTATTCTTCATGATGGACTTGTATTCCTCCAACATGGAATCTTTCCAAACCAGTAATTTGTTAGCTTCAATAAACAAAGAAGGTTCAGCATCACTAATGTTACTTACCAAAGCAACATAACCTGTAAATCTTTGAGGCCTTTTGCTCTCTCTAAAGGTTCCTGAAAGGGTTATATGTTTCTTGCTTCTTGCAGAGTTTCTTTGAACCAAGCAGGTCTTATATTGATAGGAGGTTCTTCAAGAGACCTTTCTAACACCTCAGCAGGTTCCAACACTGAATCTTGATCCATTGGATCATCATGACTTTCCTCCCTCTAAAAGTCAGAACCAATAGTCTCGGTTGGAGGAGAATCTGGCTCATCATCGATCTGAAGCTCTCTATATCATTTAAAAACAACTTCCTCATGGAAAGTTACATCTCGGCTAACCTCGATCTGTTTCTGACCTGGGATATAGATTATGTAAGCTTTAGAAGATTCGCTATATCCGACAAAGATCCCTTTCTTGCCTGAGGATTCTATCTTTGTTCTCTTCTCTTTAGGCACATGGATGTAAACTGGGCACCCGAATACTCTTAAGTGATCTAGATTTGGTTTCTTACCAGAGAAAGCTTCTTCAATAGTTTTATCTTCTAGGATAGCATGTGGACATCTATTCTGAATGTATATAGTTGTGGTTGTAGCTTCTGCCCAAAGAGAATTGGGCAGATCTCGATCAAACATCATAGCTTTTGCAGCCTCACAAATAGTTATGTTCTTTCTTTCAACCACGCCATTTTGCTGAGGATTGTACGGAACAGTTAACTGACGTTTGATACCAGCTTCCTTACAAAAACTTTCGAACTCACAAGATTCATATTCCCCTCCATTATCAGATCTTAGAATCCGAATGTGTTTTCCTGTCTGGTTTTCTACTAAAGCTTTGAATTCTTTAAATTTGGAAAAAACTTCACTTTTCAACTTCAGAAAATAAATCCAACATTTTCTAGAAAGATCACCAATAAATATGACATAATACAGAAAACCATTTAGGGAAGGAGAAGACATTGGTCCACAAGTATCAGAATGAATAAGCTCTAAGATCTTTCCAGTTTTTCTACTACTGTGAGGAAAAGACTTCTTTGCATTTTTTCCAAGTAAACAACCTTTACATACTTCATCTTTATCAGAGAAAATAGAAGGCATACCACTTACCATAGATTGAAGTCCAGGAAGAGCTTTAAAGTGAAGGTGACCGAATCTTTTGTGCCACAACTCGCTAGGACTGACTGTAGAATGAACAAGAGCACGAACAGAATGATTCGTTACCTTGTAGAGACCTCCTTCTCGAATTCCAATGACTTCAGCTGAACTTAGCTGACCACCTTTCGGCCAGAGAACTGCTTTACCATCCATGAAGGCCACCTTGTAGCCTTTATCTTCAAGTGTAGAGACTGACAACAAGTTCTTCTTCATGCCAGGAACAAATAAGACCTCATCAATATGAATGATGGATCCAGATTTTAACTAAAGAGAGATGGAACTGACCCCTTTGATATCATAACATGAGTTGTCACCCAATTGTACCTGCACTAAGCAAGTCTTCTTCCTGTAATCTGAAATAATATTTTTGTAACCAGTCATATGTTTTAAAGCTCCACTATCAACGAAGAAAGGATTGGCTGAGGAGAGCAAGAGATAGTAATTTTGAGTTTTGAAACCCTAGCCATGGCCACCTCCCATCAATCCTTGACCCATCGATCCAGCCACAGAGGAGCTGCGTTGCCCCAACCTTGGAACGTCGCCCGACCCCATGCCGTTGTGCTTTCAGTAGAGCCTGACTTCCACTGGATCGCTAGCCATCGATTCAGGCCGCCACAGGAAGACAGAACGGCCCGCTCACTAAAGAAGCATGAAAGATTCAGGAGCAAGACTACACGACTGCTGAGCTCGGGTAAATGTCGGAAGGATTTGGGCCCTCTAGACCCATGCTTCGTTTCGAAGCAGCCAAACCCTAGTCCGAAAACCCAGCTGCAAACGCTAAAGGGAAATCGGATGGATGCCCTTCCTACCTAGAAACCCTCAAGCACGGATACTCATGCATCGCTTAGAAGGATTCAAGCTTTTCGGGAACAGCATGAGAAAAATCAACTGCCAGAAGAGTTGGAGAGCTTACCATTCTTTGTGAAACTGCTCTCCGGAACAGGGAAATGTTTATGCATGCATGCAACAAATCCTGTCGCCAAGCTCTTGCTCAATGTTCAACTCAGAACCGGGATCCCCACGCATCATTTCGGACTCTTGTTCCAGAACTGCTACCTGGAAGAGGACACCCAGCTAAGAGACTATGGAATCGGACGAGATTCGACCATCTCCTTGGTGGCAAGCATCAACGGAGGGGGCAAAGACTCTTCTTCAAATGTTCATCTTCCTAAATACCCAACCTTCAAAGCAGTAGTGAAGAGCTCTGGAGCCGGAGAAGTGAGCTCAAGCCAGAAGGCGTTACCAAGCTCAGCCTACATTGTAGAACACTTGGAGAATACACCCACAGCAAAGTTGAAGAGCATAGAGGCCATAGCCACAAGGTCTAATCTTCGATTTACAACCATCATCTACAGATTTAATGGCTTTTGGCCCTCTATTGAAAGTCTGCAAGACTGGATACAACACTCCTGGCAAATGAAGCCGAAAATCTTCATTTGTTCTAAAGGGTAGTTTATAGCAAAGTTCGAGTCAAAGGAGGACTGCAACAGCGTAATAGAATACAGGCCATGGTTCTGGGGAGGATCAAGGCTATCTATGGAACGTTGGATTTCGGGGTTTGATCCTTTGTCACCCCCTTATATGGTCACGCCCGTCTGGGTAAGATTACCGAATCTCCCTCTACATCTCTGGTTGCTGAACACCCTAACCACGGTTGGGAATGCGTTAGGCAAATTTCTCAAGATGGATACAAATCGAATCTCAAAAGGTCTAAGGTCCTTTCCCCGGATTTGTGTGGAGCTGGATCTTCACAGAGGCCTGCCAAATAAAATCTTTATAGACTGGGGAGGAGACAAACCCCATCTGCAAGTCTTAGACTATGAGAATACAGCGTTCCGATGTCGTTCCTGTCAACAACCAGGGCATCTCCAGGAAGCTTGCCCATCCACCCCGGTCTCTTCCTTTCACAGACGACCACATGGCTAGCACGAAGGCGAAAAAATCAAGAAGACAGCGACTGCGCAGAAGACTGGCTACCCCAAAAGCACCCTCGTCCCTCCTGCTTCGACTCAGCCGCATTCTGCTCCGGATTTTGACATGACGACAGAAGCCCCTAACACTGCTTCCGAGGGTGAAGTTCTCAATGATAGATCAATGATTTCTGCTTTGGGCATGGGAGGTCAAAAGCGACCTCATGAATCCAATCACTCAGACAGTGACAAGAAAGTAGATCTAAGCATTCAGAAGAACGCAGAAGACCCTTCGACACAACAATTAACTGTAATCCCGATCTCATCGGAACCAGACAACTCAGCCGGGTGGATTGATGTTCGAAGAAAAAAAAGGACCAATGCGGGGCGTCTCATGGACCCGCTTGATGTATTAAAATCGGGGATGTTTCATTCATAGTCGTATCTGTCAATTTGGCTCAGAAAATTCATTTTCTGTGAGCAGTAGGTTTTGAAGGAAAGGCCATAGGCTTGCATTTGTATCACTATGTACTTTTTGACTAATTAATATAAGGTTTCACAACTAGCTTACAAAAAAAAAGCTCCACTATCAACCAACCAAGTGTTCTGATCAATAGTTAGATGACCAGAAAGAGTGGACACTAGGTAGTATTCTTTTTTGTTCTCCTGTCTCTCAGGAGATTCACTTGCCTTCTTACTTGATCCTCTTTCTTCAACAGTAGATGCATGATGCTTCCTTTTATGGAAGACTTTCTTCTTGGATCTGCAGTCTTTAGCAAAATGTCCCATCTTGTTACAACTATAGCATGTAATTTTAGACATATCAAAATTTTTACCTTTGAAGTTTCTTTTGAACTTGTTTTCCTGGAAATGCCTTTTAAAGAAATGTTTCTTTCCTCTTTTTGTTTTTGTAACCAAAGCAACACTGTCATCATTAACAACATGATTTCTTGAAGTCATGTGGCTTTCCTCCTGAAGGCAATCATGCCATAAACGCTCAAAAGTAGGCTGAATCTCTCTACCATTCACATTGGAAAGGAAAGCACTCCATGAAGATGGAAGACCATCAAATATGGTTTAACAAGATCGTCATCACCAACAGTTACCCCTATGACAAGTAACTGATCACGAATGTGAGCAATTTTAGAACAAAAGGATGCAACAAACTCACCTTTCTCCATCTGTAAAAACTTCAATTTGTTCTTCAGATTTCTCTTCTGACAGGGTGTGGTCTTCTCATACAACTTCACAAGAGTATCATAACAGTCTTTAGTTGTCATCAAAGAAGTTAGTACTAGCATAATATTATCTTTTACAGAATCAAAAATAACTCTCTTTGCCCTAGCTTGATTCCTTCTAAAGGCTGCTTTATCAGTATTAGAAACTGGTTCTTCCACCACTATAGTCACAAAATAATCTAGTTCTAACTCTTGGAGAATATTCATAATCCTGAGCTTCCAAACATTAAAGTTTGAAGCTCCCTCTAGCCTATCTTCAAGCCGAACAGAAATAGAAAAAGACATGCTTGTACAAAAAACTTAGGACTGTGCTTTATAAAACTTAAATCCTAGGACCTGTGTAGGCTCATGAACTATAGAACTGAGCTTTGTCCACACCCAAAGCTCTGATACCATGTGAATTATTTTTATTCAAGCACATAGTCTAAGTTTTACTATTATTTCATTTACTTCTAATTTCAACAAATTTGATAACTTTAAACCAGTAGATAGATAAAACTTGAAATGATAATCAGCAGTAGAGAAAGTACACAAATAGACTTCACATGAACACATATATTTACCCTGGAGAAACCCTTAGAAGGGAGAAAAACTCCAGCAAACAATCTTCCTTATATAAATAGTATATTAGGCCCAAATTACAAAATCACCATGAACTATGCTCTTCAATGAGTTTTGCCAAGAAAATAAATACCTTGATGTATGACCAACAAACTTAGAATCTAGGACAGCCTTCTTCAATCTTCATTAAAGCAGTAAACTCAAGTACAGGACAGCATCAAACCCAGAAGATATCAGCTCATGAATCAGCAGTATACTCAAGTATAGGACAGCAGTAAACTATGGCAGAAATATTCCTTTCCTTAGCTCTCAAAACTCAATGAAAATGAACGAATTACATGGGGGGGTGAGGACCTGTTTAAATAGCATGGGTGGCTGCCCTAAGCAACCCCCAAAGGTCACCCTAAAGGTTGGCCCATGTGCCAGCCCAGGGCTGCCCCCCTAAAGGTTGGCCTTTGGGGTAGTCAAAGGCTACCCCTTTCCACCACCTTAGTTGGTCAACTCCACCGTCCTAAGTAGCTCAAGCCGCCCCCCAACTTGCCACCGTAAGCAACTCAAGTTGCCCTCCAATGTTGACACTTGACACAAGTTTACATGGTAATTTGTAAAATGAAAAATAGCTTCTGAAGCTATAATTTAACAGAATGATGAGATGCATGTTGTATATAATGATTATGAATTATGAAATGCTTAGTTAGAAGTAATTGTGATTCTTGATATTTAAGTGTTTAATATGTGATATTGCACTTCGTGAAATGCTTGTGCATCAGGTGAATATTGCATATGAAGTCTCGTTACGCATGTAGCGCTAACTCTACAGGAAGCCAGTGAATTGGAATGGCAAGCAGAGTTGCCACAGGGTGGTTAACCTGCGCAAAGGTAGTCACGCAGCGGATTATTGGCAATTGCGCAATGGGTCACGCGGTGGTCTGGTTTCATGCGCACAATATCATTGCGTAGTAAAGGAACTGATAAGCACAAAAGCGCACAAGGTTAAATTAGTGTATGCAATATTGCAAAAGAACTAAAGTAATATGCATGCAAGGTCGTGCATAGTGAATAGAGATTATGTGGTATAGGTCGCTACGCAACAAAATAACTCAGTATTAGACAACAATGTCTTGGTATAAGAAGTAGAAAGGAAGAAAATATCCCTCGTGATCATGATAGGCCACTAAGGCCATTGGAGACGTGACAATTATTACTCTCATAATAGTATTACTCTTGTGTCAAGAGGAAAGTGACCCCATAAAATTGTGGAACAACTTCAAGGACAAGAGGAATGCTATTGTTCAAGGACAAGGAATTATTATTTTCACAGTAGGAACACTATTTTGTCAAGAAGAAAGTGACCATGTGAATAATTATAAAGAGATGTTCAAAGACCAATAATACGTCCACGATCAACCATCTTGAAAACAAGGTCATGCACTCTCTAGCTTGGTGACTTCATGGAAGAATATGTGTCTAAGTCAACAAAATTTGTGTCAATATCAAAGCCAATGGAGGAGAAGACCAGAAGTAAAGATCCCTTCACTTTGCTCCCAAATCGCTCTCCCAGAGAGAGCAATCAAGAAACCCATGTCTAAAGTAACTCTGATAGATGATTACATGATGCAAATCCCCATATCTTGGTGGTCTTTGACTAATGACAATTCGATTCCCTCATTGATAGGATCCACTGGAAACACTACTAGAACGACATGTTTCAATGTTTCTAAGATTTTGGGTACTAGAACATTGTTTGGGTAGGCATTTCCTACAACATATGTTTCATCAATTTAGAGAAGTTCTTAAGTTGATCTACTACCAAGACTGGACTATGGAGAGAATTACCATGTCCTCAGATAATGAACTGGTGTTTGGACTAACAATCATTGTACCCTAGTTGCAAAGTAATTCTATTGTCCTTAATACTAGTCGTGTTGCCCCCGATGCTCAAGTGTGAAAGCCATAACTGTGGCAGCATTTGATTGGTATGCAAGCTACTGATTTATTTCTTGGGTTTGGCCATGTCCATTGTATTCACAATGTTTCATGGTCTTGACTGAGACACCATATGCTAATAACCACTCAAACAGATGCTCCTAAGCTGAGTCCTTGTTTGGAATGTTTAAATAAATGACCTTCTCATCCTTGTGAGGCTTACTAGTGCCTTCTTACGTCACACGGTTTAAGCTTCATGTCAATATCTCATGCCTAATAAGTTCAATATATCATACCATACTTCATAACAGCATTAGACCATATCATAGCTCCCAAGGGCATCAACTAGCAATGTCTCCTGTAAGGAGAGAACATTTAGCAGCATAGATCCATTTTAAACATGGGTCACCAAGAAGGATCAAAATACTAAAGTTGCATACCTCAATGTCTCCAAATCCTAAAAGATTATGTAACGATATTGAAGTTTGCACCTTGAGTGTTTCGATACCTCTCTATGCTTAACATATCAAGAGTTAACCTGGATATATGCTAGTTTTATATTTATATATCTATATGAGAACGTTGTATAACATGTAAAGAGTTATTTTTTATGGCAAAGTTTAGGGGTAAAAATATGTTTACTGGGGCCAACTCTAGCATTACAGAGATGGTTGAACACAAACAAGCATCTTCCCTAATGCAGCTTTTGACACAGCAAGACCATCTACATGTTTTCTATCACATGCAGGTAATTTTCTAAAAGGAAAACATTTCTCAATGTAAACAAGTTTTCCCTGAGGTTCAATGCTATGACTCTTCATAGTTAAAGAAACAGGACCTTTCCTACAGCAAATCCAAATATTAGGAAATTAAAACAGAGGTTGAAAAAATGCATGCTGAAGAAAAATGATTACACTTTGCACTTGCAACTTGAACATGTCTGTAGAGAAGCAAAACATGGAACATGGAAAATTTAACAATCCAAGATTCTATATTTATTTGCAGTTTGTTTTCTTAACTGAAATAATATTTTTTACACAATTTATGAAATGAATTCAAGAAATCTCCACATATTCATAACAAGTATTTCAATCAATGAAAATAGAAACAAATTACTTTACCACGGCCTTGAAGAAAGCAATTTGCGGCAGAGAATACTGAGTCCCCAATTTAGCATGCTCATCCGCTACTTTGTTGACGACGCCATAATAAATCTCACCGTCATACTGGTTTCTGCCAGCCCGAGCTTCAAATTGCACAAAGTCAAGCTCCTTATTGATTCTTCCTATGTATTCATGAAAAGCCCTATCGCTTGCATCTGCAAATATACGAGACGAAAAAATTCATATAACATCCACTGAAATTTATCATTGAAAATCAGTGAACCATGGAACCTTCACGAAATCGACCGTTCATCTTCTAAAAAATCAAAGCGAAGAGAACAAACCCTGCAAATTGAAAAAAGGAGAAAATTCGGTTTAAAACCCTAAAAAACCTGGCATCGAATATAATAGATGAAAAGCTTACCCGTATTGTTCTCACAGACCGTTTTGAATATAAATTTGACCTCCTTCTCGTGCAATGGACCGCGTGTTAACAATGCCTGTATCAGAGCATGATGCCTTGCATCGAGTATCGCCATTAAGCGTTTCTGACGTCTTTTGAACCAAAGTTTAAAATATTCAACCAGAAATTGAATTTATAGGAAAACCGATGACGCTCTATCTTAAGCCATTACAGTCGCAGAGAAATTGTTCTGAGCTCAGAGATGTCATTGGATGCCAACCATTACAGTCGCAGAGATATTGTTCTGGGCTCAGAGAAGTAATTGGATGCCTACAAGTTCCTGTACCTTGATATGCCAAAATTTTCCCGCGACACTCGACTCAAAATCCCAAATCAAATGACGTAAATGTACCCTGAAATGATAATTACTAGCAAATGCTCCCATGAGGTGCAATAATACGTCCAATGGAAAAAAATAGGAAATCGTGGAGATGTGATGAAGTGAAAATGGTAGTAAAATAATGTCATAAAAAGCTTGTTGTAGCTTGTTGTGTGGTTTCTTTAAAATAGTTTATGGATGTTTGAATTAAAGTTTTTATGAACTATGTTGTTAATTCATTTGTAATCTCTTAATTTGATTTTAAAATTTTCTTTTTAAAGCAAGGGAGTTCTATTACAATTCTAATTTTCATGGTTGTCTTTAAAAATTAAATTGTATTTTGATCCCTTTTGCATAGCCACCATATGTGGAAATTTTGACTCTAGAAAAATATCATTTTCCTCCAAACCATCTTATGAATAAGTTAAATTTTATTTTGATTTAGAGGTTTAATGATTACTTGTTAATTGGTAAGTGTGTAGTGTGATGTTTTTTTTTCACGAAAGAAAAAATCTATACTTTGATTGGGACGAGAGGTCCTTTCTACTACCCAAGTGAGTGAGATGTGTCACATCTGTCACATGTTGGCTTCAAAAAAATATTAAAAAGAAAAATTATAAAAACCAAGATTTAAAATTCCATTCATTTCAAGCCTAAGAAATTTCATGTATTCCTCTCTCTCTATATATATATATAATCGAAATCAAACTTTAATAAATACATCACACAAATTCAACAAATGACTTATCACCTATTGATATTTTATTTAAACTTACATATTTTGGAACAATTATCTGTGTTCCTTGCAACACACAAGCACACATAATCGCAACAAAACACTTTATGTATCTATATATTAATAAAGTAAATACAATATTAAAGTAAAATTGGTAATCCTAATATGGATTGCACCAATCCAATGGCATGGTGGACTTTGTAATGGAGATTTTTCTTAAGTTTTTCTTTTGATTCTCTATGCTTCAAATTTTCAAATTTTCCAAGTAGCCACCTCGTTATTCTTTGTGAAATTCCTTATATATATATATATATATATATATATATAAACTTTGGCTCTACCAAGTGTAGAGATTGATCAAATCTCTTGAGGTGCAATCTTTAATCAAGTTTAGGAATGTAAAAAGAGTTTGCACCTCAAGGGATTTGATCCCTCTCGACCCTTGGTAGAGCCAAAGTTAAGATGGATCTATGTTGGTTATAAAGTATATGAAACAATACAAAACCTGCATCACCATTTATTTGATGTCAATAAAACATGAGAAAACATGCACTCCAAACAGTCCATATTACATAAACCAATAGACCCAAGCCGGCCCACAGTTAACATGAGAACAATGTAGTGTGATATCTTTATATATATGTTCCTCCTCTAATATATATAGCTCAATATTATCTTATTGTAGACCTTAATGTGAATGTAGAGATACTTCGACGTTTCATGTCTTGTGATGGGATTATTGATGGGATTCTCGTAGGTGATTTTTGTTTGTAGCTGGAAAAAAAGGGCAGGTAAGTAGAGTAGGTAGAGTCTTCCTCCATCTACCAATAGAAAGAACGCCCAAAGGAAAAAAAACAGGAAAGTAAAGTAGATGTAATCAACATTGTGAAATTGTCTCTTTTTATATGTTAAATCATTATGGAAAATACAAAAGAAAATGCTAAATTTAAAGTAATATAGCAACATATTAACTCCTTATATGTGATACATCTTAATTTGTTAAGTACTAAAAAATATTGATGGAAATTGACATCACAATTTAAATTAGCATTTGGTGATTTTTTTTTCCAAAATAATTCAAATTTTGTAGATAGTGTGTGTGTGTGTGTGTGACACAAATCTAGGCAGATTGGGTATCCACAATATGCCTTATTTTGAAAACAACTAATGTTGTAATCTATTTCCCTTCACTTGGTTGTTTGGTAGTTGGCTGGATGTATTAACAAGTGTCTATCTAAACACTGCATAGAGTAAATGACCAACATATTTTTTAAGTGAAAATGTATGCTAGAGTTGGAAAAAAGATAATAGAGGTGACAATTTTTTGTCCAAAAAGATGTTCATAAATTCATGAATATGATGTCATATTAACAAGTATATTAAATTAACTAAATAAAAATGAAAACTAATTTATTTGAATTGACTAATTTTTTAACAAGACCTTATGTGTACCATTATATAAGAATTTGTGAATATGACTAATGAAAAACCTCTTTTAATATAAATATATCACAAATATCATAACCGAATCTTATCAATTAAGATTGGATTCACATATCACTTTAACCAAATATTTTTGTTTGAGGAATGAATGAGCTCTACTTGCTCCCCTTTAATATTTATAAAAGTTGCAAAGTGTTCTTCCAAAATAAAAATATTCTTACTTTTAAGATAAAGTAAATGTTTTAAATAAAACACATCTATTTGTGAATAATAATAAATTAAATACCATAGATTTTTTTCATAACATGAAGTACCAAAGACAATATTAATTGCAAATTTTACTAATTTTACTATACCGAAGACAATATTAATTACAAATTTTACTAATTTTATTGTATAAGACCATTTTCTATGTCTCTTCTATCTTATCACTACTAAGCTCCTCCATTATTTCTCAAGAAACTGAAACACCAATCAAGGAAACAAACTTTGTTGTTTGTTTGACAACCAAGTACAATTTGGGCATATTTAAGCACATATTCCATCCTAATTGTTTAAACTTAATTGCATAGCATTTCAAATTGTGATCATGGAAACCCTTTAATTACAAAGCTTGCACTTGGAACATCACAATTATCCTACACACTTTTTGCATCTTCTTCTTGGACAAAAAAATTTCTTTGCACTACTAGGGCTACACCTTGGGGGAAAGCATACAACTTAATCTATGAACAAAAGCACAAACTTTAACATCCTTGAAACATCCATCAATTCGCCTAGCATTGAAACAACAATTAATGAGATAACACCTTTGGATCATTTTACAACTTCAACTGGGTATGTTACTATGTTTTGCTCTCAAAACATATAATGTGGCCTCTCAACAATAGTCAACTTCAAGACATCCAGTAGGTCAAGATCCATGCTTCTTTTCTGCCCAAAAGAAAAGCAAGGATGTAACATTTGGCGATGGTTTTACAACAAGAATACCTTATATCCAAAACCTATAAAGGTTGCCTACATACACAATGCAGGGTATGATTCTCTTGGGTTCCATGTGATCGCATGAGCATCAAGAAAGCTTGTAAAGATATACAAGGAATCTATAGAAGACTTAAGGTTTTAATCCAACTGAATCCCGTATTATAAAAAGCCTAAGTAGCCATGAATAAGCAAGTTGCCAAGGGAAAACTTACATAGGTTCAATCCTATCACTACTCAATTGCATATATGTTTACAAAAAAACACAATGCCCATATTCAAACTATAATTTTATATGACTATGCCATAATCAATCCATGAATATAGAGCCACCAAAGTCACTAATCAAAGTAAAACCAAATTAACTTCCATAGTCCCTGTAAAATCCAAGGCAAATGATAAAACAAATTATATATAATGATTGATATATGATGGAGTAAAAACTAAAAGATAGTAGTAAAGAATGCCCCACCTCATTATGGAAGACTCACCTTACAAGGCAAATGATAAAACAAATTATATATAATGATTGATATATGGTGGAGTAAAAACTAAAAGATAGTAGTAAAGAATGCCCCACCTCATTCATGGAAGACTCAAATGGTGTTGTTTTTTTCAGTGGCCATGATCTTGATGCTATATCAAAGAGAATATGATGATGGTACCTAAGAAAAAAAAAGCTTACAAAATAATGAATATTTATATATTATTACATATAACCTGAAGATAAGAGACTGGAAATATTAGAATACCGAGATTCTTGCAACAGGCTTATGAATTAAGTTTTATACAAATAGTCATGCAGTTTATTTCCAGCTTGGAAGTTCAATACGGAGCATCATAGCCAAGAGGAGGTGTTGGATGGTGTGATTTGGCCCATTGTCACCCATCATACACATGTAAGAACATTTTAAAATATGGATTTGGAAGTGATTGTTTTGTTTGACCATTGGATTGAAATTGTATTTGAAATGATATAGTATTTAATGGAATACTTTTTAGGTTTTTTTATTTTTTTATTGAATGACAAGTTAACAAAAGTGGAACAGTAGTACCCAGATGGAAACTCTGTCAAGAGGAAGGACTTACCTAAGCGTGATAAAAGCTATAATGACACTGGCCGAATCTTATGAATCATGAAGCTCTTCTTTACGAAAACAAAATAAAAATAAAAAATGCACAAAACAACCATAATTTTTGAAGCATAATTCAAGAGAAACTTGTACTTTAATCCTTCCCTGATAAAAAGAAATCAATTAAATCCTTCGATTAACTTGCAACCACAATGGAAACATTTACCATTATAACAAAACTATTAAATTTAATGCTTAAAAAATAAAAGCACAAATGTAATCCCAACATTTATCGTTAGATGCAGAAAATGTGGAGGGCATTAGTATAATGCAAATACTTCCAATCATTTTGTACAGCAAAGGAACAGGGCCCATACAATCACTCACTCCAGCGCACATACTCTCAAATTCATTTTATAAGTTAAAGACAAATCCCTGACTATCTCGTTTGATTTCTGTTGTTGACAACTGGATCCTTACTCGACCTTGTTTTGGTACCAACACATCTCTACTGCTCCCGTTCTTATGTCTATTGAATGTCGTTTCCTTGAAATTTATTATCAAAATACTCAATGGTTCTTGTAAGGTGAGGATTCAATATGCAGTGATAAATAAGTGGGGTGGGTTAATGGATGTATATCTAATATGCAGGTCAAAGACATGACATATAGCTATATGGAATTTTTGGAGATTTGGCCCACCTAAACGAAATCAAATGTTTGTGATAAGATGGAGGAAACCATAAGGTACAATGCTGGCATCAGTCGGGCGATACTAACAACTCTATCGAATGGGCCAGTAATATTTTGGGAAGGTGACCAAATGAGTCCTGTAAAATATGTGATATCATTTTAACTATTATATAGCATGCTCTTTCTAAAAGAACATCCTATATTTATAGAACTACTAAAAGAATGTTCAAATGTATGTGCAGCCATGATCCAATAGTAACCTGAAATAAACACATTTAATAGCAACATGAAATAGCTTATCAAAAGAAGAATTTGTTATGTAAGCAATTTGTCATAACCTCCCAATTACACTGAAAGATGATTTTTAATAACAATATCCTAACATGCAGCTCAATATACGTCATCTATATCTGGGACACGCAATCATTACACCACATCGTAAAAATCATCTTTCATAATGAAATAAAAAACCATCAAAATGAAAATCTGGATTATGACTAAATCATCAAAGCTTATAAGATCGTCAGTTACTACTATGGACACCATTTGTAATATTTCAAGGAAAATTGAACATGGAAAAATCCATTTCAGTTCAGATCAATAAAGCCTGGAATTTGCTTCACCTTTCTTTTCTATTCCTAAAGTGAATCATGAGTTCTACTTACTCCATAATTACTTAGAACGTGAATCAGGACTTCCATCCCCATATGAGACGAGGTTCCCATTTCCTGGTGGTGTTTGACTTCGAGATCTCGACTTGCTAGGCGAAGTTGCACCCTAGGGGAATGTCCTGATTTGTGTTTATCACTAGAAGCGGTGTGGCGATTGTCAATGGGCAAGCTCTTAGATGACCTTGACACAGATGAGCTTCTGCTCCTTGAGGGTGACCGACCCCTCCTTCCTATACTTTCATATGAATCTCGTGGACCAATACGAGAGCGTAACCGATCACTTACACGAGGGCACTCATCTACAGGACTACGACTGCGGCTGAGACTTCGATTTCTTCTCCAGTTTCAATAGGCTACAGGACTATAACTCATGCTTCAACTCCTTCTCCTCCTATACTTGCATTAAAGCAAGCATACTAAGTTGTCAAATATTTCTGGTGAACATAACTCTGATACAATGCCTTGTTTATAATCAATTCGCAAAGAAAATGAGGACAATAACGCAGCGAACTATATCTTTGACCAAAATATTATAAAAACATTGCTAAAAGCATATTTAGAACATATTTCTTCAAGCACTACAACAAATAGAACTCTTTCTGACCTTGGAGGAGTCCTGCAAAAGCTCGCTTGTAATATCCTGTGAGATGGTAAAAACCGAGATTAGATTCGATGAGAAACCAAATAACAAGTAAATGTTTGAAATATAAGCTCCAATTAAATGAATTCTGAACACGCAACCGCAGAAAACAAGCAAATGGAAACTTCCAGCAGAACTTCAACAGCACAGGAGGCACATGTACGAATTTGATATGCCAGAAAAGATCAAACGCGTGGTAGTTTTTGATTTGCGGGAAGGACGACGAATGTTGTACAGTGTTTTTCAAACTCACCTTCAGAATAAACATCTATCGACGTAAAAATATTTATGTTTTTCATTTATGATTTATATACTATCACGGTCAATAATATTGGAACTAGCGACTCAAGAAGTACTAAGGACCAACAGTACTCAAAACAATGTAAAAATTATTAAAATGAAATAAAATTATTTTATTTTATTTTTCATATATAATTATTGATCGATATATTAAAAAAAATGAAAGATCTAAGTATTTAATATATTATATAAAGTATGTTATTTGATATATTAAAAAAAAAGAAAATGAAAGATGTAAGTATTTAATATATTATATTTTGGACTTCTTTTTTCTCCAAAGAAAAAAACATATTCACTGATCATTAAGAGCTCTGAATACCAGGTGCATATAGCACGATTTAAAACTGTAGTAATTTGCAAAAAATTAAAAAGCAATATTTAAACTCTTTACACTGTTCAATGAAAATTTTCAAGGGAAAAAAAGGCTTCAAGCTCCCAAAATGTAAAAAACATATAAACTATAAGTATCTATCCAAGTTTTCCCAGCTAGACTCCTATAAATATCCCCTCTGAGAGACTATTTTGCACTTGTTTTCTTCATCCTGTAAACCTTCTTTTGAAAGGCCATCAGCCTCCACGTTCTGTTCTCGATAGATATGGACAAAAACCACCATCCTGAAATGTTCCACCAAAGTGTCTAAACAAGAGCCCAAATTCTGCAATTTGTAATTGTTGAAAGTGGTTTTCTTTTTCATTCTATTTATCCAAAGTTCAGAATCTCCATAAACAATAAGAGCATCAACCAAATGATTTTTAGCCTACTGCAAGAGAATTTTTAAAGCCATACCCTCTGCCCAATTATTAGTACCTTCCCCTCCATTTGCATGAAATCTAACTTCCAGCCCTTCATGGCTCAACAAACCTCCCATGCCACTAATACTATCAGCACTTGCTCCTTCAAAAAAACCAAAAGTATCTCCTTTCACATGGCTCATACCTTTTGGCATTCTGTTTTTCTTAAAACCCTCTCTTCCCAGAAAAAAATGTGTGAGTCATTAAAACCTGTGTAGCCGCTAGTGAGCTGGGAATATGACGATCCTCAAAAATGGATGTATTTCTGGCCCACCATACATTCCATGCCACCAAGTATGGTAAACACCTCAAATGTTTCAGCTCGGCCTTTTCATACCACGATTTCAAGAATGCTTTGTAGGATCCTCCTTCCCCTATATAATTCATTCCCAATAAGTTGCCTACCTCTTTCCATACCTGTTGTGTATAAGGGAAAAACAAAAATAAGTGTTCCACATCTTCATTGACTCGTCTGCACAAACTACAGCGACCAAGTCCAGCCAAATTTCGTCGTTTCAGCATCTCCCGTGTCAAAACCCTGTCCTTTAGAATGAGCCAAATCAGTATTTTGTTTTTGTAAGGAGCCCGTGTCTTCCATATTTTTTTCCCCCAACAAGGTGATTCATGGTTTTGAGATATCCACAAGGTTTTGTAAGCCTCCTTTACTAAGAACGATCCACCTGCCATCGTCCCCCTCCATTGTAATTTATCTGATATCAATCCCAATCGGATATGGCCATGCCTCAACTCCATTATCCAAGCTTCCCATTGTTCCCGCCATCTCGCTGGAATCTCCAAATCCCCCTCCGTCATCCATTGACAGTTACCATCAGAGGAGATATCAACCATCACCGTCAAACCATCCACAGCCAAACTATCAATCATCTCCAGAGGAAGAGAATGTGTTCCATTTACCCCTGCATATTTGTCCAGTCCGATTCTTGCCAGTTGATCGTCACCCACAGTCCATTCCATGCCGTCCCCAATTACTGGAAAAGCTTTGACCATTACCTTCTAAAAAAGGGAGTCTCCCCTACTATTCTTACCAGGGTCTTGTATCCAATCAATCACTGAAGAACCCCCGCAGTATTTGTGATGAAGCAAAGATTGCCATTTCCCCTGTTTTGAAGTGAAGCTCCACACTGACTTGGAAGCCAACACTTTTCCAAACATTGATAATTCCTTGAAACCCCAGCCTCCCAACTCCTTGGGCTTAGAGATTGACTCCCAGGAGGTCCAATGAAGACCCATGTCCTTTTTCCCCGACCAAAGAAAGCTGAAAAATAGTTTTTTGAGTTTATGCAGAATTCGTTGAGGTATTTTAGCATTTACCATCCAATAGACATGGATAGCACTCAAAATGCTAGAAATTAAAATGGCTTTACCTCCCTTAGATAGAAATCTGTTGCACCAGAAGAAAATTCGCCTCTCCACCTTGTCAGTAAGCCACTTCCAGTCCTTAACTCCATAGCAGTTAGGTTTCAGGTTGAAACCTAAATATTTGAACCCCTTTGTTAAAATATGAGTCTCCATAGGCATTATCTCCTTAAAATTCCGCAGATACTCAGCTTCTATATTCAGATGATAGCATGCAGATTTATCTAAGTTAACTTGCATTCCCGTTGCCACACTAAACAACCAGAAAAGGTCTTTGTAAACCCGAATCTCTGCTTCCATATTCCCAAGAAACATCAAGGCATTGTCAACAAAGAAAATGTGTGTAAACAGTATAAGCCCAAACCTTATACCCGTCACCTTACCTTCAACCGCAGCCTCAATGATGAGGCGACTTAGTCCATCCATTACTAACAAAAAAAGATATGGTGACAGCGGGCACCCCTGTCGCAACCCTCATGCTGGAGTAAAAAATTCAGAAGCAGCCCCGTTAATAAGAACTGCAAATCTTATCGAGGTCATACACGACCAAATCCAGATAACCATACAGATACCAAAGCCTGTTTGTAAAAGTACCAATCTGATGTAGAGCCAGCTCGTTCGGTCATAAGCCTTAGAAAGATCAACCTTTAGTACCTTGGACGCCATCTTCATTGTCTTAATAGTATGTAAACATTCTTGTGCACTCCCCATCGCCTCATGAATGCTGCGACCAGGTAAGAACCCAAATTGTTCCGTTGTTATATGTCGAGCCAGAATTGGCTTAATTCTTTCTGCTATATTTTGGACTTCATGGTCTGACAGAAGGAACCTTAAGTTTTTTTTTAACTATGGAATTTTTTTGAACTTGTACATTAAGTAGTTTTGATAATTTTGACGGTAAGTTATGTAATTGGAATTTTGAAGATGCTGGAAAGCATTGAAATTGTAGTTTTGATTATGTTGAAAAGTATTGAAGTAATTTTCGAAATAGTGCAATTGTATTTGAAGAATGTAATTTGTATTTCTTATGAATGAATAGATTATGACTTTTTTCTATGAAAATATATATATATATATATATATATTTGATATATTATTAAAGTATGTTATTGATGGTTTAGTGGATGGAATGGAGTGATCAAAATTGAATCCTTTCTAGCCCTTTTTAAGGGATTCAAATCTTACTTTAAAGGGCAATTTTAAAAAAATAATTCAAAAAGATGCAAATTTTTGGAATGATTTGTTATTTATGAAGGACAACAAATTTTATAAAATTTCAAAAGAAGGGTTACATTTTCGACAACCCATCAATGTCTTCACTAGAAATTCCTGGTTGTTCGATGAACATTGGAAATTCTTGGTTGTTCAATGAACATTGTACCTTCTGTATTATATGAGAATGGATGTGAAATGTGAAAGTGATTTATTCATCTTCCAATATTTGCATTTTGCATAGAAAGACAAAAATAATTTGTATTCATTTTGGCTCTCATCTATTTCTTGATGTAGTGTACCATTCCACAACACTAAATCCATCACATAGCTCACCCCTAGATAATCCTACCATCAACTTGATGCATGCGGTATTGTTATTGTTACTTAATGAAAGTTTCTCAAAGAAGCTTGGACACCTTGTCTTTATAATCTTCTCTTGAATTCATGGGTTATGAGCATTGTTGATCCTTGTCGATATCAGAATTGGCATCACATTTTGTTTCTACACTTAATTTCATTGTCTTTGTTATATTTTCCTCCCCTTTTGGCTTTGTAAAATATTAACACAATTAGTCACACGTTATGGGTGTAAATAATAATGGCATTGGGGACTTATTAGTAAGATTAATTGCAAATGTGGGGCGTAATGACAATTTTGAAAAGCAAACAATAAGCATTAAGTGAACCTAAGAAAATGTGGGCGTCTCTTTTTTTCATGTTTACATATTCCATCTCTTTAAAAGCATCTAACATGTTGATTTATAGTCATTTTATTGCATTAGTAACGCTATGTGTTTTTGTGTTGAAATTTATGATATGGTTACAATGTTGATATCTAATATTTGTTTATTATTTGACCACATTATTGGGCCTTTGAATCACTCCGTTTGTAATTAATGGAATTCTCTTAAAGGGAAACATATAATTAATAATTAAATATATATCTTTCGGCAATCCATGAAAATTGTGCAAGTTTAGCCATCTTCGTCATAATGATAATACATAGATTTTTCAAAAAACTATACAGTGATTTTGTTTAAGCTCAGTGAAAATTACTTACTTACATATATTCTTAATTAATTTTATATATGAACTTGTACAAAACGGACCTTGTCAACTACACAAGCCTAAAATATGATTATAGCATTCAAAATATGATTTTGTTCATTGAATTTACTACATCATCAAATTATTGCCTCTCTATTCTCCAAAATAGTCATTCCCCATTTCTCGACTCTATGCATCTTTATCTATCACACTATTTCACTTCTTTCATGTTTTGTTATAGCTCAACTTTAACATTAGTGTGAATAATTTACATGTAAAATATTTTGAGAATTCCCCATAATTTAAATGTTATTGTTACTTAATTAAAGCTTCCCAAAGAAGCTTGGACACCTTGTCTTTCTAATCTTCACTTGAATTCATGGGTTATGAGCATTGTTGATCCTTGTCGATATCAGAATTGGCATCACATTATGTTTCTACACTTAATTTCATTATCTTTGTTATATTTTCCTCCCCTTTTGGCTTTGTAAAATATTAACACAATTAGTCACACGTTATGGGTGTAAATAATAATGGCATTGCGGACTTATTAGTAAGATTAATTGCAAATGTGTGGCGTAATGACAATTTTGAAAAGCAAACAATAAGCATTAAGTGAACCTAAGAAAATGTGGGCATCTCTTTTTTTCATGTTTACATATTCCATCTCTTTAAAAGCATCTAACATGTTGATTTATGGTTATTTTATTGCGTTGGTAACGCTATGTGTTTTTGTGTTAAAATTTATGATATTGTTACAATGTTGATATATAATATTTGTTTATTATTTGACCACATTATTGGGCCTTTGAATCACTCAGTTTGTAATTAATGGAATTCTCTTAGAGGGAAACATATAATTAATAATTAAATATATATCTTTCAGCAATCCATGAACATTGTGCAAGTTTGGCCATCTTCGTTATAATGATAATACATAGATTTTTCTTTATTTTTCAAAAAACTATACAATGATTTTGTTTGGGACAAAATATCTATTAACTTATTAAGCTCAATGAAAATTACTTACTTACATATATTCTTAATTAAATTTAGATATGAACCAGTACAAAACGGACCTTGTCAACTGCACAAGCCTAAAATATGATTATAGCATTCAAAATATGATTTTGTTCATTGAATTTACTACATCGTCAAATTCTTGCTTCTCTATTCTCCAAAATAGTCATTCCCTATATCTCGACTCTATGCATCTTTATCTATCACATTATTTCACTTCCTTAATGTTGTGATATAGCTCAACTTTAACATCAGTGTGAATAATTTACATGTGAAATATTTTGAGAATTCCCCATAACTTTCTTTTCGGCCTCTAACCCATCCCAAGCCCAATGTCAAAAAAACATATCATTTTTATTATTAATGATTAGAACAACAATTTTGATGCATGTGTGGGATTCCTAGGAAAGTTATCCAAAAAGTAGTGCAATTCTTGTTATAACAAAACTTATGCATTATGGATTATGGTTGTTCCGACTCTTGCACACATTTTTGCATGGTTTGATTATAAGGTATGCATGTTATCACTTTCTATTGAAATCAAAATGCATGTATCTAGTGGTTAATAGATTGCAAACATTGTAAACAATTTGAAAAGAAATAATTTATTTAGAATATTTATTTTTGAAGTGTATACGTAGTTTACTCTTGTCAATTGAAATACGGATATTTTTTCAACTTTTCATCACGGAAGGTTTGGATGAATATTTACACTTCAACATGAAATTAAGAGTAGCCCTTAAAATTCGATCACTAAATGAGGTATGCTTCCTCAAAGTCATTATCACTTTTTTTGAAATGTATAAAATTATAATTCCTAACACACATATAACTGGGAGGATAAACATCTTAAATGTAATTCTTAATCAAGAAGTTAGTTTATTATTGTATGTATGATTGTATTCCATGTGAGAGAGATAGTTGGAAGATAAAGGCGCCACAAAGGGGACAAAAGGACCCTATAATGCTCGGGGAGGACTGCCACACCACAAATATATCTCAGAATGATACATTGGAATATCATATTCCAGCCAAAGAGAAGGTTCCTACCATTGGGTTGCAAGGGATGGAATTACAGGTTTCTAAGGTTTTGGAAGTAACATGGGAGACAAACTTTTTGAGGCAAAATATTCACAACACGGTATCGGCCATGCCTCCTCAAGTTGGTATGGTTCCACCTCTTGTTGTTTCCTTTTCCTCTTTATTTTCGAATGTAGTTGTTTTTTCCCTTTAAATTTCACTGGAAGAGCATACTCTTTCGGACCTTGTCTCTCAAACCTCCACTCCCTCCCCGGTGAGAACCTTTGAAGCTGTATCTCCCCCAGTGGAGATTTACCAAACCTCTCTTGCGATTTTCGGACGGAATGGTGGAGCAATTATGCATTGGTCCACAGGAAGTTTTCCAGATCCCCCAACCCTTAGTCAAACATCCTTACTTTATGTGCTCCTGTAACAAATCTTTACAAACCTCCCCGCAGTCGGGAGGATTGTTCTCTTTATCTCCTCCGCTTTCCCAGAGGCTTAGAGGAAGGGCTTCGGTTATGGCTTCAGCCAGAGGCTGTTCTTCTTATGAGGTTCAAGCTAGATGGAAACAAACTCTGAAATGGATTCTTAGAGCGCAAAATCCCAGTCAATTATGGGTGCCCCCATGATTTTGTTGTCCATAAACGTCAGAGGTATGGAGCTAACCTCAAAAAAGACAGGCCTCAAGAGAATCATAGAATCTCAAAACCCTTCTGTCATTTTGTTACAAGAGACATTGGCATCTGGAGACACCATCATTTTCGACCTAATAATTCTCCTACCTGGATGGGATTTCATCAGCGTCGATGCCATAGGGCGCTCGGGAGGTTTAAGCACTAGGTGGAAAACCTCCTCAGCTCTTTGTACAAATTCCTGGGCTTTTTCTTCTAGGCTGGGAATAGCTCTTTTTTTAAGGGAATTTGGTAAAGTCATTACTATGGTTAATGTTTATGGTTCGAATGTTCACAGAATCAATTATTGGGAATCGATTTTCAAAGCAAGCTTTATAAAATACAAATACCTGATAATAGGAGGTGATTTTAACTTTTCGATAGGTGAAGCAAAATCCTGGGGAGCATCGTCTCACAAGGATAACCTCTTGAATTATTTTGTGCACAGACTTGATGATTGTTCTCTATATGATATCCCCCTAGTCAAACTTCGTCTTTATACGTGGAGGAATATGAGACCAGACCAGCACAGTGTGGCCAAAAGGCTAGCTTTTTTTCTTGTAAATGATGGCCTTATCTAGGCTCCAATTGGAATTAAATAATGGTCGGGGAAAGCTGGTTTCTCAGACCACCTACCAATTCTTCTGGAATTGGATGCCAATAGGGACAGACTGCCTAGCCCTTTCAAATTTTGCATAACATGGCTTGAGGTCGAAGAGTACAGGAACATGGTGGAATCCTCCTAGATTCATTTCGACATAAATCTACACGATTCGGCAGGTATGTGCTTCCACAGGAATCTCACCAAAGTGAAGAACGTTTCCACAAAATGGGCTGCAGAAAGAAGAAAAACAAATGAAGCATAACATAGCAACATAGATTCTTTTTTCTGGGCAATTTTAATGTATTGAATCCTATAGGAACCCCTACCGTGGAGGAAAAATTGGTGATCATGGAGAAAGAAATGCGTCATAGGAATATACTTCTGGAAAAATAAGCTCTCTAGAGGCTCAAAAGCCGGGCAATTTGGCTCCAAAAAGGTGATGATAACACGAAGTTCTTGCATAATCATATGAAACATGGGAATCATTCTAATTCTATCTGGCACATTGATAAAGAAGATGGCTTTCAGATCACGAGATTCAAAGACCCGGTAGAGGAAGGAGTCTCCCATTTCAAAGATCTATTTAAAGAAGACCAACAAGTATCTGTTGGGAAGATGATACCTATTGTAGCCCTATTTCCCGAATAAATGGATGAAGAACAGAAACACAATATCATGGATCCAGTCACTATTGAAGAACTCGGAAGGGGATTAAAATCCTTACAAAAAGATAAAATCCTCGATCCTGATAACTTTCCCGTGGAATTTTTTTATGCTTTTATGGAATTTATGGAACATGACCTATTAGAAGTGGTCAAAGAATCAAGGCAAAAAGGTAAGATATTAGTTGTGTTTAACTCAACTTTCATATCTCTGATCTCAAAATCGGATAAGCCAGTTTCCTTTAACGATTTTCGGCTAATCTCACTTTGTAATTGTATATACAAAGCGATAGAAAAAGTAATTGCAAGGAGGATAAGGTTATCCTTTTTGGATCGGTATCAAAGGAACAATTTTCCTTTCTTGAGGGTCGCCAAATACATGATGTGATAGGCTTAGCGCAAGAAATGATCCATTCCGCCAAGACAAAAAATAGTATAGCAGTTATTTTCAAGATAGATTTATCTAAGGCTTATGATCTTTCTGATTGGACCTATATATGGCTCACCCTGCTTCAGACTGGCTTCCCCCTACAAATTTTGAATTGGACACTCTCTTGTGCATAGTCAATCTCCTTCATTGTGCTTATCAATGGAGCGACCTCGTATTTCTTCAGACCAGGTAAGGGACTCAGGCAAGGATGTCCTTTGGCTCCATTACTCTTTCTATTGATTATGGAAGGCCTGAGTAATATCATCCTTCACTATAAGCGATCAGGTGCTTTCAAAGGCCTAAATATCAGAGGTGGATCTCTTGGCATCACCCACCTCCTATTCGTGGATGATATTATGATCTTCTTAGTAGGTAATAGAAGCAACATTCTTCATCTCAAAGTCCTTCTCTCTCAATTTGCGAATGCTACATGTATGGCTATTAATTATGGGAAGTCTTCAATTTATATTTTAAACCATGATCAACCTTCTATTGATTGGATTAATAATCAGTTTGATCTAATTGAAGTGGGCATCCAACTAGGAAAAAAATACATGGGTTTCGTATTAAAACTATATGACTACATTAATAATGATTGGGCTTGGTTAGTTTCCAAAATAGAATCGAGAACTAACCTTTGGTGCAACCATTGGCTCTCTAGAGGGGGTCGGATCATAATGATGAAGGTTGTTTTGGAAGCCACTCTTGTTTATTGGACCTCCTTGCCACACATCCCAGTGGGTACACAAGATCAGATCATAAGACTTTGCTATAATTTTCTATGGAAAGGAAACTCTCCCGAACACTCCTTCCACTGGGTCTCTTGGGACAAAATCGCCCTCCAAAGGAATTGGGGGGTTGGGGACTGAAGAACCCCTCCCTATTTGCTAAGGCGCTTGTAGCAAAGGGCATCTGGCGAGTCATTAATGGAAATGTGTTGTGGGCTCAGAGAGTAATACAAAATTATATCCATCCTTTATCATTTATTGACTGGATTAAACTTCCAAATAAGTCCCATAAGAATTATTCTATTATGTGGAAAGCTTTCATACAATCATTTATGGTTGTTGGCGATCATCTCATATGGAACATAGGGGATGGAAGAAGCATGATGATTGGTCGTGACCCATGGGTTGGATGCCCTTGAGATTATATTTTTCCAGAATAAATGACAGAGGTTTTAAGGGATTGTGGATTTATTTTTCTGGTTCAGATACATGATACATCTAACAACACACAGGACTGACAACAATGGTTAGCAGCAGAGGTGGGACTGGATGGATAACTTGGGGAGAGATGGGGACATTATATTAAGGCTCTGTCACATAGCCATGTAAAAATTAAAGACTTCCTAGATAAACTTATGTGGGCAAGGAATTTGGAAGGTGGTGATTGTGTTCCAAAGTTGGGTTATAGAATGCTTCGCGAAGGGGAGATCAAGCCATCGCCTCCATGGTGGATGAAATGTATTTGGGATCTAAATTGTCCCCTTAAAAACAAAATTTTTATATGGTTATTGCTTTTTGATAAGGTCCTTGTATGGGATAATCTACAAGGAAAATTTAAGATCGGTCCAGGATGGTGTGCTCTTTACAATCAAGCGAATGAATCCATAGATAATATCTTTCTCTTTTGTCCTTATTTGTACAAAATGTGGGAGGATGCTTCCGACATGTTGAAAAGATCTCTGATATGGACATACCCAAATTTGGAAGCAGTGATGCATAGTTGGCTTACTAAAGTAGACAACGAAGATTTTAAAGTTCTACTGGTGTTGTTCCTATGGGGCATTTGGCTAGCAAGAAAGCCATTTTCCAAAACAAACTCTTCACGCCTCATTATTAGGCAGCAAAGGGATTGGCTATATATCATGCTCTCTCGTCCTCATGCACTAGAAGGAAATCATCCAGAAGGTTATCATAGGTAATTATTGAATTATTGATAAATCATTTTGATGGGCTTTCTTCGATGGGGCGTCACAGGGACAACTAGAAGTGGGGGTTGCTAGGGGCATTTTATATACCTCTGAGTCGTCTTTCACTAGTTTCTCGACGGGATTAGGCCCTAGCTCAAACAATCGAGCGGAACTCATGGCGGTAAAAATTCTACTGAAGCTAGCCATCTAAAAGGAATTGTCTGTATACAAATTTTCAGTGATTTGAAGCTAGTGGTGTTGGCTCTATAAGCGAAGACCTCCGAGGAACATTATTCTGCATCCCATATACGACGAGGTAGCCAGTTTGATTGATCGTTTCAGCAAGATCTCTTTTTGTCATATCTTCAGGGATCTCAATTCCGAGGCAGACCACCTCTCAAAGGTTTGGACTCGACTTGGAAGAAGATTTTTGGCATACCCAATCACATGATGGAGACTCTCTGCCGATTCTGGAGAGGAGCATTTTTCCAGTTTAATATTTATGTGCTCATTTAAGATATTTTTGGGACAAATATAATTTTTGACTAGATATCAGACTAGATGTATAGGTCAAAGTAAAAAGAAGTTTTGCATTGTTTATAATAGCTCCATGGTGGATGCAGATCGTAGACTATAAATTTTTGTAAAGTGTGGTTGAATTATAATATGATATAACTGTGTGTTTTTTCCGAGGAAAAAAAGTTTTCCATGTGAGGACATGCAGTTAGCTTTTATCAATTAAGAATTAAGATGTATAGGATAATTTATTCTAGAATAAGATTGGACAATTTATTCATCTAAGTTTTTTTTAATTATCTTTAAAAAATAAGTTTCTTTGTTATCAATATTATTTTTTGGATTAGTTTAAATTCTTTTTAATTTTGGATTTTTCATAAATATAAAGAGGGATGAAATTCTTCTAAATATAATTTTTTAAGATATAAATTTAAAAGTATGTATTTTAAAAGATTTGATTACTTTTTGATACTTTCGATAAATCTAAGGTAAAAATAGATTAAATCAATATGTCATTTATGAGAATAGAAACAATTTCTCATTATAAGTTAAATATATCACTTATGAGAATGGAATTTAAATGGGGAAGATAACATTCCATCCCACAACCAAATGACCTACACCCGCTTAAACAAATCTCACATAATTTTTGACAAATTGTTTTTTTTTGTAAATAAAAGATTATATATTACTGCTTATCAATAGTACAGAGCTTGTCACACAATTTCATCAAAGACTTAGACATTCCCGGCCAAGATCATCCAAACAGGAATTCATGCATCGACCTGACATATCATACTTAATCTGTGATATTCCCGGCAGAAGGACCGCCAAACAGGGATTTGACATAGACATAGACAGAGATGTTCAAATCCTATATCAGCTAGGCTATACAAAAAACCATCCGGAGCGAATGAAAATCCAAAAAACAGAGTTCAGACAGACACAAAAAGAGAACCCACAACACAGAGCCTAATCAATTGTAGCAGTTGGAGGACACCTACCCATCATCTTCAGAGCTTGTTGAGGACCGGTCGACTGATTCTAAACGTTGGCAGCAACCCCAGCGTTCCCTGGAAGGTTCTTGGTACCGCCGCAGGCATTGCTTCCAGGCTCCCCATCACCCTTCCCCTGAATGGCGAAGGTAAGACCAATTTTCTTGGCGATGGCATCAATTTTCGCATGCATCACGCGACTGTCCATATTATGGGTCTTCCATGACTTGACCGGTTCAACGTCCACACCACTCTTATTGAACGAATCCATTAGAACACGCGCAATTAAATTCTTTGTGACCCAGTAAGTCATAAGAGTCCGCTCGTAGAGAGAGGCACAACCCACCGTATTGCCAGTGTCTGCCACCCAATCTTCGGTTTCCCTGCGAACTTCATTGATAGGAACACTCTGAACGGTCTCCCACAGGTCTTTCTCAATTCCCTCAATCTCTTCCCTAACAGACGGGGGGATACGGCCACGAAAAAAAGAGGCTGAATCCTGAAGGCGGGCCTTAAAAGAAGCGCGAGTTACACGACCCACCCTAACATTGCCCTGCACAGACGATTCCCCACCAGCAGAAAGCTCTTCGATGCCAGAAAACTTCGGGTTCATGGAATTAAACCGACATTTTGGGGCCATCATAAAAGCCTTCAGAGGTTCCGGTGGTCTTACGCAAAAAAACCACCCTTGCTCACACTCAACAAAGCTCAGAGCACTATCACTAAACAAGCAAACAGGCAGAACAATAGGGAGAGCGATGAGAATGCGCGAACAACCCGTCATATTTGAAACCTGAGGCGAAATCATGGATGAAGCTGTGAGGTGATGGGAAATCATAGAGGAGTACGAGAAAACCTGCAATGGATTTAAGAGCCCGTAAAAGAAAATGAGGAATGTGTGGTTGACGGTACAGCGAGATTTGTCTCCTGCCTTTTCATCAAATCTGCCACGTTTAAGTTTGAGCCCGAACATGTCAATCAACATAACTATTAGTACGGAAAGAGTCGTTCGGATCATGAGCGCACCATGCCACGGGGCTCCCTAATAACTTCCTCCATACGCCTGCTATCGTCAACCTGGGAAACAGCCACCTAAGATATTTGCTGACGAAATCCCACCAGGTCAGCTTCCGCCAAGTTACCACATGTCCTAACCCAGTCAGCATGAGGAAATTCGGCAATGAAACCTGTCGTAAGGGCATTGCCCGACTCAATGTCGTGATTCGCGAGGAGATCCGCAACCTTATTGGCTTCTTTTTCACGTGGGAAAAGGAAATAACCGTCCGATTAGCTAGCAGATCCTTCAAGATATCCAAACGGGTCAAGAGACGCTAGTTGGAGGACACTTTCTTCGGTGATTGGCCGTAGAGGAGCTTCGTTGCCATTTGAACGAGGATCAAGGAATCACCTTCCAGGATCACAGGGAACCAATTTTTTGAAATAATCAAAAGGAGCCCCTGTATAAGGCCTTCAAGTTCAGCAGAGTTGTTGGAGTCATGACCAATGTAGCCAAAGAAGACCTTCAAGATGATGCCAGAGCTGGTCCCGCAAACCCTGCCAAAACCCACGGGGCCAGGGTTACCCCGAGATGCTCCATCAAAATTGACTTTGAAATCTGGAGAGGGGGATGAGACCATCAAACCAGAATGGTTGGTCGACAAACAACCACTCTCCGTCTGAGACCATCCAAATCGGACTGACACAAGCCCCAACCAACAGTAATGCGTAAGTCCCCCAGGGATAGATCTTTGTCCTTATCAGTCCATTGTTGGCTCCTAATCGTTCGAACATATTTCTAACCAACTTCATCCAAATAGCCTCCTCACGGTGAGCTTTATCACGGAAGATGCGAGAATTCCTTTCTTTCCAAATTGTCCAAATTGCCATACCCGGGAAAAGTTGCCATAGAGTTCCAGTGATAGGGTTCGAGAAAGCTTTTAGATCCCAAGACTTGAGAGATTGGTCAGGATGACCTCTGACCCGATTACTTCTTCTAAAAATAGAAGCTCCTTTATCCCAAATCGAAGAGGAGAATGAGCAGGAGTCAAGGAGATGTTCAACTGTCTCCTCTGCGCTTAAACAGAGAGGACATTGGAAGGGTCCATGAATCCCCCGCTTCCTCAGATTCTCGCTAGTTAGGATCCTTTTCCACACAACTAACTAGCAAAACACCGAGACTTTAGGCCACAAATTCATACCCCAGATTTTTCCCCATATTTTCTCCACTTCCTCCTCATCATGAGTGTAAAAATCATAAGCCTATTTGATACTAAAAGTGCCTTTCTGGGAGGAGCCCCACCTGAGTTTATCAGGGGAATAGTTAGTCCTGATGAAACGTTCCTGAAGCATTAAGTCAAAAGTGGAGAGAACCTCCATCGAAGTGGTATCATCCCAACGATAAGAAGGGATCCAAGTTTGATGTCCATCCTGAGCATTGTTATCCCAATAATGACTAACATTAGTCATGCCAGCAGCTATTCCACTCTCCTTGATGGTCTGCCACCTGGGATCGTCCCCAATCTTGGGCAGTTGATTCCAAGAATCGTCCCAAAGATTAGCAAGCTCCCCATTGTGAATTTTCCAAAAGCAGTGGTCATGGACAAGTTTTCTGCTAGAGAAAGCTTTAAGCTAGATGTGAGACCCCTGCTTTTCCTCATTATATCTGATTAACTGGCACTGCTCTCTATCCCTAGCATATTTGATATGCCACATCCTAGCCCATCGTTCAGATCTGTGATTGCACCATCTCCACCATATTTTGGCTCCATATATTTCACTCAGAATCTCTGGATCTCTCAGACCAAGGCCACCCTTTATCTTGGGTTTACAGATGTGATCCCAATTGACTAAAGAAAATTTAGCCTTGGCTTCCCTACATCCCCACAAGAAAGACCTCTGAATGCTCTAAATTTCTTTAAGGATAGACTTTGGCGTCGAAAGCATAGAAAACATATAAATAGGCATAGCTTGGAGAATAGTTTTAACCAAGATCAAGCGGCTAGGAAGATTAAGAGGGCGAAGAGTCCAACTAGCAAGTTTTCTTTTCATTCGGTCAAGTAGTTCCTGCCACGAGACCTAGCGGATCGTGCCTTCAACCAATGGGACACCAAGGTATTTGGTGGGGAAGGTGCCACGGTTGAAGCCAAGAATTCTTAAAATATTGCGTTGGGACGGACCAGGAGTGTTGAAGAAAAACACCTGGGATTTGCCAAAATTTACTTCCAGACCAAAAGCCTTTGCAAACTGCACCAGACATTTTTTGAAGGCCTTGGCCTCTTGGATTGAAGGGTGCCCCATTAGCATAGTGTCATCCACAAATTGCTGGTGCGTCTTTTTATCCATGCCAGTATGGAGTTGATGCCCACGAATTCCACCCGCAACTGCTTGGGATTGTAAAAGTTTACCGAGTCCTTCAACCATAAGGATAAAGAGAAAAGGAGAAAGGGGGTCCCCTTCCTTGATACCCTGGGATGCCTGAAGAAGCCTCGTCGGTGAACCATTAAGGAGGATGGAGAAGAAAGGAGAGGAAACCAGATTCATGATCCATGTTGTCCACTCCCTGCTAAAGCCAAATGCCTCGAGGATGCATCACATATATTGCCAGCTGATCTTATCATAGGCCTTGGCTATATCCAGTTTGACAAGCATACCTGGTTTCCTGGTGACCTTGAGACAGTGCATTATTTCTTAGACCAGGATGATTCCATCAACAATTTTTCTACCTTCCACAAAACCTGATTGCTCGGGGATGATTAAGGTGGGAAGAAGGGGTTTAAGCCGGTTAGCAATAACTTTGGAGATGATTTTATATATCACATTGCATAAAGCGATTGGTATGAACTTACCAGGAGAATCAACACCTCCTCTTTTGGGATGAGAGATAAGAATGTTGCATTGAAGGCTTTCAGCACCCCCCCACTGCGTCTCGATTCTTCCACAATCTAGTGAACCTATGACTTGATAAGGTCCCAGAAGAAGTGAAAAAAATTGGAGGTGAAACCATCAGGCCTTGGTGCCTTCCCGAAAGCCATCTGGTTCATGGCATCCTCCACCTCCTGCATTGAAACACGTTTACCCATCATTTCATTATGTTCTTGAGTGACCAGACGGGGAATAAGGCGAGCGATTTTAGAGATATCGTGACTCCGGTCCACTCTATCTTCTTTGAGGATAGAGTCGAAATGGTGGATGAATTCTTCTTCAATTCCTTCTATGGTGTCCTACAGTTCCCCATTAGACTTACGAATATTGAGAATTTTAGATTGGTGTCTGTTTTGGATGACTGAGTTATGAAAGAACTTTGTGTTTCGCTCACCTTCCTGAATCCACTGAATACGGAATTTTTGCATCCAATAAGTCTCTTCTTGCCTTTCTCTAGCTTCCAGACGCTCCAAAAGGAAATGTTCCTATTCTCTTAATTCCTCATCCCAACCAACATCCATGCCCTTTTTGTGGATGAGTTCCAGATCTTCAATCAACTTCTTTTTATCCTGAAAGATGTTGCCAAAATCCTCCCTGTTCCAGGTACGAATCTTGAATTTCAGAGTCTTTAGTTTCTGTTGGAACTTGTACATTCCTGATCCTGCCGGGGGAACCATCTCCTGCCACCACTGGCCCACCAAGTCCTTGAAGTCCTTGTGGTCCAACCATAATTGCTCGAAGTGAAAAGGTCTGAAAAGGTTGTTGCTTGACAAATCCTAGGTCAAACAAACAGGCCAATGATCAGAACCAGCAGCCGGGAGAACACTGGCGTTGACCTCGCTTGCCCCACGAGCAATATCTTCTGTAGCAAGGAATCTATCCAGCCTGGACGCCACTAAGTGAGACCCCCCACGCTTGTTGTTCCACGTGAACCATCCATTTCCCGTTTCCACATCAATCAACGGGATAAGGCTTAGAATATCACGAAATTTTTCCTGAAACCTATCCAAACTTCTACGACCACCTTTCTTCTCATCCAGGGATGAGATTAGGTTGAAGTCCCTACCCACAATCCAAGATCCCTCATAAGCTTGAGCGAAAACCCAAGATAGGAAGTGAAGGAAGGAATCCTTAAAGGGAGCCGCGCTTGGATCGTAGACGTTAACTAGAGTGCCCTTAACTGCAGAGCAAATCACAGAGAAATCACAGATCAAGGAAAACCTGTTAGCGCTCCAGTTAGATAGCGTGATGGAATGAGGTTGCCAAAAGACAGCTAAACCTCCTGCCATGCCTGAGGCATCAACTGCCATTACCTCACAACCTCTCCAAATTCTTTGACCTATCCTCTACAGAGTTGCGAAAGAGCATTTGGTTTCCTGCATAAAGAGGACATCATGATTCTCCTGCTTCACTTTCCTATCTAGTGCTTTTATCTTCCGAGGATGATTGCACCCTCTGACGTTCCAAGATACTATCTTCATTGGGTAACTTTATTGACAGCAGTAAAGGCAGCCCTGATTGCTGGGTACTGCCCTGACTCTATAAGCTTGACTCCAATTTCTACTATCCACTGCTTGTTAGATTTTCTTCCCCATTTCAAGTCCTCTGCAGGTGACTTGCGTTTATTCCCCGACTGTGCGTCTACCCGTATACCCAGTTTCTGGCTGGCTTTGTCTTGATGATTTCCTCCTTGAGAAGTTTCAGTTGTCTTCTGGAAACATACCCCTCGCCCTTTTTCTCGCATTCTTTTTCAAGTGCATCCAAGTCTAATTCCCCCAAATCTACTTCCTCCTCGCCATCCTCCTCCATGGCTGCGATTAAGTCTTTCAGATTTGCTTCTGGGATCATCGTATCCATGGATACAACCACCTCCGGATCCAAGGTTTCCTTATCTTCCTTTCTAATGTCGCCTTCATCAGTGGCCTCCTCCAAGATCTGGAAACGATTTTTGCTGGTAGACCCATTGTCCATATTTCCCTTCCCTTTCCGTTGGTTATCACCTGATTGGTTCTTTCTATGATTCTGAATCTGAGTAAACCATTCTTTATCCTTTTTCCCTTCTTGGTCAGTTTGAGATGGAGGTTTCAGCAGGTTGGCACGGGGGCAGTTCCTACCAAAATGACCATATTCATGGCATAACCTGCACCTAAAAGGAAGTTGCTCATAATCAATCGGTTGGATCCATTCTTCATCTTCACAGTTCAAGCTAATGGCTTCTGGGAGCTCCTTAGATAGATCCATATAAACACAAATCCGGGCACATGCCGTGTACCTCTGCTGCTTGGTCTGTTCCGCCACTTTTATAAATTCACCAAGGGAGTTGCCAATGTCTTTCCAAATTTCCAGATCCCAAAATTCACATGGAAGAGAGTAGAGACGGATCCAAATCGGGGCAACCTTCAAGTCCTCAGACTCCGGATTGAAACGTTATTTCCATGGTCTGAGATATAAGCCAGCAGAAAAGAAGAAATATGGTCCCCCTTCAAGCACTTTGTCCCTATCTTCCACATTGAAAAATATTATAGAGAAAAAACCCTTGGCCCCCGGGTACAAATCGTAATCGCCTTTTGGGTTCCAAGTGCTTTTAATCCATTTGACAAGGTATTTCTCACGAGGCTAGATCCCTATAAACTTACTGATCTACGCCTTCTCCTTCCACAGTTCCACTTTCTCTCTGACTTTCTCTACCCGGATCTGGATGGCTGGGATCGCGTTGATTTTGGGTAGGCAACCCCCCAGTCCCAGCTGCCGCCTCGCTCCTTTCTCCCGATCTCCCGCTTCACCAGGAATTGATTCCCTATCGTCAACCGTGGACGTCATACCCGCAGATGTCATAGTCTAGGGCCTCCAGCCGAGATCCCACAGGGATTGCGGCCCCTACTGAAGGCACGACAGACTGCCGCAGAAGAGAACGCACTGCCAAAACCCTAAACTCCGTTCCCCAAAAAATTTATTCAGCAATAATATTACTTTGTACGGGGTCCACCATTTTCAAAGTGATCTCATGGTTATATAGTTCTATTTCTACACTCTTTACGCCTTCACGCGCTGCCTTAATATTTGACAAATTGTTATATTATAAATTTTAATTGTTTAAATTAACTTTTTGAAATTAAATTGTTAATTATGATATTAATAATTTTTTAAACAATTACCGAATAAGAAAAATGCTTTAAAAAAAATTAAAGATCAAAATCTTTCTTAAAACATATTATTATCTAGCTTACAAAATGTAATATTTTTACATTACATTTTTTTAAATTAAAAAAATGTAACGACATGGATTGATCTTAACTTAACTGGATAGCATATAAACATTCCAACATTCAAGTACCCACTTTTTAGTGGTTTTTTCCCTCAAAAGTTCCCTCTTTTGAAATCGTACCTTATGTTTGTAACTAAAAATTCATAGACAATTAAGTTTTTAATCTCTCTAAATTGATGTATCACAATAAGGATATTTATATAAACATTAATGTTTTGAAACGAACAAAATTTAGTGGGAAGTTACTTTCTTATAAATAGAAGGAAGTTGTAACTCAAGTTTTTTTTATTTCTAATTTTAGTTGGTAACATATTTTGAATGCTTGTCATTTACTAGCATAGATTCATCTTAAACCTGTATCTATCAAGCACCAAAAAAGATCCAATTTCTTGAGGTGTATTTCTTTTTTAAAATTTAAACTCAAGAGATTTAATCTCTCTTGATTGATAGATCATGGTTTAGGTTTTTATTTTTTATTTTACAAATGAACATCTATTTTTTAATTACTTTTCATAATATTTTATTTTATAAACCTACATGGATTTTTTAAAAATATTTTCCATAATTTTTATTTTTTTTACATTTTAATTAATGGCAACAATACATTTTACTTTTTTACTTTTTCTTAAATACTTTCCGTTACATTTTACTTTTTTTTTTACATTTTAATTAATGGCCTACAATAATAAAGATAACGTTTATAGCCTAGTATTTAATTCAAACAAAAATACACGTCCATGTATTATATAGCCTAGGATTTAATTCAAACGAAAATACACGTCATTTTATTAATCGCCGACATAATATTAATTTTTTTTATTATGTTAAAGACAAACTTTATTTATTATTGCCGACTATAAGGACAAACATGGACAAACGTTATAGGATCTCCCCCATACTAAGCTGTAGAGCACTTCGTTTCACTCGGTACAATGACACTATTTCTAATTTTAGTTGGTAACATATTTTGAATGCTTGTCATTTATGACATATTATGGTATGGGTTTAATGTTTTTAGCATGATATAGTAAAGGGTTGATTTTTCAAATCATAACAAAAATAAAGAATAATTAAGAATCTATGGTCTAAATATTAGTTGGATATTAATGTATTTATATTTGTGTAGTTGTTTATTCTTTGGTTATGTCGATCTCTTTGTTACATTCACATATCAATGTCTTTCCATGAAAAATAAGTTGGCTTAGTCAAACTCTACAAATTTCTAGCACTTGTAAAAACAAATAGACCATAAGGCACCTTCTAGGGGTCTATAAATTGTGAGGATTAGTTAAAATATCTTTTTGGAGACTATAAATTGCGAGAATTGGTTAAAAGATGGTGCATGCAAGATTTCATTGAGTGTTATTGATGCCTTAGAATTAAATAATTCCCCTCCTTAATAATAATCATTTTTTCAAAACAATCTATTAGGAATCTAACATCATGTTAAGGTAGTCTATTTGAACGTACTTTGTAAAATAAAACACAATAACATATTTTGGGATCCCAATTTTCTACATATAGTTTCACATACCTATTGTTTAAAGAGTTGTTTAACATGTTTATACTCACACATTTCCAAAGTTTCATTTGGAAGTCATTGTCTTTCTTATAGCCATGTATTAGCTTGCAAGTTCATATCAAAACTTGTAACCAACAAAGACGGTAGTGGACTCATGATCATATTATAACAACAAAACTCCAAATTTAACTTTGTTTTTGTTTTAGATATATAATGATTAGTTTGCCCTTTCTTCAACTCTTTCTAGTACTTCAATTTGGGTTTTAGTAGAGAAAAGCCTTCTAATTTTATAATTCACACACATTTTTTATTTCCACGATGATTCTCCCTCAACCGTAACCATCATTATTCTTCTTTTCCTCTCCAATAAAATTTTCCCACCACTTTGTTCTTATACAATATGAGAGGGCTTTATCTAAATGGTCCCATACTTTTTTATATTCAACCAAAATTATGCAAAGTTTAAGGGCGTAATGTTGTACTTGAATATTAATGTTCCTAGTAATTAAATTACAAGTTACAATTTGGAGCACTTTGTCCTCTCTTTATATGCAAAGTTTAAGGAGGTAATGTTATACTCGAATCTTAATGTTCATAGTAATTAAATTACAAGTTACATTTTGGAGCACTTTGTCCTCTCTTTATTATGTTTTTTTGTCAAATTTCTAACAACTTAATCACTAAATTTAACACAATGACTAACCAACTTGACTATAATGTCTACCACTTTATTTATTTATATCACTAATACCTTAACTTCCTCTTTTCCTTTCAACTTCCTCTTAGGATTTTACAACTCTCAATCTCGATGTTTAATTGTTTGCCTAATATTTTAAATTCCTTTGACTTGTGTTTTATATTAAGTTCACTTATGATTTGTCACGCTCATCAAGCATTTTCATCATTATACTTTTATGTGCATACTTTGCCGCACTCTTTTCTCACATCATCTAAATGTGCTCTACCTCAACTATCATACTTTGCCGCACTCTTTTCTCACATCATCTAAATGTGCTCTACCTCAACTAGTGCATGCTTTCTTGTTTTCTATTCACACTACACACTATAGGAATATGTTATTCAAGCAACGAATACACTGTATTTTTGTATGGGTTTTCTTTACAAATCCAACATGAATTTTTGCAGTGTTAGATTACAAGTTTCAAATGTTGAAGTTACAATATGGAGTTGTTCTAATGAGAATGGGGCTTAAGAATCCATCAATGGTATTAGAATTTGCAAAATCACAAATTTTATCGTCAAAATTACAATTTTTCATCGTCGAATCCCATCAAATTACTTATTGAAGAAAAATGCTTGTTACATAAATAGATTACTCCTGGTAGTATACTATAATGTTACAATTACACTTTTCCATGTATACTTTTCAATTTTTCACCCACTTTTACATTCTTAAAATTTCACATTATTCGTGAAAATAAGTTGTTTTTATGTTATTAATGATTATTTTTACATTGGATAACACAATGTTGTCACCAACTAAGAAATTAAAGGTCAAAATTGGACATATTATCATCCAACTTATAAGATGTAATATTTTTTCCCTTTAATTAAGCACATTACACTAAAATGATCTTAGCTTTGTAGCATATAATCATTCGAGTACTCACTTTTCAATTATTAGTTTCTGTCAAAGCAAGGGAGTTTACTTTTCATTTGAAAGTCAAAATACTTTTCATAGTTCAATTTATGTTATAAATCTTTCCAATGTTTTCAAAAAAACAAATTATTAAAATGATTTAAAAAAATTTAATTTCACACATTCCATTTTTTAGTCAAAGAAGTTATCAATGGGACATAAATCATGTGGTTTTATTTTTATAACTAAAAAAATGTTTATTATATAATTTTTTGAAAGTGTTATATAGCAATTTTCACATGTCATTGTTGACTTTTGTTCACTAAAAAACAAATACGAAATATTGTTACTTCCCATGCCATTTTTTTGAGTAATAAATTCTATACATTTTTTAATATTTTTTTTATTTATTCTTTACATTCTCAATTATGATTTATGCCATATTCACTTAGTTTTCACTCCTAATTCTTTCTCTATGTTATTTTTTCTTTTGCACTTGTAATAAGAGAATGATTCTTACCCTCGCTTTGTAATTGAAATTTTTGGACTTTCTTGTGCATCATAACAAGGCAGATGTTAACAAAACTGGTAATGGTAATGTTTTGAGACCACTAAGAGATAGTTAGGGACACTAATGTGGTATACAATAATTTATACAACGAGGTTGCATTTCTTTTTCCTTCGAATATTATATTAATAAGACTCTTGGAGTGCTTGTAGACTATGACATATCGTGTTAATCAATCTTAACTTTTGAGCATAGAATATCAAGGGGTTGACTTTCCAAAAAAAAAAATTGTTAAGAGTTTATTATGTAAGCATAAGTTGGATACTTGTGTATGTCTAATTTGGATGTGTATTTTATAGTTGATGATTCCTTAGTTATATCTAGTAATCAAAATTGAACCACTTTCAACCCTTCCAAGGGGTTTAAAGCCATCTTAAAAAGATAATTAAAAAAAAAACCTAAATAAAAAAACTTACATTTTTTAAATCGCTTGTCATTTATGAAAGGGAACAAATATTCTAAACTTGCTAAAGAAGGGTTGTAATTTCAACAACCCGGCAATGTCCTCGTTCCAAATGCTTGGTTGCTCAATGGGCATTGTACCTTCTATATTATATGAGGATATATTGCAAGCATGAAAATGATTCAAAGTTCAACATCCAATACTTGCATTTGACATCTAAAGAATAAAATTATGTCTGCTCTCATTAGCTTTCTTCTATCTTTTTTATATAATGTACCCTTCCACAACATTAAATCCATCACATAGCATTATTTCACCACCTTATTACCATATGCACCATTTTAGGTGTCACTTAATGAGATCTTCCCAAAGAATCTTGGACACCAGAATGTGATTTCCTTTGTTGTCTTTGGATCTGCTATTGGATTCATAAAACACCAACATAATTAGTTGTGGGTTATCGGTGTAAATTGTAATGGCATTGGGAACTTATTAGTAAGATGCAAATGTGTGGCTCAAAGATAGTTTTGAAATACAAACAATAAACATTGAACAAACCAAAGGAAATTAGGTTATTTCTCTTTCTTCATGTTCACATCTTCCATCTCTCCAGAGGTATCTAACCTTATTATAGTTACTTTATTGCATCGGTAATGCAATATGTGTATATTCCTATTACAAGTCCTAACATTATTCTAGCATTGGTATCAAATATTTGATTATTGTTTGAGAACATTCACTCTCAATCCCTTAGTATGTAATTCATGGTATTCTCATTGTTACAATAAACACTTAATGGGACCAAAATACATGATCAATAATAGAGTATAAATATATCAACAATCCAATCTTGTACAGGTTTGTTGAAGCTCGTCGTCAAGATAAAGCATAGTTTTTCTTTGTTTTGCATAAAATATTTAATGACTTTGTTTGGGATAAAAGGCTCTATTACACTTAGCAAAATTTGTAACTTGTATGTTTATGACTAAGTTTAGATATATAAGCCTTCACAAAATGGGCCTTGTCAACATTGCAAAACCTAAAATTAGGATTTCAACTGTGATAATTTTGATTATGTTCACTCAATTTGTTGTAGTATTAAATCCTCACTCCTCTATTCTCCATAATTCCCTTTTCCTGATTCTATGCATCTTTATCTATCACACTTTCACTTTCTTCTTGGTGTTTCCAGCAACATTGAAATCAATGTGATGATACTTTGTGTGTTAAATATTTTGAGAATGTTAAGCCCTATATTTATTGTGACATTACATTTCTATTATCATATTGGTATTGTCTTTATTGGTTTCTAGGACTTCAATTGTAATTGTATGGTCGGGCATAATCAATTACCCTTTGTATCCTATATATATATATACCAAGGAGACCTAGCTTGGGATCATCTCATATTATCTTGTGTATTTGATACATTGTAAAAGGAGTTTGCCCCTTGAAGGGACTTTTTTTTTCGATGGATCCAAGCTAAGCACTCAACCCACAATGGGGGAACCACCTATCGACTGTCGAGAAGCGCAAGCCTAACCCTGATGGACCCAAGCAAAATCGAACCCACAACCTTGTGACAGAGGGCCGACTTTGGCGTGGGGGGGGGGGGGTTTCGACTAGTTGGGCTACCCATCAGGGCTCCTCGAAGATGCTTCTTATTCATCCCCTTTATTCATTCTTAAGGCATTGGATTACTCTCTCTTTCTGATTTTATGTTATTTTATGAATTTGATGCATAACATTTCGACGTATTAGATCCATTTTTGTTATAACATTTTTCAGGGATGTTTCAGATAGTGAAATCTGGAGGATCCTTAAAGGACATAGAAAAGTATTTTTTGTAAAATTTGTAGGTCCTTGTTCATTATAAGTTCAGAGTTATAGTATGTGGAAGTTATGTTTTTTTACTAGTCTAAAAGCTAGTCTCAAACATGCATTATGGGTAAATTTTTTATATCTTATGTTTAAGAGATCCAAAATGGGTGTCATCTATTGCATTAGAAATAAGACAGACCATAGTGTTTGTGGTACAAATTTCATAACCAGAAAAAGGAAAATTAGACACGTGGCAGTCTATACAAGTTCGCTCTTCTGAAAGGGAGCAAATTAACAACTTTTGGGAAAGTTACCATAACTCTCTCTTGGCACATGAGAATTGGATCAAACTTGTGGCATTTTAAAGGAAGACATATCAGGATACTACTGTGGGGGGGGGGGGGGGGTGTGGAGGGGTCGAAGTTTCAGAGACACTTTAGGAGCAATGTTGGCCGACAATACAACCTACAAACAAGGGTTTTACGTAAAGGTATGTTAACTTGAAACTTGCATAACTTTTAATTGGAATATATATTTTGGTTGACTCAAAAGTTGTGATAAAGAGGAAATAAAGAACTCAAATTAATATTAGTGGGATATAATGGAAAAAGGTGGATACAAAATTACTTCACCCACTAAACCTCCCAAAATCTCAACCATGACTTGTGGAAAAGTGAAGAATGTGTATCCAACTAGCCAATTTGGAGGCCAAGGTTAAGGAATTGAATGATAGGTTAGTGACACATGTTTAATTGGTAAACAAAAAAAGGATACAAAAAGTGAGTTGAAAAATATGGCCATTAAAGAGGATCTCAAAAAGATGGCCATGAAGATGGTTAGTAAAGATGATCTTGAAGTTATGAAGGGGGGGGACTCTTAATGAGATGAGAAAACTCTTTCGGCATAATTCAACTCCTGGAGAAGAGAAGAAGCATAACAAGAGAGACTTGTACCAATCACAGATTGAGAAAATTGGAAATTAACTCTTGAACAAAAGGTTCAAGTCCTCAACATTTGATCATTCATCACATCACCAGGGGTTCAACTCAAGACCAAGGAACTAATTCATTCTCAAGATTGACATGAGAAAGTTTAATGGCAATGATCAATTAACATGGATATTCCAAATGGAGCAATTCTTTGAACTACACCAAGTGCCAACTTTACAAAAGATAACTATTGCATACTTGTATTTAGAACTTGACTATTTTTTATGGTATCAATGGCTTTATAGCCATAAAAATGACTATTGTTTTGTGGTCTATATTTACAGATGAATTCATGGAATATTATGGGGATATTAAGAGAAACACCTTCTTTAGCCAATGGATAAATATCAAGCAAAAAGTTTAAGTTAAAAATCACATCAAGGAGTTTCAGAAGTTGAGTCTTAAGTAAATAACATTGCAAAGGATAATTTGTTGGATATCTTTATGGGCACTTTAAAGGAGAGCATTCAACGTGAGGTCTGTCTCTTTGAACCTAAATCATTGTAGAATGTTGTTAGTTTGGCAAGGAAAGTTGAAAGTAAAGATATGGATACTAGAAGGGTTGCTTCTAACACTTATAGAGAAGGAAATATTTCCTCCCCCAACGTCACTCAACCTACAAGGTTGATGCCTCAGTAAGTGGAAGAAATAAGAGTAAAGGGACTATGTTTCAATTGTGACAACAAGTACAATATAGGGCACAAGTGCAGTGAGAATAACATAGGTTGTGAAGATGTAGAAGATCCAAAACCATAATAGTCTCAAGGAGTAGATCAATAAGATACTAGTCCAACCATATCTTTACATGCATTGGCATGAATTTGCACTCATCAAACTCTCAGGATATAAGTATATATCAAAAATAAAAAGGTAACAATGTTGATTGATTATAGTAGTATGCATAACTTCATTACTTGAAAACCAACCAAACTTCTCAATGTATATCCAACACTGGAATTTAAAGTAATGATTGCAAATGGAGGCACCATAAATTGTTCTGGGAAGTTCCATAGCATTAAGCTTACTATGGGGGAGTATTTATTAGATAGTCCAGTGAATGGGATCCACATGGGTGGTGTTGATGTTGTAGTAGGGGTCCAACGACTACAATAATTGGAAACAATGGCTCTCAATTTTCAGGAACTTTTCATGAGATTCTCCTCAAAAGGAAATGAATTTGAACTTAAATGTATTGCAAGGAAACCCTCTAAAGTGATCAACTTTGACAACATGACAAAATTGCTAAAAAAAGGGACAACATGGAGTAACTGCACAATTATGCTCACCAAATGTTCAATTGTCTATGCCCTCTATTCCAGTGGATCTCCAACAAGTTATTGACAATCATTCCAAGGTATTTGGATAGATTCCTAAAGGTATCCCTCCTACTTGAGATCATGATCATTCTATTAATTTGCATCTAAGAAGTGTTGCACCTAACATCAAACCCTGCAAGTATACATATGCACAAAAGAGTGAAAATGAAAATATGGGTTGAGAAATGTTAGATGCATGCATAATTCAACTTAGCCAAAGTGTTTTCTATGCACCAATGGTGATGGTTCGCTAAAAGGAAGGTCCATGGCGTATGTGTACAGATTATAGAGAGCTCAATATGCATCATTCAACTTAACCAAAGTGTTTTCTATGCACCAATGGTGATGTTTCGCTAAAAGGAAGGTCCATGGCGTATGTGTATAGATTATAGAGAGCTCAATAAGATGCCCATTAAAGCTAAGTTTCATATTCCTGTCATTAATGAATTATTAGATGAATTACAGGGATAATTTTTCTTTGCCAAGTTGGATCTTTGTTCTAGATGTCATCAAATAAAAAATGAGGAAAGAAGACATTATGAAAATAAAATTTAAAACACATGAAGGTCATTATGAATTTTTGGTGATGCCATTTGACCTTACCAATGCATGTTCCACTTTTCAAAGCTTGACAAATTATATTTTTAAATCCTTCCTAAAAAAAAATGTGTTAGTACTTTTTATGATATATCGTTCTATAGAAAATCTTGGGAAGAGCATGTACAACATGTTGACGGGTCCTTAAAACTATTGGAGGAGCACCAACTATATGTGAAGCCTTCTAAATGTGCCTTTGGGTTTTAGGAAGTGGAATATTTGGGTCATATTGTATATAGAGTGTCAAATTGGACCCTAACAAAATTAATGCTATAAGGGAATGGCCAATTCCTAAAAACTTGAAGAATTTTAGAGGATTCTTAGGACTAACATGATACTATTGCAAGTTCATCAAGAATTATGGTCAAATAGTAGCACCTCAAACAAGGTTAGTAAAAAATGAGGCATTCTCTTAGACTCAAGAAGCAACCAATTTTTTTGAAAAACTGAAAGTGGTCGTGTGCACAAATCATGTATTAGCCATGCCTAAGTTCACAAAAACCTTTATTATGGAATGTGATGCCTCGAGGCATGGCATTGGTGCAATTTTTATGCAAGAAGGAAGGCTCCTTGCCTTTGAAGGTTGCCAAGTTAAAGGGAAAAACTTACTGAAACCAATTTATGAAAAGGAAATATTGGCCACACTACATGCAATTAAGAAATGGTGCCCTTACCTAAGATGACGATACTTCAAGGTAAGAACAAAACACGGCATTCTTAAGTACTTCTCGGAACAACGATTATTTTAAGAAGAGAAACAAAAATGGATTACAAAGATGTTGGGTTATGACTTTTAAATTATCTATAAAAAAAGGAAAACGTAATGTGGACGTGGTAGATGCATTGTCAAGAAAAGAGGAGGACAAAGAGGGCTTACTATGTGTTATTTCCATTATGCAATTTGATTGAGTGGAAAACACAAGGACATTATGGAAACAAGATCAGAAAGCATGCAAGATAATTTAACAACTACAAGAGGACCCTAGTTCACTAGATAAATTTGTGTGGGAGAATGATTCATTATGGTACCAAGATAGCCTATATATATGTAAGTATTATCAACTCGAACAAAAGTTCCTTTTGGAATTGCACGCTTCTCCTACATGAGGAAATTCATGGTTTTTCTGGGAAGGTCTTATAACTAATGTCCAAAATTTTGTGGAAAATTGTTTGGTTTGCCAATAGAACAAAGGAGATACAATCAAGGCACCTGATCTTCTATGACCATTAGCCACACCAAGTCAACATTGGGAAGAGGTATCGATGGATTTTATCATAGGTCTACCAAAGTTAGAAGAAGAAATTGTTATCATGATAGTAGTGGATTGAATCACAAAGTATGCCCATTTATTCTCTCTTTTTCGTCCTTTTAAAGCAAGTACAATAGCAACATCCATGGAAAAAATTCATAAGCTACATGGAATCCCCAAGATTATTGTAAGTGAGAGAGATCCAATTTTCACTAGTTATTTTTGGAAAGAAATATTTTATTGTATGGGAACATAGTTGGCTCACAACTCCTCTTACCATCCTCAATCTGATGGGAAAACTATGACTGCGAATAAATGTCTAGAAGAGTATCTTTGTTGCTTTGCATCTGATAAACAAATACATCGGGTGAAATGGTTTCCCTTAACATAATGGTGATACAAGACATCTTTCCATAATTCTTCAAAAATGTCACCATTTACGACACTTTATGGCTATCATCCTCCTTCTATCACAACATCCTTGAAAGAGAAAGCTAAGGATCAACTAATGGATGATCATATAGAGCACCAACAAGAGGTTCTCCAACTATTGAAAGTTAACTTGACTATAACACAAAATATGATGAAACAACAAGCATATCAACATCACAGTGAAAGGAAATTTGAAGTGGGAGATTGGGCATTTTTGAGGCTACAACCATAAAAACAAATGTCCCTCGAGCAACAAAATAAGGACATTAAATTAGCACCCAAGTACTATGGTCCCTATAAGGTGTTGCAGAGGATTGGAAGTATGGCTTACGATTTGGAGTTGCCTCCATATTCATGTGTGCATCCGGTTTTCCATGTTTATTTCCTAAAAAATATAATTGGTGACAAGATCCCATTCCAGACTAATTTACCACATATTGATGAAGGAGGGAAATTGATACAAGAACCTGAAACAATTCTTGACACAAGGATCAAGCAACTATGGAATCAAGCAATTATTGAGTACCTCATCAAGTGGAAGAACTTGTTAATAGAAGATGCGACAAGGGAAGATGAGTTCTTCACGCAAAAACATCTAGAGTTAATCAAGTGTTGAGGACAACACTTGCTTAAAGGGGAGGGGCATGTGAAGCCCTATATATTGTGACATCACATTTCTATTATTATATTAACATTTGCTTTATCGGTCGGATAGGACCTTAATTGTAATTTTATGGTCGACTAGAATTGTAATTGAGCCCTTTGTGTTAGATTGCCAACATAAGATCCAAAGAGATAATGTAACCTCACAGTGAAAGAATTAAGGAATTAAGGAAGAAGAGAGAAGCAATAGAACATAGATCCAATAGAGGCAAAATAATTACACACACTACATTAATCAGAATAGTAACCGGGTAAATATACAATGCTGAGTATGAGGATTCGAATTCACTAGGTGTAATTCGAATTATCCTTCATGCACAGATCCATAATCAGTGGAGAGTCATCAGTGCCAAACTAGGAGTCTATCTCATCATCAGTGAAGTCATCAATGCACAAGTAGTGATCAACCGGGAGTCAAACTGAGTCTAACTGAGTGTGGTTGGTGTAACTGGCACATGGAAGCACTGATATAGTGAAGGAGACTCAGTGGAAGGCGCTCATGGAGCTAACTGGAGTCAAAACAGTCTATCTAGTCACACTGGAGGTCCAAAAGAGTGATAAGGTCAGTTAGGAGTCAGTTAATCCTTAAATCAAGGAAGAACTGAAGATAACTGAACTAAACTGGACTGGCAGATGAAGAAAGGCGCCCTTCTCATGCAATAACTGAAAAGAGGGCGCACTAAGCTCTAGGAGAGCTAAGACTGATCTGAGAGAAGCTCCCGGGGCTAGTTTGCTGAGGGCTAGGTGCTGGTGCTGATGACTAGGATGCATGTAAAATGCATGCAAACCCTAATTGCATGCAAACCCTAATTTTGCATGCAGGACTGAAAATGTAAATGACAGGAATGTTAGAAGGACTAGGATGGAGTATAGGAATATCCTAACACTTTGTTTTCTATTTATGTACCTAGGAGACCTAGTTTAGGATCATCTCATTATATATTGTGTATTTGATACATTGTAAAAGGAGATTGTGATTTCGAAGAGGTCTCTTTTTTTTTATACGGAAAACTCATACTTTATTATTCGAGTTGAAATCAAAAGCACAATTCAAAGGTGCTGCTAACATTGTCCAAAGAGCACTCATTTTTCGCCAATTCCAGAAAAAAACTATGCTTTATGGGACCAATCTGCTTTTTAAACACAATCATCAAAACTTTCAACTAAATTAGAGTAAATCATCTAGAGTTTGAGGTTCATCAAACTCAATTCTGTTCTTGTAGGATTGAGGCAACCCACTTAGAAAACATTGAATTTTCACTTTATCATCCTTGATATACTTGACATATCTTGGCCGCTCCAAGAATTTACTTGCATATTCATCCATAGTCATTTGGCCCAATTTCAGCTCCTGGAATTCTTTAATTTGTCATCATAGTACCTATCAGAGAGATACTTTTGCTTGAAGTATATCTTGAATTGCTTCCACACGATCTTCCTATCATTGCTTCCACACAATCTTCCTTTCATTGATCTTCTTCACTTGCCTAAGGTGATCCCACCATATAGATGCTCTTCCATTTAGGTTGAATATGGCCACTTTTGCTTTCATATTTCCTAAGTAGTCTTGGACTTGGAAATACTTCCTTATACCAAGAAGCCAAGCCTTAGCTTCTTGAACATATTTTATTTTGCCATCAAAAGTAGGAGGTTTGGCCTTTCTAAATTCTCTATGTAAGTTGTTCTTGGAAGACCTCTTCCTCGTATACTTATGAGATGAAGAGCTTGATCCCTTAGTGGAATCCCTAGAGTCAGATGACTCACTAGAAGAGATTTATGGAGTATATGTCATTTCTCCAAAAACGCTTCTTGAACTATGGGACCTCTTGTGAGAATGCCTTCTTGAGCTACTCCCACTCTTTTCTTAATTTTATGAGTGATTCCCAAAGTTAATCTTCCTTTGAATGCCTGTCAAACTTTGAAGCATAACTGCATTTAGCTATTTCTGTTCTTCTTGAGTTCTAATCAACCTTTCGTTGTCTGCTTTACAACTTTGCAGTTCCACCCTTAGGCTCTTCATGGTTTCTGCAATGTCTGGGGGAGTAACTTGGTTTCTCCTACCATTGGATTATGTCTTTTCCTTCTCAATATGTATGTTCTATCCCATTGCATTTGTCTCAGCTTCATATGGATCTAGTGCATCATCCATGATGATGATTCTCTTAGCCCAATCAAGGCCAAGGGTTTCTAAACTGAATCACACTGAATGTTGAGCCTTAACTGTATTTGATATAATTCTGAATTTACAAAAGTGTTCATATAAACACAATTGTTAGATTTATTACATTCTTAGAAAATAGAAAACCAATTTTCATGTATTCTAGAAAATGCCCATATTGACAATTTTTATCAAATATGGCTACAAGCACTTTTCTGATCAAGTTATAGAAACATCAAAATTATTACTTCAAAAGTTGAATCTATATAATTGTTTCCCTTTGGATAATATTTCCAATGACTATAAGTATGCCAAATTCTAAATTCCGAGTACAAAGTTACTGTCCTTCAAAATTGTCAAATTGACCCAATTTCCACACTTTTCCTGTAGGTGCATTTAACTCGAGAGGCCAACTTCAAACAACTATAAAAGACAATTTATGGAAAACCAGAACAAATTATCTATATTCTTGGATACTACATATCACCAAGATTACTCAACAACTTTCCTCTCTCTGATCTGATGCTCCAGTCATCTGCTATAAAATTCTGGAATTTACTACTTTTGCCCTTTTTCCAATTTCTTCAGACTTGAAATTTTTTGTAGTTTTATAACACTCCCTCACAATCCAAAATTTGCCAAATTTTTATACTGGTTCAACAACTACAGTTAAACTCTAGATCCAACTTCGTTGATTTAAAAAAATGGGCTTTAAGGGGGCTTGCCCCCTTCAATCTAGCGCATAATAATCTAAGTGTCACTTTTTGCTGATGTGGAAGGGTTATGACGTGTCTCGACATGTTCCTGTCTAGGTGTCAGATGGGTTCAACCTGTCACCCTCCATCGGTTGCCGAGGCATAATACCACTTGACCTTAGGCGTCGGCGGTTTCCCGTTACAAAACGCGGTTACGACTCCTCACAAATGTGGTTTTGAAAAATCTCTTGGGGAGTCGTTATCAATAAGAAGGCGACATGTGCCCTGGGTGGTTTCATCCAAATGACTCGCTTATCCTAAATTAACCAACGCGCATGTTTTTGACGTGCTATCAACCATAACCGTCGATCTTCCCTATCATCCGACAGTTAGATATTCACCCGTCTATTGTTAATTATTGTGCACATTCCCAAGGTGTTGTGAGCCACAACTGTCGATCTACCCTACCATCCAATGGTTAGATCTCCATCCGCCCATTATTAACCATCATGCAAGTTGCTAAGGCACTATCAACTGCCACCGTTGATCTTCTCTGATGTTGACGATTGAATCTTTGTCGCCTCTGCACTCCATCATGGGAAACCACTTGTGCGCAGGTCCACATCATGCCTTCCACCCACGTGGCTCCCCCACATCACCCGTCCATGTGGCAAGGGTGGGGCCCACGTAAAATTACCAATTAAAATTTTGAATTTGGGAATAAGGGCTTACTACCAAATTAACTTTGGTCCCCTTATCTGTCATTTAACAGAACCTGACTTTTACATGAGTATTTTCTAATTTGTGCCTGTAGGTGTGCATTTATGGTCCATACAGTTCTGGTATTGCAACCAAAAGCTTTGATACCACTTTGTAACATCTCCTTCACCCAATCCGACTAACAGAGGGGACATTAACTAAATTGGAGCCTCTAAACTTCGCCCCATATCCATATTACAAATTCATCTAATTGAGAAATACGTGTGCAAATGCATAATAAAAATACACAATGGAAATAAAATGCATCCACACACATAACACATGCAATTATAAGCACAATTAACACAAGCATATAAATAAAATCATTACACATTAGATACAAAAAGAATAATTATCTTTAAACAAAGAAGATCCAAGCAACTAGTTGTGTAAGAGTAATTTTCCATCCAACTGTAGGCACTCTGTCCAACATATGCTATTTCTACTGAGAGACCACCCCCAAGTTGGGCTATGAGGCCACCGGGGCGAAGGAAACACCTACAGGCTTCTCTCTCTCAGCGCACAACCCGTTCTGCTCACTGTGCTTAGCCAAAAGCTCAACTAGAATTCTACAAGGATCTCACTAAGCCATCACAACCATGATACTCCTTCCAACTACCCCACACAACACAAGGAAGGCATTTCTCTTCACTAATCCACAGTTTCGTTAGGAAATCCAACCCTTATAGGGATTACTAGTGTGTGCAGTAACTTGTTGTATGCTATTGGAGAACCTCCTACAACATTAATTCATGGCTTCTCAAGCATCCAAAAGTAGCATAACTCAATGGGTAAAGGTTCCTAGCTTTCCCAACCTTTATGCTCACCTACAACCATCAATTTTTCCCTTCAATTCTGCAGCTCTCTCTCTAAATTTGAATTTATGAGTTCCAAAAATAGTCTGGTAATGGTCATGAATGGCAATAGGAAACTCTATGTAGTATAGAAGTCTGCATGAGAGAATGATCAAAGAGTGTTGACTCCAAGGGATATGAGGTAAGGGTGAAAAGACAACTGACGTAGCTTCTGACCATAGAAGAAAATGACTCCTGATAATTGACATAATTGTCACAACCTCCATGCTTCAATAACTGCATAGAGTGACTTTCCCCACCAACCTCACACATGCATTCAATGATTGGGTTTGATAGTCTAGAGAAGGTAATTTGCTCGTTAAAGCACATGGCAGATTTTGGATGAGTTTTGAGGTTGAGACTTGGAAGCAAAGGATTTAGTTTCCCATAGGCCCCATTTTCTCTTTCCTTCTGGTGGAATCATAGCCCCTCTAGTGCTCTTTACACAACCATCATTGTCCATTTTATTATTTCCAAACATAATATTTATATATATTTTGAATTGGCATGATAACCCAAACACACGGTCCAAATAAAAATATATACATCATATATGCCTAGCTATTCACTAGTCGGGCCTTGGCCTTGAGCTCCGCATTAGGAATCCATACTAACATATTTATATTATTTTGATTAAATACATTTCAAGTCAAAATTGGGGATATTACACTTTGTTTACCTATTATATATCTATTATATATGTATATCGTTATGTACCTATAATTACTATCATTATTTACCTATAATATAATTAATTTGCAAGTTGAGTATTACACTCAATCCACAACTTTTCACATTTATGTGTTTGACACCTACCTATATGTATTAATTAATCAATCAATCTTTCTAGCATACATGCACTAAATAGTGTAGTACAAATATCCATAGCGTCTTCACTTATAACAAATTGTCATTCATTGCCCTTTTATCGAAGGAAAATTTTAGGAGTGAAATTTCACCCATGGGCAAAATTAGAGGGTTCCAATTTTTTTTATATAAAATGGGTTTTTTATAGTTAATATTAATTACCCACCTTTTATTTTTTTTGAAAAATTCAAAACATAGTTAACCCAACAATAGTATTTGTGAGAAATAGTAGAAAATTTAATTTTAACCCACTTGAATTTGCCTTGATCCCCCATTCGCCCCCGATTTCTATCGATTTTGCCATTTGCCTTGGATTCCCATTCGCCCCTCGATTTCTAGCGATTTTTCCTTGTATGGCCCATTCGGTCCCCGATTTCCAGTGAAGGCAGTTTATGTAGCACCATTCGCCCTTAATTTCCAGCAATGATGGCTTCTAGTGCTCCTATTCACCCTCTGGCACCCCGATTTCTAGCGATGCCAGTTTTTGTAGCACCATTCGCCCTTAATTTCCAGCAATGATGGCTTCTAGTGCTCCTATTCACCCTCTGGCACCCCGATTTCTAGCGATGCCAGTTTTTGTAGCACCATTCGCCCCTGATTTCCAGCAATGGCAGCTTCTAGAGCTCCTATTCACCCTCAGTTTCAGGCAATGGCAGTTTTTGGAGTCCCATTCACCCCTGATTTTGAGCAGTGATGGTTTAGAGAGTCCCATTTGACATCCGCTCGATGGGTTTTTCTCACTTTCTACGTGGTTATTAAAGGACAAAGAAGATATGGTAACCAAATTGAATTTGAATAGCATTTATAGTGGATTGCTTCACCAGCGAATGAATCAGATTAGGGAAATCCGAGTCTTAGTTGTATCTGTCTGTTAGTCTCTCTTTCACGCAGCTTTGAATTATAGGTTAGTCTCTCTTTCACGCGGCCCTATTCAACAAATTTGATGCATCTGTCCGTATGCATTCGTTGTTAAATATGTAACAGCATTAGAAAGCTTGAAGCCTTCTTACAATAGCTGAGTGTTTTTCCTATTTGTTAAATTTATTAATAGGTATATGGGTTTTTGCATACCTCTTTTCTCTTGGTTTATTATGAAAAATAGTTTTTGGACTTCTTGAACATTATCAACGGTATGCATGTAAAAGAAAAGTCAATTTAATAGCAGTGCAAACCACCAATGTCCTTTTTCCAACATACTGGGTGACTTTCTAAAGGTCCTTGCAGACATTCTACTCTTTCTTCAAACTACTTGTGACTCTGAGTTATACATAATGCCTAATCACATAAGTGCAATGGCCATGGGTTAATAAAGATCTCGGCGCTATGGAACCTATTATATGAAAAAGGAATTTAGAGAATACAAATTTTGAATACTACATTAGCTATATCACTAATTTTGAGGAGGCTCAAAACTTTACCATGAGCTCTGCTTGCAGGGCCTGCTCTTGAAGGAATTAGAAGGGGAAAAGAAATAAACTCTGCTTCAAACTGTAATGATCGATAGACAGAGAAAAACAATACAAACTGTGCTTCAGAATGACTAACACACTTTTACGAGAGAGCAACAATTCTTCTGTGCAAGAAAACAGAAATTTGTATTTTCTATCTGGATACATCCGTGTGTTTCTTGGAATTTTTAAGAATGCTTATCATTTACTTGTGCGAGAATATGATACAGCCAATTAAAGGCCTCTATATTTAATTACAGCTACAAAGAAGGATGTAGAAAAAGGATAATAAACAATCCACATTGAAATTACGCACAGAAAAAATGAAATGGAGAAAATCCTTTCTGGGTAGGAAACATCCAAACTGATATTAATGGAAAGAAGAAAAAACTATACGCTGTACAGAGTTACACACTGGTCTTTGTTCCGTAGGTATACTGTTGTGACAACAGGACTTCTTCCATCCTATGTTGTGCCCTACCATTGGAAATTTTGTATTTTTGTTTGGCGATTGCATTTGTCAATGTGACCTCAATACCCACTTAGCTCTAATTTGTAGTTATCTTATTACATATCACTATATGCATTTGAGTAAACATCACGAAGAGTCACATCTAAATAGACATATTCCTTCATTACAATAGCCACACCTCAATCAGAAATCAAGCATTCACAAGTGTCGTAGTGCAAATTAGTCATAGAACCTCTTGCCAGTTGCAACTGTCACAGGATTTTACACCTGCAATTATGATGTAGAGTAGCTCTACTTCTATATGTCGTTTCTTAATATCACTACCATTTTATTTTCAGATGCTCTCCCTTTTATGATCTAATAGGATTTTACACCTGCAATTATGATGTAGAGTAGCTCTACTTCTATGTGTCGTTTCTTAATATCTCTACCATTTTATTTTCAGATGCTCTCCCTTTTATCATCTAATAGGACGGTTTTATTGTGTCTTCATGGAATTACTTGGCTCTCTCCAAATTTTCAACTTTTACTTTTATGGAGGACAAAAGATGCTTAGCCCTCTTCCTCAGTGAGATGCTTGACTTTCATCATCATCAGATTTTTAGGGAAAGTTTTCTAGTGGGGCAAGCAACAAATCACTACTTCTTCTCAATGCTCTCAAATTAGTAGAAAAAGGTTCCATGGCATACTTCCAAGCTCACATGGTAAATTTCTGAGGCAGTGCAGGCCCAATGAGTCTCTTGACCCCGAGACCGTCACACATTTATTTGAGTCTCTTGACCCCGAGACCGTCGCACATTTATTTTCTACCTTGAGTGTTAAAAAGTGCCTCTCTAGGGAAACATGCTCCATATGGGTTACCTTTTCCATCATCGCCTTCCTCATTGTTCTTCAACTTGTGGGTTTGGCAATTTCAAATGCTTTGTTTTCTTTTTTGAAGATTTATCTTTTTTCATTTATGTATTTCTAGGGATGTGCTTTTGCACTCCCCTTGTCTTCTTGACATTGTATCTTTTGCAGTCCCATGGGTCAATTTTGGTCTTTTAGTTGACATTTTTATATAAATTAAATTAAATCTACTTAAGACCTACAAAACCCTAAAAAATCTGCTCAAATAGAGAAGCCTGGTGCAGAGCAGCTCAAAAAATCTACTCAAATGGAGCAGACTGGTACAAAGAAGCTCTGCTTTTTGCCTGCTCTTTCTCCTAATCTCTTACTTAATGCCCGCAAACCTTGCAAGTAAATAAGATAAACATAGTGGTAGTCACATGACACGAGGACACGAAAATACAAGTATTCGACACGGGACATGACGACCCCGAAAATAGGACACGGGGGACACGTTTGATATATATATATTAAAAAAATACATAAAGATCCACATTTAAAAAAAACTAAAAGTCTATACATCAATCTGAATCATAATATCATTCAATTGAAATTTGACAATGATGAATCAATAATAAAATTATCAACAATGAACAATAACATTGAATCATGAACTTTGAGTTTGAACCATAAACTGCATATTTCATATTAAACCATCAAAATCAAAATGCATTGTTCTCAAATGTTTGTTCGTTGCTGCTACATAGGGCTACATAGGGCCATGGGTGTAGCTGCAGCTGCTGCGTGTGCACTGTGCCCTATTCACGCGTCTCTTCCCTAGACTGCTCTATTCACGAGGCTCTGCCCTAATGTGCCTTTACCCCGACTCACGAGCTATTTGTTGCTACAACAACTGTTGTAGCTGCTGCGTGGCTTCAACAAATGGGCAGTTACATGGCACACCCTCACAACCTCACTTCTCCACTCCACCGGCAAGCTCTCAGCATGCAACCACGAGTTGGAAACAGTCACGATCTCTGCAACCATGAGCTCTATTCTCCATGAGCACGACAACTCTCTTAAATCGTCAACAAAGAAGGGGCCCGAAAAGAAGAAAGCCCATGTTTTGACCCGCAGGAGTGAACTTTTGACAGGACAAGTGTCCAGAAATCGTGACACGATCATGGCACATGTGCGACACTTGCCAGATAGTGTCACGATTTTTGGACACATAAATTTTCGTGTCAGACACGTATTAGGGCATGTGTTGTGTCCGACATGTGGAATACGCGACACAAGCCCTCTTTTGAAGTGTCATGTTACTTAGAGTAGTAGTAATATAGAGGAAATTTGAATATGAAATTTCTTTTTCATATAGCCTAAATGCTCTGTCACTGAGAGGGTTTCTTTCAAGTGCTCTGTAGATGAGAACGCTTCTTCCCTTGACTGACAATTGTTAAAGGAAGAGATGACGTCTGTTGAGGTGGGTTCACTTTGGTAGAAAAATAAATAAGTCTTGGTTGCGGTAGAGTTTCCTTTGTATTCATCTAAAATTCAAATACAAATATCCCTTCATAGAAGTGATTGTCCCTGTCTGTGTGCTTGGGAGGCTCTTGGATTCATAATGTTGATTGAGAAGAAAATGAAACATGATTATTTTTAGCATGAGGGGCTAGCTCTAGTGCTTTGAGATTTGTGTAAAAGGTCTTGGGTTGATTCCTGGACCAGCTACCATTGTTATGTACAGCACTAAATGTCTCTCCCCGGTCAGGCTCCAGGCTCCATAATCAGTCCAACTAATTTACAGTGGATACCATCCATGAAATGTGGAGAAATGGCTAGTTTCCCAAGGAGAAGAACATGATTGTGTTGTTGGAATAATATTAATGTTATTTTACGTTTCGCCCAAATGTGCAGTCATTGGCTTCATGATCGTTAGGATTGCAAATTTCACATACATTGGAGTTTGTGTCACCAATCATGCCACTGTGAGTGTCGTGACCTTAATGTTCATATTTGGCATCGTCAAAAATTTCCATTGTTGTTTTAAACTTTGTTATTAATGTTCTTTTATTTTGGTTGCCTGTTCTATTTTCCTTTGAACTTGCATTTGTTGATAGTACACATCCCCAGGTCCAGGGAAGAATCTTAAAGATAATGTACAATTGGCTTTAATCTACTGCAAAGAGTAGGATTGATAGCTTATATGAAACTTTACTATGAAGGTGGCGAAATGCAATAGTTTCATGTTTGCAAATTTTCTTACTAAAATTACAATATAAAATTCCTTTGCCAAAACTACATTGAGAACCTTTAACTCAACAACTGACATGGACAGGGAGCTCTTTAATTGGTTTTGATTCCTCGAAGGGTCTCTTACAATAAAAACATTTTGTTCAACCATGTGAATGAAAAGTCTCTTATAGTGAAAACCTTTAAGAAATGAAGTAAATTTGTTCTATCCTAATCAAAGGGTCTTTTACAATCAGTACATTTTATTCTGCCATGAAAGAGGAATGAAGTAGATTTCTTCTTTCTAGTGGAAGGAACTAAGTCACATTTTTCACTCAAAACTAGATGTATAAATTTATAAAATACACCCAAAATAATTGCTTAATCAAATCTCATGTGGATATTAATTTCAATGAATAAAAGCACATATTTCATCTCAGAGCAAAGAAAAACATGAGACTGATAAAATTCTATTAATGATCTAAATACATCGATGGAGGGAGAAATGCATGCCTTATAAACTCACCCCTTCTTGTTCTTCAAAATAATGAAAAAAATACTTTATTTGTCTTAAAAAACTCAACACTTTGCTGATTCTTCAAAAGAATGAAAACAATTAATTAGTTTGCTGATTCTTCAAAAGAATGAAAACAATTAATTAGTTTTAGTTGTTTTAATATAACTCAGCACCTGCTAATTATTCACCCGAAAGGAAAACTATTGATGTAGACACATCATTCGCTAAAGAAGAGCTATAAGAGATGCATTTGCATTCCCATTGTTTATTGATTTGGATGGACTATTGATTTGGATGTACCTGGCCATCCATTGACCTATTTGGATGTAACTAGCAGTCCATTGACCTATTTATGGTTACTGGTTGGACAATAATAAAACTTCTTATCATATCTTTATCTTGGGAAGCAGAATAAAGGAGGATTATGTGCCACCAAGAAAAGTGAACACTCATCAAGAAAGGTGAACACTCTTGCAGAAGAAAAAAAACCTAAAAACCTAAGACCTTGAATAGAGTGGAGGTGTGAAAGTGAACTTTCCAAAAAAATTATGTGGACATCAAGACCAGGGAAGTTAGAAGCCTCTACAAATCAACAACATTTGCAAAGTTTTATTGATGACCGACCTTGTAAAAGGATTGGCTTCAACCACGTTGTAAAGTTCTCCTGAAAGGATGGAATGAATGGAATGAAAAGGTCCCTAACTGAAAGGATTTCTCAAGTCAGCCTCAGCCACACCTTTGTTTGTTGATTAAAGATGATGTCGTGAATGTTCAAGTTTTGGCTCTCAAGTGCCCCTTATTTTCTCACTCACATTTTTTTCCTTTTAAGAAAAATACGTGGCCTGATAAATCTGAAGTTAACCTTAATTCAAGTCTAATAAATATTAGTATTTCTTTGATATCTTCATTACTAGCATGGGCACAGCCCTCTTTGTCTCTGTAGAATCTCATAATAGTAAAGTTGTAAGCTTAAGCCTTGGAGTGTTTGCATAATTGGCTTAATATTAAGGTTGGCTTACTAGGTTTAGATTAACCAAAATCAATTCAACACATGATAAGTATTCACCATATATAACACCAGAGATAGACAAACATATTTTTTGGGCATGCCCTTCTACTAAAAATTGTTGGAATATAGCACGGGTCAAATTCAGTTCACTCATTGTAGAGGCCTTGTTTCCAGTCAATATTGTAGGTTTTACTTGGTCATTCTAAATCCCTTCTTTTCAGTCACTGTTGTGGCCTTTGGCATTACAGGTGATCCTTGTTTTTGGATTTGCTTTGGTGTAACTCTATTTTTGAAGGTATGGCAGGGTCTGATGGGCCTTTTCAGAAAACAACATTTGATGAGTTGGTTTCCCAAGGTAGAGCTACACTATATTTGATCCTTGGTTTTGGATTTGCTTTGGTGTAACTCTATTTTTGAAGGTATAGTAGGGTTTGATGGGCCTTTTCAGTAAACAACATTTGATGAGTTGGTTTCCCATGTTAGGGCTAAGGGTTGGTTGTAAAGATAACTCTTTTTTTACCCCTCAAAATGCCAAGCGTTTTGAGACATCCTTCCAAGTAGTGGGTAAAAAGCGCGTTTTGAGACATCCTTCCAAGTAGTGGGTAAAAAGCATAGAGGTTTTATTGGGCAGATTTAGTGCTTTGTCAACAAGCCAAGAGAAAAAGGAAAATGGCAACTAGTGGGTAAAAAGCATAGAGGTTTTATTGGGCAGATTTAGTGCTTTGTCAACAAGCCAAGAGAAAAAGGAAAATGGCAACCGAGTTGTATGGAGATTGGATGGTTGTGAGGAGAAAAAGGAAAATGGCAACCGAGTTGTATGGAGATTGGATGGTTGTGAGGAGCACATAATGATCTTAGTCATCCAGATACTGACCAGAGTTCAGGATATAGTTCCTTGGTTATATAATCCACAGAACTTCCCTTAAGGCCGCTTCCATTATTTCCAATTAGGGCAGGAGCATCCAAATTTAACTTCCATTATTTCCAATCAGGGCAATTAGGGCAGGAGCATCCAAATTTAACTTCCATTATTTCCAATCAGGGCAATTAGGGCAGGAGCATCCAAATTTAACATCCATTATTTCCAATTAGGGCAGAAGCATCCAAATTTAACTCTTTTATTTCCAACGAAAACCTTGTGGGATCCTCTCTCTCTTCCCTGTAATATCTAATATGTAATATTAATATCTAGATGGAGGTGTCTCAATCGTAAGTCACAATAACGGCTGGTAACCTTGTTATTCCCCCACCTTTCGCCTTTTCAATATAAATCTGAATAACCTTATAAAGAAGAATAATAATGGCATTCCAACTATCTGCAGCTTCTACTATACTCTGATGCATTTGGAAATAGCCATCAAATTGGCATCGCCTGCATGTACCTTCGTGTTGAAGCCAACAACAACGCTGGAAGAAATGGCTAGCAGAAATGACTGGGCACCTTTTCCACCGTGGTAGATGTGGCCAAGGCTTATAATCATTGGCAAAGCATTTACCATTGCTTGAACTATGATACAATGGACACTCTATTATTTCTTTGTTACAGACAATCAGTTCTCCAAAACAGTTATAATGCCTCAAGCAATATTATGAGTCTTTGTTCGCAAATATTACTTACAGATTGTCAGCGTCTGAACTGCATTAGAAAGCAATCACCTAAATGAGAGAGTGCAATAGTCATTTAGGAATTAACACCACATGCTATTCACTAGGAATAAGGAAATTGGCCATCACATTATTGAGTATTACCTTAATATAAGGAGCTAAAACAGCAATATAGTGAACAAGGATGATTCTAATTTCAGAAAGCACAACTTGGATATAGACACTAAAAAGTTCATCCTACAGAATGTAGTACAATAGTTTTTCTAAGCTTTAGCACAAAAAATTTCTACAGAGCTACTTCTTTGTTGAATATCCAACTGAAAGCCGAGGTTTGTCCTTGTTTTGCCCTTTCTTGAGCTCTCTCATTCAGCCTTCTGATACGAGGTGCCAACTTGCATACATAATCTTGAGCCTTCCTTCCGTCGCTTGAAAGACCTTCTATTTTCTCCACATTCCATCTCTTAACCAAGAATTCTAAAATGTCCGCATAATCTCTCGCTGTGTATACCCCTAATCTCTGAGCAACAGCTGAAAAGTGCTCAAACAAATCATTATCCTGCCCATCATACATCAAATGTGCAGGCATGGAAACCTTTTTCCGCATCATATCTCCAAAATCTAACATTGTGGTGTCAGGATCAATCTCAAACAGCTTTTCCACTATCTTAGTGTATGCAGTCTCATGGCGCTTCTCATCTGCAGCAATAGTTCCACATATTTGGGCCAATTTTAGATCACCGTATCCTTTAGCAAATCTTGCAGTGTTGCCATGTGATATGAATGTTGCTCTCTCCTGGAAAGACGTGTATAAGAAGCCCAGATAGGGGCTATTTTCTGTGCGTGGATCCTGAATAAGTCAAAAGGTCAAGTCAGATTATACTGATTTACACTATCCCGCAGAAAGATCCCAATAAGCAACAAAGAAATCCAGTAAAAAATGCTAGCAGTACAGAGTAGAACCCCACAGCTAGTTGCCATCAATAGTAAATGTAATAAAATACTTTGACAATATGTTTGCAAAGTGCAAAGGCTGGTATCGTCACTTACCATTCCAGACCCGATCAGATACTGTATGGTTTTCTCAATCTGTCTCATGTCCACTCGGCCACACAAGTAAAGATATTTATTAAGAAGATCACCATGTCTATTCTCCTCGGCTGTCCACATACGTGTCCATGTTGCCCAGGATGTGGGGCTAGCACCAGTCTCATCTCTTACGCCATCCAAGGTGTTAAGCATAGTTTGGTAGGTGGGCAACGCTTCCTCTGTAATCATATCTCCCACAAGGCAAACTAAATAGTCATCTGGCAATTCAAGTGACCGCTCCCGCAACTCTTTAACTTCGTCAAGAAAGCCCTCAGAAGAAGGATCAGGCAAAAAGTCTTGTGGCTGCCATGACTTCTCAACAGACTTTAAATGAATCAAAATATTGTCTTCTGCCCAGTCCTCAAGTGATTTAAAGATCTCAATCTTCTCCGGAGGCATGGAATGCGTCACCTGTTCATGAGCTTCACGGGGTTGGATTTTAATCTTTTCAACTTCCCTGAAGAATGAAACAAATGACATCAGAAATCACAAGTCATTACTTCATAAGAACAAAAACCATGATTAATGAGATAGAGGGAATCAAGCACACGCATCGAGGTTGATCCTAAACGGGCAGGCACCAGAGCCATGACGAGAAAAAAATTAACAAGCATTTCGGCAGTTAACAACACAGCATTATCTCCCCTAATCTCCAAACCGTGATCAAGCCATTCACCCGAAAAAAGAAAAACAAGCAAAACGTTCAATAAACGTACAAAAATTGGCAACACATTCTCAACAATGAAGCCGAACAGACGATCCGTAATCCGTAATCGAAAGTATGGAAAAATACAATCCCTTGAATTGAATATTAGGGTTTAAGAAATTGAAGTACTTACTTGGCCTTGGGAGGCAGCGTTGCGGTCATGGAAACCTTGTGCGATCTGGCTAAATCAGCACGCACAGCCAAGCCGAGCTTGACACCATGAAAGAACGGCGAAGGCGCAGGGCAACCGGCAGCAAATGAAGTGCCATATTTGGGGACTCCAATGCATTCTACAATACATACGGTAGACGACATCCCTTCTGCTAAAAAAGACTAACCAGAAGCGACGCCAAAACAGTGCTTCCGTTCAAAACTTCAGCAGGGTGTGTTGGAAATAGGAAAAAAATGCTTAGCTTATGTGTAGATGGCCGGAAAAGAAAATCGTTATGCTCGATGTTGCTTGTGTGTTGAGGGGGCGTCTGTCATTAATTCTCGGATTACTCGCCCGTTATGACCGATGTGTCGAGTGGGCCTCTCATGTGGCAGTGTTGCCCTATTAGGTAACTTCATGATGCAGAGATATTTATATATATATTATATATATATATATATAAATATTTTATATTATATTATTATTTATATAAAATTTTCCAGGTTTGAATTATTCTATGCGAGTTGTACCTATAAAACCACTTTTAAGGTTCGATTAATTGACATATTTTCACCAACACGAGTGATTTTACGATTACAGTAATTTCACGGAGGGAAACTACTCCCACTTGAATCTTTTTTATTTCAAAATTGTTGAAAAAATAGGGTGTTTTGGTTGTCTTTTATTTTATTTTATGAATAAAGGTGAAGTTTTTTTAAAGTTCTTTGAAAGCTATTATAGCATTTAGTTAAATAAAATAAACAATTTAAAAACATAACAATTTGATTTATTCGCAAGTTTTTATTAAAATAAGCCACGTATTATTAAAAAATTGAATTTTGTGTTTCATAAATAAATTTAGCATCTTTAAACAACCTTAAAATATCTATATTTTGGGAATCTAAACATAATTATTCAAAAAAATTGAAAATGATTTTTCAAGCTAAACAACCTTAAATTATCTATATTTTGGGAATCTAAACATAATTATTTAAAAATTTGAAAATTATTTTTCAAGTCTAAACAACTGTTAAAAATTATTAAAATCATCACAAGTTTAAAAATGAAATGCATTTTAACGTAAACTATCCAAGTCTTTTTTTTACCTAATGTTTCTAGGTCAGTATGGCTGTCATCTCGGAATATGAATAAAAGAAGATGACAATGATATGCTCACCTGGTATGGGTGTATCTCTCTCAATATATTTATGGTACTTTGTCAATATACTTATTTAAAAGTGCTTTGTTTATATTTGTTTAAACGCTCACATGGTATGTGTGTATCTCTCTCAATATATTTATGGTACTTTTTCAATTTACTTAAACAATAGAAGTTGAGGTTCTTTGCTAATTTAGAATGAGCTAAAGCATGCTACTTTTTGGTAATATGTTGAATTATTAAAATATTATTTAGGTTTTGGTGTAGCTTCCATACTTTTTAGAAAGTGGTTTAGCTTTTAGGTTAAGTTATAAGTGTAACAAGTTATTTAGAGTTTGTGTTAGCTAGGTTAAGATTTATGAAATTTGATTATGCATATCTAGTTATAGAGTTGACTTTTTGGTTTCCATCATTATAATACTAAAAAATAAATAAAAGGTTTTGAATTCTTATTGCTAGATAACATCAAGTCAATGGTTTGAATCGTAGGGTAGTTGCTTGCCAGTTGGTCATAGACTTATCAATGGGCAAATCAATTCTATATTTTGTGTGGCGATGAGTGAGCAATATTCTAATATTGTCATTGGGGCGGGATTCCATCTTTATGATGAGGAGAAGAAAAAAAGCTCTGATTTCCATTTTTCTTGATGTTCCTTGTTTTTAATATGGGTATCACATTTGAGATTTCAATTTAGTTTCTTAGTTAAGGAGATATTTGCACATATAAAAGGTCTTGAGCTCTATTCTCACTTTGAAGTTTTTACATCTCAACAAGATGTTGTGACATAAGTAAGATGCCACAGTTTCATTCTTGCTTTGCATTTCATTGTCACTAGAATAAGATACTAATTAATGTGGGGGTACTTTGCCAATGATCCATGTATGGTCTTTTGGTTAAGGAAACAAGCCCACAAGTAAAAGGTCTTGAGTTCCATTTTCACTCAATGTTCCTGCACCATAGTATGTAGGTCTCAAGTTCTATTCTCATTCCCTATTTTGTTCATCTCTAGTTATTGAAATCATACTACTTGATAAATTATAGAGACACTTCGTTAACAAGTGATCTATGGATTTATGTTTTCTCTTTATATTATCACTAATTATTGAAATTATACAAGTTAATATGTTACAAAAGAAGTAGCACTTCACCAAAAGATCTTTCTACAGTGTTATGTTTTATCTTTATCATCCATTGTTCCTACATCCTAGTGGGTTATCACAATAATGAAAAAACAATGATGTGGGTACCTTCCAAAAGACCTAGGATAATAATGAAAAAACAATGATGTGGGTACCTTTCAAAAGCCCTACATCCTAACAAATTGTCACATAATTTTAAAAAAAAGAGCAATAATGTGGGTACCCTTCCAAATGTCCCCATTTGTTTGGCCTTGTATGGAACATGCCAACAACGCAAGGATAACCTTCTGACCTTTAATTTCATTATTTTGCATCTTTGTAACAAACGTCAAATTTACCACAAAAAAATCCTTTAGACTATCAGCGCTACTTACGATACTTATGGCACATAACCTTAATTCGAGCTTACGTAAACAACACGTATGACCGTTCATTAAGATCTTACCTTATATTGATTTGTATTTTCTTCTTACTCTAACTAGCCTTTCATCAATATTCCATACTTATACTTATGTGGTTTTTTCCCTCGTCACTTGATTATAGACTTAAACTTGTTTAAAACTATTATGCAAGTGCGTTTGGATTTTACTCAGGTTATTATAGCGATGCATGGACGTTATATATATCCCAATCTCATATATATATATATATATCCCCATCATATATATATATATATATATGAGATGGGGATATTGTAAAATCTCGATATTTTCATAAAAATTTAAAATTTTTATAACAGCATTAAATGTAACATAAATTGCGAATGCGGAAATAATAAATGCTTGACAAGACAACCTTGAATAAATAAGTCATTAATACCGAAAACATATTAATTATTGAGTCTCATAACTAAAAATATTTTAAATGACAGCGACGCGACACACTTCTTTTAACATGCTTACGACATTAGTTCTGCCTGTGTTAACAGTAATTCGAATGTCATGTGCTTATGTTTTCTTGACAATGTACTGACAGTTTTGTTTTTGGATGGTGATGAAAGGGGTCCTACGAGGTCCCTGAGGCTTTGTAATGTCCCCATTCAAATAAGTGCATAGTAAGACAATCCCATCAATCCTACTAGTTTCCTAGGTTGGATGGGAACATGTGGGATGGTAATAAGGAAGCTAATAAATGATATTTAGACATTAGAAGGGTTCAAGTATTTAATAAATATGATGAATAAATAAATTCAAGAGAAATTCTAGGTGGCAAGTGGTTTTGGAGACATATGGAGGTGGTGGGACCCACACTAGCTTGATTTTTCAATGACACATGGCAGCTCTCTCTTGCCAATTCGAATTCATGGGAAGGTGAACACTCTTGGGTGAGTTGGTAAGTCATAACACATGGCATTGAGCATCTTAGGTCGAAATGGGATGGAATAGTAACCTCCATGGGAGAGGAAGAGTCAAATTGGAGACTAGTGGACACTTGGGCTAGATTCCCTAGTTTTATGACAACAATAATGAAGCATCTATGACATTTATGACAAAATTCAGACCTGACTTCTTACACCTGACCATTATGACATGTCAGCCCCAAAAATAGGCTCAAGGAAGGCGCTCATGGAGTTGGAGGAATCCAAAGAGGCTCAAATTCGAATTTGGGAGAAGATGGAAGGTTGGAACTAGGAGACAAGTGGCAAATGAGGAATATTTCCTAAATGGAAAATTATTGAATCTATTGAGAGGATTTCGACCCCTTGAAGGCTAATGTTGGTTATAAAATGTAGAAATCAAGTATGAGAATGGCTTTTGATGATTTGAGAAAAATTGCATTTGTGAAGAGAGAACTAGTGGATGACTAGTTTCTTGCCTTAGCCAATTTCGAGGGTGAAAGATTCCCATCCAAGTTGGTGTTTGGAGAGGCCACTCAGGTCTTTCATGGCGCTTTAATGGAGTTTTATTTGCAGGTAGCAGCTACAGGAAGTTTCATGGTTTGGTTTAGTGCAGCACTTTCTCTCCACCATTTCCAATTTTGAAGGCATATTCGGGCTCCTTGAGGGATTGCGCTTTGGGTGAGATCTTGCACTCATTGGGAGAGCTTCATATGATATTTTTCTGATTGTAATAGCTTCATATCCTCTGTTCTTCATACTCAGAAACTCTCAGGTCGAAATACCCATTGAATGTATGCAAAATCATTGATTAATGAGCAAACAATGTCCGTTTCCCCAATGCTTTGATGTATGACACTATAAGGTTGATTATTTCGAATGGATGGATGATTCTTTGATATATTTGTGATTAATATACTGCCATGGACATATTATACAAGTTTCATGTACTGTACTTGAGCATTTGAAGCATTTTTACTCAGTTTGTTTGTATTGAGAGGTGAAATAGTGCCATTTCCCCAAGGGTCGAATTGGGGGTTTTTGCTGTTGAATATGAGAGAGTTAGAACAGTAGTAAAAATCAATTTATGGTGCATATGAGACCTTAATAACATACTTAACACATTACATACCTCTGTTCACAAATTCGTGGGAGTTTGGAGGCATTTGGAAGGCCATTTGCAGTGTTACCCCCGGGGGGATTTGATGCACAAATTACTAGTCAAAATTACCTATATTGATCAGAATACAAATCAAGTTTGCAGCAGTATTTAGAGGGCCATAAAACATCCCTGAACCTATTATTCAAGTCTAAATACCATTCATACACTCTTACAGAAGATTTGGGAGCATTTGGGTTGATTTGGAGGTCAAAACAACAAAACTAGTCAAAGGTCGAAATTGGGGAAAAAGTGGAAAAATTGGCATTTTAATAAATTTTTGAAAAAGGGTCATTACAGGCTTACTTAGCTATGCTTAGCTAAAGCATTTGTTCCTGTCCCTCTTGCGCAGATTTCAGGTAAGAAAATGCGACGGAATTATTATTTAAGAACAATTTTGATCTTCATTTAATTGTCAATGTTTGGTGAAAACAAATCTATTTTCTTCCTTGCTTCAGGTATGGATCTTTGTCTAATATAGATGTGTCGTTTGATCATAGTTACATATTGTAATTAACTATTTCTATTCTACAATTCTTAGTGAAATTGTCAAAATGAATCGCTTGTACTTATAAATTTCTAGGCTAAGTAATAGGTTACACTATCTAAGTGCTAGAATGATACTATTGTCATCTTTCATTTCACCAGAAGTATTATTACTATGTACAGGTCATGAATGTTTTGACTTCATATAGAGTCTTATTATCGTCGAGTCGAGAAATACTTAGTGTATATGGATGACAACTAAAATAATTATGCATTCCTAAATATATGAGCACACATAGTAGTATCCATTAAAATCCTACTTTTATAATTATGATATTTCCAATATAGAAATTACAACTATAGTTTCTATGCATTTCTAATTGCATGTACCAAACTATTTATTGAAATAATTATCATCACAATCCTACCTTCATATTTATAATGGCTTTAATATGGAATTACAAAACTATATGGATTTCCTCTTTCAATCCATTATTTATATAATGGAATGAACTATACTATGTAAACAAATGAATACGATGTAAACAATGTAATTCTAGCTATTCCCTAACTTTAGCATACGACTTGTATTCATTTAAATGATGTAATGAAATATATGAACTGTTCAATCTATTAGCAACATTAGACTAAATATAAAATGAAATGTTGTAACCATAAGCTCGAATGTTGGCAGGTGAAAATGATGGTTATTAAATGCTTGGAGTACGAGATTTGTTGGCATCGTTAATATAAATGACCTTGACATTTAAGTCTTCTGTCTACTGAAATGAATGTGGCTGTGCGTGGATGCTCTCCTGGATGAGTAGCACGTGACTGCGTTTACTTACTTGAACTTAAACGGTCGAGCTGTGCAGGTTTTGATCCGATGTCTGTCGAGTTGGCATCGTTGTGGTCGAACTAGTAGTTAAGATATTTAATATGATGATTTCCCATCTTCCAACGTGCCCAAATGGCAGGTAACTCCACCGTTGATTTCGTGGATCATCGAGATTGTAATGAAAACCCTAACTTCGCTCTACAACAGTGTTGGAAAAATCTCTTAGCATTCAATTTGCTGGGTGATGGTTTAGGGTGAGGCTGATAGGCCGAACGATTCCAGGGTTTTGCTGTTTTAGGGGTTCTCCAGACTGGAACCCGTGAGCTTGTAACCTGCAAGTAAAATGTTGTGTTTTTAAAGACCCGAGTCTTCGTTGGCAGTTTGCAGTAGTTACTTGATGAAGGATTAAATCTCAGTTGTTTTTTTGTGTAAGTTTTGAGTGTGTATTCGTCTAAGGTTTTCGTCGAAGTGTTTGTACCGGGTTCGATTCTCTTGCATCGATAACTAAAGATCTCAGACTGGAACTCTTTCATCTAAAAGCTGGATGATGGTTTCGTCGGTCTTGTTCGCAGAAGAGTCATCCATCTCGCAGGTAATGTATTCTTCGATACCCGTACTATTATCTTACGCTTCAATAAACTTATTCAGTTCCTCGTTTAACCATTGAAGAGTTTGAATGGCAGGTTTTACTCTTGACGGTTTCTTCCTTGCTCGAGGTTTGAGGGGAGCGATGCCTGTCCACCGGTAAGCCTCGAAGGTTTCACTTCCTCGTAGACACCCCAGGCATGGTGTGGTCAATGTTATTATGTTTGATACGAGTCTGATAAATTAGGGTCTTGGCAAGGTTTCCTTGGCCGTGAATGTAATGATGAATTTAGGACTGTCACTATGCTCGGCAGTGGTGAATCCTCACCGTGTCAACCTTGAAGCGTTTCTGCTAAGGTTCTTGGCATAAGCAAGTGTTAAAGGGAAGAACCCTAAGCTAAAAAAAATCGTAAATAAATTTCTTAGATGTTTTGAAGCCAAAGAATCTTCCGGGGTTAAAACCCTTGATTTGCTTTGATACTTTTGTTCTTGTAGTGTTCCAACGAACCTCTTTGTTTGAGGAATTAATACGTTGATTTTGTAATAGACCCTTGAATAAGATAAAGGATAATACAGTATAATACTAAAGAGTTTATCGTTTTCCTACGAAAAGTTCAATGTGATAATGTTAAGCTGTTTTAGTTAAAAATGGTGATAGAGACTTGGATTGTAATGGTCAAAATCGAAAAGGATTATTGAGCGTTTTCTTTGTCTTAAAAGAATCAATGGTTGCAGTAAGCAATGTTGTGTGTATATTTTCTAGAGGCCGAGAGCCGTCAGTTCACCAATTTGTTTGAAAAACAAAACCCTGCGTAAGTGTTTTAGGTTTGCAGTTTTAAAATGCTTGAAGACTTTAAGTGGATAATAATAATTCAATACTTATTGGATAATAAGTTAATTAAAATAATGTACTTAGATCTGAAATCGTATTTTAAATAATAGCTAAAGTATATGCGTTAGATGGAACATAGCACTGATTTGGTTTAATGAAAGGGTTGGTTTCACGAATCCAACATTATCCTGTAGATGTAATTGATATGTTTTACTTGACTAAAGGTTCTGGTTCTTTGCCTAAGTAATACGAGAGGAAGTTAATATTTGATAAACAATAATTGGGGTTAGGTTTGAAATGGCAGTATTGGAACAAAAAAATATTTGTTAATTGAATCGAAAAGCGATAAATGAATAAGGGAAAAAAATAGTAATATACAGTGATGATAATTTCTATGATTGATATGCATCCTTTTGACATTTTTGTAAAGCAGATTCTGTATGAGGTAATATTTGCAGCTGTTAGAATCTAGTATTAATAATGCCTGAAACATCTGGTATTCATAACACCTTTACAATAGAATACATGGCATTAGACTTCAATAATGGTTAGTGATAAATGGAAATATAGTTCTGTACAGAGATGAATTGTCTCTCTTTTATAACTAAGTACAGGCGAATGCTTTTTATAACTATTTATTATATACTATTCTGTTTCAGAGTTTAAACATGTAAACATTAGAATTTAAAAGAACACTACAGTATCAGTCTATCTATTCACTGGCATTCTGCCCATCAGTTATTTGATTTAATTCTACTTCCCTGTACTAGAGTACGATGCAGAAACAAGCATGGGGAAAAATGTAGAGAAGTCATTTTATCAATCATTTCATCTATTATATCATTTTCATTTAGAGAACATACTTAGGTTAGAAAGTAAAAACAATTCCTTCTATACTCTTTTGATTGTACTATTTATTGTTAACTGTAAAATTCTAATTGACTGAAATAACAACAAAAACTGTAGAACCTGATAATTTGTAGGAGAAACAAACCACCCAAGGACCCTGTTCCACCCAACCTATTCCCGAAGATAGCCAAACTACTTGCCTTAGGACCCCCGAGCATGTTCATTGGACCACTAGGAGGAAGATTCTGTAGAATCCTTAGTACAACAACTTGCAGTAGAATATAGATTTCCCAGTCATCAAGACTCATCAGTCAAAGAGACCTGCACCAGCACCTCTGGATTTCCTTTTCAGTATAACTAGCAGACTCACAATTGCACTCTCACATAGCCTCCCTATTCGAATCTCTCAGTGATCACCTGATGCACTTGAGGAATATTTCTTCAGAAAATATTGTAGGGGATGCCTGTCCAATTCGAATTGCCTTATGTAGGCTGCCTAGGCCTTTTAGTGGTTAAATGGTCATTAATGAGCTAACTGCTCTCTTCCACCCACCTGGGGAATAATGCCACAAATTTAGGGGTAGTTGTCCCATAACCAACAGCTAGTGGTGGAGTGCAAATGCTGCCATCTGTTCGATGCCTTCTAACAACTTCCATTCCTCCTAGTGGGTTAGTGAACACTCATTTAACAGTTCCCTTGGGTGTTTGTCTCCTATTTTAATTTATTAAATAATAATAATCAGTAATTACAATCATTCTTGACCAAACTGGGTCATAATTACAAAACTTTGTAATTATAATTTAACATAAAGTATTTTGCAAATAAAATAAATATTTCTCAAAATTTGGGTAGGTGACATAAACCCCCCCTTAAGTCTCAACATCGTCCTTGATGTTGTTTAATCACTCTCTGAGTGTTCCTGAAACAGAGTTGGGTATGCTACCCGCATACTACTCTCCAACTCCTAGGTTGCCTCTTATGGGCTAAGGTGCTTCCATTGCACCTTTACCTGGAAAATGGTGCGATTCCGGAGTAGAGTTTCCCTCCTTTCGAGGATACAGTCCGGTTCCACCTGAAAATCACCGTTTTGTCCCACCTGTACATCATTCCAATTTACAACATGAGTAGCATCGTGTACATACTTCTTTAAAATGATATATGAAAAGCATTATGTATCTTTATATTTGGTGGCAAAGCCAGTTGGTATGCCACTGGTCCAACCCTTGAAATTTTTTTGAAAGGACCACAATACCTGGGTGCCAACTTGGCACAGCTTCCCAATTTCAATGAACTCTTTTTTTGGTCTTACCTTAAGAAAAAACATGTTCACCAACCTGGAACTCTTTATGAGTCCTTCTAAGATTTGCTTGACTCTTTTGCCTATCTTGGGCAACTTTAAGATTTCTTTGTACCTGTTTCACAATTAGTTCTAATTGCTGCAACAATTAAGGTCCTAAAATAACTCTATTTACTGGATCATTCCAAGAAACATGTGTATCACATTTTCTACCATAAAGAATTTCAAAAGGGCTAATCCCGACTAATGCATGATAATGGTTATTATATGCAAATTCTGCTAAATGCAAGTAGTCTTCCCACTTACCAGGCTGATCCTTAACATACATCCTAAGCAAGTCTTCCAATACCTGATTCACTCTTTCTGTCTATCCATTCGTTTGTGGATGAAATGTTGTGCTGAAGTTTAAGGTTGTATTCAACCCTTGAAACAAATACCTCCAGAAGTTTCCAGTAAACTTAGAATCGCGGTCTGAAATTATCACTTTTGGTATCCCATGTAATCGAAAAATCTGTTTCATGAAGATTTCTGCAATGTATGGAGCCTTATGAGTAGTTTTTACAGGTATAAAGTGTGTTGCCTTGCTGAGTTTATCCACTACCACCATGATAGAGTCATTTTGTTTCTGATTTTTGGGTGGTCCGGTAATAAAATCTATGCTTATAACTTCCCATTTCTAGCTAGGTATAGGTAATGACTGCAACAGTCCAGCCGGATCTTGATGTTCAACCTTCACTTTTTGAAAGTCCAAACACTTAGCTATGTATTTTGCTACTTCATCTTTCATTTTGGGCCAATAGTACTCTTTCCGTAACATGGTGATGGTTTTCTGATAACCTGGATGACCAGAGTAATGGCTTTTGTGCATCTCATCTAATATCAGAATTTTTACTTTTGGTATGTTGGGTACATACAATCTGTTTTTGTATAATAACAGTCCATTTTCCTTTAAACTGTAATCTGCCATAGAATTTTCAGAATTGCTATTTGATGTCTTTTCTTGTAATTTTCTTTATTCTTCATCCGTTTCAATCCCTTTAAGGATCTGATTTTCTAAATATGTTGAGTATGTACTGATGGTTGAAATAAAATTCAACTTTGCTTTATGACTTAATGCATCAGCAACCTTGTTCTCTTTGCCATGGCAGAGTATTTAGCAATCGATTTGCATTCAAACATATTTGACTTTTAATTAACTTCCAATTTTTTTATAATGTTTTGCTAAGTTTTTTAAAAATTATATATTAAACTAAATATTTTAAAAAATAAAAATATTTTTTAAAATTTTAAAAAATTGAATTACTATTTTATGATTGGTGAACATGTATGTTATGACTAATTTCATCTAGTTTTGAAAAGAATTGTCAGAAAAAAATAATAATTTAAAAATAAAATAGAAATTAAAAAAAGTATTATTGCCATGTGTCTTAATATTTAATGAAAGTTTCATTCTACCACCAGCGTATGAACATCTGGTGCTAGTTTAACGAGCTGCAGTTTTAGTTGATTCATAGCCAGTCGTACGAATTACTCAGTGGGGGCCCTGCAACTCTAGGTAAATTATCGAGTTTGGCGCTACAACTATTCCACATCATGAGATACTATAGCTAATATATAAGGTGACGTCACGGAATTGGTTGTCGCAAAAATGCTAATGCACTTTCCATCCGATCGTCATCAAATTTGTCCAAACATGCTTGCATAGTTTATAAGGGGCCTTCTTTGTCACTTCAATCTTTGAATAAATATAATAATTGTATTGGATGACACTAATTACAAGTGATAAAAACATCATTTCAAACTTTTTATATATCTAAAAACATATTGTGTGTATATAGACGTATTATGTTATCCCAGAAATATCACTTCATTCCTTTATTTTGAAAGCTACAAATATTATTAAATTGCATTAAGGATCAACCTGCCTAGATAATCATTCCCTGCGCGGTTCAATGCAATGCAAGTAGGGCATCACCTTTTTATTGATATCTTAATCAAAGGACAAGACATTAACGAGTAATCGTGGCAACCCACTTATATATGTTAATAGCATTTATGGATACAAAATAATGGTGTTATCGGTCTCTTGGAATTGCAGAGGACTGGGTAATCCCTGCAAGATAGAAGCAGTCAAAGACCTACAAAGAATTGACATGCCTGACATTCTTCTACTCCAAGAGACCAAACTCGATGACAACACAGTATTAGCCATCGGAAAAGATTATTGGAAGCATAATACAGGCTATGCAGTAAGCGCCCAAGGAGCATCCGGGGTTTGGCAACCTTATGGTCCTCTGAAAAATTCCAACTCCACAATCAATTCGCCACGCAACATTGGATTTATACGGATCTAACCCATCTGCAGAGCAAGAAGCAGATTGCCCTCTTCAACATATATGTGCCAAATCTACACTTGGAAAAAAAAGAATGCTGGGGTCTTCTAGAAGATTTTCTGGAAGCATATAACCCGCAGAACATAATCTTAGCTGGAGATATGAACATCATTCTCTCCAAAGCGGAAAAGAGAGGTGGTCTCACTGGAAATGATTTTTTCAAACAACAGGTTGAAGCCATTATTCATAATAGGGATCTTATCGACATCAAGCCGAAGAAAGGGAAGTATACTTGGTCCAATAAGCGACTCGGTAAGGAGAATATCATGGCCAGGTTGGATAGATTCCTCGTACACAGTAATCTTCTGACCGATACACAAATTATCTCCTCCAACATTCTAGCCAATCTAGCATTTGATCATAAACCTATCCAACTCCAATTCAATGACATTGAGAACCAGGGCCCTATTCCATTCAGGTTCAGTCCTCAGTGGTTGGATCATACAAGCTTCTGGCCCATTTTTGAAAAAGCGTGGAGAATCCCCATCACGGGCTCACCATGTCATGTTTGGGAACAAAAATTGAAGAACACCAAGATAGATCTAAAGAAATGGGAAAAATCCAATTGCCCTGCCCCTGCAGAACCCAGGAATATTGCCATGGGAATTCTTGAAGATATTCAAAATGAAATGGAAGACCAGCTCGTTGAAGCTAAAACGCTGATCGATGAAACCACACAACAAATCAAAGTGTACCACACCTTCAGAAAGGAGGAGGAATATTGGCGCTTGAAGTCGAGAAGCATGTGGCTAAAGTTAGGAGACCATAATACAAGATACTTCCACAGACAGTTCAAAATAAGACAGTCAACCAATAAAATCGATGAGATCAATCTTGAGGATGGCACAATCTGCAAAGGAAACGATAATATCAAAAAAGTTGCTCATCTCCATTAAACATGTAAACATTAGAATTTAAAAGAACACTACAGTATCAGTCTATCTATTCACTGGCATTCTGCCCATCAATTATCTGATTTAATTCTACTTCCCTGTACTAGAGTACGATGCAGAAACAAGCACGGGGAAAAATGCAGAGAAGTCATTTTAACAATCATTTCATCTATTATATCATTTTCATTTAGAGAACATACTTAGGTTGGAAAGTAAAAACAATTCCTTCTATACTCTTTTGACTGTACTACTTATTGTTAACTGTAAAATTCTAATTGATTGAAATAACAACAAAAACTGTAGAACCTGATAATTTGTAGGAGAAACAAACCACCCAAGGAGCCTGTTCCACCCAACCTATTCCCGAAGATAGCAAAAATACTTGCCTTAGGACCCCCGAGCCTGTTCACTGAACCACGAGGAGGAAGATTCCGTAGAAGCCTTAGTACATCAACTTGCAGTAGAATATAGATTTCTCAGTCATCAAGACTCAACAGTCAAAGAGACCTGCACCAGCATCTCTGGATTTCCTTTTCAGTATAACTAGCAGACTCACAATTGCACTCTCACATAGCCTCCCTATTCGAATCTCTCAGTGATCACCCGATGCACTTGAGGAATATTTATGCAGAAAATATTGTAGGGGCTGCCTGCCCAATTCGAATTTCCTTATGTAGGCTGCCTAGGCCTTTTAGTGCTTAACTGGTCATTAATGAGCTGACTGCTCTCTTCCACACACCTGGGGAATAATGCCACAAATTTAGGGATAGTTGTCCCATAAGCAACAACTAGTGGTGGAGTGCAAATGCTGCCATCTGTCCCATGCCTTCTAATAGCTTCCATTCCTCCTAGTGGGTTAGTGAACACTCATTTAACAGTTCCCTTGGGTGTTTGTCTCCTATTTTAATTTATTAAATAATAATAGTCAGTAATTACAATCATTCTTGACCAAACTGGGTCATAATTACAAAACTTTGTAATTATAATTTAACATAAAGTATTTTGCAAATAAAATAAATATTTCTCAAAATTTGGGTAGGTGATATATATATATCCCCATCATATATATATATATATATATATATCCCCATCCCATATATATATATATTCCCCATCCCCATCCCCATCCCATATATATATATATATATATATATATATATATATTCCCGTATATGGGGTATATATATATATATATCCCCGTATATATATATATATATATATCCCCATCCCCATATATATATATATAGGCCCATTCTCATATATATATATATCCCCATATACATACATATATATCCCCGTGTGTATATATATATATATCCCCATCCCCATATATATATATATATCTTCATATATATATATATATAGGCCCATTCTCATATATATATATATCCCCATATACATACATACATACTAGGCCTAAACATTATGTTAACATGACAATTACTATAACCTAGCTCGAACCATATAGCTATATATGTGGTACTTGGTCTAGCCATGCACTAAACATAATGTTACACCTTGTAATGTTACCCCATTGTAACTTGTAATCCTAACCATGTTATTAGGATTTGATGACCCCATGGTAAAGTTTTCCCTCTACACTATATGATTGGGCGATACCTATGTCAAAGCTTTACACTTTGTTAATAGTAACCTTGCATTAATACTAATGTTTTACTTTCCTTGTTTGCCACTCGAATCGACATCGCCTGTGTTTCCACTTAATCACATTGTGGGGTTGATAGGGTTACGTTGGCATCTCCAGCCATACCCCATGCCAACTCTTGGAATGGTATCGTGACCCATGTGAACACGTAGCTAACCTTAGCATCCCAAGTGGATGCCATATGATTAAAATCTAGAACACCATCATGGATCTGATTTATTCGACGTGGAGACTTGACGTAGCCATATTAATGATACACAAATTATTTAATCGGTGGTAGCTTAACAAGGAAGAAACATACCTTCCAAAGGGCATGTGATAACTGGCACTCAAATCGTCCCGGTATTCTAGCGACCGAAAAGTTTCCGGCGAGGCACAGTTCCACCTCTTCTGGTTATTTTTTTTGAATTTCGACGATCTGGGTGGTCTTAAAATGGGCCAAAACCCCTAGGGGAACAGTTCCATGGCATAGTTCCGCAGTAAATGGGGTGGAACTACGATTCCGTCGGTTTTTATAATCGGATCTAGGGAACAAATCGTCGAAAAAGCGGGGCGATTTGAGTACCAGTTATCCCACGCCCTTCCAAAGTTCCAAGTTTGAGGATTACGACATGTACAATGATTGTAGCTAATAATTGGTGGGAGTTGTACTAGGTTTCTTAAATCTGGTACTACGATGTTTACTTTGCCTTGGGGTTTGGCTCCTTTCTCCCTTCATCGGTCTTGTGTCGAGGGCATTCTTGGCCCTTCCTTTATTCTATTTTTGGGACTGGGTTGAACACCCATGCTTGCTCTCCTTACATAATTAGATACATGGTAGATATTTGACTTTATCCAATGATCTGGTTGGTGTATAACTACAAAGAGTCCTTCACTAGGAGTCTAAAAGACTTGGTGTACAAGTTGTTATTAGTTTGTTTTTTTTCAATGGTGGTTCACCGTTTGTTAGAGGGCTAATCCACCGGGAGAATGCCAACACCTGCTATTCTAGGTATAGAATCAAGGTATGGCCGGAAATACAATCATCACAATAGGGGCTCAACAAGAGCATCATGTCACTTACAAGAATTGAACCAAGGTGGGAAGGGAAACAATCATTCCTCCCAACCACCCAAACTACAACCAAAGGACTACAAGTTGTTATTAGTTATAATAATGTTGTGCATTCTATTTTATAGTTACATTAAATCTAGAGATTTGATTTGATAGTGATACTAGCTCTAAGCATTCGATTTGATAGTTATATTAACTCTGTTAAAGATATGGTTATGTTGACAAGGTCATTTCGACCCGTAGCATTTTTTAAGTACATTATCCTCACTTAATGATTCGTTTAGCATGCTTTATTATTTCGTTTATGTTATGGGTTATACTATTAAATTGCATAATAGAAAGTATTTGTATATTTCCTTCTTTGTTATTGTTCATATTGCAAGATTTTCTTCTGTAATAATTTCCTACTGTAAACATGTGTTTGCATACTAAATTGATTATTGTTTAACTTGCACATAACTAAGAAATTATAGAATAACAATTGTAGCCTAGTATGCTTGTATAAATACATATGCATTACTTCTCTCTCTTTCTCTTTTTATATATAATCTGACCTAGGCATCTAACATAGCCTTTTTTACACTAATTCAAAAGTTAAATAACTAAACCAGTAGCAATTTAGAATGATAAGGCATAATTAATTTATAAGTTAAACAAATGGTATAGAAAGATAAATTACCATGTAAAGAAGATAAAATGACTACTAATTGTACAATTTTATCTACAGTAATATGAAGTCTAGTTAGGATGGAATATAGGTAAACATTACTGAATCTAGAGTTGTTATAACAAGTAGATAACTAACTAAACCAAAATTAAACAACAAATAAACATATAGTTGTTCATGGCATAACAAGTAAAATGAAGGGAATAAACCATATATATTTTATGCAATAGTTGTAGGAAATGATGCTCCATGTCTTAGCTCCATGTAGGAAATGATGCCTTCCCTCTTTTGGATCTCTCGAGCTTTCTTTGTAGAGCTAATGGCTTATTGATGGGGGTAAGGAATTGGATTAGAGGACATTGATTGGGTACTTTAGCGAGTCAAAACATGATATCTCAAAACTTTCTCGATGGTGGCTCGGCATGGGCTGTGGTTGTGGAAGGAAAGGTAAGAATCTCCCCATTACAATGGGGGTTTTAGACCTTTCTCTTTGAAAATGTTGTTATAAAGTTGTTTGAATGAAGGTCCTCGGTTTTTCCATAAATCAAGGCTTGTGTTGAAGTAATGGAATGGTGGATCCAACTCGAGTTTTTCATTTTGAGATCAATAATTTATTTGGAATAACTTTTTGAGCTTGCCACTTCATTATTGCTCTAAAATGGTTTTGTGTTCTATTGGTGATGAGTTGGGAATATATCAATACCCAAAACTAGTTTGTGAAAGGATGTCAAGAATCCTAGTGACGATGTCCATTAATGGAGGTTTGCATGAAGAAATAATCTCTGAGTAAGGAAGTAGTGAGAGGCATCAAATCCTAGAATATGAGAACCTTCCATTTCATTGTCATTTTTGTCTCAACCATGGTCACTTGCAAATGAGTTACTTGAGAAGTGATGATATGGTTTGAAAGTGGAAACTATCCAATGGGTCACTTCCAAAGGTGACCACAAGCAGATTTTATGGTGGATGAAGGTTCCATGCAAGAGGCAGTGAAGGGTTGGATCAAGGGTGATAATACTTTGGCAGTGGATCAAGATGTGGGGAATAGTAGAGCTGACATGTATCGAGTTGTAGGGAAGAGTTGAGTTGATGTGGATCGAGTTACAGGGAAGAGTTGAGTTGAGGTGGAACAAGGCTCCATTGTGGAGAAATTATATGTATGGAAAATAGATGTTTTGGAACCTATGGAAGCTTGATACAATGGTAGGGCCTCTAATCAAGTGGTGCAATGGAGAAATGATGTTTTGGATATAAATCATGTTTGGTTTTGGAAGGTATCCTTAGTGATGAGTCTGATTTAAGGATTGATTCATCTCATTCTTTTGATTAGTGGAAGTGGTTACTAGGGTGATGTGGATGCAGTGTCTTATGTGGTTGGTAAGGTCAATGTGGCGTGACTTGGATTGGACCCTTCGAGCTGGGTTGATTTCTTGGGTGACATTTTGCAAATGATTGGAAAAGTAAATCCTTTTCCAACAATTGATATAGTGGCTTTCAACCTTATGTTCCTTGATAAGAAATGGAGACTTGAACACCATATATAGAGAAAAATCTCAAACACAAGACTATAGATGACCCGAGAGATAAATTGAAAGCTACTGTTGATCCAAGATAATAGATGAAACATGAGAATCCCATATATTGCAGAGGATCAAAACACTTTCTTTCTTAGTTTATTAATGAATCACGTAGCCTTTGTATGGGCTTTACAGTATGTCCACATTCTAGATACACACACAAGAAATAAAAATATACACACATCTCAAAATCCATGAACCGAATGCCCTATCTAGATGCACATAGCTTGAGGGTTGCAAAAAATGCTTAGCAATGCAATCTACTCAAGGTTGAAAGATATACATCTTCAAGGAGCATGCCCTTGAGCCAAGGGTGCATTGTAGGAGAATGTGCCTTCATGTTTCCTATCATTCCTTGAACTAATTTTGATCTCGAGATCCTTGGTATCATCCCCAAACAACATAGTTAAGAAGGATATAGATCGTTGATTATCTAGTAGTGGTGATCAATCTTGTTTTCAAATAAGTTTTGGTTGCAGGATGAGTGTTTCTCAAGAATCATGTCCTCCCTCTTCTCTACCTAGCTTTAGAACATGAAGTGCTAGGTGGAGAGGAAAGAACATATAATCATTCTCTTTGTCTCGGTGTTGGCTCTTATGGCCAGGTTATATGAGGTGGAATCCTCCTTATTTTGGACTATGTGGGATGCATAGATTCCCATTAGGGTTTATTGAACCTAGTTTTTAAGACTTTTAGAATATTTGTATCTATCTAGCATGTGTTATGAAGATTAGGAAATATGTGTTAATTTTAAATATTGGGGGACATATATATTATTTCGACCTATAAGGCCCTTTGGGTTTATCCCATTTGACATTTTTTGGACTACAAACATCATTATTGATGTAAGCATTATGTGTCATTTTTGTTTTGAATAAAAAGAACAACACGTTTTTTTCCTTGGAATATATATAAACCAACTATGCATCCATCTTATTTGGATTTGATCTCTTTGTAAGCTTGATAGATATCGAGTAAAAAATGAATCTATGATAGTCATAGATGAGTCCCCCTTTTTATATAGTGGGGGGAGAGAATGTTGTTGTTATTACTTCACTGTGCATGTGTAACAAGTGTCCATTTTTCTTTATTGTTTACCTCTCATTTATGCACAAGTGAATAATGTCTTATTTGTTTCATGTATGCATTACATCAATGTTTATCTTTATGTGCACCAATTAACACATCACATGCAACCCTTGATGCCCTATGGTTATATTTATAGGTTAATAATACTAGGTCCCAAGTGAGATCACCTACACCACATTTATAAGTTTAATACACACATATAAAGGAGTAGAATCATCAAACAAGGGATCAAACTTTAGAATTGACTCATGAAATATAGTCAATCGAATGATGTAATCATAGGGATAATGAGGTTATTAGGATGTGATTCAAGCCCTGTGGGTTGAATTTAAAATTCATTGTACATGTTTTTAGTGCACATAACCCACATGCCAAGGCTTAACTAGAGGATGATGACATCTTGGAGTTACTAGGATTTTTAAGTTGTTTTTGTAAATTGACATGTTAAGTCATTTCACCACTTGTATTTATATGACAAATATAATATGAATGGAAAATTGCACATGGGAATGAATTTCTTGGAGCACAATGGGGTTTATGAATCTATTATATGGGGAATTGGGGAAGTGAGAGAAAAGTACATAGTTGAATTTTGTGCCACATGTCAATATGAGAAGTCTTTTCTTCATCCTTTGATATTTTTCCTCACCTTGGAAAATGAACATGCGCCTCATGCATGCATACAAGTGTTATCAATATTTTTGTGAACAATGTGACCATATGAGACCTCTTCAGTCAATTGAAAAGTTGAGGTAGAAAATAAACTAACACACAACATAATCGATCAGATTCTATCTCCAAGCAAGCATATGAGAAAAACTAATGAAATTACAATGATGTAAATTTGGGGCAAACCTTGGAGATCCCCTTGCAAAGTTGGAGGCTTGAACTTTAAGTGGGATGAGGGAAATCCAAGTGGAGATTCCACCGCTTGAAGGAAACTCTTATGAGCAACAAAACAAATCAAACAATCTACTATTAATTCCTACCAATGATTAACGTTCCAAATTGTTAAGCCTAAATCCAAATGAAAATCATTCAAATGAACAAGCAGTGATTTTTTGGGAAAAGAAAAGAAGATTTTTTTGTTCACCAATGGAAAAGTGATATACAAAATTGGAATTTCACCTTGAGGAGTATTGAAGATGGACTATAATGCTCTATATTTAGGAGGTTCTTGATTCTTCAAATAGGTCTTCTCTCTCAAATTCTAGAGTGTTTAGCAACATTTCCCCATGTGAAATGGTCACATGGAGGGGAAAATCGAGATTTTGGCGTAATAACACTACAATGGCTCAAAGGAAAAATTGAAACAATTTGAATTCACAAGCCTTGGAGAAATTATTGTATCACATTGGTATCACACTTGAGCTTGTTTAAATGGCATATGGAAAACTCTATTTATAGTTTTTCTTACATCCAAAACTGAATGAAGAACCACTTCAATGTGAATTCGATAACTCTAGCTATGGTGAAGGACCTTACAATTAATTACTTGGATCAACTAGTATGCGATCCAATTCATTTAGAAGCTTATTTAGGTGCCCATGTCATCGAATCGAATGGTGGATCCAACTCGAGTTTTTACTCTAGCTTTTTGAGCTTGCCACTTCATTATTGCTCAAAAAAGGTTTTGTGTTCTATTAGTGATGAGTTGGCAATATATCAATATTCAAAATTAGAAACCCTAGTCTGTGAAAGGGTGATAAGAATCCTAGTGAGGATGTCCATTATTGGAGGTTTGCTCGAAGAAATTATCTTTAAGTAAGGAAGTAGTGAGAGGCATCAATTCCTAGAAGATGAGAACCTTCCATTTCAATGTCATTTTTGTCTTAGCCATGGTCACTTCACGGTCACTTGCATCTGAGTTACTTGAGAAGTGACTATATGGTTTGAAAGTGGAAACCCTGGAAGGGGTCATTACCAAAGGTGACACACACAAAGTTTATGGTGTATGAAGATTCCATGCAAGGGCTAGTGAAGGGTTTCCAATTGGGTAGAGAATATTTTGGCAGTGGATCATGATGTGGGGAAGAGCTGAGTTGAAGTGGATCGATTTGTGGGGAAGAGTTGAGTTGAGGTAGATCAAGACATGAATGTACTGGAAAATGATCACTCAGAGGGGAAAAATAGGGTCAAGGGCTCCATTGTGGATCAATTATAAGTATGGAACACTACAAGGAAAATTCCCTTTAGTAGAGGTTATAACATATGCTCCTCCCCAAAGAGCCCAAATATCCGTTTATAGCGGAGGTCACTAGCAGAGGCGAGTGACTGAAGGTTTTAACAAAAGTTTTTATTTCAGTGTGTTTAATCAATTAGACGCACTCCTGTGTTTGTCAACAACTCGCACTGGTGTATTTGATAATCATGTCGCACCGCGACCAGAAAACATCAGTGTCAAAAAAATAATTGCAAAAAACCAAAGCGATGCGTTACCGAACATTAAATGCCCTGGTGTGTGTAGTAGAAAAGAACAAATTGCATAATCTTTTAGTAAAAAATTAAAAAAAAATTATTTTATTAAAAAAACACGTCAACTTTTAGGCAAAAACATCATATCAGTGCGTTAGTTAACAATAAACGCCCCAGTGTGTCTTATCAAAACAAACGCACTGAGATATATTTTATTAAAAATAATAAAACTATTTTATTAAAAAATAATAAAACTATTTTATTAAAAAATCTCACAAATTTTTACTTAAAGCCTAGTAACGGTGCATTAGTCAATAAATGCCCCTATGTGTAATAGACTCTAACGAACTGCCCATTTTTTATTAAAAATAAAAAATTATAATTTTATTAACACAATTTTTTTTTTAAACCTAATATCGATGCACTAGTTGATACTAAATACCCCGGTGTGTGTAAAAGACCCAAACACACTGGAATTATTTTATTAAAAAATAAAAAATATTATTTTATTTTAACACATACTCGCACAGGTGCACCCGACTGTTGGGCGCATTGAAACAGGGTTTAATAAAAAATAACCGCGTCGTCAAACTCATTTTTACCCTCTTCAGTGTGTTTGAGCTCATTTCCACTGGTGTTGCATTTCACCCACCTGGATGCCCTCACATCCGTGGTGCACATGGACAAATTCCTTACTCCTATTGGCTATTGACTCTAGTTTGAATTTCGCCAAATGATGGGCAAAAATTGAAATTTTCCATACATCATCAATATGCCTGCCCAATAGGTAAATTGATTCTTACTTCATAATTTAAATTTTTAACGAATTATTTTTGAAAATTGAGCTTCAAATTGTCCTATTTTAGAAAATAAAAATAAAAATTGCACGTTGCATTCGAGTCGTTCGCCTCGCACCGCTAAACGGTGCGCCCTGTAAAATTTTACAAGGCACACTGCTAGGGGTGCGATCTGAATGGATCGAATGCACCACTGCATCGTGAAAAATTATTTTAAAAACATTGAATTGCTTATCGGTGCGTTGTACACTAAAGAGCATAGTTGATCCAGTGCACTTAAGTGTATTGAATCACCGGTTAGCAAACCCTAGAAGATGAAAAAATTAAATTATAGGGTGTACCTATTGCACGTCGGTGCACTGGTTTTAGGTGGTCTGACATACAGTAGGTGCACCGTTGACATGTTATCATAAAAGCATTAAAATTTCATAACCAATGGTGCTTTTAGATTGCGTAAACGCATCGATAATGATGTGTTGACTCTATCTAAATGCACATACATCTTAATATTATAAATTTTGAATCTCAAATAATCATAATTTAGCAATGCTCCTTGGGCACGTTAGTGTACCAGTACCCAGTGCTCTGACGTGACATATGCACAGCGTGAATAGATTTCCATAAAACCATTAAATTTAATAAATGGCGACTCGTTTAAATCATTTAAGTGCACTGTTTACGATGCGTATATTTGAATTAAACGCACTGACAACTACAATTTATAATTTTTTAGAGTGTAGAAAATCATAATTTAACGGTGCTCCTACTGCACGTGAGTGCATCGATGTTCGGTGCGATAACGTGCTTTAGGCGCACTGTGAACCAAATTTTATAAAACAACTCAGTGCGTCTGGTCTTCAGCGCTATGTTTGAATAAATTGTAAATATATATAAATATAATAACAACATGTGCTACTTATTTTAGTGCACCGTTTGGCGGTGCAATTTGTATCTAAATGCACCGTTGGTGGTGCACCTATGTTATTTAGGCGCACCGCACCTAAAAAAGTATAGTTTTGAGAGAGAATTGTATTATTGATGTTATTAAATAGGATGTTAATTGAATGAAATATTATATGTTTTTAAATATCTATTTATGACATTGATTCATGTTATATGTGAAACAAAGACGTGAGTGGCTACAAGCTACTCGGCAGGAGCGTGCACATGTGGACCAGTTCAACATGGTTAGAGAATGGGAGGCTAGGGAGAGGGCGAGGGATTTGTTCCCTCACTCCATTACTACTCAGACTAGATATCTCTTGAGGGTTGTCGATCTCCTGAAGTTCTATCAGGAGGCTACATCCCTCGAGGGTAACTCTTCATTATTGTGTCAGCTCATCCAATGCTCGGATCATTATAGGCAGACATTTCGTGTTGGTCCTAGTCAATGGTTCCATCCTATTGAGGAGGACATCTATTTCATCACTGGGCTATCCAGGAGAGGGTAGGATTTTCCCCAGTTCCTTGATGTCGTAGATGGTGCTGTAGTAGAGAGTCAACTAGCTTACTCTCTGAAATATATCAATGACAAGCTCATCCATCCCTCTGATTTTTAGGTGAGCGGTGGGAAACTTAGGATCTATGCTTTTGTTTGAGAGGAGGTTAGGTGCCCCTCTCTTTTGCTTGCGACGTTGGAGCACTACACCAGTGATGGGAAGACCATTAGTTTCCCTCTATTGTATTAGTTGACTCTTTAGTGCAAAGGCCTAGATGCATTAGGTGGTCTGCCATTTTTTTTGTGACAATTTTTTATGCTTTGGATAGATGTTGTGCAACTTCCATTTATGTTCAGAGTTTTTTTGTCTATTTTTTGAGAGGTTTCCGACCACTAGGCAATCATTTCAGTGCCTCCCTTATAGGCCGATGACAGAGGTGCGTATGCACATGTGGGGGAAGATGATGCCCAAGAGGGGGAAACCTGAATTACTAGCTAGGATCACGTCATATGTGCTTGAGTTGCTAGGTAATGAGGAGGACCATTCACTAGACATTGTTACATATCCATATGCGGGGTTGGACTAGAGAGGTTGCCCCGAGATCTTCTTCACACTAGAGGAGCCACCGGATGAGAGAGGTAATATTACCGTTATGTTTAAATTATTCTAGTTGCATTTTATTCTCTTTATACTTAATGCAAATGAAATATCTTCTAAATATTAAATTATTTAATGAAATTGTTTAATTATTATTGTGTACTATATTTTTTGCAGACATTGGCACATTCGATGGTGAGGTCGGGCCACCTCCTCCCACTCAGGAGGATGAGGATATGGAGGATCTCGATCAGGCTGGGCCAAAATTTGTTGGTAGACATCTTGGCCACCGTCCATGTAGGCCCCATGATAGGTATGATCGGGATGTGGCAGACAGGTTGGCGACATTGTTGGCAGATGAGGGGGTTTAGCCTGTACGGGTGCACGATATTGTTCGACAACCTCACCTTGCAGAGATATGGAGGATTATTCCTCGTGATATGAGGTTGTTGATGCAACATATTGTCGGATTATGCATTCAGTTAGATGCTAGGAGGGATTTCCATTAGCCTCCTCCTCCACCTTCTCCACCTCCACCCCCTCCTCCATAATCTTCGACATCTACTACTCCACCTCCTCCTCCATCATCTTCGACACATAATACTCCACCTCCTCCTCCATAATCTTCATCGATATCTCATCCACCTCCTCCTCCATAATATCCTTCATCATCTCCTCTACTCCTACTCGATTGACCTGCCGATCCTACTTCATCATCTCCTCTACTCCTGTTCGACTGACCTGCTGATCCTATGGATCGGCCCGACCATCCATCATTTCCTGCTCCATCCGACTCTATTACATAGATTCTCATGAGATGGGGTTGTATGATTCAACTTGATGGACCTGTCCATGCTTCTCTCCAAGCTCTTTTTTTCCTAGTGGAGGTATTGATTCCTTTGGCTCTATTGGTAGAGGTTTCGATGCCTCTAGATTTGTCGCCATAGGTGCTGATACTGCCTCTGGCTCTATTGGTGGAGGCGACGATGCATCTGGATATGGCAGAGAGATATTGATGATGCCTCTACAGGCAGAGGTGGATCATATATGTCATAGAAGTTATTGGATTGGAGATATATATTTGGCATATGGTATCATCAATTTGATGTCATACATGTTGATATCTATATATATACTGCATTTTTCATATTTATGTTGATTTCGATGTTTATGTTAATGTTTATTTATTACTACTTGATGGTGATGTGTATGCTAGCACGGGTTAGATGACGTCTGTTAGATGTGTGTGATGGTTATGCATGTTATAATATAACGTGGCTTGCGCTATGTTAGATGATGACAATGTAATGTTTAAGATGTTACGCTCAAGGTTATGTTTATTTGTATGTTTATGATGCTATATCAATGATTTTTATGTTTTATGTTAGATGGTGAAAATGATCATGATGATGGTATGTTTATGTTTATGTTTATGGTTATTGTTATCACTCGGGATTTACCCTTTGGTTGCTGAAGGATAACCCTAAGGTAACTATTTCAAACCAACCTTTAGGAGGAGAGCTGGCTTCTTTCCTACCAGAGTGGGCTCTCTCAAAAGATGAATATGATGGCCATAAACATTCTTGAAGAAACATATATTTCTATTTAAAGTGTGGCTAAAAACATATAAATCACATTGGGCATGGAGTCACATCCGAGATTTCTAAAGACCAGTAGAAAATAAACAACATTAATCTTGATGAAAGCAAGGTAGTTTCTATCTCACATTCAAGTTCTTTTAGCAAGTGATATTTGAAAGAAAGTTAAACAAAACCATCAACATTCAGCATCAACATAGATTAATTTAACATCAACTTTAGAGGAAAGCATGGAACACTTAGGCACGATTAAGACAGAGCATGATTTGCATGAATTCTGTATTAAAACTAAAACGTTCACCATAAGCATAAGAAGAAAAACAACAAGGAAGATATTAACTGGAAAAAATGATCCACTGAGAAAAGGGAAAATACAGACTGCAACACAAACAACACATGAATCTTCAACTTTCAAATGAGCTTTATTTCTGCAATGCAAAACTTTACAATAAACCAAAACCTCTCAGTACCAGAATGTCTTTCTCTATTATAGGTTTCCAACCCTTTACAATGATGGCCCAATGGCCTCTTTATAGCAGTTTTGAAATGAAACCCTAACAAACTTGTAACTAACTTGGTAAGTGACTGGGTTTCACTTTTACATTTTACTTCAGACAAAATGGTACACCTGTCAAAATTTCCATCACATGAGTCTTTGGCGCCCCGCTTGCTGGATGAAGATTTCCTGCTGAAGTCTCGAGCTCGAATCTTCAGGAGAGTATAGTGTACTTCACCTTTCCATACTTCTCCACTATTTTCCATTGATCCGATGTGGGCATCTCATAGACTGTCATATCCTTCACCAATACCCTTATCTCTATATGCTCAACAATCGAAATCTGCGGTATTCTTTCACTCATCATAGCTAATCTGTGCAGAATTTCGAAGTCATTTGTGAGCTTCTCCAACAAAATATTTCCGGTCAAAACATGAGTTAAATTCTCAAGGCCACTATGGTCGGTCCTAGCTTCAAAAAGAAGATCCTTGTGACTGTTTTGAGGAATCAAGTCACTGTTCTCATCCCACAACGAAGGCAACCCTTTCTCAATCAGTTGATCAAATTTTCTCTTGTAATCTGCTACATGCTTCTTCATGTGTTCGGCCCTGGTCTGAACACCTTCCACGTGTGCATATTTTCTGAGGATTCTCCTTGCCCAGGTTATAATTGTTATTCTGTTTGTTATCTGCATGGCCTTCAGATCATCACTGGTCAGGGAATTCATAAAGTCCACTATATTTTGAGCAGTGTCTTTGGGTTTTCTGCTCAAATTCTCTCATAGCCGTACAGCTTTCCAGATCATCATTTTCCACCTTCCCCTCCTCTTTCATAAAACCTAAGTAGGGCCTGAACTTAGTAACTTCGGCAATGATAGAATCCCAGATCATGTGCTTGGCACCCTGCATTGGGGTCTGCCCTGTCACCTGTACTATGAGCCTCTGGTTCCTATCTACTAGCTCCTTGTTCTTATTCTTCAAGGCTTGCATTTCCTCCTCCATTTTCTAGTTCTCCTCCTCTAGCTTCCTTTTACCTTCTTTTAACTCTTTTATCTCTACCTCCCTTAAAATGAACTGGGACATAGCCTGAACTAGGCCATCGGTACTGGTCCCTTCTCCTGCTTGATTAAAAATTTGCTTCTCTTGTGCCAAAGCCATCAATTTTTCCTTAAGGTCTTCATTCTGGCCTTTGAGGCTTATCCAGTCTTTCTCCCATTCGACCTCTTTCTCTATGAACTTGAGCGATTTTTCTTTGTGGTCATCCAACTCTCTAGACAGGTTTTCTTTTTCCTTCCCAAGCACAGTCATTTCATAAGCCTCTATCAGCTGGGTGGATGACATCTTGAGCTTTTTCATAAGCGCTTGAATAGTGTTATCCTTATCCACCAACAACTTCTTACCACCTTTACCTTTGCCCGCCCCATCATTAGCCAAATCTATTTGCAGCTTCTTGATCTTCTGCTGATAGGATCTGTTCTCAGTATTTTCCTGTCTCAACTAGATCTCCAGCCTATTGAAAACAATTTCCAACTTAGGGATCCTTAAAGTAGATTTCATCAGGTCTTCATATAATACCTCCCCGGTCTGCCTATGTAGTTGAATTTTGTCAAGGACTACTATTTTCTTCAAATTCAACCTCATCTCAGTCACCTTGTCATCAGATGACACCGCCAAGTTCAGAGTATTCTCAGAGATGTCTCTACTAGCTATCAAATTGACTGGTAAATTTTGCATATCCCTGACTCTAGGAAATAATTTGCTTGTTTTTTCGGAGCTTGCATATTTGTCTTGTCCATACTTCACGTACATCTCGGCCCTCGATTGGAACCTCTTGGTGTCTCCGGCCTCCTTGGCCTCTTCAAAAATGTACTGTTGTATCTGCACTTCGGGGGCCTGGTACTTCTCCTTTTTCTTTTCTTCCACCCTTGTGGATACGACCAAATCACTTGAAACATCTGCCTTGAACCTCTTTGCTCCCTCGGACTCCTCTATCTCTGTGTCACAGATTTCTTCGAAGCTCCTTTTGCCGGTATTTTCTACTACGTCTGAAAGTACCACTTTAGATGAGGGATTTTCTGGGGCATCCAGATCTACATGCGAACATGACGGGGCCTCCTCATTGGACTCGTACTGCAGAAGATTTGCCTTTTTGGACAGACCTTCCACCTCTTCATGATCGAAGGCCCTGTTTTTATTTTGCTGCCTTCTGTAAGAGATTATGTGGCAGGGATCATATTTCATGGCAACATCCCTTTTGAATTCCAATCCCTCCAATTGCTTCTCTATAAGTGAGAGGGAAACTTTGCTTTTCACAATGAAGGGGCCTACCTTCCAAGGGAACTCGATGTCAGAGGCCTTTCTGAAGGTCAAGAAGTGTTCATATTCAACAATTATCTTTTACCTAATGAATTCCAAAGAAAAGATCCTTGAGATTAGAAAAGATGGTAGCATGTAGGGTTCCTTTACGAACCCTTACAACCTGATAACAGTATGCCATTTGTACAAAAACCAATCACCAACCGCTAAATCCTTCTTTAACTGCATAGCAGTCCTCATTTCCGGCAAGACTCTTGCCGATTCCTCTCCAAAGATCAGCTCGTAGACCTCTGCAATAATATAATTCATGTAGTTGAACATGTTGTCCTCTAGTGAATCCGAGAAAACTTCCAGCAAAAACCTCATAGCTTTCTGACTTGAGAACATCAACATCTTCATCAGATGGGACTAGAACTTGAAATGGCGAGTGCTGTGGAAATCCACCAGCTAAGAATGGATATTCTTAGCCAGGGATTCGTCAAATTTAAGGATTTGAGTTGGGTGGTATTCCATCTCTGGTAAACCATAGCTTATTCTGAAAAGAAGGCACAACTGAGCTTCGGTTACTAGGGCATCACTTTCCATACCTAAGAACTGGGCGATCAGGGACAAGACTAACTGGGTGTTTTTATCAAATAAATCCAAATCTAGGGGGTAGGGTGTGTCTAGGATCTCGAGGTCTAGATTCAGGGAACTGGCGAGGAAAATTTATTTTGTCTCAGGGGAGGATTGGCGATACAAACAAATTAGGTCTTCTTTGGAATAACTCTCGAGCTCACGGGACTGTGACGAAGGTACCTCAAGCAACTGTCTGATAACAATGGGTTCGACAGGGCAGATGATAGCGGATTTTTGGGCATTCATCACGACTCTCTCGGTCTGGGAGTAGTTTTCCACACACCATGACACGAACTCTGGGCATCCCATGAATTGGTCTGGGCAGAAGTAGATGAATGACAACTGGAAATCCCTATGGAAATTGGTACCCTCCTTATTCAACTTATCTAACTTTGCCTTTATCTCCTTGACTGACATTTTAATGACTATGTCAAAGACGTCCCTGTCCATGTCTTCTAGGGAATCCTCAATCTTATCAGTCTAGACACATCGGGCCTCTGCAATCTTTTCTATCATAAAATAATCCCTTTTATAACAAATGCACAGTTTTTAGGGCCTACCTGACACTAACAACCCGCAACCCTAGTTTCCTCTGTCGCTTTCTCCACTGCACACTTGTCCAGAGCTCCTTGACGGTGTGACTGAAAAAATGAATGTCAACCTTCACGTGACTTCCTCTTTTTATAAACCAACCTCGACTATCTCTATTGCTTCTTTTTTGGTGGTCATCTACTCCAGACATTGATCCCTCCTGCTACGATCTGGGCCGTCGGATATGCGACTCTTTTACCATTTCCCTCGTGCAACCAACATCTGCTGTTAGATCGGGCCCGAGATCAATATCCACTGTCGATCTTCAACATTTTTAACCACTGGAAGGTGGTTTCGCGTGGCCATTTCGCGGTTTCCATTACCACCATTTCAAGTCGTGGAACACCGAGGTCCTGCCGCATGTTTGGCGGTTTCATTTTCCGTGACCGCCTTTCCCCCTAACTTGCCGTGCACCTCCATACCGCGTAAAAATCCTTACACCGTCGATTTGCCTCCTGCTGGTTAATCAACAGTGAGACTTACATACCTTTTAATCTCGCCTTATCTGGCCTCTCCACTTGTCTCCTTGCTATCCATCATGTTTTTTCCCAGTGGAGGGCTCTCACGACCGTATATCTCCTTCGCTGAAATTTTCTGCCGTTGAATTTCCTTCATTTAGCGTCGCCTTCAACCAGCCTTCTAGAACGTAGATCTCCCTTGCACTAGGCTGGGGCCTCCAAAGGTGGTTTTGTGAACCCCTCAAGTGGTTCTCCATACCACCTTTGAGCTTTGTGGAATGTCGAGGAGATGTCGCGTGGCGGAGGTTTTGCGATTCCGCTACCGCTTTGGCTGTTATTTCTTCGTGCAACTTAGCATCGCGGAAATCCTCTGAGACCGTTGATCTGGGGATCAATGGTCAATCATCTACAGAGTCACCCATATTTTAACCCTCCTCTACGGCTTCCTTTCATCTCCTGGAAGGTGGTTTCGCAGGACCTCTAAGCGGTTTCCCAAACAACTCTTCAAATTTGCGGAACCCTACATGAGCGATGCGTGGCGACGGGTTTCGATTTTCGCAACTACCTTCGCCGATAACCCCCGCTCAACTTGCCTTTGCGGAAATTTTCTAGGACCGTTGATCTGGCGATCGATGGTAGATCATCTGCGGAAGTGGTCCGTCCTTTAACTCCTAGGCGCTTTCTCCGGTGGGATATCCTTGCTAACCCTCGCGCTTCTTCTGCGGCGAGGATCACCCTCCATCGTCGATCTACAATGATGAGATCCCGACCGTCGAAGCATCGGACACTTTAAACTTCCTTCTGTGGGTATTTCGAAATCTCCCCAAGCTACTTCACTGATTTCGCCGCCTCTGCTTAACCTCAGACCGCGGTCATGTGTTGTAAATTCCTTAGAGGGCTAGGCGCTTCCCCCTATAGAGCCTTGGGTTATCATACCCCCCAAAATTCATTTCCTACTACCCCATTTGAACCTTGAAAAATATCTATGCTAACAACTGGCTCTAACTGGGGATGCTATCCTCCCTGCGTGGTAGCAAAGAACCCGTAGACCATGTGCCTGACCACCTAACTTTCTCCATATTCCCCGCCGAAAACTCTGCTCTGTGCTTATCCAATCTGTAACTTATCCACCTGGGACCCAACCGACAACCCAACTGGAAACATGACATACTTCTGAAACCAAAACTATACAATGCTATGCCTACTGACCTTATGTTCAGAATCCCATGAAACTACTAACATATATACAATATATATATATATATATATATATTTTAATAGAAACGACTAGCTTATATTATATAAAAAATGAGAAGAGTACATAGCAAAAAACTGGACAGATTGCTCCCATGAGAGGAAGGCATCCATCACCCCAAGTTCATCATGTTCAGGCTGGTAACAATCATGATACCTACCAGTCCTATGAAAACTGTAATGTCTTATGAACTGTCCTAGCAGAAGTAAGCAGGAATAAAAAATTGCAAATAAGCTTCCTTATACAAAAACTGGAGAAAATCATCTTCCAAGGTGCCAAAACTGCAGCTAAAGCCTATTATAAGAGATTTAGAGTTGTTAACCATATTACTAGATAGCATTACGAACAAAAAAAGCAAAGGAGGGCCAACCCGTGACCAGAACCAACAAACGACTACTTGAGGCCGATGTCCATAGCAACACCAGCAATACCTGCTGCCCCATTCTTCTCTGCACTGAGGTCCACGAAGTTCCCAGCATTGGCCATAAACTTCTGCAAATTCGCCATTTTTCTGTTGATTTCTTCAAGTTCTCTGCCAGAGACTTCATGCTTATGAGCTTAAACTAAACCCAGGGTTTCCTCCAGGTGTTCAATTTTCTCCACCAAATTGGAATTCTAAGCTCTGACCTTAGAGTGATTAGTGGACACCAGATTGTAGAGACGAAGAAGAATGTTTTTGTACTCCAAATTCTCGTTGCGGATCATTCTACCCTGCATTTCCAATTCCTGCAGACGGTCTAGAAATTATTCTTCAGAATTAGGACTGCCACAGTTTCCTTCCTTGCCGTGAGTTTTTCCATCCCCGGCATGTCTTCCAGGCCTGCAATGGCCGAGCCCAGAGCTATCCATCTCTGCAGAATCCCCTCTCGCATCATCCGGCTACAAGCCCCAGCTACAACCCCCTTTAGAGCCTCTCCCCATCTTACCGCACATTCCACACTTTATGATAACTTCCCCCCTGCCATGGGAGCATCCAACACCACGGTAGAACTCACCACGTCCCTGAGGACAAACAACATGGCATTCCATAATTCTGAGAGCACAAAGACGATACAGGAAATCAACCAGGGTTCGAGAGCTAGCATAAGAGTGAGGATGAAAGGGCATCCAAACGCATTGATAAACCACACCAGCCTGCCCACACGCCGGCCAACTGGCCAGCTGGTAGGTGGCCATAAATTCCTGCATGCGAGTGGAGAAACGAGGAGAAGAGGTGCCGCCAAAATGCCAAGGGAAGCTTCCCGATTACTTAATGTTTTGTAAATTCGAAAATTGAAATCCCAAAGTTGATAAGCCCAAAAAATGGGATAGTGAACCCAATTGAAAAGGTCTAGCCTAGGCCTAGGGGATCCATGAGTTTTCCAAGGTCTCATTATTATAACTTATAGAACCGTAGGAGAGCTCGAATCCTATATTTTCCATCTCATCGGCTTGACCGTTCAGGCTTCGCAAAATGTGAAGGAAGGTAAGCTAATGAAAGTCATTACTTCTGCAATGTAAGAGGTGATGCATTTTTGAGGAAAGCTTTTTCTTTTTTCCACAATACTTCTAGCTTCTTTGATGATAATTAAGGAGTCTCCTAAGACCGTCAATTTCTTAATGCCCAAGTTTATGGCAATCTCGATCCCTTTAATGAGACCAATCCACTTTGCTCCATTGTTGGTCTTTCGCCCAATACCCCAGGAAAACTCATTCTCCTTATTCCCCTTGGAGTAAAAAATCACTCCCCCTGCACCTGCCAACCCAGGGTTGCCTTTCAAGGCACCATCAAAGAATAAAGTACTGCATCCCAATTGGGACTTCCACTACTGGAAGTCCTCCAAGTTCATCCTCAGTTGCAAGGACGGGGGCTTCGATTTCTTAGGAGGGGTTTTCCAGAGAGGGGAGGAGGGAGGGGGAAGGAAAACTGCCAGCTAGTTCCTTTCTTCCACAGTCAAAGGCTCTTTGTGAATATTAGGCATTCCTTGCGTAGAGAGAGCATCAATCCAGAGAGCTTTTGAAGCAGAGAAAACCTGACGAGGATTATAGGCCGTTCCTTCAAAAATCTCTTTGTTTCTTGCATTCCAGACCTTCCAACTAATGAGTCTAGGAAGGGCTTCCCATGCTCTAGCGAAGTCCGTTTTTCTGTAAAATGAGCCTTGATAATAGTCCTTCCAACATTTGAATAAGTCATTCCATTTGGTTGGAATTACTAGATTGATGTTTAGAGAATTAATGGAGTGGTTCCAAACCTCAGGGGTGAACCTGCATTCAAGGAAAAGGTGTTCTAGCGTCTCTTCAACAACTTTGCATAGAACACATCGAAGAGGTCCCTCAATTCCTCTCTTTCTCAGGTTGTAAACTGATAACATTTTCCTATGGGCGAGAATCCAAAAGAAGACATTCACTTTAGGAAGGACATCCTTGCACCAGACCTTAGCCCATTTAGAGTCTCTGGTGCCTCCAACCCTACTGGAGAGCACATGGAGGTAACCCTCTTTCACCGTGTATGATCCCAATTCCCCCCAGCCCCACTTATCATTGAGGGTGGAGCTTATGGGGCATTGCTCCTGGAGGAGAGAGAGCAGAGCTTTGTAATCCGACTGCAGATGTGTAGGAATATCTAAATCCTTCCAATCGGCCCATCTACCACTAGTGGACAAGGTGGATATATCAAATAGGGAGTGGATGTTTTTGCTTTCCATCCAGTATTGAAGATTGCTTAACTCATGACGAAAGTTGGTGGGGGAGGACCTTCCTAGATGATTGTACCAAATTTTAACGTTTTTTCCATTGCCAACGATCTAGTGGATTTTTTCCTTGATAATGAAGGCAACCTTCTTGCACAAATCCCAAATAGGGGTTCCTTTCTTCTCAGTGTTGATGTTATCAATGCATCTCTTTCTTGTTCCACTCATATATTTTTTTTCTGTAAAGCTTTCTTCCACCACGCATATTTCTCAGAGACCAGACTCCATAATATTTTAGCCCCTAGGGCCAGGTTCATGATGTTAGGATCTTTCACCCCCGCCCCGCCGCAAGACTTCAAGTTACATAATAAGCTCCAATTTATGAGATGGAACTTCTTGGTATTGCTTGCTTTACCACCTTGCCATAGGAAGCTACGGATTTCTTTATTTATTTCCTGAATAATGCAATTTGGAGCAAGAGAAATAGAGTAAACATAAATTGGGTAGGTAGACAGGATTGACGTAAGTAAGGTGAGCTTTCCCACAGGGTTAAGCCATCTGAAGCCCCAGGCATAAATTTATTAGCCCTTGCCAATCCTCCTTCCTTTTTTTCCCATTGAATATAGGAATTCCGAGGTAGTTAAAAGAGTTCCATTTTGTGAGGCCTTCAAAGCCAAAAATTCTTGTAATCCTTGCCATGGTGGATGGCGGGCAATTCCAACCATACACTTTATATTTGAGCTCACTTACCTTACCATCCGAAGCATTAAGGAAAGTTGTGAGGACTCCTTTAAAGCGTTCAACAATGATAGTGGAAGATCCTCCTAGTAATATGGTATCATCGACAAATTGAGTGTTGTTTGCTGCTCGCACTCCTCTGGCAATTTTAAGGCCTTTGAACTTCCCAGAATTTTGGAGCCTCTGGAGTACTCTGCTTAGTGAATTTTCAACTAGAATATAGAGGAACACGGAGAGCGGGCAGCCCTGATGGATGCCACGCGAAGCTTGGAAGAAACTGGTTGGCCTGCCATTGACTAGAGGGGCGATCCAAGGTCTATTGATGCAGGCCTTTATCCACTTGATAAAGCTTTGAGAAAACCCAAACTTTGACATAATTTCAAATAGGAAAAGTGGTTAACCCTATCAAATGCATTTTCCATGTCAAGTTTAATAGCCATACCTTGCTGCTTGCGCTCCATGCTAGAGTGTATGGCTTCCTAGACTGTGATGATGCTATCCAGGATTTGTTTTCTAGCGATAAAACCACCTTGGGTCTCAGAGATAAGGCGACTATCACTTTCTTCATTCTGGAAGCCAGGATTTTCGCAAGAATTTTGTATGAGGTATTGCAGAGCGAAATAGGTCTGAAACGATCAATGGAAAGAGGGTTCTTGTCCTTGGGAATTAGGGCCAGAAATGAGTAGTTTGTGGCTCCTCCAACTTTATACTTACTCCGGGTCCATTTCAACATTTTCCTAATATCTTCTTTGATTACTTCCTAGGCAGCTCTATAAAAATTGATGGTAAACCCATCCGGGCCAGGGGCTTTATCGACATTCAGGGACCATATGGCGTCTTTGATTTCGAATTCCATAATGGGATTGAAAATCTCTCAATTGTCTCCATCAGATATTAGAGAGGGAATGTCAGATAAAAGAGCACCCTGAGCCAAGGGATCAGTCTCATTTCTGTCCAGATAGAGCTTTTGAAAGTGCTGAAAAATATGAGTTTTTATTTCCTCTTGATCGAGGATTCTGGTCCCGTTTTTATCCCTGAGTTCTCTAATCATGTTATGGCTCAATCTAGATTTAGTTTGCTTATGGAAATAATTGGTGTTGCTATCCCCCCCTTTCAACCACAACTGTCTTGACTTGATTCTCCAGACCTCTTCTTCTTTTCGGGCAACATTCATAATTTTAGTATTGAGTTCCTGTTCTTGGCAAAGTAAAGCAGGGGTAATGTCGACCCGCTCCATGTCCGACTGGAGAGCTACAAGGTATGATTGCAACTGCCTTTTGGAGTGTCCTAGGTTTTTATATTCCAGCTTGGCCCACCTCTTTAAAACATAGCGGACATTCCTGAGTTTGCTTTCACAAACAAAACTCGGAGAACTGAAGCATGGGAGAGTCCATGCAGAGGAGATTAAAGATAAAGCTTTCTCCTCCTGAAGCTAGGAATGATTGAACCGAAAGGGGATAGGGCCGAGGTTGGAAGGAATGGAAAGAGAAAGGGTGATTGGTTTGTGGTCAGAGACAACAGAGGGGATCAAAAAGGAGGCTTGGATAAGGTTCTTCAGGAGAAAGGAAGAGCTGAAAAGGAAGCGGTCTAGCCTGGCAGCTATATGACCAACACCCAAGCGACGATTGCTCCAAATAAAATTACCATTATTAAGAGGGGGATCAAGCAGGTCAAGAGTAGAAGTCAGATCCTCCAAGTTCTCCCTGAATGGGTCCCTAACACGAGACCCACCACGTTTTTCAGACTGAGATTTTCTGGTGTTAAATTCCCCGGCAAAGATAATCTCTTTATCTTTGATGATTTCTTTGATGGCAGAGAGATTGCTCCAGAATGAATGCTTATCCTTATAATGTGTGGGTCCATAAACATTGCAAACAAAGAAACTGAGATTGTCTTCCTTGTTGCTAAGCTCATTTAAAGCCCAGTATTGACATTCTTTCACGATTTTGAAGGAGTACTTACTTGAGAAAAGGGATGCGCTACCTCTAGAAGCGCCTCTGGTACTGATTGCATTTCCATGGTAGTCTTTCCAAAAGAGATGTGTAAGAGCTAGGATCTCCACATCGCTCATCTTTGTCTCTTGGATCAGTAGGATGTTTGGTTTTTCTGAATATACCATTTCTTTTAAAGCCTTTATTTTGTTGGGTCCACCTAGACCCCTACAGTTCCAAGAGACGAGTTTCATTACTTCTTCCTCGGTTGCTGGCCTGCTCGGGCCCTACCATCTGGTTTGCCTTTGGTGCTTTGGAGCAGCTTCGTTTCTTCTATGCTTCTTTGCCTTCATAACTCAAGTTCTCTTTCTACTTCTTGTTCCCGATGGTAGCGCAGAGATTTTCTACCTCTGGTGTTTTGAGGAGGTCCTGGTTCAAAACATTCTTGAGATCCTCTTGAAGAAGATTCGGGAGTGACAGAAAATGGGGCGACTTTACCTTGCTTGACCATATCCGCCCAGGAGCTTTCAGGAGGAGGGGAGCCATCCCTATCATGGGATTCTTTATCAGAGTCAAGAGAGTGGGTTATGATGCTGTTGTTCAAACCCGCGTTGGGTATGGTGACCGAGGCAGGAGCCTCAGGTTCTACAATCTTGCCTTCCTCAACATTTAGAACATCGAACTAGTTGCTAGCAGGAGAAATTGTTTCAATCTGGATGGTTTCTTTTCCTTTTGACAGCTGGTTCCTTTTTGGGTCCTAATTCAGAGTAGGAGTTCTTTTTCCTTTCTTAACCTGGTGCCATTCATCTTCATGCGTTTTCTCCTGGACTTCCTTGGCGATTTTTGGGCAATTTTTGGCAAAGTGTCCGTATTCATGGCATTTTTTACACTTGAAGGGCAGCTGTTCATAGTACATCTTCTAGGCATATTCCCAGCCATCCATTCAAATTTTGACAACCTCCGGGAGTCCCTTCTCCAGGTCCACCTCTATGCAGATTCGAGCACAGGAGAAAAGCAGCCCTTTCGGCTCCGCTTTATCAATATACTTCCCAAAATAATTTCCTATAGCCTGGAGAGTTTCATCATTCCAATAATGTAGGGGAAGATGGGGCAAACATACCCAAACGGGAATAGCTGATTGCACGTCTTTCTCGAGATCAAAAGATAGACTCCAACGATTGAGGTAAAAGCCTCGAGGGCCCATAAAGTACAGCCCGCTTCGAAAAATGATATCTCTATCTTCTTTTGCTTCAAAGAGGAAGGTGAAGAAGCCCTTACCGCATAAACAATGTTGAATACCTCCAGAGATCAAGGGCATCCAGTTTTTTTAAATCCAAGTGTCCATGGTCTTTGGCGACAACCAGATACCAGTGAACTGATCGATTAAACCTCTTTCACTCAGAGCAATGGCTTTTAGCCTAGAAGCAGCCGAGATGATCTAAATTTTTGGAGCCTCAGAAAGCTTGACAAACCCGTCGCCGGAGGCAGGAGCCGAGGGAGGAAGGGAAGCAACAACAAGGGCCAAGAAGGCCACATCCAGAAGCTGATGGGAATCCAGGTTGGGATTCGGGGGGGGGATCCATCCCGAGCCACGAGGGGCTACAAACAGGAAGCCCAGGTAGGACGCACAAGGGAGGCGAGCAACAACGGGGCTCCCTACACTACGTTAGATTGGATTGAGATAGAAAAATATTGTAATTGTTTTCACATGAACTTTGAATAACATATATACAAATTATGTACAATAACCCCTTTTCATATTTTTGGGATAAGAAAGATAACGTTTCAGGTACCTCCCATTTATGGGGCCCCTACCAACAGACTCTCCATTCTGATCTTGTAATAAAAAGGAATTTCCCCCCTGGTAAGCAGAAATTATATATGGGCCTTTCCATAAATGCTCGAACTTCCCATGCTGGTCTTCATTCCTGGCATCCCACTTTAGAACCAAATCATCCATTTTAAAATCCCTTTATTTGAGTTTCATGTCAAATGTCTTTTTCATTTTCTCTTGATGAATTTGAGTCCTGTTATAAGCTTTTTCTCTTAACTCATGCAACTCAATCATCTGACTTATTCTCCTTTGCATGTGGTTTGGTTCTTCCTCAAATTCTTGCAACAACTTCATGACCGGCAGACCCAGAGAGATAGGAAAAACCACTTCCATCCCATAAACCAACTGGAAAGGTGACATACCAATGTCTCTTTTTGTACTCATCCTGTCCGCCCACAAAGCGTATTTGAGTTTGGTATGCCAGGCCCTTTTGTTTTCTTCCAACAGCTTCTTTATAATCCTTACCAAACTTTTGTTAGAAGATTCTGCCAACCCATTTCCTTGAGGATAGTATGCAGTTGAGTGATTCAAGTGAATATGATACTTATGACAAAAACTCACCATTCTCTTTGATTTGAATGCCTGTGCATTATTAGTCACTATTCTTCCAGGACACCCAAACCTCGAAAGAATATTTTCTTCCAGAAAATTTATTATCACTGTCTTTGTGGCATTTTTAGTTGGAACGGCCTCAATCCACTTGGTGAAATAGTCTGTTGCAGTCAGAATCCACTTGTGTTGTCCCGGAGAATTTGGATTTATTTCCCCAATGAAATCCAATCCCCATTGGTGAAATGGTGCTTCGACTGAAATCGGTTTTAGGGGCAACGGCAAAAGATCTCTTTTCCCATCAAAGATCTGGCACTCATGACATTTAGCAATCTCTTTGTGCACATATGAAAAAACAATAGGCCAATAGAATCCTGCTCTTAGGACTGGAATTGTACCTTGTCCCTTTTTGTTCTTTTCTTAATGTTTCATTTCTTATTGCTTTTTATCTTTTGTTTTTATCTTAAGTTATCTTGGGTTTTTCATTTTTTATTACATGAGCATTGATTTATTATTTTATCCCACTTTTATTTTATTATTATACATGTTGGCTTATTAAAAGTTTCATTTCATTTCAAGGTCTTCAAACACTTATTAATAATTGGCCTAACCCTTATGTTCAAAATCTAACTCCTATGTTGAGATTTTGCAAGAGTTTTCAAATAAAAAACATTCCCGCGACATAGTTACCAAATTTCATATGTATAGGTGCTGCTGGAATACAAAATGATGGAGGGTCGTGGTTAATTCATAGTAAGTGTTGTCACATTGTTTTTTATGATGATCGAAGACCTCAAGGAAGTTATTTGTTATATCATAACATTTGTCAAGTTCATGATGATTCATCACCAAAGGAGTTGAAAACAGGGGAAGCCACGCGCATGGTTCAAAGGACACTAAGAGAGGATTTTACAAATGATATTGAAAATGTGAACATGGTTGAAGCTTCATACTACAATACTTGGAGGCGGACTGACAAACAGAGTGCCAACTATCACAACATAATGCATAAAGATGATGAAAGATGTATAGTCATGGTCTGTTTTTCACTGTTTTAGTCATTATAATTGAGCATAGATTACGAGGTGATGGAAATGAATTTTGGAAAACAAAAATAGGTTTTTGTCCACAACAGAATCATTCACAAAAACCTCTCTCATTTTTTCAACAGCTATCATGGTTTGAAATATTCGAATTGATCTTTACAGCTTATTTTTCAGGGTTTAAAATATTAAATAATTTACTATTTTAGTTACAAATTTTCGACACATATTCCGATCAATTGGAGAAGAATTTTGAAAAACCAAGAGAGGTTTTTGTTCATCATGGAATCATTCACAAAAACATCTCTCATTTTTTCACAGGTGTCCTGGATAGAGAGATATGGAGCGTTCTTTGAGACCCATTTTTCAGAAATTCGTCAAATTTCCCCAGAATCCGATTTTGCTATTTTTGTCATTTTCGACCCTAGGGTTTTGGATCTCATAAACTGTTATTTGTAACTGCTAAATAGTTTCAAGACCTGACCTAAAGAGGTTATAGAACTACCTCATATGGAGATTTTGGTAATTATAAAAGATGGAAAAAGATAGATTGTTGGTTTTGGTTTTTGTTCGGGAGAAGGGCTTTTGGACTAATGATGCTATTACACTCACACATATACAGTAATACTCTCATGTAAGTGTTTTGGAGACTGAGAATTGATTTGATATATTATATAAGCCATCTTTTGACTCTTATTGTTGGTTTATGTTTATGATTTGTTTAATCACCTGGTTGATAATTTCATTTCTGGATAAAAGTGTTTATCTTGTGAATGCTTATGAACTTGTGGACAAACTAGTGTTCTTGATTGGATGAATGCATATGGTTTATATCTATATTTTACATCTTTAAATCTCATCTTTTCAGGATTTCTTTATGATTTAGTCCTTGCATATGTTTGATATTTGATTATCCCCTTCTATGAATGATACCTTCAAACAAAAAATTACAAAACAAATTCATTTTCTTTTATGTTTTCTTCGAGATTGTTCTAGCTTGTACCCTTCGTAGTCTAGGGACAATTTCTAGCACAAACACCTGCTCTGAGGATTTTTTTTATAGTGGCTTTTCAAGAGTGATGTCCTCCACACACCCCTCTGTGAAACTCTTTCATGACATGTTGTGCCTCATCTTCCAGCAAACAATTCAGTAAAATCCCTCCTGGATCTTTCCAATACAAATATTCATTCAATATGCAAAACTTTGTTGCTTTTAATTTTACTGACCTCAATCTGGTTTTTTCTAGGTCTGGGGGTGCTTGCAGATTCTGCAGGACATATACAATGTCACTGTACCACGACGGCATAGAGAAATCATTCACTACAAGAATTTTCAGAATTGCTTCAGCTGAAATATCATAAATCAAATTCATGTCCTAGGCATCATAGTTTATCTTTTCCATCGGTTTCACCAAACCCCGCCCCTTGATCAATCTAGTAGGCTCGATATCCATGCCGTACTCTAACAAGACCGCTATCCATTTAGCTCTTCTTCCTTCAGGGTCTGGTTGAGTAAGAATATCCTTGACAGTTGCGGATGGAACATATGCAACAGTATGAGAATGCAAAATGTAAACCCTGAAATCCTTTAAAGATTTTATCAGTGCATAAGCTTGTTTTTCCATTATATTATATTTCAGTTCTGCATCTCTTAAGATTTTGCTGAAAAAGGCAATTGGTTGTTCCATATTATCTTGATTCTTCTATAGCAAGACTCCAGCTATAGTATGTTGGGATGCATAGGAAAATATGATAAATTTCTTTGAAAATTCAAGGCTGATCAAAACAAGAGCTTCTGTCAAAGCTTTCTTAATGTCAGTGAAAGATTTCTTGGCTTCAATGGTACACTTGATTTCATTGTTCTTCCTTAACATATCTGAAATATGCCTTAAAATTTTTGCAAAAGTGGGAATGAACCTTCTTAGGAAATTTACTCTACCAATAAAAGATTGAACTTCTTTCATACTCCTTGGTATCCCAATATTTTGAATTGCTGCCACTCTTTCGGGATCAATCTTTATGCCATCCTTTGATATGATGTGCCCCAATAGCCTTCCTTCCTCCATGGAAAAAATTGACTTCTTTGGATTCAAGGATATGCCAAACTTTATGCATTTCAGAAATACCCTTTCCGAATGCTTCCAATGATTTGTGACGAACTTCGAGTATACAGTTATGTCATCCATGTACACCACCACAAATTTATCTTTCTCTTCAGCGAATGTGATATCCATGGCCCTTTGAAATGTAACCCCCGCATTCATCAACTCGAATGGCATTTTTGCTTACATGAAAGTACCCAAAGGGGTTGTGAAAGCCGTATTCTCCTGATCCTCTCGAAGAACCTTGACCTGATTGTACCAGAGAAACCATCCAACATGGAAATTCTCTCTGCCCTTACAACCTTATGCAAATAATGATCTATCTTGGGAAAAGGATAATTATCCTTCATGGAGAATTTGTTCAAATTTCCGAAGTCTGCACACAGTCTTATTTCTCCGTTCTTCTTTCTCACAGGGACCAAATTTGCCACCCATCTGGAAAATCTCAGTGACACAATTATTTTGGCATCAAAAAACTTTTTTACCTCCTTTTCAATCAATGGCAGCAATAATGGATTTATTCTCTTGAGCTTTTGTTTGAAAGGTTTCTCATTTGGCTTAATGGGGATAGTATGTTGGATAATAGATGTGTCATACTCCTTCAAATATTCATAACTCCAGGAAAACACATCCGTAAATTCTTTCATCAACTCAACATATTTATTTTCTTCTTCTGGTGGTAGGTTCTTAGAAATCTTCACCATCTTGGGATTTTCTTTTGTCCCAATCTTGTAGTCTTTGACTTCTCCATCTTGAGGCTTTACTTTCGGATTCTTGGCTACATAATTTCTGTCAAACAACCTCTCCAACGGCACCAGTCCTCGGGGAATGACGTTGTTCTTCAACTGAATTATTTCTTTTCCCCCGATCTCTCCCTTGAACTTTTCTTTCTCCTCCAAGAACTCTTCATTGTCAACAACTCCTTCCATATCTTGATTTTCATTATCGATACTTGTATTTGCAAACTCATGAGTCATCTCCAAAAATATTTTTATCTGCATGTCATCATCAAAAACCTGCTAGTGTTTCGAATTGTTAGGAATGGAAGGCCTATTTATGACCTCAATCTCATATTTTTTATTCGAAAAACCAGGTTCTTTGAAAGCACCAACAGTTGTAGCCAAAGAGTCTGCTATTGAGTTGTTGACTCTGGGTATTACCACTACGTCATGTTCATCAAAGAAATTATCAAACATATCCCAAACTTCGTTTCTATAGGATCTCATTTTTGGGTGCTTTGTCTGATATATGCCATTCACTTGATTTATGATCAACTCTGAATCCCCAAATACCTCTATTTTCTTTTCCTTTAGATCTTTCAGCACGTTCAATCCCAGAATCAGGGCTTCATACTCTGCAACATTGTTAGTACATTCAAAAGCCAATTTGAAAGAATACATTAGAAAATCTCTATCGGGGGTCACTATCCACACGCATGCACCAACACCTTCTTTGCTCCTCGACCCATCAAAATGCATGGTCCAAGTCCCTTCCATCCTCAACTTTTGTCTAAATTCTTCCTCTCCCTTAATCTGGCTGTTCTCTTCTTTCTTTTTAAACAGGTCTATTTTTTCTTCGCAGTGAGAGTTGTTATAGAAAATAGAAGATCCTAAATCAGTGTCAACTGCATAGATGGAATGGCTATTTGGTTCATTTTGGTTACTCACCACATATGAGAGTCTCTTTTCGGTGTATAACCTTCTGTTCTCACCGAGGATTGGGATAGTGGAAGAGGACATATCCATTTGCAAAGTTCCCCTCAGCCTTGAAGCCCAAGACCTGGATAACAACATGCCAAATTTTGGTGGACTATCTGCAACAACCACATCCATGACCACACTTTTATTTGGAAATCTAGTAAGGGAAACTACCAGGTCTTTTATCAACCCCAAGCATTTCACCTTCTTTGAATCAGAAGAAAAAAAATCTTTGTATGGTCTTGTGACCTGTAGGCCCAGACTCTCCACCACCACCTTTGGCATCAGATTATGAGAAGCTCTAGGGTCAAGCATACAATTATGTAGGGTCATACTCATGAACATTCAGATTTACATAAAAAGGTGGAACTTCTTCCAAGCTGTCATCTTCCATTTTAGAACCCATCATAATAGTCGGAGCATCATCATTTAATTCTAGAGCATCAAGTTCTACCTGTCCTCCACCTCTAACCATTTTTGAGATATGTTCTCTATATTCACCATTTTTCAGAAATTCACTGAAAGGGATGGATATTTTGATCTTTGACATCTCATTTTGTAAATTGAAGGAAGTAAGCGGTTTATCATTTTCCTTGACCAAATCTTTCTTAACTTCTAGAATCTTCTTTGCCACTTCCTCTCTTGGTTTATCCTTTTTGAGTTGGATGGTCAAGGGTGAACCTACATGATTTTTTCCCTTATCCACAACTACATCTCTGTTCTTGAGATTGATTTCCCTTTGGAGATCACTCACAACATTTTGGTATCCTGCTCGATATTGCTCTTCTCCAACTCTAGGATATTACATTCCCCGTCTCTGGAAAACATGTCATCCTCTTCTTTAGTCAAATAAACTTCAGAATCAAGATCATCAAAATGATGAATTTCACTTTCCACAAATTCAGCTTCTCCTTCCCCATCTATGTAATTCTCAGGAAATGGGGGTCTCACTTGATCATCGATTACATTCCTTGGAATCCTCTGATCTCTTTGTCTTATTTGTGGTGGGGTCTATCTCGTAAAATTTGGGTTTCTAATTGGAGGCTCTTGTTGATCTCTGTTCTGAGGATTATTTTCTAAGGCTAATCTATCCATTAGTTTCTCCATTGTTTTCATGATCATATCCATCCTAGCCTCAGTGGGGGAGGAAGTAGAGGCTACATTTTCTTCCCTAATCTTCCTTCTCTCTGTATCAGTTTTCGGTTTCATTTTCCCAGAAGCCATCATGTTCACTTCAACCTCCACGACATCTTTTAACATGTCGGGCAGAGTGGCTGACTTTATTTCTCTCAACATGCAAGAAAAATCCCCCTCAAAGGCATCTGCATAATGTAATTTAGCAGCCCCTTGATCCACATCGTAGTTGGCATTTGTTGTCGAATGCTAATTCCGATTCGACAAGACATCGATGTTGATACAACTTCGACAAGGTTCGATGCGACATGACTTCGACAACTTCAACACTTCGACATGTTTTGAATTTGACACAACTCCGACGAGTCTTGACTTTGACATGTTCCACACCTTTGACATGTTCTGCAATATTGCAGTTCGCGACATCGACAAGCAACGTCGACATGCGACCAACGACTGTCGAACTTTGATAGATTGTCTCTTTGTCTTCGAGTCGACCATAACGGTTGAACTGTTGAAACCGTTCTAACTTCTTTTTTTGTAACTTAACGTAACAGGAAAACACCCAAGCATCTCAGACTTCTATATAAGCATGTATAATAATGTAACATACGACAATCAGTTTTAGCAATCAAGATATTTGTTTACATCTAATATAAGAATAGTTCGCATTCCTGCATATTGTCTGTGCATATTTGTGTTTATCTGTATTGCGTAATCCTGCTTTTGCTCCTTCTGTTTATTAAAGCTTCCGCCATAACAAAGCTGACTCATCCAGTTGAACTGTTGTCCCCCTCGTGCTTCTTGGACACTACCCGGATCATTGGTATCAGAGCACACTTAGCTTTGTTCGTGCTTAAGTTTTGTGTATACACTTCTCTCAAAGTTACCTGACTTATGCCAGTTCAAACTCGCTCGCAATCTCAACAATCCAAGCAAATGCTACATCCAGAAATGACAGAAGAAATAGATGATAGACATGTAGCCGACGAGACAACACAGCTTATTGAGCAAGCTATGGATCGACAACGGACTGAACTGTTCGCCCAGTTCAACGAGATTCTCTTGCGATTTGCTTCGACATCCTCTTGCAATTCGCTTCGACATCCAACGGATCTTCGACAAGAACTCACTTCGATAAAATCAGACCCTTCAAAGTGCAAATGAATTTGGACATACCGAATCTTGAAGGTAAGATTGATGTGGAATCCATCGACAATTGGAATCCTATTACGCTGTAAATCAACTCTCCACATCTGAATTCACCATTGCATCCTTAAAGATGTCAACCTCCGTACACTGCTGGTGGGAGAACCTCTCGACAAAGATGGAGAAAAGCAGAGACCCCATCGACACATGGGATAAATTCGTCGAACACATCCGGAAGAAATTTTACCCACCGAAATACCTCGAGCAACAGTATAAGAAGTGGTAGTAGCTAAGGCAATGGAAAGACCAATCAGTTCAGAGTTACACCAACGAGTTCTACCGACTCATGGCGAGACTTGGCATCCAAGAAGAAGAGAAATTACTTGTTTTGAAGTACACCAATGGATTGTCCCAGTACATCCAGTAGGAGATGGAATTTCTGACTGTTAATACGCTTGTGGATGCTTTCCAATACACCAACAAACTGGAAACCAAGCAAAAAGGGAAAGCACGTTTCGCGACAAAGCCGACATCGAAACGACCACCAGACAAGAAGGCACCAGCCGACTTCGACAAGTTGAAATATTCTCAGCCGACAGCACCAAATCCTGAGCATGGTAAGAAGCCTTTTCACAAGAGGGAACATAGCAAACAACCACCGACCGAAAAATGGTGCAATTACCACCACTCATCTTGGCATGATACATCTGAATTCAAAGCTCGAAAGACATTTTTGACAAAAGTGTCGACCTCCGACGCATTCGACAAGACGGTGGAAGAATCAGATCTAGACGCAACGACCCTTTTGACATCGACCACTCCAGCAGCCTCGACTATTGTCGACAAGGAGGAATGAGAACGCTTGTTCCATACACGGATATGGGTCCAGGGCAACCCATTGCATCTGATTGTGGACAATGGCAGCCAGAAAAAACTTTGTTTCTGAAGATCTTGTGAAGAAACTAGGTCTTGTTACCACTCCGCATCCTCAGCCTTACAACATCGGTTGGATGAAGGATGGACAAGAACTGCGGATCACTCGACAATGCAAGCTCGCATACTTCATAAAACCTTTTGAAGATGAAGTACTCTATGACGTGGCACCACTCTCTGTTGCCGACGCCCTGTTTGGGAAACCTTACCTCTGGGATAGACATGGAAGTTATCAGTCACGGCCTCAGAAGGTGATTGTCAGAATTCGAAATAGATGGTTCAGCATACCAGAGCATCAAACCACACCAACGGTTGCACTGATATCGGCCAAACAGACAAAGAAGCTCATCAATCATGCTCAGAAATTTTCTTTAATCATGATCAAGCCACAACATTCTACAAATATTGTAGCAACGAGTCGAGTTACCGACCAATGTAACCCTCGACAAAAGCACCAAGTCGATCATATTCTCGATGAATACCAGATCCTCTTTCAAGCTCCCGACAGAGTACCTCAACATTGTCAGGTAAAACACTCCATTGAACTTGTTCCTAGTTCTTCTTTGCCTAGCGTATCTGTTTACAGAAGATCCATTCTAAAAAATGAAGAGATTCGTAGACAAATCCAAGAATTAATCGACAAAGGACATATTTGCCCTAGCTCCTCTCCTTGTGGAAGTCCAGTCGTCCTAGTTCCAAAGAAAGACAGGACTTGGCGCATGTGCATCGACTACAGAGCTCTCAACAAAATATCGATAAATAATCGCTACCCTCTACCGTGGATAGACGAGCTTATCGACTGTCTGAAAGGTGCTAAATTATTTACTAAGCTCGACCTCAAGTCGGGATACCATCAGATTCCAATCGAGCCCTTAGATGTGTGGAAAACTGTTTTCAAGACCAAGGAAGGATCGTTCGAATGGTTAGTCATGCCTTTCGGCTTAACCAATGCACCTGTGACCTTCATGCGACATATGGATAACATTTTGCGACCTTTCATTGACAAATGGGTCATTGTCTATCTCGACGACATATTAATTTTCAGCCGATCATGGGAAGAACATGTCGGACATCTTCGACCAACATCAAATATTTGGGGTATGTAATTGACTCTGTAGGCATTCACGTCGATCCATACATAGTACAGATCCTTAAAGATTGGCCCATTCCTAGAAGCATTCAATAACTAAGAAGTTTTCTTGGTTTGGTGAATTTCTATCGACGGTTCATACTCGGCTTCAGTCACATAGCCTGGCCCTTGAATCAATTGACGAAGGGAAATGGGAAAATTGTCTTCCAATGGACAACAACACATCAAGCAACTATTGAACAACTCACACACAGGCTTTGCACTGCACCAGTACTTGTGTTACCTGATTTGCATCAGCCCTTTGAGATTGAGACGGACGCATTGGACTATGCCTTGGGTGCAGTGATCACTCAGTTTGGTCACCCAGTCGCTTTTCATTCCGAGACTTTTAATGACACAGTTAGAAGATACTCGATGTACGAAAAAGAACTGTACACCATTGTGCAAGCTCTCAAGCAATGGAGGTATTACATCCTTGATAGGGAAACGATCATTCTTACTGATCACAAGCCTCTACAGTTTGCTCCAACACAATCAAAGTTGCAGACAAACCGACAACTCAAGTGAATTAATTACCTACAACACTTCTAGTTGGTGATTAAGTATCAGAAAGGTAAAGCTAACGCCGCCGCTGATTTCCTTAGTCGACCACCCATTACTCTCCTTTTGATAGTGATGAGTATGTAGTGTTACGACACGACCACTTGGAAACAATTGTATGAGGATGACAACAACTTCTCAGCAGTCTACCGATAGTTACAAACTAACAAGTCGTCGACCTCAGATTCTGACTACTTCCTAAAAGACACCTTGCTATACAAGCTTGGACAGCTTTGTGTACTGACCGATGATTGCCGACAACAACTCATTTGGGATGCGCACTACAACAAGACTGCAGGACACTTTGGAGTAGCGAAGACACTTGTGATTCTGCAGAAGTATTTCTTCTGGCCTACACTTAAATCTGACGTCAACGAGTACATTCGATCATGCGTGGTTCGTGCCATTGTTAAGCCGCCTAATTGACAATAGGGATTGTACACACCTCTTCCAGTTCCTAGTCGACCATGGGAATCTAATTCTATGGACTACTTGACAGGTTATCCTACTACCAAACATCAACATGACGCGATATTAGTAGTAGTCGACCGATTTTCCAAGATGGCCATTCTCATACCACTTAAGAAGACCACGACAGCACAATAGACCGCTCCACTCTTCTTTACACATGTTTGGAAACACTTTGGTTTACCCACAACCATCATTTCCGACCGAGATGCCAAATTTGTCAACATCTTTTGGAAGACCCTCTGGCAATAGCCAGACACACGACTCTCATTGTCGACATCTTTCCATCCTCAGACCGACGGACATACGGAATTTGTAAATCGACTTGTAGTACAATTGCTTCGCATGTACAATCACAAGCATTGATGCACATGGGATGAAATTCTTCCATACATACATCACAGCTACAATCGTGCTCATCACAACTCTACATCCAAGAGTCCATTTGAGATCTGTTACGGATTTCAACCCTAAGCGCCTATCGACTTGATCAGCTCCTCGACACAGCCGAACTTCGACACCGACTACAGCCAGCGAGAGGTTGATAAAGCGGTCAAGTTTCGAGAACAGATTTGCGACATCCAATGAAATAGCATTGGATATGTTATACAGAGCAAGCGAGAAAGCTAAGGCCCGACACAACAAGCATTGTATACCTCATTCATTCCAAATTGGGGATAAGGTCTGGTTACATCTTAAGAAGGAGCGCTTCACTGGTCCTTTCAAGAAGCTTAAGCCTTTGCGATATGGTCCATACAATATTCTTCGACAGATTGGCGAGAACGCTTTCCATCTTGACATTCCTATATGCCTGGGTCTACATCCTGTCTTTAACATGGATCTACTTCGGCCATACCATGCACCCTTGTTGGAACATAACGAATTATCCACAACAGAACCCGAAGACATCCATCCAGATGTTCAGGAGCCTCTTCCTTGCAACACTATTGTGGGAAGACGAGTACACCTTACAAGGACGCCCACAATTCCCTTCTTTCAAGTTGCCAAAGCTGGTTAGCTCCCCTCTCAAGGAAAGTGGTACTCTGTTACTGAAATATCCAACAAGCTTCCTCACCTTCACGAGCAAACAATGGGGTCCATTGTTTCTTAAGGAAGGAGTTCTGATCCACATCGTAGTTGGAATTTGTTGTCGAATGCTAATTTCGACTCGACAAGACATCAATGTTGATACAACTTCGACAAGTTTCGACGCGACATGGCTTCGACAACTTCAGTACTTCGACAGGTTTCGAATTTGACACAACTCCGACGAGTCTTAACTTCGACATACTGCGACATGTTCCGCACCTTCGACATGTTCTACAATCTTGTAGTTCGCGACATTGAAAAGCAGCGTTGACATGCGACGAGTGACTATCGAACTTCGACAGACCGTCTCTTCGTCTTCCAGTCGACTGTAAAGGTTGAACTGTTGAAACCGTTCTAACTTTTTTTTTGTAACTGAACGTAACAGGAAAACACCCAAGCATCTCAGAATTCTATATAAGCATGTATAATAATGTAACATACGGCAATCAGTTTTAGCAATCAAGCTATCTGTTTACATCTAATAGAAGAACAGTTCGCATTCCTACATATTGTTTGTGCATATTTGTGTTTATTTGTATTGCGTAATCCTGCTTTTGCTCCTTCTATTTATTAAAGCTTCCACCATAACATAGCTGACTCATCCTGTCGAACTATTGTCCCCCTTGTGCTTCCTGGACACGACCTGGATCACCCCTACTGGGGGTTTCACATCAGCAGGGATGGAATTATAAACCCTCATGAATCTAGTGGAAAATTCTTGGATAGACTCAAAACCCCCCTTCTTCGGGTTGTTATACTGGGTTAGGGTTTGCGAAGGGTTTTTCCTGTCTTCCCAGCTCTTAGGAAAACAAGTCACAAAATCATCATAGGAATGTATGGACCCTGCAGCAAGTGTCCTGAACCACTTCTTTACTTCCCCAGGCAAACTCTGTGCCAACAGCCTCATTTTAGCATCATCATAATCCACCTCCTCAAGGTCAATGAAGTCGTTGAATCTATCAATATGTTGTTGGGCTGTATAATTCCCCTCCCCATCAAACAATGTGATTCTATGGGCGTAGTTTTGAGGGAGGTCATGCAAAGTAGTAGGTAGAGCAAGTGGGGGGAACTTAGTAGCCATGAATACTAGTGGGTTTGGAGCAGGGTTATGGCTTCTTAATGGTATTCTTTGGGATTTAGATTTTTTAAACCCAACGCTTCCACATTTTAATAAATCTTCCCAAACAAACTGTAAAAAATATGACTGAAACCTGCCCTCATCAATTATAGTTTATTTTAAATCTGATTCTGACTTAGACCTCAACAAATATTTTTCAAATTCTCCATCTAAATCAACCTTTTCATTATCTAACAATTCTTCTTGAAAATGAGGAAACAAATTTACTGTTTGAGAAGTACCTTCTTGATATTTTCCTTTAATTTTTCTTAGAAGCTTTTCTGGATTCCCCACCTTTGAGAACAACTGAGAGTTTAGATTTCTCCTCGTGGGAATCCTTCTGGGAGCCACAGTGTCTTTCTTGGAGTTGCCTTTAAACCTGATTTTTTTTTGACAGTGAAGTCACCAGGGAAAAATACAACCAATACTAATTATCAAATCTCTTTGAACACATAAATCTGATTACATTGTTGTTCTACCCAGGGAGAATCTGAACATTCGTTCCCAGGCAACGGCGCCAGAATGTTATCACTCAGGATTTAACCTTTGGTTGTTGAAGGATAACCCTAAGGTAAATATTTAAAACCAACCTTTAGGAGGAGAGCTGGATTCTTTCCTACCAGAGAGGGCTCTCTCAAAAGATGAATATGATGGCCAAAAACATTATTCAAGAAACAAATATTTCTATTTACAATGTGGCTGAAAACATATAAATCACATTGGGCATGGAGTCACGTCTGATATTTCTAAAGACCAACAGAAAATAAACAACATTAATATTGATGAAGGCAAGGTAGTTGCTATCTCACAGTCAAGTTCTTTTAGCAGGTGATATTTGAAAGAAATTTAAACAAACCCATCAACATTAAGCATCAACATAGATGAATTTAACATTGACTTTAGAGGAAAGCATGGAACACTTAGGTGCGATTAAGACAGAGCATGATTTGCATGAATTTTGTATTAAAACTAACACGTTCACCATAAGCATAAGAAGAAAAACAACATGGAAGATATTCACTGGAAAAAACGATCCACAAAGAAAAGGGAAAATACAGACTGCAACACAAACAACACATGAATCTTCAACTTTCAAAACGAGCTTTATTTCTGCAAGGAAAAACTTTACAATAAACCAAAACCTCTCAGTACCAGAATGTCTTTCTCTATTATAGGTTTCCAACCCTTTACAATGACGGCCCAATGGCTTCTTTATAACATTTTTTAAATGAAACCCTAACAAACTTGTAACTAACTTGGTAAGTATCTGGGTTTCACTTTTACATTTTACTTCAGACAAAATGGTACAACTGTCAAAATTTCCATCACATGAGTTTTTGGCGCCCCGCTTGCTGGATGAAGATTGCTTGCTGAAGTCTCGAGCTTGAATCTTCAGGAGCGTATAGTGTACTTCACCTTTCCATACTTATCCACTGTTTTCCATTGATCCAATGTGGGCATCTCATAGACTGTCATCTCCTTCACCAATACCCTTATCTCTATATGCTCGACAATCGAAATCTACAGTATTCTTTCACTCATCATGACTAATCTGTGCAGAATTTCGAAGTCATTCGTGAGGTTATCCAACAAAATCTTGTCAGTCAAAACATGAGTTAAATTCTCAAGGCCACTATGGTCGGTCCTGGCTTCAAAAAGCAGATCCTTGTGACTGTTTTGAGGAATCAAGTCACCGTTCTCATCCCAGAACGAAGGAAACCCTTTCTCAATCAGTTGAGCAAAATTTCTCTTGTAATCTACTACCTGCTTCTTCATGTGTTCGGACCTGGCCTGAACACCTTCCACATGTGCATATTTTCTGAGGACTCTCCTCACCCAGGTTATAATTGCTATTCTGTTTGTTATCTGCATGGCCTTCAGATCATCACTGGTCAGGGAATTCATAAAGTCCACTGTATTTTGAGCAGTGTCTTTGAGTTTTCTGCTCAAATTCTCTCTCATAGCCGTATAGCTTTCCAGAGCATCATTTGCCACCTTCCCCTTCTCTTTCATAAAACCCAAGTAGGGCCTGAACTTAGTAGCTTCGGCAATGATAGAATGCCATATCATGTGCTTGGCACCCTGCATTGGGGTCTGCCCTGTCACCTGTACTATGAACCTCTGGTTCCTATCTACCAGCTCCTTGTTCTTATTCTTCAAGGATTGCATTTCCTCCTCCATTTTTTGGTTCTCCTCCTCTAGCTTCCTTTTACCTTCTTTTAACTCTTTTATCTCTACCTCCCTTAAAATGACCTGGGACATAGCCCGAACTATGCCATCAGTACTGGTCCCTTCTCCTGCTTGATTAACAATCTGCTTCTCTTGTGGCAAAGCCATCAATTTTCCCTTTAGGTCTTCAATCTGGCCTTTGAGGCTTATTCGGGCTTTCTCCCATTCGACCTCTTTCTCTATGAGCTTGAGCGATATCGCTTTGTGGTCATCCAACTCTCTAGACATGTTTTATTTTTCCTGCTCAAGCACATTCATTTCAGAAGCCTCTATTAGCTAGGTGGATGGAATCTTGAGCTTTTTCATGAGCGTCTGAATAGTGTTCTCCTTCTTCGCCAATAGCTTCTTACCACTTTTACCTTTGCCCACCCCATCATCAACCAAATCTATTTGCAGCTTCTTGATCTTCTGCTGATAGGATATGTTCTCAGTCTTTTCCTGTCTTAATTGGATCTCCATCCTATTGACAACACTTTCCAACTTAGGGATCCTTAGAGTAGCTTTCATCAGGTCTTCATATAATACCTCTCGGGTCTGCCTATGCAGTTGAATTTTGTCGGGGACTGCTATTTTCTTCAAATTCAACCTCATCTCAGTCACCTTGTCATCAGATGACACCGCCAAGTTCAGATTATTCGTAGAGACGTCTCTACTAGCCATCAAAGTGACTGGTAAATTCTGCGTATCCTAGACTCTAGGAAATAATTTGCTCATTTTTTTGGATCTTGCATGTCTGTCTTGTCCATACTTCACGTACAGATCGACCCTCGATTGGAACCTCTTGGTGTCTCTAGCCTCCTTGGCCTCTTTGAAACTATACTGTTGTATCTGCACTTCAGGGGCCTGGTAATTCTCCTTTTTATTTTCTTCCACCCTTGTGGATACGACCAAATCACTTGAAACATCTGCCTTGAACCTCTTTTCTCCCTCGGACTCCTCTATCTCTGTGTCGGATATTTCTTCGAAGCTCCTTTTACCGGTATTTTCTGCTACGTTTGAAAGTACCATTTCGAATGAGGGATTTTCCGGGGCATCCGGATCCACATGCGAACATGGAGGGCCTCCTCATCGGACTTGTAATGTAGAAGATTTTCCTTTTTGGACAGACCTTCCACCTCTTCATGATCGAAGGCCCTGTTTTTATTTTGCTTCCTTCTGTCAAAGATTATGTGGTAGGGATCGTATTTCACGGCAACATCCCTTTTGAATACCAATCCCTCCAATTGTTTCTCTATAAGTGAGAGGGAAAATTTGCTTTTCACAATGAAGGGGCCTACCTTCCAAGGGAACTTGATGTCAAAGGCCTTTTTGAAGGTCAGGAAGTGTTCATCTTCAACAATCAGCTTTTTCCTAATGAATTCCAAAGAAAAGACCATTGAGGTAAGAAAAGTTGGCAGCATGTAGGGTTCCTTTACGAACCCGTAGAACCTGATAACAGTATGCCATTTGTACAAAAACCAGTTACCAACCGCTAGCTCCTGCTTTAACTGCATAGAAGCCCTTATTTTTGGCAAGACTCTTTCCAATTCCTCTCCAAAGATTAGCTTGTAGACTTCTGCAATAATATAAGTCATTTAGTTGAACATGTTGTCCTCCAATGAATCTGAGAAAACTTCCGGCAAAAACGTCATAGCTTTCTGAGTTTAGAACATCAACATCTTCATTAGATGCAACTAGAACCTGAAATGGCGAGTGCTGTGGAAATCCACTAGCTAAGAATGGATTTTCTCAGCCAGGGATTCATCAAATTTAAGGCATGGCATTTGGTGGTATTCCATCTTTGGTAAACCAGAGCTTATTCTGAAAAGAAGGCACAACTGAGCTTCGGTTACTAGGGAATCACTATCCAGACCTAAGAACTGGGCAATCAGGGACAAGAGTAACTGGGCGTTTTCATCAAAGAAATCCAAATCTAGGGGGTAGGGTGTGTCTAGGATCTCGAGTTATGGCTTCAGGCAACTGAAGAGGAAAATATGTTTTGTCTCAGGGGAGGACTGACGATGCGAACAAATTAGGTCTTCTTCGGAATAACTCTCGGGCTCACGGGACTATGACGAAGGTACCTCAAGCGAATGTTTGATAACACTGGGTTCGACATGGAAGATGATAGCGGATTTTTGGGCGTTCATCACGACTCTCTCGGTTTGGGAGTAGTTTTCCACACACCATGACACGAAATCCGGGCATCCCATGAATTGGCCTGGGCAGAAGTAGAAGAATGACGATTGGAAAACCCTATGGACATCGGTACCCTCCTTATTCAACTTATCTAACTTTGCCTTTATCTCCCTAATTGACGTTTTAATGACTGTGTCAAAGACATCCTTGTCCCTGTCTTCTAGAGAATCCTCAATCTTATCAGTCCTGACACATGGGGCCTCTGCAAACATTTCCATCAAAAATAATCCCTTTTATAACAAACGCATCGTTTTTAGGGCCTACTTGACACTGACAACTCACAGCCCTAGTTTCCTCTGTTGCTTTCTCCGCAGCACACTTGTCCAGAGCTCCCTAACGGTGTCACGAAAAATACGAATGTCAAACTTCATGTGACTTCCTCTTTTTATAACCTGACCCCGACTATCTCTCTTGCTTATTTTCTGGCAGTCATCTACTTTAGCCGTTGATCCCTCCTGCTGCGATCTGGGCCATTGGATCTGCGTCTCTTTTACCATTTGCCTTGTGTGACCAACACCTACTGTTAGATCGGGGCCGAGATCAATCTCCACCGTCAATCTTCAACATTTTCAACCACTGGAAGGTGGTTTTGTGTGGCCATTTCGTGGTTTCCATTACCACCATTTCAAGTCACGGAATGCCGAGGTCCTGCCGCGTGTCTGGCGGTTTCAGTTTCCACGACCGCCTTTCCCCCTAACTTGCCGTGCACCTCCATACCGCTTAAAACTCCTTACACCATCGATCTGCCTCCTACTGGTTAATCGACAGTGAGACTTACAGACCTTTTAATCTCGCTTTATCTGGCCTCTCCACCTATCTCACTGTCATCGATCATGTTTTTTCCCAGCAGAGGGCTCTCACCACCGTAGATCTCCTTCATTGAAATTTTTTGTCGTTGGATTTCCTTCATTCAAAGCCGCCTTCAACCAGCCTTCTAGACCATAGATCTCCCTTGCACCGGGTTGGGGCCTCCAAAGGCAGTTTCACGAACCACTCAAGTGGTTCCCCATACCACCTTTGAGCTTTGCAGAATGTCGAGGAGATGACGCGTGGCAATGGTTTTGCGATTACGCAACCGCTTTGGCTGCTATTTCTCCATGCAACTTAGCATCGCGGAAATCCTCCTGGACCGTTGATCTGGCGATCAAAGGTTGATCATCTATAGAGATGCCCGTCTTTTAACCCTCCTTGACGACTTCCTTTCATCTCCTGGAAGGTGGTTCTGCAGGACCTCTAAGCGGTTTCCCAAACAACTCTTCAAATTTGCGGAACCCTGCCTGAGTGACGCGTGGCGACGGTTTTCAATTTCCGCAACCTCCTTCGCCGCTAACCCCCGCACAACTTGCCTTTGCGGAAAGTTGCCAGGACCGTTTATTTGGCGATTGATGATAGATCATTTGCGGAAGTGGCCCGTCCTTTGAATCCTAGGCGCTTTCTCCGGCTGGATATCCTTCCTAACCCTCGCGCTTCTTTTGCGGCGAGGATCACCCTCCGCCGTCGATCTACGATGATGAGATCCCGACCATTGAAGCATCAGACTCTTTAAACTTCCTTTTGTGGGCATTTCGAAATCTCCCCTAGCTACTTCATTGATTTCGTCGCCTCCACTTAGCGTAAGCCCGTGGTCATCTGGTGTAAATTCCTTAGAGGGATAGGCGCTTCCCCCTATAGATCCTTGGGTTATCTTACCCCCAAAAATTCATTTCCTACTACCCCATTTGAACCTTGAAAAATATCTGTGCTAACAATTATGTTTATGATGGTCTGATGATGTCTATGTTTATGTTTATTATGGTATGATGATGTTCATGTTTATATTTTTTAGGTGGTATGATGATATATATTTAAAATTATAAATTGGGATATTTATTAATGCCATGTGATTGATTGATCATATGTTAAAAATATTGATTGTTAGATGGTGACAATGACATTGATGGTATGTTTTTGTTTATGTCGCGAAATGATGATGATGGTACGTTTATGTTTATGCTTATGGTTAAGTTTATGGTATGATCATGATGTTGATGTTTATGTTTGTTAGGTGTTGAAAATGATGATGATCGTATGCTTATGTAAAAGAACTTTGTACTATTCAAAATGTGGGTCTTTAAATTTCTAACTATTTTAGTCGACATAAAACATCCCAATTTGCATTGTAAATTATGTTACAAAAGAAGTTGTTGTATGACTTAACAAGTTTTGAAAGCATTAGAAATTTTCAAAAGTTTTCAAAATTTTAGCATCCTTTCGACCATTTTTCATATTAAGTAATTCTTGATTTGAGAATAACTTACATATAGTTAACACTCATAAACATAACATATCAACTATCACTACAACACAAGTCAATATTCTAGACCTTTGTAAAGAAAGTTATTGGGTTTTTAATTTTGGTCGAAATTTTAGCATCCTTTCGACCATTTTCCATATTAAATAAGTGCAACCTAAATTCTGTAGACAATTTGAAGTATTGTTTCATATATAGGTTGATATATTGGTTAGAAAATGAATTTAAAAACATGGTTGGTTGTTAGGTCATTATAAATGTGAAATTGGAGTAATGGTAATTTGAAATGTAGAAAAATGTTTCAAGTAATTTAATATAGGTTATTTTATTTTACATAATATAATTGAATTAAAATTATCATTGAATTAAATATTTTTATGAATTTTGTATTGATAATGGATGAAGTTGTGGCAACTCTATGATTTATGAATGCTGTATAATATGTCATAGTATCATGTTTATAATTTTTGTATAGTTTGCAGTCATAGTATTATGTTTATGTAATAATATATATTTTTTATTTGGTTTTCATATAATTTGTATGGATATTATAATTTATTATAATTAATTTCTTAATAATGTAGTAAAAATTGTCGTAATGTTATACTTATATATATAATAATATTATTAATTTGTTGTAACTTTATGTTGAGCATTGCAAAATAAAATATAATGATTTTTAATAAGGAAATTAAATCTTATTCATATAATGTTGTATATAACTTAATTTTTCAAATCATAAACATAAATGAATAATTTTTTAGAATTGTAACCAAACATCATAGCAAAAAGTCAAGTATTACCATGTAATATTATTATAATATATAAATATGAACATCACAAAAAATGTAAATATCAACATCAATATGAACTTTTCCCTGATATTCAGTTATGAATAAAAAAGTACAAAGTCTCATCCAATCCAACCCTGATATAGATGGGCTTTTACATCCTCATAATAGTTAAGCAAAGTAACCACATCCCAAAAAACTATCGAGAGTCTTCTTAAGAAGACAATATACATATAGAAAATTTACCAAAGAGTCTAGCATGAAAACATAGGTCTCCAAAAAGGATATGCACATAATACTAATTACATCAAAAAGATATTTAGTGATCCACTATTGATCATAGTATTTAGTGATCCAACATCAATATGATATATCAATGTATCATTCAAGATTTTTATTTTTTTTACAATAACTCACTTTATAATGACAAATATCAAATCTCTATTAGGAAGTAAAACAAATACTTAATTAAAATAACACCCTTTTCTCTCAATTGTAAAGCCAAAAGTTGCATTCTCCGAACTTATTATTATTAATCATGATATTCATTGTATAATATAACATTAGTCCAATTGAAAGAACACATTTTATACCCTCTAAAACATTTAGGTGAAGGAACACTTCACTATAGTGACTTGGCCACACATATGGCTCTTTCTTGATAAAAGTTTAGTTGAGTCAATTGAAAGGAAACTTCAAATACATAAGGATTTGATTTTATGGGTCAAGAAGTCATCAACAATGAGCCTTCAAATACATATAGATATGAATATGCATATCCATATGAACTAAATGGAAAGAAATAAATATCTTCTCTAACTATGGAACATATTTCACATCATATTAGTTGTTAACTAACTCAAATTATTTAAACACCACATCCAGTAATCAAATTTCCATTTCCACCGTCATAACATGAAAAATACACAATATAATTAGACCCTTCTTGATAACAATAACATAATCATACCTCAATTTGTAAATGATGAAAAAAAACATGTACATATCACTCTCCGTTGTCATCACCCTCATTATCTTCCTCGGTTGGCATGATAGCATTTTTATTCTCATAAAAATGTTTAGATCTAGGGTCATGTCTTAATATGAACCACCAATCTCTATCCAAGACATTTGGGTGAAAGAACACTTCGTTGTAGTGTTTTGCGAAAACATAAGGTTCCTTACCTTCATCCCACATCTTTCTAGAGTTGATACATATCATCTCATTTTCATGATATTCCTTTACATTATTCCCATAGAATGTGTCCCACGGCCTGCACCTAAAAATAACACACTGGAAAGATGAGAATTCTACTTGAATGATCTCTTGTATCTTTCCAACATAACCCAACATCCCTCCTATTAGGTTTTGGTTGCAGTGGCTAGCACGACTAGATTGATTGAACTCAACTTCCACTCCACAATCTTGTGTAAAACATCCACCATCAACATCCTTGGTGATAAAATGATGTCCATAAGCCCACATAGATGGGAACAAATTCACATGTAAAAAAGGTTAACAAATGATGGTGGCATATGTCTAATAACCCAACCATTAGTTTAATAAACATAGATGTTATAATTCAAATTTGCATTATAAAGTTAGAAATGTACATAAATAGATTATTACCGAGTTGTTGCACCCTATCCCAATGTTTAGTGCATACTCCTCTTCAGGCGAGTAACGATCGGATGCACCATATTTCTCTTTGACATGGTCCGCAACCCAATTGTTGGGACAAATCATTAGCATATTTTCTTTTAAATGATCTGGAAAATGCATGCTTCTACCGTGCAACCGCCTGAATTCTTTTATGTCAATGTCCCATTTCCTCCTCTTCTCTTTATACAATGCGACCCATGGATTTGTTTCCTCCGTGTTGTAAATAATGAATTTATTGATGGGATCAATTTTGAATTCGTTGTTGTATTCATGGAAACAAAACCACATTCAGTATGCATGAGATCAAATATAGATTTTGAAGTTTGTTGTGAACAATTAGTATGTGGAAATGTGAAGATCGAAAGATCGATAAGTGAATTACTCTTTAACATGCACCTTTTTCCTTTCGTTTGCAGTAGCTCCCCCTCCCTTTTTTCCTCATCACGTTCATCATCCCAGATGACTACGCCTGATGTGTGGTCGATTTGCTTGATGTACTCACTAGCACAATAGAATAACTCATATACTATGTATCCCTCTGCCATAGACCCCTCGAGGTTTTCCATTTTTCGAATAAATCCCTTCAATTTTTTCATGTACCTCTCTAAGAAGTACATCCAATGACATGAGACCACCCCGACCAATTTAACCTCATCGAATAGGTGAATTAGAATATGAACTTGCAAGTCCATGAAACTCGCCGATAGTTCCTTCTCAAACATACAAACAATATCAACTATCTCTTGACGCCACCATGGAATGCTAGCGATGTAAATATCCTTTGATGTGATACACCGTACAAATGCAGATAGTTTAGATATGCCATGTCGCAGGTTATCGGGGAAGTAGTGGTTCACACACCCATGTACCAACAACGGGTAATGACACTACAAAGTAAACATAAAAAATTATTTGCATTAATTTAACTTGCGTGATAAAATATATAAATAAAATATAAAAACATTTTTTTGACATTATACATATGCTTAGAAGGTTGAGATGGTCATGTGATTTAAAACCTGACAAATTTTCATCTACATTGAAGAAACATCATAGAGTAGACCTATATAAAAAAGGTGCCTTCACACCCAATATAACTTCATTTTCCAAAGAAATATAATTTTTCTTCAAAACCCATGGGACATCGTCTTCTTTAAATGACCAAGAGTGGCTAGCCTCTCCTCTATTTTCTTGTCTTGGGAAATGCTTATTTTTAGTATTTGAAGAAATTAGATCTCTCATGACTACCAACATATCACTTTTTTTTTATGATATGTGCCACCACAAAGAAGATGAAACATTTTTGAATATATGCATGGGATCTAGTAAGTGGGAAATCTTAAGGTGCTCCCAATATGGGAGCTCATAAGATACCGATTTCCTTTTCACCCCAATGGGAATTTTCTCAACATAGGTGTCAAATAATTATAGATCATCGGCCATGGGTGTTAATTTTTTAGCATTAATTCAATATACTCTAGGATCTTTACTGAGAGAATAACATGTACAGCATATCAAGTATAACAATGCATATCAATCACACCAAGCAATCACATGAGACAAGAGACACACATAGTTTCATTGGGGAAAACCATAAAGGTGAAAAACCCCACAACTTCCTCAGAGATAGAGAGAGCAATGATACAACCAAAGTACAAGAGATAGTCTTCTACTAGCAGCTCCTCCTCCTCCTCAAGTAGTGCGCCATTTTCCGAGTGATGTAGGAGTGAATAATGAGATAATCAAATAAAGAGATCCCGCTCTCTATTTATACTTGTTCTGAGCAGCCTAATAAACCTATGGGGTCGACTTGTCTAACTTAGCCTAATAACCCCAGGTTACATTAATCCGGGCCGACCCCTCTACTAGGTGGTCTAATAACCCATCAACAAGTTACACCACTTGTGACACTTGTCAATACAAATGACGATACTTCCGTATAGAGGAATAATACATCTCTATAGGAGTACAATAATATATAGATGAAATACATTCCGAAGTTACATATACATCAACACTCCCTCTTAATTAGGAAGGTATTTCTCGACAGAGATCTTCTAGCACAAGTCTTCTTCTCTGGATCATCATCAGCGAATCATCGTCATCGTCACTGCTGCTGCTATCTCAATCAATCTCCAATCTACTCGTCATAGGAAGTTCTATAGAGCCAGTCCTTTTTCATACTGGATGTAGGCCCACCACTTGTAGGTATTCATCATCACTGAACATACTGTGGAATATTTAGGACTGATTAGGTGCATCAACAAAACCTCGAAAGATCATCCCAGGACTGATTACGAGCTCACAGCTCAACCTATCGGATCTCCCAGGATCTTTTACATGTTGACCTTCACAAAACCTACTCAGAGCATCCCAGGATGTTATGAGCAAACCGCTCTACCTATCTGGATCTCGATAGAGCATCCCAGGCTGTTACGAGCACACCGCTCTACCTGTCCAGATTTTAAAGGATCTTTTCTACGTGAACTTTCGCAAAACCTACTCAGAGCATCCCAGGATGTTACAAGCAAACCGCTCTACCTGTCTGGATCTCGATAGAGCATCCCAGGTTGTTACGAGCACACCGCTCTACCTGTCCGGATTTTAAAGGATCTTTTCTATGCGAAACTGTAGCAAAACCTACTCAGAGCATCCCAGGATGTTACGAGCAAACTGCTCTACCTGTCTGGATCTCGATAGAGCATCCCAGGATGTTATGAGCACACCGCTCTACTTGTCCAGATTTTAAAGGGTCTTTTCTATGCTACCTGTCCACGACCACAGAGTATCAAAACCGATACTCACCATACATCATCCTGATGTACATCATCACATGATCAACCTGATCATTATCATAGCATCAACCTGATGCGTATCATCTGGAGCAACATCCTGAAGCTCGTCATCTGTGATCATCCTGATCATACAATGCATCCATCGGATGCATACAAAGTATCTACCTGATACATATCATCATACATGATCAACCTGATCATACAAGTATCCACCTGATACATATACAAATACATGATCTACCTGATCATACAAGTATCCACCTGATACATATACATATACAAATACATGATCCAACTGATCATATCCCGCATCCAACATGATGCATATACATATACATGATCCAACTAATCATAACAAGCATCCAACATGATGCATATACAACTACATGATCAAACTGATCAAAGCATCCAACTGATTCATATACAAAGCAATAACTGGAGCATCGTCTTGATGCTCATCATCCAACGCTTACATCCACAGCCATGGGAAGGATCCTCCTCTCACCATGCTCGGAATGGCTCCAACAGATGTGTCCATCACTTCTTCCTCGAGGTGTCATCGATCTGAAGAACACCAAGCCTCTCTCTGAAGTACTCAAACTTCACTCTGGCTAGTGGTTTCGTCAGCACATTTGCAATCTGCTCGTCTGTCGCAACATACAGGAGCTTCAATGCTCCTCTCTACACCATATCCCTGATATAGTGATATTTGATCTCTATGTGTTTCGACCTGTCGTGTAACACCGGGTTCTCAGACAGCTTCACACAACTCTGGTTGTCACAAAAGATACCAGTAGCCTCCAACGGGAGATCAAATAACTCAGACAGTAGCTTTCGAAGCCATACTGCCTCACAGCTAGCCGAACAAGCTTCAACATACTCTGCCTCGGATGTACTCAGTGCTACGCAGGACTACTTCCTGCTAAACCAGGAGATCACACCTGATCCCATACTGAAGAAGCACCCAGATGTGCTCTTCCTATCTGCATCAGTGCCTGCCCAATCTGAATCAACATAACCCTGCAAGTTAAATTTTTGATTCGCATCATACTTGAGCCCATAATCAACTGTACCCTTCAGGTACCTCAGAATATGCTTTATAGCAACCAGGTGAACACCTCTGGGATCCGTCAGGAACTGGATCAATGTGTTCACCGCAAAGCAAATATCTAGTCTCATATTCATCAGGTACATCAAGGACCCAATCATCTGATGATACATTGTGACATCAACCAGATCAGATGAAACATCACACAGAAGCTTCAGGTTCGATGCCATAGGTGTAGCCATGGCCTTGCAGTCCATCATCCCGAACCTCTTCAGGATCTCTACTGTATACTTACCTTGTCCAAGGAAGATTCCATCTGCACTCTACCACACCTCCATACCTAGAAAATAGTGCATCATCCCCAAGTCCTTCATCTCGAACTCGGCAGCAAGCTTCCTCTTGGTATCAGCAATCAAACTATCTTCTCCTGTAACAAACAGGTCATCCACATACAGAAGTAGTATCACTGGATTGCCTTCTTCAACCTTGTAGTAAAGGTTGGAATCTGCTTTGCTTTTGGTAAAGCCCAAACTGGATAGAAAACTGTCCATCCCGCCATACCAAGTCCTAGGAGCTTGCTTCAAGCCATACAAGGCTTTCTTCAACCTGCACACATATGACTTCCTGTCATGTGTCTCAAAACCAAGTGGCTGCTCCACATACACTTCCTCTTCGACTACACCATTCAAGAAAGTTGTCTTGACATCCATCTGGTGTATCTTCCATTTCATTACTGCAGCCAAGGCAAGTACTGATCTGATGGAAGTGTACCTGGCTACAGGAGCAAAAGTTTCTTCATAGTCTATCCCCTCTTTATGGGAGAATCCACGAGCTACAAATCTCGCTTTGTATTTCTCTATGCTGCCATCTGCAACATGCTTGATCTTGTAGATCCACTTGGAAGTCACAACTGACTTCCCTTCAGGTCCTGGGACTACATTCCAAACATCATTCTTCATGATCGATTGATACTCCTCGATCATGGCATCCTTCCATTCTTTCTTTTTCGCTGCTTCTTCATAACTGGAAGGTTCTTTGTTCATAATGTCACAGAGTAAGGCAACATAATTGGTGTGAGATCTAGTTCTCTTCCCTGCTCTGTGTTCTTCTTCTAGAATACCATATCTTTCTGCAGCTTGAATGAGCTCTCTAGCCCATGCAGGTTTCCTCTTGTGAGAATCCTTCTCACGGGGTGGATCTACAGGTTCTTGTGGATCTTCAATTTCTCGATCTACTTCTGGAATTGCTTCAGTCACGGTGGTATCCTGAAATCTGGTTTCCTTTGGTTCTTCATGATCTTCAACAGGTTCCTTCCTTGACTTGATGAAAGCTGAGTCTTCATCAAATGTCACATCCCTGCTGACATCAATCTTCTTGAACCCTGGAAAGTATATTCTGTATGACTTCGAGCTTTCACTATACCCCACAAAGATACCCTTCTTCCCTGAAGGATCTAGCTTTGTCCTCTTTTCCTTTGGAACATGTGTATATACTGGACAACCAAATATTCTGAGATGGCTGACTTCAGGCTTCTTACCAGAGAATACCTCTTCTGGTGTCTTGTTGTCCAATATCTTGTGAGGTGTTCTGTTCTGCACATATACAGCTATCCTAGCTGCTTCTGCCCATAAATGCATAGGCAGATCATGGTCATGCAACATTTCCCGTGCTGCTTCCATGATTGTTCTATTCTTTATAACTCCATTCTGTTGTGGATTGTAGGGAGCAGTCAACTCCCTCTTAATCCCTGAATCACTGCATAGTTTCTTGAAATCACCTGAAGTGAATTCTCCGCCATTGTTGGATCTGAATGTCTTGATCTTCTTATCAGTTTGATTTTCCATCAAGGTCTTGAATTCCTTGAACTTGTCAAATACTTCATCTTTGTTCTTCAAGAAGTAAACCCAAGTCTTCCTAGATAAATCATCAATGAAAGAGACATAGTATACATACCCACTCAGAGAACTAGATGACATTGGACCGCATACATCGGAGTGGATAATTTCCAAGATTCCTTTTGCTTTGCTTTCACTGCTTGGGAATGCATTCTTAATGTTCTTTCCTTTTGCACATCCTTTGCAAACACCTTCATGCTTTGACTTGATTTTAGGAAGACCCTCTACGACTTTACTTGCAATTGGTAATGCTTTGTAGTGCATATGTTCAAGTCTTTTGTGCCAAAGTTCACTTGGCTCCATGGATTCATGTACCATGGCATGTTCAGGTTGTCCCTTCAATTTGTACAATCCTCCCTCTTTCTCTCCAATCACTACTGCATCGTCTATAGTTTTACCCTTTGGCCACATTAAGACTTGGCCATCTATAAATGCAACCCTCATGCCTTTTGCATCCAATGCAGAGATGGAGAGTAGGTTCTTCTTGAGCCCAGGTACAAATAACAAATCTTTCATCTTCAAGGACTTTCCAGATTCTAGGTTGTAGGAGGATTCACCACTTCCTTTGATAGGATATTGATAATCATCCCCAAGTTTCACCTTATGGGGTGATTCATGTTCAGATAGATTTACAAAAGATTCTTTAAACCCAGTCATGTGTTTAGAAGCCCCACTATAAATTAACCAATCATTACATCCATGAGAGATAGTACCTGTGAGGGTTGAGATTAGAACATATTCATCTTCACTAGATGAGTCATCATCATCACTTTCTGCTCTGGCCTTCTTCTTTGGAGGTTCATCATCCTCAGTAGCATGAGCATGATATGTTCTTTTGTTTTTCTTCTTCTTGTTGTTGAAGTTGTTGTTGTTGTCTTTCTTCTTCTTGGGACAGTCCAAAGCAAAGTGTCCCTTCTCATTGCAATTGAAGCATCTGAGATCTTTCTTATCTTTATGAAAATGGTGGTGTGAGAATTTCCTGTTATGAGATGATTCCTTCTTGGACTTGCCTTTCCTGGCATGTGCTGTGAGTGCTTGATCTTAATTTCCCATCTTTTCTTCTCAAGCCACAAGCCTAGCTTCTTCTTGAGAGCATTCCTCCCATAGCCTACTGAAAGAGATCAATTTCTTTCTTGCACAGATTCCTTGAACAAAGGAGTCCCATGACCTAGGTAGGCCATTCAGAGTGGTCATAACAACTTCACCATTGTCCACTACTTCATCCACAGCTTCAAGTTGTTCCTTGATTTGAGAGACCTTGGAGAAGTAAGATTGAATGGTCTCTCCATTCAACATCTTGATCCCTTTCAATTGATTCCACAAAGTCATCTTCCGATTTATGTTCTTCCCTTCAAATAACTTGGTTAGGGAGTCAAACATATCCTTGGGTGTCTTTAGAGATGACACATGTGGCATGAGATGGTCTTTGATAGAATCAGCAATGATTCTCTTTTCCTTGACCAAGTTCTTCTTATGCAATACCTTAGCCTCTTCATCCTCTGGGATAGGGACCTCAGAGCTTATGTAGGAGTCCAATTCATTTTCTTCCAAGATTAACCCAATCCTATACTTCCAGGCTCGGAAGTTATCAGCCCATTCAAGCTTATCCTCAAGCTTGGTGTGGTGAGACATCTTAAAGAGTACTTCAAATGGAAATAGAAAATATTTAGGTCTTACCACTTGCTTTGCTAAAAACTGGATCTGGTCCCGGATTCGGGTTTGTCGGAAAACCCCTAAAAATTCAAAATGTGAATTTAAACTTTCTGAAAGGATAGAAAGATGTGCCTTGATGATCTGATCAGCCTGTTGTATTCAGAATTTGAGATCTGCAAAGCTTCACCCTTCAGAAATGCCTTTTAGTCTTCCTGGGTTCACTCGGGAGGACCCTAAATTAGGGTTTGAGTTTCCTAGAGATTTACTCAACCAAAAATCTCGATCCAAAGCTCTAAACTTCGATTTTTCCAAGGAGCTTCCAGCTATGTCTTCAGATTTCAAAATATCCTATTTTTGTGGAAACCCTAATTTTTAGGGCCAAATCTGAAAATGCTCAGAATTGAATTTTGATTGGACAAATAGATTCTCCTTGATGAGTAGATTCAATCTACTCTACTTCTTTTCCAAAATATGTGGAGAGAAACCCAATAAACAAGAAACCCTAGTTTTCGTCACTGCACAATGTCTTCTTCTCGAGTTAGCTCTGATACCATGTTAAATTTTGAGCATTAATTCAATATACTCTAGGATCTTTACTAAGAGAACAACATGTACAGTATATCAATGCATATCAATCATAACAAGCATGTTAATCATCACAAGAATAAAAAACATGAGAGACAATGGACACATAGAGTTTCCGTGGGAAAAACCCTAAGGTGAAAAAACCCACAACTTCCTCAGATATAGATAGAGAAATAGCACAACCAAAGTACAAGAGATAGACTCCTCTTAGCAGTTGATCCTCCTCCTCACATGTGCACCACTTTCCGAGTGAAGGAAGTGTGAGTTCTGAGTGATCCAAATAGAGATCTCCCGATCTCTATTTATACTTGACATGTTTTCCCAATAACCTTATGGGGCCGACTTGTCTAGCTAGGTACAATAACTTCATATTAAATTAACCCGGGCTGACTCCTTGCAAGGTGATCTAATCACCCATCGATAAGTTAACACACTTGCGACACTTGTCAATACAAATGACAACACTTCCGTATAGAGGAATAATACATCTCTATAGGAGTACAATAAATATATAAATGAAATACATTCTGAAGTTACATATACATCAACAACAAGCACTACAAGCATGTGGACTTTACAAATTTTGTAGCATTGGGGGTTTAAGGGCCCAAAACCAATTGCTCCGTAGATTGATCGATTATTGGGATGTAGACACGCAAAACTTCAACTTGGATGGTCAACCACTCACACTAGAGGTGGATGACATATACTTCATTACAGGACTATCTCATCGAGGGGAGACTACTAGTCTCTGATCCCGCAGTCTAGGTGGTGGGATCACCATCCCTAACTATATAGACCGGTACTATCTTCTTGGTACCCAAAAGGTGGGGAGCCAAGTACCTATTGGGCCCATAGTGGGCTTGAGCATGAAGATCATAGTGCTCACCCTCGTGAAGATCTCAGGTTCAGCAGCGTTACATCAGGCATCGAGGCCAGTCGTGTTCTATGCAGCAGAGTGCATGAGGCCTATAGTATATGATTGGTGCACAATGTTACTAGCGTCTATGAAGACCCAGTTAACGGAGTGTAAGCTTGGGCAGGAAAAGAACTTCGGGTATGGAAGTATACTCTGTAGTTTCTTTTTCGAGAGAGTTACGGGGCTCAGTTGAGAGAGTTACGGGGCTCAATACGAGGGTTGAAGTCCCTCCACATAGTCTCCGTGACCCAGCCCTGACCCGATGGGTAGAGGTATTGACGCGACAGGGTGGTGGTCGACAGGCATCACCATATTCAAAGGAGTTCTTTCACTGGTGGGCTCGACAGGTCATCGCCATTGATGACTATCCATACGAGGGCATAGACTTCAGCGGAGACAGGGACATGCCACTCCCGTCAGGGGCCGCTTTCGGAGACATCGGTATGTTTTACTCTTTTGTCATATTTAATTTTTTTGTATTTTTGGATTATATATGAATTCAAAAATGTTTTGTGGTGGTATCTCATAGTAATAAATAATTGTTTGCTCGAAGATTGAGGTCCACAAAGACCTGAGGGCTACCCGAGACATCATCGTTGCGACAGGGGTGTAGAGGTAGTAGGCGCTATAGTAGAGCACACACTCGAGACAGTACGGGTCAACCTGACCCGCATGACTGCCAGGGTTCCACTCATTGAGGTTGAGCATCTGCCAAAGGTGATGCAACGACATGTAGTAGGAGTACCGAGCACCTGGGTGCGGTTACTGCGGCTCAGTACACTATTATGGATAGACTCATCCTGCCAAGGCAGCTAGGCTTCCCCGTAGGGCTTAGATATCTCAGGGTCCTATATTTTGTATCGATTATGTATATTTTTTAGAGCTACGGTCTCTAGTTTTGTACTAAGACACCACATTTTGGACATGTTATTTATATAAAAAACTATGGTTCTTCGGTCTTACTATATGTGTATGTACAAATGTATGAATGTATGTTTATTTGTGTGCTTCATTATGAATGTGACAAATTCCAATCTAGGACATAGTTAGCATATGCATCAGATACATGATTAAAAATTCTCGGAACATGAATGTATGTAATGGAAACAAAATGACGCTCCAAGAGTCTTACCCTTAAGAACCTCCGTAGTAAAGTAGGATACCTCACACGGTACTGACCATTCAATTGAGACACAACCAGTTGCGAATCTAGGCGGACTTCTAAAGACTAGATACCATGCGAAATGGCATCACGAAGTAGCTCGGCAACGGCACTGTACTCAGCCACATTGTTGGATGTAGGACCGATACAAGCACCTCCCGAAGACACAATCTGATGGTCAGGTGAATAAATGACCCACACAGTAGACGCAAGTTGCTGCGTATGACGGCTAGCAACATCCGTGAATCCCAAGAATACCGAAGATTCCGTTGACATCTGTCAACCAAATGGAAGTGAATCAGCAGACCCGAAAAAACCAAAAGAAAACTAAACTATGTACAAAAGCAGCTATACAATAGTATACAAAAGTATTAGCCCGAACTAGAAGTTCAAGTGTAATACCACTTGAGGTAGAGCCCATTTCTAGGCTCCTTCAAGGTGTTCCTCTCATAATATTCCAATTCGTAGGCTCCTTTCTCAATGACACACCTCACTATGTAAGGACCGTGCCACATGGGGTTAAACTTGCATGCTCCCAAGGGTTCCTTAGCTTGGTCATACAAGAGGACCAAGTCACCTTCAGCATACTGTCGAGGATGGATAGACCTATCGTATTGAACCTTAACACGATGTTTGTTGGCATCTATAGCCACAGCAGCGTCTCGACGCTACTCGTCAAGTTGCTCAAGGTGGATAAAACGTTGCTCAACATCTGAAGTGTTAGGAAGGAGCTCTATGGATAGATTTAATGAAGGTATTTCGCATTCAATGGATAATACAGACTCCACACCATGTACTAGCTGAAATGGTGAGAAACCAGTGGTAGTCTTAACTGTGGTTCGATATGCCAACAAAGCAGGATATAACATAATGTGCCAGTTGCTCTTGCTTTGCTGGATGGTACGTTGGAGAATGGTATTTAAGGAATTATTGATTGCCTCGACCTGAACATTCGCTTGTGGGTAGTAAGAAGATGAGTGATCTTGACGAAACCCAAGCTTGAGTGACAAATCTGCCATCATTTTATTCTGAAAGTGACTTCCATGGTTAGTGACAATAATCTCTTTCGGGATACCGAATCGAGTGATATTCTTATTGAACACGAAGTAGGATGCAGTAGCACCATCGGCTTTTAAGGTCGGCATGGCCTCAGCCCATTTGGAAAAGTAGTCCATGGCCACAATGATATGGTGATGCCCCCCAGCCGAAGCTGGTTTGCAATCCATGAAATCCACCCCGCACTTAGTGAAGGGACTGACGGTGACGATCGAATGAAGGGACATTGGATGCGAGTGTATATTTCGAGAAAACACCTGGCAAGGGTGACATCTCTTTACAACATTCATACAATCCTTAAAGATCGAAGGTCAAAAGTAACCAGCTCACATAATGCGTTGGGTTGTTGCAAGCCCAAATAAGTGACCACCACACGCCCCACCGTGGCAGTCATTAAGAACAAGCTCTACTTCTTCGTGAGTCAAACAACGACGGAGGATAGAGTCTTTTCCCTGACGATACAAAGTGTCACCGACGATGACATAACCTTTAGCGTGATGTCTCACACACCGTCGTTCATCTCGCAAACAGTGCGAAGGGAACTTCAAAGTTTGAAGATATACAATGATATCCCCATACCAAGGGTCCACAGACGAGATAAGAAACAAGTGCTCATCCACAAAGGAATATTCTTGGACAATATCCTCATCAAGTCGCAAAAAGTTCAACATGAGCTCGGCAAAAACAAAGGATTTCACCGACTTTGCCGAAGAAAAATCAAGATGAAACTCTTGAAGAATCACAATCCATTTATTGTGCTTCCCCCCTATAAGACATCATGATAACACGAACTAAAATGGATTGATATGCGCTATGACTGTGATTTTCCTAAGCATGATGCAATGTCGTAACCATTGGACTGCATGAACAGTCGCAAGTGCCAACTTCTCCATGTGAGTGTATCTTAGCTCAACGTCTACTAGATTTCGACAAAGGTAGTAAACAACATGCTCCACGGAAGGCTCACGAATTTGCTTTGAAGGCTGAATATCAACATGTTGCTGGAACAAAAGGATTCCACCGAGAATGGGTCAAGCCGGAATACCTAGATCCCTTGAATAACATCATCCATCTGATCACTTGTGAGGGTAAGTTTATTGTTTTTAAAGTCTGCCATTTTAGATTGCTAGCACATTTTGTTAACAATCAGACCCTCAATCTCCCATTCTATTTCCTGAAAAGTTTAGAGAAAATGTCAAGCCAGGTTAGGAAGAATACTGTTAATCCATCTGGTAGCTTGTACCATCATTGTCTCATTAAAATCCTAATCATTCACCAGTTGGAAAAGAGAGGGAAAACCTGGGATCGTTTTGTCTTTGAAATACTAAACCCTCATTTGATCGAGAAGCCTATTGTCAAATCCTCTGTTTCTCGAAAGCATCATCGTTTCCAAACTAGTATTAGTGAGCCGACCCAAGCCTCTACACAAGAATAACGAGACACTAAGCATGTGCGGATTGATGAGGATCTCTCAGGCGATGTGCACCTTGTCCATCCATCGCCTTCTCCGTAGCTTTCCCTTGATAACCCTACTTCAGAAACCCCACTTTTCTCATTGGTACCTACTAAACCTAGGGGAACAAATTGTGACCAGTCCGTCATCCAGACTATCGTTCAACCATTACGATCAGACGTTCAGTCAGATGACCATACCCTTGAAACACCCCTCACATTAGCCAATGTATCTGATCAATTGTCTGAAACCCCTGCTGCTGGAAGTTCTCCTGCACACAACGAAGACAGAGTTATTGAAGAACATACTGTTGAGCTTGAAACATTTTCAAGAGAGTTGAGTCCTCAAAAGGACCTAGAACATCATATAGAACAGCCCATTCTGAACTAGCAAGAGGTGGATAGATTGACCCGAGGGATAGCATGGTTGACAGACCAGAATCAAAATTATGTAGAAACAATCTCTGAGCTTCATGAAGAAAACAAGGCATTGCGCACACAAGTAAGAAGCATTGAATGCTTGGTCAACGCCAAAACGACGTCCCATACTTCTCTCTGGATGAGGTGTGACGCCTTGAAGAATCAGTTCAAAAATCTTAAGGCTCAGCCCACTTTCCTTTCCAAGTCGAAGGCAGTTGCTACTGCAGCTCGGCCTTCTTCCTGAATTTCTTTCCTTTTTGCTCAGTGGGACCTGGAATATCTCCAGTTTGGGGGAATGTTGGTGCCCATTTTGTCACTATTTTTTATCATCAAATATAATTTGAGTGGCGTTAATTGCACTATTTTTGTATAATAAATCACTCTTCTTGCCATTCAAACTATCAAACAGACTCAGGTATTCATTTATTTGAACATCATACGAATCATGAATAATTATCAACATTTCTTATGGTTTATTAACAATCATCTCATATTTCTAGACATGCTTGGCAGTTAGTTTTTGCTCTACAAGCTGCAGTCTTCAAACAGACCTTCATTCGGACTCGCTTTCACGCAAAAGACGCCAGCAGCATTTAACCCGTCATCCAGCCCTTCGTCCATCCCACGAGATCGTTGGTTTTCATATTCCTGTCCATTAAAGACAAAAATGGAAACATGGGTTCGGTTAGCAATGTGGTGGTTATGGTTGGTGAGCCCCAATTCTAGAAGATTCACCTCCCTGCCTGCCGAGCTTGACAACACATCGTTTCTTCACGTCAACACTCTATAAGACTCGCTTCTCCATCCGTTTATCTTGAAAACACATGCTCATGCCCACGTCGATGCTCCAGCAGCCCCATCCTTCCACGCTCGACCTGCGAGCACATGCTTCTGCCCACTGTTGAAAGAAACAAACACGCAGTTGTTCGCGTCAGGTAGGATCAACGCCGTGAAAGTAGGCAGGCGGCCTCTGCATTGTCGTGAATCACCAGGAAGCTGTTTTATAGTCTTAAAGACTCCTATTGTTAGAGAGGTCGACTACGTCAACCTTCTCTCCCATTGTAACATTATAAATAGATGTATCGTATGGAGAAACGATGATCGTCAGATAGCATATAGAATATACAGAAGATAGCAGTAGTTTTTGCATAAAATTTGCGTAATTTTTCTCAGTTAATGGAAGCTCCTAAATTCTATTGTTGATACTCTGCTGTTGATGACTAAGGTTATTTATTTTCCATCTCTGATTTCTGGGAATGGCCCCTCATCAACCGGAGGTTTTATTTATGTTTTTCTGCATTTTCTTTTCTGCAAATAGCTAGTTCATTTCCTAGTGTATGTAATTAATTATGTTTTCTTGTATATGCCATTTCTTTATTTTTTCTGTAATCTGTATCTTGCTGCTAACTTAATTTACTTTTCCATAATTGATAATGGTCGACCAAGCATAGTGTTTATAGTTTGCTTTCGGTCATTCGCAATTAGATAGTTTGCTTTCAGTATTTTGCAATTAGAAAGAGTTTAATTAGCTGTTGTTTTAGGTTTTTAATTAGAATTATCTCTGTTAGTTTCTTTCCTGTAGCTGTAGGTTAGTTTTATTCATGTCTCAGTTTTGTTTGATTAAGCCATAGAACTAGTTTATTTCTTTAATGATTAGAATAGATTATCCCTTGCTATATTAGCTTCTCAAAAGTCTTCTCACTGACTTCTTTGCACTGTAGGATCATATGCATCAGCCAGCTGGTAGTTAAGATCATCCAAACTGCTTCTTTCCTTAGTTTAATTCGTTTTCTTCCATCCGAACTGTCATTCGGACAGTCATCTGGATCGTCATTCGGATCTCATCTTTTCTACATTGTTTTTATGCTTGTTTAGAATTCAGTTTCTTAGGATTTTTAACTGTGATATTTCTTGCTTTTAATTAGCAGTTTTAGATATAATTAAGATCTTGTTTCCCAATACATAGAGTTTTAATTAAGTTTTGTCATCTTTCTTAGTTCCCATTCTATCTTCCTTAACTTTGTTTTAACTGGTTTTCAAGTTATGTCTTTCATATTTGATTTGCCAATTTATTACTGTTCTAGAATTTATCAGTTTTCATTCTTAGTGTAGTTTACTACATGTTCTTAAGGTTTATTTCGAATTAAAGTTAATAATTTCATTCTCCAAGTTATCTGAATTTCGATAGTTTCTTTGTTAAGCATAGGATCAGTTTTTCCATCCTTATAATTAATGAAGATGTTCATGAAATAGAGTTTGGTTCAAAAATAAATATCTTTATCAAGTTTTCTACTTGCTTCTATATCAAATATCTTTATCATGTTTTCTACTTGCTTCCAAATCAAATTCAGTTTAGATAAATATCTTTATTAAGTTTTTTTACTTGCTTCTAGATTTCATTAGTTTCATACCATTTTGCTTATGGATAGAAGATAGGTCATAATGTTTAAAATTAATTGTAATTGGTCTCTTTGTAGTTTACATCTCTTTATTGAAATTAGGTTAGATTTACTTCCATTTTGTTTTGTTTTTATGTTTGAAAGTCATTACGATTCATTCACTCCAGTTCCTATCACATTTGACGTACAACCTCACGGAGAATGGAATTAGATGCTTTAGTGTAGTTTGAAGTATTAACTGAATGCATAAGTAGTTATTGAATTCATTAAGTAGTTTGTAGTTTTGTCTTAAATCAAGTTTTCATAAAAGGTAGTTTGCTTCTTAATCATTATTTGTTCTTTTTCCCACTGTTTAATCATAGAGTAGAGTAGCATAGCTTCATACTATTCTGATATGTTGGTTTAACTTGGTTTAATTAGCTCCTTTGTTGTTTTTCTGAAGTTTGACTCGATTTTTTCATTTTGAAAGATCTTTCGATCTTTTCTTTATTAAAACATTTATAAGGTCTGACAAGCCAAAATTTAGGTTCCATTCTACCTCACCATATATTGTGCCACAACTCTAAGATTACCAACCCTGGTCGATAATTAAATATTTTGGTGATTCTTTAAGACAGTAAATACACCTCAACATTTTGGCGTTGTTGTCGGGGAGTTCTAGATAGGTAGAACTCTCTTTTGAAACTTAGTTATAGATTTTGAATTTTTCCGCTTTGAAATTTAGAAATAGGTTGGTGGTGGGTGAGCGGTAAGATGAGGTAAGAACCTACGCATCTATTATAACAGGCATCCCCAAAACCCAGCAGTAGTAGTGATCCAGTTAGAATTTATTTCAGTTATAGTTTGTTTTCATGAATAGGTCTAGAGACTCAAAAGGTAGATTTATTAAAACTAGACCTCCTACTAAAATCCCTACTAAAATTCCTACTAACCTATACGGGGGGCATGCCACCCCAACTACTAACTCAGCAGAAAGGTATCGGAAGACACCTAAAGGGGGTAGTCCTACTTGGAAAGCAAAGGAAATCCTTTCTGGAAATCAATTAGGGGAAACCATAGGGACATCAGAAAAGTCTGTTCATAAAGAAATTCCACAAGAACCTCAAGGTCATATTGAGATTGAACGTAGACAAGAGGAAACTCCAAAGGATAAAAATTCAGAACCCTCCAACCCTCCATTAGTCCAAAAACCCAAAGACACTACTTTTTCAATAGTAGGTGGTCCAAACTTAGTAGATTTTGTTGATCCTGCACAAGTAGACGCTCTTTTTGAGAATTCTGTGAACATAGTCATCTCACAGATTGAGACAACAACAGTAGGACCTTAAAAACTGGATCCACCTAGGTATTATCTCTTTGGAAATCGAATCTTCATGGAGGATGAAAATGAAGATCGGGTCCGACAAGATGAAGGAGAAGGAGAGGTTAGAACCGAAGGCACTTTTGGATTCCCTATCTTAGACACTGCACAAGATGTAACTATGAAAAATATTCCCCCCTCCTCACTACCAACCTTTTATGGGAAGAGTAGTGAGGATCCGGATACATTCTTATTCGAGTTTGATGTTTTATGTAGGAGTTATAATTACGTACAAGATGACCAAAAGCTAAAACTCTTTCCTGCCACATTAAAAGATTCTTCTCTCCGATGGTTCATGGGGTTAGGAGAATCTAGTATTAGAACTTGGGAAGACATGAAGAATGTATTTCTGCGGAAATATCAGGATTACTGTAAACCTAAGGACTCTCGTAATGATATTTTTAAAATACAACAACTTGAAGACGAGATCCTAGGAGACTATCTCGAAAGATTTAACTATGTGTTACATAAATCTAAATATAGTGATCTTCGGGAAGATGCAGGAAGAACACTCTTCCTCAAGGGAATCTTAGAAGAATTCTTAGAAAACCTTAATCTCATGGAAACAGGAGACATCTCTCAAAAGTATTTTGCAGAGATTTGTGAATTATGTAGGAATTACTCTAGTAGCAGAGGGAAAAGTGGAAGACACTTTCGAGAATCTTATGCTAGGGGCCCGAAAGGGAACACAACCAGTCCTAGTGGAGTTACAAGGGTAGAGTTGGGAAACCTATTGGAAAATTTCAAAATAGATATCTTAGGAGCCATGGGTTCTCAACTAGATGCACTACAAGCTAAAAAGAGACAGGATGAAGAGTGTGCAGCAATGAGTGTTTTTTTTCCCAGGTGTAGAACTAAACATCCCCAATGAGAATGTCCATTGAATAATGTTTCAGTTTGTCATCTTTGTATAGAAGAACATCCGACTAATAATTATCCATCATTGCTTGGGTTGCAAGTTGTATATAAGAGTGAAAACTTTGGTGAATCATCTAGGAGGCCTTGGCAAACTAGAGATCAACCATCATATCAAGATCCATCATCACAAACTCCACCCTATTACTATCCTTATCAACCCTCTCAACAATGGAACACTTCAGGTTGGAAAAATTGGCCACCTCAATACCCTTCTCAGAATACCCAACAAAAACAATGGCCACATGGATGGAGAGGACAAGCTTATGCTCAACCACCTCCTCCCATGCCTAACTATCCTTACCCACCTAATATTCGTCAACTTTTGCCTAGATTTACACCTCCTTCATTACCCCCTATCCCAAGTCAACCTCACCATTTACAGAATATGAATCCTCCAAGACCCACAATATTACCTGCACAACCGATACCGAACCCTAACAACAAGCCAACCAAATCTCTTAATAGCATCGGGTTGTTACCTCCTCCATCATATGCCATTTTAACCACACCAATACATGAGATTCAACTGTGGTCTGGAAGAGTTTTGCCAGATCATCCTAAGTCATCAATTGTTATCCAAGAAGAGAATGAAGAAGAAAACATACCTACCGAAGTTTTGAATGATGCCATTCTTGAAGATGTGGTTATTCCTAAATATTCAACACACAACCATCCACATAAAGAAGTAATTCCAGGGGGAAAATCACCTCCATATCCGGAGCGTCTAGTAATAGAAAAACCTGTAACTTATCCAGAGTATGATATCATTAACGAATTGAAAAATATTTGTATTAAGATCCCTTTGTTACAAGCCATTAAGGATATTCCAATCTATAGTAAAGTAATAAAGGAACTCTGTATTAAAAGACCAGGAAGAAAACAAAAAGACCCTCCGACGATTCATGTAATAGGAGAAATATCAGATTGCATAGCAAACCAACCTAGAATCCCAAAGTATTCAAACCAAGAAAACCTGTGGTGACTGTTATCATCAATAACACCGCCATAGGAAACACACTTATTGATCTAGGAGCTTTTATCAACCCGATGACTACCACAGTTTTAGAAACTCTCAATTTAGGACACTTCCTCCGCCCTACCCCAACGATGCTAGAATTAACAGATCGCACTATGGTTCAACCTACTGGGATCTTAGATGACATCATTGTATCAGTAGCTTCATGGGAATATCCCGTGGACTTCATGGTCATAGAATCAAAAGACACTTCCAAAGGTCACCCCGTTATTTTAGGAAGACCTTGGTTGGCTACGGCCAATGCATTTATCGGATCTAGGGATGGAGAGATGATTATCTTTGATGGGTTATCTACAAGAAAACTAGCTTTATACCCACCATCTCAGACAGTAACTAAAAACATGTTTTGGTTAGATTGTCCTTTTGGGGATGAGAACTTGCAAGAACTTTCCCTTGTTAGTGATTTCTCCCGGGCACTTCAAGAGCAAAATACCAAGAACGTGTTGAATCAATTTATCTCTTCCACAACATGTGTAGACTTTCCTCAGTCTTTCTCCCAACTTGACCAAATATTTGGAGATGAATTCCAAGAAAACATGAGCCTCTCAACATTTACGAGTACACCCTATGTCTTCACAATCGAAGAACACCTAGGATCCTATACCATACCTTGCGAGGTTAGTTCCGACAAATTTCTACATATAAATGTAGGTTTAGATGAGAGTCAGCAAAAAAAATTACTAAAAGTTCTCAAGAGTCAAATTGAAACATTTACATGGGAATATACCGATATGAAAGGTATACACCCAGATATCTGTATCCACCACATTTACACAGATTCGAACATAGCTCATGTTAGGAAACCCCAGAGAAGAATGAATCCAGCCCTAAAGGATATAGTAAAAGAAGAATTACAGAAACTCCTTAATGCTGGTTTCATTTACCTAATTTCCAACAGTAAATGGGTGTATCCTCTGGTCGTAATTCCAAAGAAAGTCACAGGGAAATGGTGTATCTGTGTTGAATTTTGAGAACTAAACAAGGCCACTCTTAAGGACTACTTCCCATTGCCTTTCATCGATCATGTGTTAGACACCTTATCGTGGAAACAATACGTTTCATTCCTTGATGGGTATAGTGGATACAATCAGATACTAATAGCACCTGAGGATCAAGACAAGACAACCTTTACTTGTTCTTGGGGGACATATGCCTATCGAGTGTTACCATTTGGCCTATGTAATGCACCTGCTACTTTCCAGCGGGCAGTTCTAGGAATCTTTGCTGACCTTATACATGATTGTGTAGAAGTTTATATGGATGATTTTACAGTTTATGGTAATACCTTCCAAGAATCCCTTGACAACCTTGAAACAGTTCTTATTTGGTGCCAAGAAACGAACTTAGCTCTTAGTCATGAAAAATGTAAAATGTTACTAACTTGAGGCATAGTTCTGGGACATCTTGTCTCTCTTCAAGGTATCAAGGTGGATCCTGCCAAGATATATATAATTGTTAATCTTCCTCCTCCAAAAACTCTTAAGGAAGTAAGAATTTTTCTTGGCCATGCAAGCTATTATAGACGTTTTATTGAAAATTTCACTAAGATAGCCGCACCTATGTTCAAACTACTCATGAAGGACACAAAATTTCAATGGACTGAACCATGTCAACATGCCTTCGAAACCTTGAAGGCAAAGCTATTAGTGGCACCAATACTTAGGGGCCCAAATTGGTCCCTTCCTTTCCATATATCCACTGATGCTTCTGACATAGCTATAGGGGCAGTCTTAGGTCAAAAAGAGGGACAAACATCACATTCCATTTACTTTGCTAGTAAAAATTTGACTCCTGCAGAATCGAAATACACTGTTACCAAAAAAGAGTTTCTAGCAGTCGTCTATGCCATCAACAAGTTTCGTCATTATATCATAGGATATGATATTTTTATACACACTGACCACTCTACCACTAGGTTTTAAATGAATAAACCTATCACCAATGGCAGAGTGACTCGGTGGCTTCTTTTGTTACAAGAATTTAACATCACCATTGTTGATCATCCCGGTCGAGAGAATGTGGTAGCTGATTTTCTCTCTTGGATCCAAACAGACGATAATTATAGTCCTGTCGATGATAGCTTCCCAGATGAACATTTGTTCGTTGTGTCTGTTCGAACCCCATGGTTTGCAGACATAGCCAATTATTTAGCAACTGGAAATCTACCAAACCATCTCTCCCCACCCGAAAAATGTAGGATCATAGTTCAAAGTTCTAATTACTCTTGGGTAGACAATGATCTCTTTCGTATTGGTCCTGATCTTATTATTAGACGATGTGTACATGAGGATGAGATGGTAGAGATCCTACATGCATGTCATGGTGGACCTTGTGGGGGGAATTTTTCTGATAAGAGAACAACATACAAAGTGTTGCAATCTGGGTATTATTGGTCAAGCATTTTCAAATATGCTGCCAAGTATGTCAAGGGGTGTGACAGTTGCCAAAGAATGGGTAGACCTACGCCATCCGATGAGATGCCCTTACAACCCCAAGTCATGATTGATCCTTTTGAAAAATGGGCTCTAGATTTTGCTGGGCCAATTTCCCCTATGTCTCATAAGAAGAAGTACATCCTAGTCTGTACAGAGTATGTCACCAAGTGGGTAGAATCCAAAGCCTTATTCTGAGCCACAGAGAAATCTGTGGTGGAGTTCATATACAAAGAAATATTTACTCGATTCGGTGTACCTAGGGAAATTGTAACCGATCAAGGATCCCAGTTTACCTCCAAATTAATGAAAGAGCTTACTAACAAATATGGTATTAGACATTGTAAATATTCACCATATCACCTACAAGACAATGGTCAGGTAGAATCCACCAACAAAGTATTAGAAGCCATCATGACTAAAACTATCCAGTTACACCACAAAGACTGGGCAGACAGGATCCCAGAAGCCTTGTGGGATTATAGAATAACTTGGAGGAACACCATTGGCCACACACCTTATGAACTTGTTTATGGTAAAAAAGTTCTTCTACCTATTGAATTTCAAGTCAAAACCTTTCGTATGGCTGCACAATTAGGGATGAATCTAGAAGAGGCACAGAGACAACGAATCCTGCAAATAAATGAATTAGACGAAATTAGGCAAGATGATATTCAATGCACAATCTTAATACAGAACCAACGCAAAAAGTGGCATGATAGATACATTAAACAAAAACAATTCAAAACTGGAGACTGGGCATTACTTTTTTATTCAAGGTACAAAAACTTTAAAGGTAAATTAACTACTCGTTGGAAGGGTCCATATGAAATTGTTACAGCTTTTGATAATGGATCTGTTAAAATTAAGACAATTGATGATTCGCAAATTTCCTTTGCTGTAAATGGACATAGACTTAGACTTTATCATCAACCAATATATAAACAAGATTTTGTGCAGAATGCCTTACAACAAGAGGAAATGGAGTTGGTAGAAGAGGAAGTCATTCCTCATTCTCCTAGTTCTTGAAATTATTTTGGGTTATCACTCTTTTGCATATATGTAAATATATTTTTGTTTTCAATAATACAGAGTCATTTCTAACCATTGATTGCATCTTTATAGAGAATTCAGTTTGATGATCAGCTTATGAAATTTTGTAAATTAAAACAGGAAGACTCTTTTTCCCTTTTTTCTAAACTTCATATGACTTTTTCTTTGTACATATGTTTTTGTTTTGAATAAAATTGAATCATCTAACAAGTGGTTTTGCAGTTTGATTACAAGAACCCTATAATCAGCTCATGCAATATTATCCGAAAAGGGAAGTGCTCTAAAAAGAAATACTTATAGTTCTCCTTCTCTTTCGATTATTGTTGAAATTGAAAATTTATAGTGAAAAGTTAAAACGTTCTTTACATCATATTTTACCACTTTCTTTTGTGATTCTGTATATGGTATTTGATTCATCATTAGAATAGTTGCTTAAGACCCACTTTAATTATTATGATCTTCAAAATCTCTATCTTGTACCTATGGACGACTAGCTCGTCGTAAACTCATTATCAAAACTTGTCTCTTAAGCACTTTTAAAAGGTAGCCCAAAAGTGAGTGATATTTTCTATTTTGTGGGGAACATTACTGATCTTTTATGAAGAAGTTAGACTGAGACGTCAAAGAACAGCTTTAGGTTATTATCTTTTGACATGATCTATAATTTGGGCCATTATAAATAAAGTTACTCATAAGGTTCATGCTAAAATTTGAATTATGTGTTTAACAGGCTTAGCACACTCTAGTGCCAGCCGGCTTCCTTACTAAAAATATCATTATACGAAGCAAACCCCCCGGGGTATTGAATAGGATCGCTGGAAGCAGGTCCATGCTAAGTAAAATCTTAAACAAGGAAGCTCGTTAAATGCAAGTAAACCCATCGGGGTATTGAACAGGCTCGCTGGCAGCAGGGCTATGCTTGCATGGTACCAATATAAACCCGTCGGGGTACTGAACAGGCCGGCTGGCAGCGGGGCAATATCGGGTAAAAGAGGTTTGGCTAACGCTTTGCTATTCGCATGGCTCATAAAAAAACATGAGTATACAAACACATGTTTAGGATAATTATTTATACTGTCATTAGAGAATGGCTGTAAGTTGGACTTGGACCCTGTCATCTAATTCAAACAATACCTAGGATATGATTATCCTAGAAATGGGACCCATAACTATAGTAAAACTCACAAAATCTACGGTGAACCTTATCTATATTCTTTGGATGACAAGAGATCTTTATAATGAATCATGGATGACTAGTTTTCCTATGGCATTTCACATCAATTATACTATCATTCTTCATATGGTCTTCTTAAGCATTGTTGTATTCTTTTTGACGAATGTACATATCTGAATCATTTACATATATTAGTTAATATTTCATTCTCTTACGAAAATTATCATAGCATTTTTAGAAATTATTGCCTGAACCATGTATTAAAAATATTTGAATATTAATCAATTTTTCTTTGATGGCTTGAGGACACACCATATTATTGGTTTGGGGGAGGATCAGAACTATTTTTTATTTCTGAATATTTATGAAAAAAGTTTATTTATCCCTGATAAAATGATAGGTATTTTTAGGAATAATGCGAAATAGCAGAAGAAGGATTGTCCTAATCAATGACAAATAAAGAGGAACGCAACTGAAAGATCCAGAAAAGCAAAGTTTACAGCATCTTTTGTGCACTAACAGTCTCATAAATTCCCTACAAAATCAGCTTCATTCAGCATTAGTAAGTAGATCTTGTACAGACAAAATTCTGTATGAAGGGTTGAAGGACGGGTCGAATGCCGATTCGAATGAGGTGACAAACAAGGAAAATGTATAACGATCTGAATGAAGTGCCGAATGAAACCATAGCTTATAATGGATTTATTAAATATCCAAGGTGTCCAAATTTGAATATTTTTGATAAATCTAATTGGCTAATTATGTCAGGAATCAATCAAATGTCAATATTCGCACGTGGTCTCATTCCCTTATCTATCTCGCCTCCATTAAACAAATGGATTATGCATCATTTTGATCTTCAGAATTATTGCATGACCGCCATGTGGTCTTAATTATCTTTTTGTACGATTTGCCATCATATCAATCAAATCATCATCTCTCACGTGTAATCCATATCTATAATCTCATTCCGAGAATTACATTCAACCTGTCCAAAGCTCGACTTTGGACATGGTTGAATATATCATATCCACACATATTCACTAACTCGCGCATTTTTATGATTGGAACTCGGTTCAAGATCTTTGAATGACAAGTGTGATCTCTCAAGCATGCACTTTGTCCATTGTTCAACCATTCAAACGAACTTCAATTTAAACTGATGACTGCGTGAATTTCGTTCCATTCTTGTTCGTTTTCCATCTTCTCTATTAAGTCGCGTCTCCTGCATCTCTTGCATCCCCTGTACCTATTCACATCCATCAACCTCTGTTCAAGTATGCCGATCCGTCATGAACCTTGAAGTTACCAGGGTTTACTTCGCATCCCCGAGTTCAAAGAGTGTCGTGAGGTATTCCTTCGAGCCGGATGGTGTCCTTTTCTCCGCCTTCTCCAAGGCCACGACCACGAAATATCACTGTTGTTCGCTAAAGGATTCGATGGAAAGATGGCCAAAGTTGGCCATCTCACTTTTTCTGTGACGAAAGAATCTATCGCATTAGCCACGAAGCTTCCTAGGGAAAGAGCTCATTGGCATAAACATCTCCTCCTTCCACTGAAGGCTCACGAATTTGCTTTGAAGGCTTAATATCAACATGTTGTTGGAACAAAAGGATTCCACCAGGAATGGGTCAAGCCGGAATACCTAGATCCCTTGACTGTCATCATCCATCTAATCACTTGTGAGGGTAAGTTTACTATTTTTAAAGTCTACCATTTTAGATTGCTAGCACATTTTGTTAACAATCAGACCCTCAATCTCCCATTCTATTTCTTGAAAAGTTTAGAGAAAATGTCGAGCCAGATTAGGAAGAATACTGTTAATCCCTCTGGTAGCTTGTACCATCACTGTCTCATTAAAATCCTAATCATTCACCAGTTGGAAAAGAGAGGGAAAACCTGGGATCATTTTGTCTTTGAAATACTAAACCCTCATTTGATCGAGAAGCCTATTGCCAAATCCTCGGTTTCTCGAAAGCACCATCGTTTCCAAACTAGTATTAGTGAGTCGACCCAAGCCTCTACGCAAGAAGAACGATACACTAAGCATGTGCGGATTGATGAGTATCTCTCAGGCGATGTGCACCTTGTCCATCCGTCGCCTTCTCCGTAGCTTTCCCTTGATAACCCTACTTCGGAACCCACACTTTTCTCATCAGTACCTACTAAACCTAGGGGAACAAATTGTGACCAGTCCGTCATCCAGACTGTCGTTCAACCATCATGATCAGACGACCATACCCTTGAAACACCCATCCTCACATTAGCCAATGTATCTGCTCAATTGTCTGAAGCCCATGCTGCTGGAATTTCTCCTGCACACAACGAAGACAGAGTTCTTGAAGAACATACTGTTGAGGTTGAAACATTTTCAAGAGAGCTGAGTCCTCAAAAGGACCTAGAACATCGCATAGAATAGCCCATTCTGAAATAGTAGGAGGTGGATATATTGACCCGAGGGATAGCATGATTGACAGACCAGAATCAAAATTATGTAGAAACAATCTCTGAGCTTCATGAAGAAAACAAGGCATTGCGCACACAAGTAAGAAGCATTGAATGCTTGGTCAACGCCAAAACGACGTCCCATACTTCTCTCCGGATGAGGTATGACGCCTTGAAGAATCAGTTCAAAAATATTAAGGCTCAGTCCACTTTCCTTTCCAAGTCGAAGATAGCTGCTACTGCAGCTCGGCCTTCTTCCTGAATTTCTTTCCTTTTTGCTCAGTGGGACCTAGCATATCTCCTGTTTGGGGGAATGTTGGTGTCCATTTTGTCACTATTTTTTATCATCAAATATACTCTGAGAGGCATTAATTGCACTATTTTTTTATAATAAATCACTCTTCTTGCCATTCAGACTGTCAAACAAACTCAGGTATGCATTTATTTGAACATCATACGAATCGTGAATAATTATCAACATTTTTTATGGTTTATTAAAAATCATCTCATATTTCTAGACATGCTTGGCAGTTAGTTTTTGCTCTATAGGATGTGGTCTTCAAATGGACCTTCATTTGGACTCGCTTTCACGCCAAAGATGCCAGCAGCGTTTAACCCATTGTCCAGCCCTTCATCCAGCTTGCGAGATCGTTGGTTGGCATATTCCTGGCCATTAAAGACAGAAACGGAAACATGGGTTCAGTTAGCAATGTGGTGGTTATGGTTGGTGAGCCCCGATTCTAGAATATTCGCCTCCCTGCCTGCCGAGCTTGACAGCACATCGTTTCCTCACGTCAACACTCTAGAAGACTCGCTTCTCCGTCCGTTTAGCTTGATAGCACACGCTCATGCCCACGTCGACGCTCTAGCAGCCCCATCCTTCCATGCTCGACCTTCCAGCACATGCTTCTGCCAACGGTTGAAGGAAACGAACACGCAGCTGTTCGCGTCAGGTAGGATCAACGCCGTGAAAGCAGGCAGGCATCCTTTGCGTTGTCGTGAATCACCAGGAAGCCGTTTGATAGTCTTAAAGACTCTTATTTTTAGAGAGGTCAACTATATCAACCTTCTCTCCCATTGTAACATTATAAATAGATGCCTCGTATGGAGAAACGATGATCGTCAGATAGCATATAGAATATACAGAAGATAGCAGTAGTTTTTGCATAAACATTGTGTAATTTTTCTCAGTTAATGGAAGCTCCTGAATTCTATTGTTGATAGTCTATTGTTGGTGACTAAGTTGATTTAGTTTCCATCTCTAATTGCTGGGAAGGACCCCTCATCAACCGGAGGTTTTATTTATGTTTTTATGCATTTTCTTTTCTGCAAATAGCTAGTTCATTTCCCAGTGTATGTAATTAATTATGTTTTCCTGTATATGCCATTTATTTATTTTTTATGTAATTTGTATCTTGCTGCTAACTTAATTTACTTTTCCAGAATTGATAATGGTCGACCAAGCATAGTGTTTATAGTTTTCTTTCAGTATTTCGCAATTAGATAGTTTGCTTTCAGTCTTTTGCAATTAGATAGAGTTTAATTAGTTGTTGTTTCAGGTTTTTAATTAGAATTATCTCTGTTAGTTTCTTTCCTGTAGCTGTAGGTTAGTTTTATTCATGTCTCAGTTTTGTTTGATTAAACCATAGAACTAGTTTATTTCTTTATTGATTAGAATAGATTATCCTTTGTTATCTTAGCTTCTCAAAAGTCTTCTCACTGACTTCTTTGCACTGTAGGATCATATGCATCAGCCAGCTAATAGTTAAGATCATCCAAACTGCTTCTTTCCTTAGTTTAATTCATTTTCTTCCATCCGGACTGTCATTCGGACAGTCATCCGGATCGTCATTCGGATCTTCATCTTTTCTGCATTGTTTTTATGCTTGTTTAGAATTTAGTTTCTTAGGATTTTTAACTGTGATATTTCTTAATTTTAATTAGCAATTTTAGATATAATTAAGATCTTGTTTCCCATTACATAGAGTTTTAATTAAGTTTTGTCATCTTTCTTAGTTCCCATTCTATCTTCCTTAACTTTGTTTTAATTGTTTTTTGAGTTATGTCTTTCATATTTGATTTGCCAATATATTACTGTTCTAGAATTTATCAGTTTTCATTCTTAGTATAGTTTACTACATGTTCTTAAGGATTATTTCAAATTAAAGTTAATAATTTCATTCTCCAAGTTATCTGAATTTCGATAGTTTCTTTGTTAAGTATAGGATCAGTTTTTCCATCCTTATAATTAATGAAGAGGTTCATGAAACAGAGTTTGGTTCAGAAATAAATATATTTATCAAGTTTTCTACTTGCTTCTATATAAAATTTCTTTATCAAATTTTCTACTTGCTTCCAAATCAAATTCTGTTTAGATAAATATCTTTATTAAGTTTTTTTACTTGCTTCTAGATTTCATTAGTTTCATACCATTTTTCTTATGGATAGAAGATAGGTCATAATGTTTAAAATTAATTGTATTTGGTCTCTTTGTAGTTTACATCTCTTTATTGAAATTAGGTTAGATTTACTTCCATTGTTTTGATGTTAGGTTTGAAAGTTATTACGATTCATTCACTCCAGATCCTATCACATCTGACGTACAACCTCACGGAGAATGGAATTAGATGCTTTAGTGTAGTTTGAAGTATTAACTGAATGCATAAGTTGTTATTGAATTCATTAAGTAGTTTGTAGTTTTGTCTTAAATCAAGTTTTCATAATAGGTAGTTTGCTTCTTAATCAGTATTTGTTCTTTTTCCCATTGTTTAATCATAGAGTAGAGTAGTATAGCTTGATACTATTATGATATGTTGGTTTAACTTGGTTTAATTAGTTCCTTTGTTGTTTTGCTGAAGTTGACTCGGTTTTTTCTTTTTGAAAGATCTTTCGATCTTTTCTTTATTAAACATTTCTAAGATCTGACAAGCTGAAATTTAGGTTCCATTCTACCTCAGCATATACTATGCCACAAATCTAAGATTACCAAACCTGGTCGATAATTAAATATTTTGGTGATTCTTTAAGACAGTAAATACACCTCAACAGTCTTTCTTCAACAAGCGTGCGAAACCTTTGGTAAGACTAGCATAATTCACTATGAAACGACGTAGGAACGTGGCTCTCCCTTGGAGGCTCTAAAGTTGAAATAAGTTGCGCGGAGGAGGCAACTGAAGTATTGCCTCAACTTTAAGAGGTTCGACTATGATACCCTCTTTAGAGACTACGAAACCTAAAAGGCGACCCGTTTTCACAACAAAGATACACTTGTTGGGATTCAATCGAATCTTGTAGCATCGACATCTTTCGAAAATTAGACGGAGGTGCTTGGGGTGGTCCACTCTCTTGCGAGAATGGCTAGCAAGATCATCCAAGTATGCCTCCACTATACGCTTAAGGTCGTGAAAGGCGTAGGTCATGGCATGCTGAAAGGTAGCTCCAGGGTTTTTAAGGCCGAAGGGCATCTTCCAGTATGCAAATGTACCCCAAGGACAAATAAAAGCAATTTTATGTTGGTCCTAGGGCTTTATCTGGATCTAGTTTTATCCTGAGAAGCCGTAAATAAATGAAAAAACTTCGCTTCCCGCACAAGCATCCAAGATCTGATCTATGAATGGAGTGGGGAAATTATCTTTCGGACATGCACGGTTTAGATCTCTAAAGTCAGTGCATACACGGATGGTTCCCTGCTTCTTATCCATAGGAACAGGATTTGACACCCATTCGGTAAGGGGAACCGGGTAAATGAAACCAACCTTAAGGAGTTTCTCCACCTCTGCCTTGATCGCAGCTACCTTTCTAGGGTTCATAGCATGAAGGCGTTGTCGAACCGGCTTAACATTGGGATATGTCTTAATCTCGTGTTCGACAATGCTAGGGTCTATTCCTGGCATCTCCTCATATGACCAGGCGAAAACATCCTGAAATTCCTTGAACAACTCGGTGTAAGTGCAAATCTCCTTAGGAGAACAATCAGCACCGATGTAAATGTTCTCTACCTTTCCGGGTGTACGAGAAATGTTGATCGGTATGGTAGGGGAAATACTAGCCATGTTCCCCTCCGTGGAAATCCCATGCGAATCCAAAGGAGCCACAGGGTGACCAACCTTCTTGGCAAGAGTCGTCCTGAACTCTTCCTGCTCGATAAGGTCAAGGTTGGGAAGAAAATAGTAGCGATGATGCATGTCTTCCCAAGGCCTCTCACTACCACACATGGCCTCAACAATAGCTTCATCCGAAGGTAAAGTGTCGTCAAGACAATCGTGCGAACAAGATGAGTCATCTTCCCACGCAGGCCGCATAACGGGATCTTCTTCTTTTGTCCGTGAAGAGGAGAGATCCGGCTCTGCACTGGCTTGTTGAATATTTCGGTATGCAAGCTCAGCAGCAGATAGTGGCATATCCATTCCGACATGCGCAATGTCTCCATACGGGGAACTCGTGGACGGTAAAGTCCATGAATCATTAAAATATGAGGTCCATAATGGTACATTATTCAATGGAGGAGGGGCGTTATCGGAAATGGTTCCTATAAAGGAGATTGGTGCAACGAAGTCGAATAATTCCATCAGTGAGGAGTACAATCCCACACCAATGTTCCCAGTTTCCGGCTGAGAATCTTTGACTTGGGGAACAATAGTTCCTGTGGATGCTGTGGAATTGGGGCTAACAAAATCTAGTTGATCAACCGTCACAGTCTTGCCTTCGTGAGGAAAGAAAATAATTCTGAATACAAAGGACATGATCGCTCTCATAGCATAGATCCAATTCCTACCCAGGAGAAGGTTGTAGTCGATGGGCGCATCAACCACCTCGACTTCAATAGGCATGGATTTCCCACCCAAGCGGACAACAATGGAAGGGAGAATACCATGCGGCCTAGATGATCGACCGTCGAATGCAGTAAGCATGGTCATAGAATTGGATAAGGGAGGAGAGCCGAGAGCTTTCCAACAAGATAATGACATCACTGACGTAGAAGCACCTTCATCAACCACCATTCTTTTGACGATATTATGTAGGCACTCCACATGGAGAAAAGCCACATGATAAGGTAAGCGAGGTTGGATGTCAGTAGTGTCAAACTTGATAACGTTCGGACTTCCCTGATCCTGAACTCATATAGCACACAAAGTGGAGTTCCTTTGAGAAGGACATGCCTGTAAAACTTCAAGATCTGACATGGCACACGACGTTTGGCCCAAATATTCTACAATAGAGTAGTTATGGGCGGCTCGGGCATTGGGATTATACGCAGAGTGCTTGAGAACACCTTTCGGTATCCACAGCATAATAGTGGGCTTCTCGACATGAAAAGAAGTATCAGGAAGAGGGGGCTCATTCCCCAAGTTCGATTGTGGTGCACAATAATTGCGTTGACGAGTAGAAACACTAACCTCTGATTTAACCATATTCATGCATCCAAAGCCACCGGTATGAGAAGTGGACGTTGAAGTATCATTAGTACCATAACCAGTGATGGAAGCACTCGAAGCCATATTCTGATGATGAGGAAGGGAATCTTTCAACACAACTTGGCTCTGTGCAAGATGCTTCGATGCTTCTTCAATCGAGGACACAAGTGAGTAAGATGATCTTCTGAACAAAGCTTGCAAGGAAACTTCACCTTATGCCTAGGCTTACGGTCCCCACCAACATTTTCGTCGTCCCAAGGAGGGTTGGCATTCTCTTTCATAGGAGTATTACGATTACTTCCATTATTCCCATTATTTCCACCCTTACAATTGTTTCTCCCCTTCTTCTTACCACCAAGTTGTTGGTTACCCGATGGGTTCGCTGATTGCATAGCATGTACATCGGATGGTTGGGCGGAAGTGGACAAGGTGTGAACCTGTTCGGGAGTAGATTGGTTAAGAGACAAAGTGCATTTGATTAGTAACCAAATCTACGGGTCGAGTAATTGTGGATCCAACAATTCCATTGACATGTGGTCCACGAACTGGCTTGGGCTCATGTCGTGATCGCAATGAGTCAGGAATAATGTCATACAGGATGTCAGATTGAGCATAGAGAAAATCTAGTTGTTGGACTTTGTATATAGCTTGTTCCTTAGTCGTAATGTCAGATATTGAAACATCCTTAGAAATATATGGGAGCAAAGACTTAAGGAACCATTCCAACAGGAAATCTGGAGGAATGTTGGCTTTCACTAGCCTATTTTGTCGACGCCACTCTTGAACGTGGTCAGATATGTGTGTGGCCTTATTCTAGCGGAAGGTAGACAAGAGTTTGGTGCCAGTATCATAGCGAACCGACAATTGAAAATGGTCTAGGAAAACCAAGGCTATCTCATTAAAACCCCTGTAAGTTTCCCTAGGAAACTCAACATACCACTTCGTGGTTGACCCCGTGAGGGTGCATTGAAATAGTCTCAAACGAATGGAATCATGATTTAACGAGTTCAAGGAGCACCAAAGGTGAAAAGTCGTAACAAGATCACCCGGGTCCTCACCACCCTTCCCTTCAAACTTTGGAATGTCGGAAGGGAGCTTGGTAGGGACTGGAGGCCAAGTAGGATCGTGACACATCGGATCATTTGTGAGCTTCGAAATATCGGGAAGATTCAAATGAGAAAGGAATGGGAGCTACGGTTGTGAAGCTTGATTATAAGCTCCCAAAAGAGGTTGACCTTGCAAACCTAAAGGATAATACGGACCATGACCATGACCGTAGGGCTGATAACCGCCCCCAACAAGTCCCGTGTAAGGGTAGGTGGGTATGTATGTGTTGTGAGCACCATAGTGAGGTGGGTTATAGTAATGGCTAGAATCGACTGCATTATAGTATGGGTTACCACCATAATTATGGGGCATGTAAGTACTACTCTTAGCGGGAACCATAGTGTGATGACCATAATTGTAAGGTATGTTCCCACCCCCTACATAAGCACTATTAGTAGCAGGTGCAATAGTATAATGACCATAAGTGTAAGGTATATGCCCACACCCCATATTATGAGAGGTACTAATGTTAGCAAAATTAGTCGTGGTCACGGGTATGTGTGTAGAGGCATGTGTATTAAACTGTGGAATGTGAGTCGTATTTTGAACAGTGTTCCCACCAGGAGGGGTAGTCCTAGGAGGCGGCTCTCCTCCAACATTTGGAATGTTTGAAGGGATATGGCTCATACCATACTGATGTGTGGACGATGAAGGTGCAGTGCCCCAGTGAGTGCAGTGTTGCCAACACCATGACTAGTGCTAGCATGACTACCAGACATAATGGAAGTAACAACTGTGTTCAAACTAGGAATACCAAATGAAAAAGTTGTCATGGACGAAGGAATGTTTGTATTACTCCAATCTGGCATCCCATATCGGAAACCTTGTGTGTGTGTCCCATCAAATGGGATTGTCTCGAAAAGAGTGACATGTGGCGCTGACTCTCTTCCATCTCTAGGAGAGGAAGGAGTAGATGTACCATCGACTTTACCCAATGGAGTTGTGGGGATTTCTCCCGTGCCAGATGGTGTAGTCATAATATGAGCTTCTTGAAGTTCGTATGAAATATCAAAAGGATCCAAAGGAATCTTTCGACGTCTCTTATAGAAAGGATGTGTAACTTCGTCGACCGGTAAACCAACCAAACGACGAGACCAGCGGAGAGGTGGATCTCGCTCCATGATATCCCCAAAAATTCAATAAATCAGAGCGTCTCCTAACAACCAACTTATCGATCAAAGAGCACACACCTAAAGAAACTGCAGCCAAAAGCACACAAACAGGACTGGCTCAAGGGACCTCCCGACACTACAGCCGGTATGTCTCGCCTAGGAAAGGCTTGAGACTCCCAAACTATAACCGGAGGTAACAGAATCAGTTATAAGGGCTCCCACACTTCAATGCATGCACAGGGTCAAATCCCTATACAACAGGCAACTATGTTGTCCAACCCCTATCTGACTCAGGATAATCGCAGAATAACCGTTACGAATGCCCTATGCGATACCTAGGTAAGGCAACTAAGGTCACCACAATATAACCAATGCTCAAGCGGACAGTCGCAGGTGGGATCCGTCGAATGGGAAGGGTATCTAAGCCCTAAACTCAAGAGGATAAAATCATCAAGAGCCCCCGTACACGAACAAATCCTGGAAATATCTCCCACATTCAACCAGTATTGGAGGGCTATCTCTGCAACCAACCTCCCGTGACCTCATGCTTAACTCTGGTCTGAGTAGAGATTCCTGAGAACACTGATGTATACTATGGGTTCCACCACTCCCTAGTGAGACACATAATGTTCTGTCTAGTAGTCTTGGATTGTCAACTCACAATGATCTATTCCTAGACTCTAAGCCTATGCTAGTTGGTGCACCCTATAAAAAGAAAATCATTTCTAATAAATTTTAAGATTAAGCGTTGATTTTAAATGGTTGTAATTACTCAAAGGATATGGTCATGAAACTAATGATGTACAAGACTCAATGATATGCACAATCGAAAAGCACTAGACTCATATATCCAATAAAAAGCATGCCACTAATATGATAATCAATCCAACAGTTCGAAATAAAATGCAACTTTTTAAATTCCAATGCACAAGCAAGTCCTATATGAAATCACAAGCACTTAGATGCAAAATGCAAAACATAAAAGCAAATATTTTTGTATTTTCTCTTATAAATGGAAGGAAAATGCAAAACAATGTTTTTTGTATTTTTTCAATATAAATGGAATGAAAAAATGCAAGCAAATTCTAACTATTCAGTTAAAGAAATGCAGAGCATATCACTCAGACAACCCAGCAAATCCCAAACAGGAAGACTCAACCAATGTAATGAGCTAGAAAATAAAAAATGATGGGCAAACCAAAAGCTCAAAAACAAAGAGAAAGAGGAGTTTCTGGTCACAAACAGGGCATGGAACAGTCAGGAATCAGGCCAACTAAGACTCAGGAACACTCAAAACCAACCTAGCAACAATCCAAGGTCATAAATCAATTAATCCCGAAGTTGTACGCAATTGTGTGAAGAACAGTAGCGGGTAGACGCGGGCTACAGTACTAACAGGGGCGAGTAGATGCAGTCAAAACTAGGTTGACCCGCATACAGGGAAAGGAAAATGAGCAAACAAAGAGTCTAACAACCCAGAAAAAGCTAGTTTTCTATAGTAAATCCCAACGGCCAATCAATGACACAGAAGCTCGACAAACAACAACTCTAAATAAGGAAAAATGCCTAAAAATCCCCAAAACGGAGGTTCCTCCCCAGCGGAGTCGCCATTTCTGTTATGGAGAAAAACTTCCTATGGTATGGGGCCGACCACAACATACAAATGACTGCAGAACACTACCTAATTCCCAATGCAATGCTATATAAATGATAATGCTAAGATAATGGAGAATAAGACCAACCTTCAACCGGATGTTCGAAGTAGATCCCCGTTGAGCTTTCAACTTATACACTTGAACCTCCAAATTAGTCTCAACAACCAATACAAAACAAGTGCATATAATATGTGAAAGACATTAGCATAATCAATAGCAATGGTCCATGATATCATAATTAAATGTAACCCAATGTAATTTAAATAACATTCACAACATCAATTGGACGAGAAAATGAGTATTTCCATTAATTAATAACAAGAAGTACATAATACAACCTCTTGTCGACAACCAATCTAAACCAAGAACTAGGTCCCTCCACTTGTGCCTCCACCACTTCAATCCTTCATAATATGAAAAACTCAAACTATCAAAGGATTTTGGGAGGTGAACATAAGAAGTTCACAACAACAAGGATCAATGAGTGTAGACTCAAGTCACGGCAAAAATCCACTAGAGTTATCTTGCTCTCTCTTTCTCCTCCCTTCCATATACCATAAGATCTCAATATATAGCCTTCCAAAGGTAGGTGAAAGGACACATCGAGCCATTTCAGGGCATATGGAAGGCCAAAGGTCAGGGATAATTTTAAGAACCCCCCCAAAATTTATATGTATAAAAAATGGGCGATTCTCCCCGATATATAGGAAAACTTGAAGGCGATTTTATCAATAATATAATATGTATATATAATTTTTTGGCGAATCTTTCATTTCATTATATAATGCTGTAAAATATTGGTGAATCTTCACTAAATTATAAGATATTGTAAAATCTTGGTGAATATTTCACTCAATTATAAAAATTGTAAAAACTTGTCGAATCTTTCACTGATTTATAAAATATATTAAAAATTTGGCGAATCTTTTTCCAATAAGACTCAAGATTTTGATTATGTAGATTACTAAAGTAGTGCAACAGAAGAACATACACCAGAGCTGAACTTTGGACTCTCTCGACTCCTAGACTCTCGAATGAACAAGTGTATGAATGAGGAGAGGATGGAATTATTTATACATTTCACAAGCAGTATTTGATCACTCACAACTAGAAGGTGTCAACGAAACACGACTTCACTAACTAGATTCAGGGCAAGTACGGACTCTACTTGTTATCTCGTCCCTTAATGCTCCAATGGACATGTGGGGTCATGAATCTTGACATGCCAACAAATTAATAGAATTAAGTGAATATCCTAATAGCGGGCCACTTCCTTTATATAGAGAGATAGTTAGTGGACCAATTCCAAGCTTCCAACCAATCTTCTCACCAAAATTTCTTCTCTTTGGTGTCAAATGGTAGGAGAGTTGCATATTTGTTAGTGAATACTTAAAATGGCTCAAGCCACACAAATTTTCCTCAACAAGTGATAACTTTGCCCATCACTATTTTAAAATGTCCCAACACCATAAAAGTATCCATAAATTGATAAATAACAACCCCGTGCACTTCTAAATTCACCTAGTGATGCGAATAACGCCCCATGCACTTCTAAATTCACCCAGTGATGAGAAAAACACCCCAGATACTTCAATACTTGCCTCGCGCACTTCAAAATTCTCCCAAAGATGATAAAAATTCCCTAAGCACTTCAATATTTTCCTAGGCACTTCTAAATTCTCTCAAGGATGATAAAAACTCCCCTGCACTTCAATATTTTCCCCAAGCACTTCAAAAATCCCTTGAGGCACTTTAATACTTACCCCATGCACTTCTAAATTGACTCAATGATGATAGAAACACACCATGTACTTCAATACTTGCCTCAACCACTTCAAAATTCTCCCAAGCATGATAAAAACACCCAGACACTTCAATATTTTTCCTAGGCACTTCAAATTTCTCCAAGCAAAGATAAGAACGCCCCCATCCACTTCCATGATTTCCCAAGCACTTCATTACTTGCCCCAAACACTTCAAAATTCATCCAATGATGATAAAGATGCCCTATGCACTTCAATAGTTTCCCTAGGCAAGGGAGAAAAACACTCGACAATGATATAATCACCCAGGCAATCACAAAAATGCCTCAATCCACACAAATTTTCCCCGGCAAGTGATAACTTTGCCCATCACTGTTTTAAAATGTCCCAACACTATAAAAGCATCCATACATTGCTCAATAGAAACCCCGAGCACTTCTAAATTCACGCAGTGAGGAGAAAAATGACCCATGCACTTCTAAATTCACCCGGTGATGAGAAAAATGCCCCATGCACTTCTAAATTCACCCAGTGACGAGAAAACACACCAAGCACTTCAATACTTGCCCCAGGCACGTCAATTTTCCGAAAGATAATAAAATTGCCCTAAAAACTTCAATATTTTCCCAGGCACTTCTAAATTCTCCCAAGGATGATAAAAACTCCACATGCACTTTAATATTTTCCCAAAGCACTTCAAAATTCTCCCAAGTCACTTCAATACTTGCCACATTCACTTCTAAATTGACCTATTGATGATAGAAACGCCCCATGCACTTCTAAATTCACCCAGTGATGAGAAACACGCCCCATGCACTTCAAAATTCACCCATTAACAAGAAAAACGCCCCATGCACTTTAAAATTCTCCCATTGACAATAAAAATTCCCTAAGCACTTCAATACTTCCCCTGGGCACTTCAAAATTCTCCAAAAGATGATAAAAATGCCCTAAGCACTTCAATATTTTTCGAGGCACTTCTAAATTCTCCCAAGGATGATCAAACTCCCCATGTACTTCAATATTTTCCCCAAGCACTTAAAAATTGCCCCCAGGCACTTCAATACTTGCCCCATGCACTTCTAAATTGACCCAATGATGATAGAAATGCCCCATGCACTTCAATACTTGCCTCGACCACTTCAAAATTATCCCAATGATGATAAAAACGCCTAGACACTTCAATATTTTCCCCAGGCACTTCAAAATTCTCGTAACGAAGATAAAAACGCCCTCGTCCACTTCCATATTTTCATAGGCACTTCATTACTTTCCGTAGACACTTCAAAATTCGTCCAATGATGATAAAGATGCCCTGGGCACTTCAATACTTGCCCTAGGTAAGGTAGAAAAACACCCGACAATGATATAATCACCCAGGCAATCACAAAAATGCCCCAGTACACACAAATTTGCCTCGGCATGTGATAAATTTGGACATCACTATTTTAAAACGTCCCAACACTATAAAATCATTCTTACATTAATAAACAACCCCATGCACTTCAAAATTCACCCAGTGATGAGAAAAACACCCCATGCACTTCAAAATTCACCCATTGACAAGAAAAACACTCCATGCACTTCAAAATTCACCCATTGACAAGAAAAACGCCCAAGGCACTTCAATACTTGCCCCGGGCACTTCAAAATTCTCCGAAAGATGATAAAAATGCCCTAAGCACTTCAATATTTTCCCCAAGCAATTTAAAATTGCCATAGAATCAAGAGGTATCCCGTTTTAAGGGCAAGCTTTAAATAATCACTGAGCCTCCATAAAAAATGTGAGTTAGGAACATATGTAAACAACTTTAACCATATTCGTGCAAGGTGGAATCCAAGGTGGACACTTTCTGAGTGTAATAACAATGCTCCATGCAGCGATTCTGTAGCCCTGAGATGATAGTCTCCAACGAGTAGTGCTATACGTCCAACGATATGAAATCGACCCAAGAAGAGTCTCACTTAGTGTGTGGGCCACCCATTTGATGAAAGATAAACCAGATTCTAATGATAGACTCCCCGTCAACAAGTAATGGAGCAGTGCGTCTTTTAACATCTTTGATTGGGCGTTGTTTGGCTACAATAATCTTCTTTATTTATGTTCTTCATGTTTTTGAAATATGACGAGAAGCACTTCTTGCTCTCTTTCTCTAATTCATTCAAGTGGAGCACCCACCATGAGTGAGCAAACTTTATTACATAAGCCATCAACACTCACCCAAATCTCAGCTCATCAATGGTGGCCAGGAACTACATGTCTCGATGTTGCTGCTACAAGCTCGTTGGCAATGGTTTATGTTCCAAATATTCTTTTGACCAGATTCTACGGCTGATCGTGGCAAATAGTGTATATAACATTAAAGCCAAAGATTGCACCCTTTAATTGCCTCCATATAATTTCAGAACTAAATCCTTTTTGTTCCTTGGAAAATTAAACCATGTTCAAGGCAGGCCACATGCTTAGTAAGAGTTCATATTATGATGCTGCAAACATTGATGAGATCGCCTACTTCTACCAGACTTCATAGAAGTCCACCTTTAGATTTGTATGATGGGTAAAACAAATTGGAACTGAAAAGATGATGCCATTCTGAATTTCATGCTCGAAGATATAAATACTACAAGAACACTGTTAAAAAAACACCCTTCTATTTCAAGAACAAGTCTAAGAGTGTGCCCCTTTTTCAATTAGTACTGGTCACTGCTTTCATGAACCAGTTTCCCTGCCTTTTGGTTGCCCAAGCTTTGCACCATGAAGGCTCCCAATACGTGATTGTAATGATGCTCTGAGAACAATTATCATTCAAGCCTCGACAAACATGAAATAGGCCACTTAGACTATAAATGTTCCAACATAAGCCTATACTCTAACATCCCAAGTGTGATGAGCTAGAGCGCTTCATGACAACTGGATCACAAGATCAAATAATTCAATGAGCTGGATTCAAGGTCAAGACTGGAGGACGACGTTGTTGTTTCAAATCTGCCATATACATGGGGAAATTTTATGACTTGTTTGCGTTGACAACCAAAGCATACTACTCATGGACTAGGTGGATAAGGCACTATCTTAGTGGAGAAGGACCTGCTTATCCTGAGTAAATCCTACAGAGACATCCAAATCTCATTCAAGAAACCCATAATCATAACTTTGTTTACACAATTTGTTGGAAACTGGAAGCTTAGCTTCAGTACAAGGAGATCTCTCTTTTGAGAATTGACTGCCCGAAACTAATGGTTTATTCATCCCAGATAATGGATAGGAAGCTGCTCTCTGTTGTTATTCAATGGCTCAAAATGCTAGTTCATGCCATCAATGGAGCCACAAATGTAAGTGCCCTCGACTATCATCGAAGCTGCATTCGATAGCTATAACTCATCATTATCCAGGGCCTCATTATCCATGAAATATAATTTGCAACCTATCAACCTCATCTTCTGCTACAGGAAAACCTCCAAGTTTGCTACCTAGATTTGTCCTTTATTTCTTGTATCTTATGCACAGACCTTCCTAGGAATCAAGTTGATGCTCTTGACTTTATGAGGTTGTTTCCATATTGATAGAATGATGAACCACTAGAAGTAGCCCCTTTTCCATTTCTCAAGCAGAGTGCAAACACGGCATAGCAACACCCTTTTCATTTCATGAATCGCAATCCATTAGTTGAATAATATGTGGCAATAACTATCCTTTCTCTAGTTGTGGCTATAGTGTTTGGGCTCTTCCTTTGCTAATGAAATTAGGCTTCTCACGACAGTGCCATCATTGATTTGTAAAGGGAATCCCTTTAGTGAATCTGCATTATGAACAACGATTTCAGCCAGTATTAAATAAGGGGTATGGACCACCTATGATCTGAGATAAATACCATTCAAATTTTCAGGATCAACATCCCCATCTGTGGACTCCTTCAATGCTCCATTCTTCCAGGCTTCAAGCACACTGAAAAGGAAAGATCTAGAGCTGCTCACAGGCTGTTTATAAAACCAAATCCACTGCTGTTCAGACTTAGCCATATGCTTCCACAAACTGCGTATGTAATTTTTGTGGCTACCCAGGGGCCAGAAATACTCCTCAGTTCTGTTGGTTGCTATAGGATAGGCCCAGACTTTGAAGCGTACAGTCCTTACTGCTGCAAAAAGGTGAAATATTCCCCTTTTACTTCTGCTCATGCACCCAGAATTGATGATAGGGTTGTTATTTGCTAGTTCATTTCACTCTATGATGTTCGGAATTTTCCCAACACCAAGTATAGGTGTTGTTCTCATCCATGGAAATAAATGAGAATGCCTCTTTGATGACTAGGTCAGCCCAACATTTCTCTAAAAAAATAAAATTGATGAACACCCTATACAAATAGGGGGGTAACATGGGAAACCTTCTATGTAGAGGCGAGAGGTATCTCGATCAAATTCAAACCTTAGGGATATGCCATAGAATCACAGAGGAACAAGCTTCTAAGAATCAACACAAACAACCTAGTGAAGGTGACAATTTTATAAAAAGGGTTCAGGGTTGGAAACTGGTACTAGCTAATTAATTTTTTGAATTTTTAAACATAATCTCCCTTCCTTTTAAGAGGTGGTGAAACAAATAAACAAGAACATGGTTTCTGTCAATAGACTGGGTTCTAAACAACACAGTTTGAGATTCCTCTAAACAACACAGTTTGAGATAGATTAACAACACAGTTTGAGATTCCTCTTAAACTAAGTTTTCATCTTTGATGTAGAGGCATGCCAATGGTAATACCATAACTATTTATGAGCTTTACATTACAGGGGAATCATTAATGTCATAATTATTTATGCACTTTACATTATAGAGAAGTTGTGCATGCCATAAACAACTGTATAGATTCTATACCTAAAATATTTAGTGTCTTATTTGAGTTGAAGCCCTTCTGTGAGCTATTATAAAACAATAGTAAATATAGAGAAATGGGAAGTAGAGGATCAATAGAATTGGTTAATCACGTTCATGAGAATGATCATTTAGAAAATAAAGGGTAAAAGGGTTTTACACAAGAAATGCCTACAAGAATTTTCCTCCTCCATGAGTAATGAGTGATGAGTAGGGCATCCTCTCATTCCTCCTCCAACAGAGAATCAATGAACATATAACAATACCCACCAACTCACATAACACAATAAATATTAATAGAGCAATGAGAAGGGGACATACATCCATCAACGATTTCTTAAGTATCGATGTATGATTCCTATATAACTAGTCTATTGAAACACCTCCAATAAATCATCAATACCAATATCAAACTCAAGTCACCTCTAGTAGAAACATAACTTGGATTCAAGAAAAAAACCATTGGATCACTGCACCTCACTTCTTGGATGGATCATTACCAACATCAAAGGCCAATCCAATGAAACTCTAAGGAGGCAGAGCTTTGCTTCCATGTCCATGTCCTCTTGGATTGTAGATATAACATAATATACCACAACCCCATGGAGTGTCTTTGCAATTTTCCATCATTTCCATCGATCTTGTTGTAAACTAGAATTTAATGAAGCTTGTTGTAAACCATAATTTAATGAAGCATGCTTTAAACTAGAATAACATGACTAATTGATTTGTGCATATTCAAAAATTATTTACAACCATAATAACTAAGAGTATCCACTCCTAAAATGTCCATATTTGGCCATCACACATTTTCAAAATATAAAGCAATATTTTTTCATTGCCAACCCCTAGATCTGAGATGGCTACCTCTTTCCACTTTGGAAACCATGGATAAAATTGAATAGTGTTTCCTTTCCAAATTCCAAGAGGTAAAGTAACAATAGTTGCATCTTCTATAAAGGTTCTTCCATCCTCCAAATTAGTAACTCTTACACCACTACATCACCGAGATACTCTTGTAACTCTGATCAACAAAGGAAACAGAGTATGGGAAATCAAAACATAATTTTCCAAATAAAGAATTACTATTGTGGGAGTAAAACATGAAAATAATACCGTGAATAGAAATTCAACCATACCAATGATTTAGACATATACCAAGGAATTTAGAAAGAGCCTCTATAATAGGATAATATCCTTGCACCATGAGGCCATGACCACCTTCAAGCAGCTCCTCTCGTAATGAGACAGCATACCACAAATATTCACTTACAATTTTTTATCCAAAAAGAGAAACCAAGAGTAGCCTAAAAGAGTTTTATCTAACCTGATCCCAGATTTTTAAAGATATTATATATGTATTTGCATCAAACCAGCCTTCCATTTTACATAAGTACCATTGCAAAACATTTTGCAAAATCCCATGGTGTATGCTAGTAAAGCCTCACAAATCGGTATAATAAATGAATAAATGTGATAACTGCTATGTTGCACAAAAATAACAAAGTCTAAATAACCGCCTTAAATCTGGGATTCTTTCTAATACAATGGGAAAAGATTGCTGCATCGACATATATTCTTGGATTTCTTCTCGTACTTCTTGGTCTGGAACAATTGCAAAATAGTATATTAGTTAAACACTAAGCAAATAATGAATTCAATTAATGAGATCTCGAAGCAGCACAATAAATACCTATTCTGCAAGGACTTAAAATGCTTGTCCAACTTTTGTCACCACTTCTTGTGGAACTTGATACCCATCCATGCCAAAGAGAGCATAGTTGTAACCCCTAAAATCCAAGAGTGATAAGAAGGCATAGAAACATTCCCGTAAGTGTTGGCATATTCATGTAAATGATGAAGTGTCATGGTTGATCAATGATGACATTATAAATATCCCTGACATACATTGCTTAATAAAGAAAAAATGGTGAACAAAATTGTTCATTTGGCTTCTACGAATGTGAATACGAAGTGTGGAGTTCTTAACATGGACCATTGCAATTAAACAAGTTTAGATCCATCTAGCCCTTGATCTATCTAGTACTGAGAAGGATCAAACCCATGGAATTAAAAATGCTTCCTCAAATTTTTGCACTCTAGAAAACAGTTTACAATTCCAAAGATTTAATCACTCTTGGTGCTTGATAACTTAATAGATCTAGGGTTAAAACTTAGCAAGGATCTAGATTATATTTCATTTTATTCTTTTATTATTATCATATGACTTAAAAGTTATAGATTTTATTTTTTATGTTTATTGTTTTACTCAATTTATTTTTTTGCAAAACTGTAACATCAATGTTACGTTACATTATACATTTCCCTCTTACTGGGCTGTAGAATGTGTTGAGATATTGTAACTTCTAAGAATATTATATTTGTACTTTATTATTCCATAGATGTTTCATTCCTCCGTGAAGACCTTATTGCATATCCAGAGATGTTTATTCCTCTGTCGGAATGTGGTAACTTGGGTTATTAGACTTCCCTAGTGGGGTCGGCCCAGAGTCAGTTGTAATGGGGTGTTTAACCCAGTGGTTAAATTTGGGGCCGACCTAGTTAGTGTAAAATTCAAGTCGGAGTTGTGTATAAATAGAGGAGGTGTGTTCCTCATTTAACACACATTCACTTACTTGTGATTAGCACATAGGTGAGAGAGAGATCTGCTATGGAGGAGAAGGAGATCATGTTTGTCGATTACATCTTTGTATTTGCTGGTCATCTATATTGAGGAAGATTTGCTTGGTTTTCTACCCCATGAGGGTTTCCCAGGATAAATCTGTGTCTCTTGTGTTTATGTTGTGCTTGTTGTTCTTTCAGTGATCTTGTATATGCTATTGTTATGAAATGCAATGTAATGCTGATATTTTCTATCTTAGCATATTGAATCTTAACATGGTATTAGATCTATCCTGAAGGAAGGAAATGTATGGCACTTACGACACTTGCTTCACTTGCGACAATTTGAAGGTTAGGGTTTTGTATAGCAAAACCCAGTCATCGTGGTACTTTCGCTCTAAATCCATTTTGGAGAATGTTTAGGATCTAAAAACTTTACAGGTTGTAGATAACATCCCCCTGTACCTTGTGTCCAAAGGAAAACCTCATATTCATTGTACTTTGTGAGTTATGATCAGTACAAGTTAGGGTTTCTGCCTCTTCCAGATCTCAGTCATAAATAGGTGACCTAGGAAAAAAGGTCACAACTTGGGCTAGGAAGCTCCAAATAAAATTTCGTAAAAAGTGACAGGTAGAGAACAGACTGCAGTTTCTCAAGTAAGGTTTTTAGAGGCCGAAGTTGTTATTGTACAATCTTCCAAAGACGGATCTAAGGCATGATCTCCCTAGCTCAAATTGAGTCTAGAACAAATAAGACAGGCTACTAATGCATTTCCTAGATCTACTTAAGGATAGAGTATTAGATGTCTTACCTTTCACTTCGCAATCCTTTCTCCTGAATGCTACTCCGCGTCTCACGGTCGTCAGATCCAAGCTGCAAGACCTGTCAATACAAGAAACAAGAGAAACAAGTAAAAGGCATCTACACAATAAGTGATCTAAGTAAACTACTCAATATCATTACGCACATGAATAATATTGGTGGAAAGCATTTGTATTACTGTAAAAAGAGGGAAGTACATAATAGAGATATAGAACTACAACCAAGGCTTAACATTGCAGCCCTTCTCCGACAAGCCAATTGCCATATCCTTCCAAGGAAGTATGAGTTCTCCAATAGGTGAGTGGAGATGTTCCAAGGGTGATTTCACCAGCATGTAGATACTATAGACTTCCTCCCCTTGGGATGGGAGTGAGCTTCATTCATATAGGACTAAGTGGATAGGGTATGGATAGGATAGGTAGAGAGATGGTAGGAGAGGCTTAAGGGATCTCTCCAAAGTATTAGGAACCGAGTGCCAACTTCTCCAAGAGGTCAGGGATAGGGTCCCAAGTCAGCAGGCTTTGAGAAGGAACTTGAAGAAGCTATTTTTTCCATCTAACTGAATTCGTCACACCCTGTAACGAGGCAAGGTGCGTCGTCGCATGTTTCTCATGTGTAGCCTACGGCGACCCTTTAAAACCTAGCACAATTGGGTACAAATCCTCCCTGGTTGATCACTTAGTCAAGATATCTTCAGGGGTGTATACACTAAATCTTATGATGAGTAGATTTTGGGTGTAACAGAAGTTGAACCCGTGACACGTGGCACGCCGTACAAGTTCGCTCTCCTATTTTATCCCATAAACGAGTCATGTTGCGACACTTGGCATAACTCTCTCTCAGAGAATCCAATTGAGGTTAGACCTGTGGGGTTGGAAATATGATAGGTCAGGCTAACACAGGCCGAAGGTTCAGACCCTGCAGATCCAAATTTTTAGAGATGCACCAGAAACAACACGACACATCTGAGAGGCTAAAATGGAGGAAATCTAAGATGAGGAGGAAGAAGCTCTCACTTAGGGTTTTTAGTTCTTAGGTCTGGAAGGACCTGATACAATGTTGGAGACACCTGATACAACATTGGAAGCTTTGATAATGGATTTGGAATCCATTCATATTGTTCCTCCATCAAAATGTTGTGGGAGGAAGGAGATTGAAGATTAGGGTTTCCAAGTAAGAAGAAACCCTAGCAAAATTGGGAGACTCATAGGGCAGCGATGAAGAAGGTTTAAATGGTGCTGATATCCTATCATCCTATCACCATGAACATACATAAGATGTTTACAAGTGATCTACCTTGGATGGTTATGGTTTTACCCTTATACAGAAGACTACTCGACAGGTATGACTTGAGAAGACACAGGTATGTTTTGAAATATGATTCTTGATTAAGTTCATAATATGTTTGTCTTCATGTTATTGAGGTTAGTACAATTATGATTGTTTGATAATGAATGCATATGAGTGATAGAAGACATTCATTGATTAGGTTTATGACACTTATGATTGTACTAATGCACCTGTGGTGTTGTATGAGCATGATGTTGTCTGCTAACAAGATGCAGGTACATCAAGAAAGACAAATCAAGTTCTATGACCATGATGACATGGATACAAAGACTCATCCATAGTCTTTGACCACATAGAATCTCTACTTACGAGGTATGTATGACTTTGTTCTACTATGCTTAACCTATGAGATATTCAAGTTCTAGCACAAGGTCTCTAAATATGGGTACCCAAGATCGGTAGTCATTTTATGAGCTTAATGATCACCATGGGTGATGCGGATTTCAACCTTTGATACAAGGTTGAATATGGTGTACATATTCATATGACATTCTTCTCTTAGATGGATGCAAGAAGTAACTCACCACAGAGTTCGAATGATCTTGAGGCTCATATCAGTAGACCCATCTGACGGGAGATGGCACAGATAGATTTGCAGAAGATCACTCAATGCAGAGTGTGAATGATGTCCAGTTACAGAGGGAGAATTGATAGCTTCTTGACAAGCTCTGGCTTTACCAAAAGTAAAGTTGATCCTAACCTTTACCTTAAGGTTATGGATGATACTATTATTGTATCTGGATGATCTCTTTCTGACAATGAATGAGAAACAGATCATGGAAAGCAAGAAGAAGCTAGCTACAGAATTTCAGATGAAAGATCTCGGATTGATGCATTACTTCCTATGTCTGGAAGTATGGCAAGGCTCAGAAGGAATCTTTCTCAACCAGGGAAACTATGCTGTGGAAATCTTGAGAAGATTTGATATGTTGGAATGTACAACCATGGCCACTCTCATGGGTTCCGACTTGAAGTTGTTAGCTGATGACTCATCAAAGTTAGTGGATGTAACTCTGTATAGATAGATTATTGGGTCATTGATGTATCTGATGAACACTAGGCCATATATATGCTTTGCTGTGAACACCTTGAGTCAGTATCTAGTGGAACATAGACATGTTCATTTAATAGCTGCAAAGCATGTGATGAGGTACCTGAAGGGTAAAATAGACTTTGGTCTATATTATCTTGGAGATCATGATTTCAGATTGTATGGCTACACAGATGCTGATTGGGCTGGAAATGTATCAGACAGGAAGAGCACATCAGGTGGATGTTATTGTCTGGGATCTGCCATGATCTCGTGGTTTAGCAGGAAGTAGTATAGTGTGGCTGTGGCTCTCAGCATAGCTGAAATGAAATATATAGCTGCTTGCTCTGCTAGTTGTGAAGCGATATGGCTTCGGAAGTTGTTATCAGGACTGTTTGACTTGGAGATGGAATCCACTGTGATCCTGTGTGACAACCATAGTTGTATCAAGATGATAGAGAATCCAGTGTTCCATGATAAGTCAAAGCACATAGAGATCTGATACTTCTATATACGGAATATGGTGCAGAAAGGAGCTATAAAGCTCGAGTATGTGAGCATTAACGAACAAGTTGCTGATGTATTGACCAAACCTCTATCTTGAGTAAAGTTTGAGTATTTCCGAGACAAGCTTGTTGTAGTTCAGAAGGACCCTCCTCGAAAGGGGGAGTGATATGGTCGTTGATGATGAGATTTCCTGTATCGACGGTAAGGTCAATGATGTGGATACTTGTATCGATGATGAGGATACTATATTGATGATGTGGATATTGTATTGATGAGGATACTGTATCGTTGATGTGGATACTGTATTGATGTGGATACTTGTATTGATGATGAGGTTACCTGTTCCGACGATGAGTTCGATGATGAGGTTGTCGGTTACGACGATGAGGTCGATGCATGGTCCTTAGACTTTGTTTAAGTGGACGAGGAGGGATTGTATCATCCTCGTACTTAGGTCCATAAATAGATCCATAGACATATGTCTCCGAGAAGTGGTCCCTAGTGGACGAGAGGGATTGTATCATCCCCAGACATCAATCCCTAAATTGATCCGTAGACTCTTATCTTCGAGAAAGATGTTGGTGAATGATGTAATGTGCGCTCCTGGACTGCTCAGCAGTGGGTGATCATTCACGAAACCTGTAATGATGTAATGTTCGCTCCTGGATTAACAGGTGATCATTCACATGTTGTAAATCCTAGATTTGATCTAGGTCACACCCCAATTGAAATAGTATTGGCTCTATGGTTGACTGGAATGATGTAATGTGCGCTCCTGGACTGCTTAGTGTAGCAGCAGGTGATCATTCGCAGGTCCTGTAATGATGTAATGTTCGCTCCTGGACTGCTCAATGCAGCAGCAAGTGATCATTCACAGGTGGTAAAATCCTAGATTTAATCTAGGTCACATCCAGTATGAAAAAGGACTGGCACTGTGGTCGGGATTGCATCGTTCCTAGACATGAGAGGTGTCTTAAAGTGATAAGGATTGATCATCATGTAAGTAGATTGGGATTGCATCATCCCTAAACATGAGAGGTGTCTTAAAGTGATAAGGATTGATCATCTTGTAAGTAGATTGAGATTGCATCGTCCCTAGACATGAGAGGTGTATTAAAGTGATAAGGATTGATCATCCTGTAAGTAGATCGAGATTGCATCGTCCCTAGACATGAGAGGTGTCTTAAAGTGATAAGGATTGATCATCCCGTAACTAAATTGGGATTGCATCGTCCCTAGACATGAGAGGTGTCTTAAAGTGAGAATGATTGATCATCCTGTAAGCAGATCGGGACTGCATCGTCCTTGAAGGTTTGGTTCAAAATGTGCGTGATAGGACTGCATTGTCCGTGAACATTTGGTTCAAAATGTACGTGATAGGACTGCATCGTCCCTGAATGTTTGGTTCAAAATGTATGTGATGTTGATGTATATGTAACTTCGGAATGTATTTCATATATGTATATTGTACTCCTATAGAGATGGTATTATTCCTCTATACAAAAGTGTTTGTATTCCTATAGAGATGTTATTATTCCTCTATACGGAAGTGTCGTCATTTATATTGTAAGTGTCGTAACTTATACTTGATGGGTTATTAGACCACCTTGTTGGGGTCAGCCCTGTATAAGTCATGTGGGTCGAAGGGTTATTAGACCAACCTATTGGGGGTCGGCCATGTGGGTCAAAGGGTTATTAGACCACCCTATTGGGTGTCGGCCCAGTCAGCATTATGTTATGTGGTTAAGTTAAGGCCGACCTAGTAAAGGTTATTAGGCAAGTCAAGTCAAGTATAAATAGAGTGCGGGAGGCACTCTATTTCATCATTCTATTCTCTCTCACACTCTTGGGAGAGTGGCGTACTTGTGGAGGAGGAGAAGCTGCTGCTAGGAGATGTCTATCTCTTATGCTTGGGTTGTATCATTGCTCTATCTATCTCTGAGGAAGTTATTGGGGTTTTTCACCTTTATGGTTTTCCCCAAGTAAACTCTGTGTCTCTTGTGTGCTTGCATTATTATGTCCATGATTGATATGCTGTAGATATGTTGTACATGTTTTTCTCTCAGTTTAGATCCTAGATTAGATTGAAGTAAATTCTGAAAAACTAACATGGTATCAGAGCTAACCTGAAAGAAGGCATGGTATGGCATGTATGACACTTGTTGCACTTACGATGCTAGGGCTTGATATAGAAAAAACCAATCATCGTAGAACTTTCGCTATAAATAAATTTCGGCGAGGTTTTAGGGTCTAAAAATCGTACAGGGAGAAGCTAAGATCCCCATGTACCTTGTGGCCAAAGGAAAACCTCTAATTCGTTGTACTTTGTGATTTATGATCTGTACAATATAGGGTTTCTACCTCTTCCAAATCTCAGTAAAAAACAGGTGACCTTGGAAAAAAGGTCATAACTTGGGCTAGGAAACTCCAAATGAAATTTTGTAAAAAGTGACAGGTAGTGTACGGACTGAACTTTCTCAGGTAATGTTTTCAGAGGCTGAAACTGAACCAATGACATGTGGCACGCTGTACAAGTTCGCTCTCCTGTTTTATCCCATAAACAGGTCACGTTGCGACACTTGGCATAACTCTCTGTCAGAGAATCCATTTGAGGTCAGACCTGTGGGGTTAGAAATATGATAGGTCAGGATATCGCAAAAAACAAATTCAGACCCTGTGGATCAAAAAGTTCAGAGTTACACCAGAAACAATCAGGTACATATTTCTGTCAAAACAGAATTATTTTTGAGCACTTTCATTCATGGCTTCCGGAATTTAGGGTTTCGGAGAAAGTTGGAATTTTTGTAATCAGAGACTATGGCTGAATGCTACTCATCAAAATAGAAATTTAGAGATGAAGATCAAAATTTTTGGTTGGGCAGAAGGCTGGGCTTGATCAGACCCTAGTTCGGGATTTTGATCGGAAAAGTGGAAAATTAGGGCTTCTGCAAAAATGGAAATTTTTGAAATCTGTGACCACGACTGGAAGCTCCTCAGAAAAATAGAAGCTTAGAGCTCTGGATCAAACCTTTTGATTGGGTAGAAGGGTGGGATTCATCAAACCCTAGTTCAGGGTCATGTCGAGTGAATCCGGAAGTTTCAAAGGCAAATTTGAGGGGTGAAACTTGGCAGTTTTCAAATTCTGAGTATACCAACTTGATCAGCTCATCAAGGCACATATTTCTATCCTTTCGGAAGTTTGAAATTCAAAGTTTGAATTTTTAGGGTTTCTCTAACAAACCCTAATCCAGCTCCAGATCCAGTTCCTGCAAATCAAGTGGATTGGGTTAATCCTAGAAGAGAATGGATTGGTCACCTGCATAAGTGAAGAAATTCTTGTTTCAGAGGGATATGAGGCTAAGGCCTTACATAAGAATATTACAAGCAATCTCGACAAGTATAACTTATCCAGGTATGTTTCGAGATGTGTTCATGATTAAGTTTATGGTATGTTTGTCTTCATGTTATTATGGTTAGTAAAATCTTGATTAAATTTAGACTTGTCATATCACCTTAATAAAATTATGAATGCATGATAGAAGATATTCATTGATTAGGGTGTTGACACTTATGATTGTACTAATGCATTATGGTGTTGTATGAGGTTTATGTTGTCCGCTAACATGAAAGGTACACCAAGAAAGACAAATCATGTTCTAGTTCAAGAACATATGATCATGATGACATGAAGACAAAGATTCATCCATTGTCATGAATCACTTAGAAGATCTATTTACGAGGTAATCCAGGAAGCAAAGATCAAGAGGGAGCACACTCAAGTTGTTCCTGCAAGGAAGCAAAGATCAAGAGGGAGCACACTCTAGTTGTTCCAGCAAGGAAGCAAAGATCAAGAAGGAGCACACTTCAGTAGTTTCTGCAAGGATGCAGATATTCAGAGGGAGTTGACCACTTCTCACAATCCACATCAAAATGGAGTTGCAAAAAAGAAGCAAAGACTGAGAGGGAGTCAACCCAACAAACAAACAAAGATAAGTATTTGAATTATCATTCCTTGCATATTTTATTGTTTAAATAATACTGTTCAATAATGTATATACTGATGTTCCTAGAATTAGGTTGTGTATTATGCATATTAGAATAATTGCTACTTATCTAGAATGAAACCTCTTTGCTGACATGTTGGGAGTTGTGCACACTCTTAACAATGTTCTGGTAGAGATTGGAAGGCATCTAGAAAGTTATAGGATATGGATAAATGTTGTACTGAAGCATTGGCTAAGATAATTGCATGATTGTATGACATATTTCTTTATGTGTAAGAATTTGTTCTAAAAACCATGAGATGTTTTCTAATCATGCAATTTAACTTGTTGTGTAGGAAAGATCGTATACCATCATACCATCACCTACAAAAGAAGGACTACAACATTTGTTCAGCAACAAAGTTATCTATTGAAAATATTGAAGATATTGAAGTTCCCAGGATCTGGTAAGAATGCCATGATCGAGGAGTACCAGTCGATCATGAAGATGTTTGGGATGCAGTCCCAAGACCTGAAGGGGAGTCTGTAGTGACTTCCAAGAGGATCTACAAGATCAAGCATGCTGCAAGTGGTAGCATAGAGACTTTTGCTCCTGTAGCCAGATACACTTCCATTAGATCCGTGCTTGCTCTGGCTGCAGTGATGAAATGGAAGATACACCAGATGGATTTCAAGACAACTTTCTTGAATGGTGTAGTTGAAGAAGAAGTGTATGTGGAGCAGCCACTTGGTTCTGAGACACATGACAGCGAGTCATATATGTGCAGAACTTGGTATGGTAGGATAGACAGCTTCCTATCCAATTTGGGCTTTACCAAGAGTAAAGTGGATTCCAACCTTTACTACAAGGTTGAGGAAGGAAGTATAGTGATACTACTTTTGTATATGGATGACCTGTTTATTACAGGTGAAGATAGATTGATTGCCAACACGCAGCGGAAGCTTGCTGCCGAGTTCGAGATGAAGAACTTGTGGATGATGCACTATTTTCTAGGTATGGAGGTGTGGCAGAGTGCAGATGGAATCTTCCTTGGACAAGGGAAGTATGCAGTAGAGATCCTAGAGAGGTTCGGGATGATGGAATGCAAGGCCATGGCCACACCTATGGCATCGAACCTGAAGCATTCTATGTGATGCTTCATTTGAGCCGGTTGATGTCTCTGTGTATCGTCAGATGATTGGGTCCTTCATGTACCTGACGAACACGAGACCAGATATTTGCTTTGCGGTGAACATATTGAGCCAGTTCCTGACGGATCCGAGAGGTGTTCACCTGGTTGCTATAAAGCATATTCTGAGGTACCTGAAGGGTATGGTTGATTATGGGCTCAAGTATGATGCAAATCAAAAGTTTAACCTATAGGGTTATGTTGATTCAGATTGGGCAGGCAGTGTTGCAAATAGGAAGAGCACTTCTGGGTGCTGCTTCATTATGGGATCAGGTGTGATCTCTTGGTTTAGCAGGAAGCAGTCCTACGTAGCACTGAGTACAGCCGAAGCAAAGTATGTTGCAGCTTGTTCAGCTAGTTGTGAGGCAGTATGGATTCGGAAGCTATTGTCCGAGTTATTTGATCTACCGCTGGAGGCTACTGGTATCTCTTGTGACAACCAGAGTTGTGTGAAGCTGTTTGAGAACCCAGTGTTTCATGACAGGTCGAAACACATAGAGATCAAATATCACTATATCAGGGATATGGTGCAGAGAGGAGCAGTGAAGCTCCTGTATGTTGTGACGAATGAGCAAATTGCATATTTGTTGACGAAGCCACTAGCCAGAGTGAAGTTTGAGTACTTCAAAGAGAGGCTTGGTGTTCTTCAGATTGATGACACTTCGAGGAAGAAGTGATGGACAAATTTGCAGGAGCCATTCCGAGCATGGTGACAAGAGGATCCTTCCATGACTGTGGATGTAAGCGTTGGATGATGAGAATCAGTATGGTGTTTGAGTTTATGCTCTATATGATCAGTTGGATCATTTATGTATGTATGCATCATGTTGATGCTGGATATGATCAGTTGGATCATTTGTGTATGTATGCATCATGTTGTATGTTGGATATGATCAATTGGATCATTTATATGTATTTGTATATGCATCATGTTGGATGCTTGGACCATGTATCTGTATATGTATCAGGTGGATACCGTGTATGATCAGGTAGATCATGTATGTTGATATATATCAGGTGGATACATTGTGTGGATCATGTATCGATGTATGTATCAGGTGGATACATTGTGTGGATCATGTATCGATGTATGTATCAGGTGGATACATTGTGTGGATCATGTATCGATGTATGTATCAGGTGGATACATTGTATGATCAGGTGGATCATGTATGGTGATATGTATCAGGTAGATACTTGGTATGCATCAGGTAGATGCATTGTATGATCAGGATGATCATGGATGATGAGCTTCAGGATGTTGCTCCAGATGACTTGCATCAGGACGATGCAGTGATGATGATCAGGATGATCATGTGTACATCAAGATGATGTATGGTGAGTATCAGGTTGATACTCTGTGGCTGTGGACAGGTTGTGCAAAGGAAATCCTAGATTTGTTCTAGGTCACATCCAGTATGAAAAAGGACTGGCACTGTGTATCACATGTAAGACCTAGGAGATCCGATAGGTTGGGTTGTGTGCCCGTAATAAGTCCTGCGATGCTCTTTCGAGGGTTTGTGATAGTGGGCCACATGTAAGACCTGGGAGATCCGATAGGTTGGGCTACATGCCCGTAATAAGTCCTGGGATGCTCTTTCGAGGGTTTGTGGTGGGTTGCTACATGTAGGACCTGGGAGATCCGATAGGTTGAGCTGTGTGCCCGTAATAAGTCCTAGGATGCTCTTTCGAGGGTTTGTAGCAGAGGTCACATGTAATCAGTCCTGGAGATCTTGTCGGTCGTGCTTAGGCACATAAATGTTCCTGGGATGCTCTTTAGAGTTCTTGTCGGTCGTGCTATGCACATAAACGTTCCTGGGACACTCTTTTAAGGTTTTGTGACAGTCACATGTAATAAGTCCTGGAGATCTGGACAGGATGAAAAAGGCCTCAGATGCTCTTTAGGGTTCTTTCTAGTCAAGAGACTTTTTTAAGGTTTTGTGATGCACGTAATAAGTCCTGAGGATTCCACAGTATGGCCAGTGATGATGAAGACCTGCAGGTGGTGGGCCTACATCCAGTATGAAAAAGGACTGGCTCTGTAGAACTTCCTATGACGAATAGATTCAGAGATTGATTGAGATAGCAGCAACAGTGACGATGATGATGACTCGATGACGATTATTCAGTGACGATGATCAAGAGAAGAAGACTTGTGCTAGAAGACCTGTGTCGAGAAATACCTTCCTAGTTAAGAGGGAGTGTTGATGTATATGTAACTTCGGAATGTATTTCATATATGTATATTGTACTCCTATAGAGATGGTATTATTCATCTATATGGAAGTGTTTGTATTCCTATAGAGATGTTATTATTCCTCTATACGGAAGTGTCCTCATTTATATTGTAAGTGTCGTAACTTATACTTGATGGGTTATTAGACCACCTTGTTGGGGTCGGATTTGTATGAGTCATGTGGGTCGAAGGGTTATTAGACCACCCTATTGGGGGTCGGCCATGTGGATCAAAGGGTTATTAGACCACCCTATTGGGTGTCAGCCCAGTCAACATTATGTTATGTGGTTAAGTTAAGGCCGACCTAATAAAGGTTATTAGGCAAGTCAAGTCAAGTATAAATAGAGTGCGGGAGGCACTCTATTTCATCATTCTATTCTCTCTCACACTCTTGGGAGAGTGGCGCACTTGTGGAGGAGGAGAAGCTGCTGCTAGGAGATGTCTATCTCTTATGCTTGGGTTGTATAATTGCTCTATCTATCTCTGAGGAAGTTATTGGGGTTTTTCACCTTTATGGTTTTTCCCAAGTAAACTCTGTGTCTCTTGTGTGCTTGCATTATTATGTCCATGATTGATATGTTGTAGATATGCTGTACATGTTGTTCTCTCAGTTAAGATACTGGATCAGATTGAAATAAATTTTGAAAAACTAACACGTGATAGGACTGCATCGTCCCTGAACGGTTGGTTCAAAATGCACGTGATAGGATTGTATCATCCTTGAACTTATGTCCTAAAGTGAGCGGGATTGATCATCCTATAATTGGATCATGTGTGTTGCAGGGTATGCTGCTATGATTCTGTTGATCGAGAGATCCAGATGATGATGTTGATCGATAGATCCAGACGACGAGGCTGTTGATCGAGAGATCCAGATGATGATGTTGATCGGTAGATCCAGACGATAAGGCTATTGATCGAGAGATCCAGATGATGATGTTGATCGGTAGATCCATATGATGATGTTGTTGATCGAGAGGATCCAGATGACGATGCTGTTGATCGAGATGATGATGTTGTTGTAGTTGTTCGAGTGCTGCAGAAGATGAAGATCCGGTATGGAAGAGCTTGAAGATGTTCGAGTAACTGTTTGAGTTACTGATGATGTATTAAGAAAGCTTCCAATGATTTATAGATATATCATGTATCATGTAGTTGATGACTCCCTGCTCTTGCAGATGTTGTTATAATATCCTTCTCGTTAAGGGGGAGTGTTGAGATATTGTACCTTCTAAGAATATTATATTTGTACTTTATTATTCCGGAGATGTTTCATTCCTCCATGAAGACCTTATTGTATATCCGAAGATGTTTATTCTTCCGTCAGAATGTGGTAACTTGGGTTATTAGAATTCCCTAGTGGGGTCGGCCCAGAGTCAGTTGTAATGGGGTGTTTAACCCAGTGGTTAAAGTTAGGGCCGACCTAGTTAATGTAAAATTCAAGTCGGAGTTGTGTATAAATAGAGGAGGTGTGTTCCTCATTTAACACACATTCACTTACTTGTGATTAGCACATAGGTGAGAGAGAGATCTGCTATGGAGGAGAAGGAGATCATGTTTGTGGATTACATCTTTGTATTTGCTGGTCATCTATATTGAGGAAGCTTTGCTTGGTTTTCTATCCCATGAGGGTTTCCCAGGATAAATTTGTCTCTCTTATGTTTATGTTGTGCTTGTTGTTCTTTCAGTGATCTTGTATATGCTATTGTTGTGAAATGCAATGTAATGCTGATATTTTCTGTCTTAGCATATTGAATCTTAACAGAATGTTCCTCTGCACAGAGAGTGCTCCTCCCTAGATAATTGTGTGTACTTGAGTGGTCCTCCACTTATGTCTACAAATGCTTTCTCCCCCCCGCCTTTGTTGCAACTAGTCTAACAAAGATTAAAAAAAATGACAATTTTTCCTGAACATACCTCTCTAAATCTAATCATACAGCACATAGTTTTCACCATTGGTGCGATACAATGGAGGTCCCAATTTTCCAATCACATGTGCCAAAGGATTTCCCTTACAAATTCCATGTAGCATGCATAAAATTTCTCACAAAAACCATCATTGTAAGCCAAAGATAGCCTCAAGGCATGACCTCCATCTCACAATTGTTATCCAACAATGAAATTGGAGAATTGCGAACACTCTAAATGTATGAAATTTATCAGAGGTTGTGTTCCAAAACTTGTACTAAGTGGCAGATATTGTTCTGGAATTAAATTGCTTGATTACGAATGCTCTAAAACAAAATTTATTTATGATAGGTAAGTGTTTGTAAAACAAAACAATAATGATAGATAGATTTCCAAGGCTGAAAATGTTTCCTACAGCCATGGAGGAGCTACCCAATTTGAGTACATTATTTGGATAAACATATTTGTGGGAAACAATAATTTGGGAAGAGAATAACATGAAACCGTGCCTCCTAAAATTGTTCAAAGAATTAGGTAACTGTAATTCTGATTTCTTGTTAAAAGAGTTTGTGCCTTTAATATGAGATCAAGGAGATGGGAATGCTGGAAGGGATTTTAAATCCCAAATCATCCCCCGATCAACATCACAAAACTTTTGGTTAAAAACATAAGTCACAATGTTCATTTGATCGTGTTGTGCCTGCAGAAGGGCCTCCTTCCTTTTCTCGACAACTAGGAGGTTCTTCATTTCAAGTGCAGTTTCCTGAATACCAATTAAACATGCAACCAAATGCAAAACACTTAATATATATAAGGTAATGATACAATCTCATTGTTGAGATTCAGAATTAGGATTTGCATAACAAACTAACCTTCGCTTAATGATGGCATTGCTTGCAAAAACTATGTGCAAGCATTGAACTCATTCAATCCAGAACCATATGATTTTGCAAAAGCAAAAAATTTAGTAAGAGCTCCCTCAGGTCCATCATTTTCCAACATATCACACATATCTAATAATGATAAGGCATCACAAGAGAAACATTGGTCGAGACTGAACTACTACTTTTAGAACATAGAAAAATACAGGATAAGAAAGATTGTCAATGAAGTAGACAAAATGAGGAGATAGGCATTAGGTAATTAAAAAAATTATTATTGTGAAATCCATGCAATAATGTCCAACTAACAATCTATTAAGATATTTGATTATTTGACCACTATCTCCACTATTTCAAAAGTCAGATACACAAGTTTACATATAAAATTTGTCCCCCATGTCATGTTTTGAGATTTGACCTACCCCTTGTCGGATATGCGTATCCACATGTCCCATGTCCCAATGTTATGTGACTTAGCTAGACACCATTTCAAAATATATACACAACTTTACTTTCATTGTGCTTTCTTTTTCAACACAATAAAACAAACGAAACCTCCTCATAGACCATTCTGCCTCTTTCCAAAACCATTATCTTCCCTTTTCTTAGTGTTTGAAAAAGCAATTGGTGACCTTCTCTCTCATTCCCACACCCTTAATAATTATCCACTTGCTTGTCTCCTTCTTCATCCTTTCACAGTGTAGAGAGGCCATTATCCTCACAGTTCTCATCCATTGGGTTCCTTCAGGCACACTCTTCATTGGGCCACCCTAAGTATTAACATGGATACAATAGTTAAAATTACAGTGGTCGTTTTGAAAAGAACAAAAACTAAATTAAGACAAGGGAAAAAGCTGCGTAGCAGCTAAGTCCCTGCCAAAACGATGGCGAAGGACGAGAAGGAATGCGAGTGTCGGAGTTCATTTGGTAGATGTCTGACAGTTCTGAGCAGAAGCGTTGACAGCGTAAGCCATAAGGCTTAGATGGTGAGAAAACGGGCGAGCAGAATTATGAAAGTGGGCCAAGCGGGCCATGTGGCAACGGGCGTAATGCGTGAGCATAGTCATCAGGGCTATAACGCATAATGCTCCGAAGCTAGTCCCCGCTGCTAATTCCCTGATATATCTTATATAATTCTCATGAAAATGGAGGTCAATGTGCCTGCATACTTTAATAATTCTAAGAGGAAGGCCACTAAAGATGCCAGTAAAAACGTTGATCTTGATGTTATGAGAATTTTGAATGAACCCACCGCTGCTATAGCTTATGGATTCCATTCTTTCTGCAATGTAAAGAAGACAATTCTGGTTTTTGACTTGGGTGGAGGTACTTTCGATGTCTCTGTTCTCATTGTTGAAAATTCTAAATTTGAGGTGAAAGCAATTGATGAGGACACGCATTTGGGAGGGGTAGATTTTGACAATAGCTTGCTCAACTAATAGTTCAACAGTTCCACCAAAAACCCAAAAACAAAACGAGTTGAGTGCCAAAGTTCTTCAGAGGCTTCGTTCAGAATGTGAGAGGGCAAAAAGAAGTCTGTCTTCGGCAGTAAATACAAATTGCAAACAAATCGTAAAGCGATGTCTGGAAGCCGCTAAGAGATTACTTCAGGAAGTTGTAATGGTAGGTCGTTCCATGCACATTCCAAAGGTGTGGGAATTACTTCAGGAATTGCTTGATGGAAAGGAATTCATGGCATATGGTAATGTAATTCCATGGCATATGTATAAATCCCTGTGAATTCATGGCATATGGTAATGTAATTCGACGATTTCAGTGAAGAATTGATCCAATGCAAGTATTGATGCTTTTTACAAATGTAATTGCAATTTTTTAACACGGGACTTTATTTTAGACTATGAAAATGATTGAGAACGTGTTTCAGACTTCAGTTTAGTATACCTTCAACCTCATCACCACCTACTCTGTTCATCTCAATATACGCTGGAAGCATGTTTATTGTGAGGCATGAGTTCTGGGTATTGAAGTAGCGATACAATGAATCCTCCATAGGAGAGCAGCCCGTCGTTAAGCAATAAAGCTCCAACAAGGCGATAAGTAGAGTGGGCCACATGGAAAAGGGTGGGCCTGTAAAATTTTGTAATTTTGTAATTTTTAAATTATTTTTAGTTTTTAAAAATTCAAATTCTTTTGCCGGTATTTATGTCATATTTTGAGTGTACTTTATTAATGAAAAAATTCTATTTTCCTTTTTTATTATGTCCTCGACATCTATTTTTTGGTCGGGGGCATTAGTTTGGGTTGTTGTTGATGAATATATGGCGGAGGCAATGTTGAATTTTAGACTTGGAAAATTTTGTTTTTTTTTTAAATTGTTAATGGGTTATTTTGTTGGCTTTTGATTGGGGTCGTCCGCGGTGACGCCTGCCTCGGATGCTTGTGGTCCAGGAGGCGGCGGCGGGATGGCGTCACGCCGCGTGGTGTGGGTTGTCCTCGGATGTTGTGACCGAGGTGGTTTTTCGTTTTCGAGGTGGTTTTCGTGTGCATCGTTCGAGGTGTTTAATGCGATGTTGGCTGGGTTGTTCGCAGATTTTTCGAGGTTTCGTCGTTGTTATTGTTCTAGCAGCTGCGGGTTTTGTTGTGGGTCGTCCTTCCGCTCCAGTGTGGAAAGAGGTTGCCTGTGGGTCGTCCTTCCACTCCGGTGTGGAAAGAGGTTGCCTGTGGGTCGTCCTTCCGCTCTCGAGGTCCTTCACCTGTCGTTCTCGTAGTTCAGATGGCAAATTCGGCGGCAATGGCTGAGTTCCTTTGGTCCAATTTCGACGTGGTTTTTTGTTGTGTTTAATGCGAGGTATGGGGGTTTCGTGTCGTTGTGGTTTTGCCAGCTGTGAGGTCGTAGTTCTGGAAGTTTAGATATACTGTTTGTTGCAAATTCAGCGGCAATGGCGGAGTTTCTCTAGTCCAAAAAGACTTAATAGTATTTGCACTGTGTTGGCAGCCCAGAAAATGGGTGAGCAAAAAAATCCTTGGATGCGATGGCGAATTTATGTTTAGCATTTATTTCGGCATGGGCGGCTGTAATTTATGGCGGATTTTTGGTGGTTTTATCAGTGTTCTCGCTTCAGCCTCCTCTATCATATTCAGTTTTGTTTTATGGTGGATTGTTTGTGATTTTATCAGCATTATCGGTTCAGCCTTCTCTATCATTTTTAGTTCTGTTGTTGTCTACTCGGTTTCGACGATATCTGCAGCTGTTGCTTTCCGTCGGTTTGAAGTCTCATTGCTGGTTCGCTGGACCAAGTATGCCTTTGCATTTTTTTGTGCAATTTTTAAGTGAAAAGAAAAGAGAGGGTTTAGGGTTTCAAGTGTAACAGGGCCTGTTCATTGGTTTCTTCTAGTTAGGGTTTTTTTATTTCGAAGACATGATAAATGACTTGCTGCATCTGGGTTGAATTTTGCGTTTGGAAAGGAAAGACGTTTGTAACTGTTACTTTAATTAGATAAAAATTTCATTTCTTAATTAGTGAGGGTTTTTCCTGGGAGAATTAACGAGTTTCATTTCTTGGTGGGTGAGGCTTTTTCCTGTGTTTTATTGGCATTGAACAGTAGCAAAAATCCTGCTTTAAATTCTGTTAAGTTACAATGCATCTTCTTGTGGTTACCGTCGCTTTCATCAAAAGCATATATGGAACCCTTTGTTGTGTTCTGGTTTTTAATGGCATTCATGCGTTCAAATAATTGTTGTGTTTTTTCCCCTTAAATCAACATGCAATAAAGCTATTTGTTGGTGTTGTTTGCTTAGGTCTGTTTTTTTTTTGGGTCCATGCGATTGTTCCTTGGTTGTCTTTAGTTGTAGATGACTGCTATCAGCATTGATGTTTAACCAAATAAGTTAATTAGGCCATCAATTAAGTTAACATGGAGCATTTTTCAGCAAACGGAAGGAATTCAGCTATGGAAAATTGGTCCAAAGGGGCAATGCATTGAAGCTCGACTAGGCCTTGGAAACAACATGTTTATGAATATATGTCTTTGAACAGGAGCCTCGCATAGGGGATAGCCATCTTTAGCATATGAAGTTGGTTTGTAGTGGCTCTTACGACCTGGTTTTCTTTGTTTTTGATTAGTTTTCCTATAGAGCACTGGTGCTTGAATTTGACTTAGGTGGGGGTGGTTAAGGCACGCTCTTCCAATCTTAGCTCATCTTCATAGTGGGGAAACAATTTAAAACAATGATACAAGGTATGTCCGTATTATCCTCATAACATTGTTGAAAGTCATTTAGTATACTTACTTGAAGAATATAGATGGTTATGGTTTGAAATTGTCCTTGTTACGGTGAACTATTGTGGGACATTTGAAATTTCGAGCAAGAGTACCCATAATTGCTCTTATGAATCCATGAATCAAGAGTTTGTAGAAATCCCATAGGAGGTCGTTTCTAGCTAAGGTCTTTCGAGACATAGGAATGGTCTAAATAATTGGCCTTGCACCTGCATTTGGAAGGAAATTCTTGCTAGTATGTATATATACAGAGTCCATTTAGAACAACGCACCAGGGAAGCCATGATGATACCCTTGAAACTGTTAGTTATGTTCATTGGGGAAACAATAATAAAAATATAATGAAACAACTAAGAATCATTATGGACAAGCATGAACATAATTTTCAAAGGGACATTTAGGAGATTAGAATATTCAGTTAGAGAAATGGGGTTTTAATTAATTGTAACAGAACTTCAATATTTTTAGCTACCTTGAAGACATATGAACTTGAGCATCAACAAACATCCCAACATGGCATGATGATGGATATTTTGGTAAAGCAAAAAAGACAAATTCGGGACTTGGAAGAAGAGTGCGCTAAGCTCAAGGCAATGATCTTTTCACTTAGCGAGGATTCCTCTTCTTTGGTAGCTAATTTGAGCACCTTAGTTGGGTCAGTTCCCGTCAAATGCAAAGAAGAAGAAATGGTTCATCAACCTCATATCGGGCCATCCTTCATAATCTATTGGCACTATTGCAGCAGAAAGGATAAACTAGCTTGATTTCCTGGTATCGAGGGGTCTATGTTTTGTTTTTCTTTCTGCAATGCTTAATTTTCTGTTTGTTTTGATTTGCTCTGTACTCCGAGATAAGGTGGTCATAATATCAAACCCTTTAGGAGGGTTTACTCAATATAGAAACAGGGGTTTTAATACTCGCCATCAATACCCAATTTGCATATTTCCATTTGAGATTTTTTTTGGGTGTTGTCATGAACGAAATTTTTACACAGACAAAAGTAACTTTATTGGGGCTTCGTTGGGGTATGATTTTCTTAGCGATAAAAAAGAGCTAATCTGTGCAGATTATGGGAAATAATGCTTGTTTATCAACTGCATAGACCAATAGGTCCAGGAGGCATCTACAATGATAAAACATTCTCTTTTACATCACTGCATTTTATACTTTAGAGTGTTTTCCAATTGGTCTTATGAATCCATAATTGCTCTTATGAATCCATGAATCAAGAGTTTGTAGAAATCCCATAGGAGGTTGTTTCTAGCTGGGGTCTTTCGAGACATAGGAATGGTCTAAATAATTGGCCTTGCACCTGCATTTGGAAGGAAATTCTTGGTAGTATGTATATATTCAGAGTCCATTTAGAACAACGCACCAGGGAAGCCATGATGATACCCTTGAAACTGTTAGTTATGTTCATTGGGGAAACAATAATAAAAATATAATGAAACAACTAAGAATCATTTTGGACAAGCATGAACATAATTTTCAAAGGGACATTTAGGAGATTAGAATATTCATTTAGAGAAATGGGGTTTTAATTAATTGTAACAGAACTTCAATATTTTTAGCTACCTTGAAGACATATGAACTTGAGCATCAACAAACATCCCAACATGGCATGATGATGGATATTTTGGTAAAGCAAAAAAGACAAATTCGGGACTTGGAAGAAGAGTGCGCTAAGCTCAAGGCAATGATCTTTTCACTTAGCGAGAATTCCTCGTCTTTGGTAGCTAATTTGAGCACCTTAGTTGGCTCAGTTCCCATCAAATGCAAAGAAGAAGAAATGGTTCATCAACCTCATATCGAGCCATCCTTCATAATCTATTGGCACTATTGCAGCAGAAAGGATAAACTAGCTTGATTTCCTGGTATCGAGGGGTCTATGTTTTCTTTTTCTTTCTGCAATGCTTAATTTTCTGTTTGTTTTGATTTGCTCTGTACTCCAAGATAAGGTGGTCATAATATCAAACCCTTTAGGAGGGTTTACTCAATATAGAAACAGGGGTTTTAATACTCGCCATCAATACCCATTTTGCATATTTCCATTTGAGATTTTTTTTGGGTATTGTCATGAACGAAATTTTTACACAGACAAAAGTAACTCTATTGGGGCTTCGTTGGGGTATGATTTTCTTAGCGATAAAAAAGAGCTAATCTGTGCAGATTATGGGAAATAATGCTTGTTTATCAACTGCATAGACCAATAGGTCCAAGAGGCATCTACAATGATAAAACATTCTCTTTTACATCACTGCATTTTATACTTCAGAGTGTTTTCCAATTGGTCTTATGAATCCATAATTGCTCTTATGAATCCATGAATCAAGAGTTTGTAGAAATCCCATAGGAGGTCGTTTCTAGCTGGGGTCTTTCAAGACATAGGAATGGTCTAAATAATTGCCCTTGCACCTGCATTTGGAAGGAAATTCTTGGTAGTATGTATATATTCAGAGTCCATTTAGAACAACACACCAGGGAAGCCATGATGATACCCTTGAAACTGTCAATTATGTTCATTGGGGAAACAATAATAAAAATATAATGAAACAACTAAGAATCATTATGGACAAGCATGAACATAATTTTCAAAGGGACATTTAGCAGATTAGAATATTCATTTAGAGAAATGGGGTTTTAATTAATTGTAACAGAACTTCAATATTTTTAGCTACCTTGAAGACATATGAACTTGAGCATCAACAAACATCCCAACATGGCATGATGATGGATATTTTGGTAAAGTAAAAAAGACAAATTCGGGACTTGGAAGAAGAGTGCGCTAAGCTCAAGGCAATGATCTTTTCACTTAGCGAGGATTCCTCTTCTTTGGTAGCTAATTTGAGCACCTTAATTGGCTCAGTTCCCATGAAATGAAAAGAAGAAGAAATGGTTCATCAACCTCATATCGAGCCATCCTTCATAATCTATTGGCACTATTGCAGTAGCAAGGATAAACTAGCTTGATTTCCTGGTATCGAGGGGTGTATGTTTTCTTTTTCTTTCTGCAATGCTTAATTTTCTGTTTGTTTTGATTTGCTCTGTACTCCGAGATAAGGTGGTCATATTATCAAACGCTTTAGGAGGGTTTACTGAATATAGAAACAGGGGTTTTAATACTCGCCATCAATACCCAATTTGCATATTTCGATTTGAGATTTTTTTGGGTATTGTCATGAACGAAATTTTTACATAGACAAAAGTAACTCTATTGGGGCTTCGTTGGGGTATGGTTTTCTTAGCGATAAAAAAGAGCTAATCTGTCAACCAGTTTTTAATATACATACATAAGTTCACTGGTATACACTAGTTATATATATATATATATATATATACGCTTTTGTGCAGATTATGGGAAATAATGCTTGTTTATCAACTGCATAGACCAATAGGTCCAGGAGGCATCTGCAATGATAAAACATTCTCTTTTACATCACTGCATTTTATACTTCAGAGTGTTTTTCAATGATTCTGTTTTTGTTTTGAAGCTTTTTAGTATTCCCAAAAACTTTTAGCAGAATTTTCCTTGAGAAAGTCTGGTTCTAATCCTCAGGACTGCATACGTAGTATGATAGTTATCTGGTTCTCATCTTCACTATTTGACATATACCTTATGTTTCCCTGTAAGCCATCCAAAATATTAAATGGGTTATTTATCGGGTAATTCATAGCGAAATATATTAAAAATAACTCATTTTTAACCCATGTATGGACTGAGATGGCATATATAATTTAACCCTATATGACATTTTTAAATTTTTAAGCATCAATGTTAGGTCGACATATACCTTATATTGTGTTGTAAGCTAAGATACAAATTTAACTAACTGTATCTGACAGTAAACGGTTGCATTACAGAGAAGGGAAGTGTCAAACTTTCAATTATCCTTTTTAAATATATGCTAAGTTCTGGGCAACGTAAGTCCTTAGTTCCTTTCAACTGTAGTGTTGTCGGAGTCACATTCTGATAGTAATTTATTTTGAGATTTGCAAGATATTTTTTGTGAAATGTAAATATTGGTTCTCATATATAGTTATGCATAACATATCAACAAGTTGAGTGTGCTTGTGTTTTTTTGAGGCAGTCTGCAAAAACCTGAGGTTACTCATGTTTCTGCATTTTCTAAAGACCTGAGGTTACTCATGTTTCTGCATTTTGTAAATGTTGAAAGTTGAAGGAATTTCGTTTGATTCATAGATGGTTCAGTTTTGCAAGATACATTTTTTTGATCAAATTATTGAAATCTAAGTTCTATGTATATGGCTGGAAGGACAAAACTTTTTCTGATCAAACAACTGGAATCTAACTTCTCTGTATATGTTTGGAAGTACAAAACATTGTCTTTTTCTCTTATTAAGATTGGGAGGAAACCATGTGCTTTTCATCCTTTTTGGAAGTACAGATTCATTTTCCTTTATTTACTTTTCTAAAACAGAAATCTGATTGTGTATGCTGGGGCCAATGACGATGCTTTCTGTCTAACTTTAGTTATCGAATTCATGTTTCTTCAAGGTAAGAGGGTAGGAGAATCTGTTTAGGGGACCTACTGTGGCCAATTTTCGGGGGACAGCAGAAGATGGGACATGAGTTCTCCCCTAAGATCTCATGGCGATGGCAAGATCCTAAGATCTTGCGTTCTCCCGTCAACCTCATGCTCCCAAGGGTCAAGGTAGCCTTAGCATGGGATTTATCTCATGGGGGGAATACTCGCATATGCCTTAAAGTTAATTTATAGTGGAATAGATTAGAAAAGTCATCCTCCGGGCAAGGAGTAGTGTATCCCTTTGCAAATAGAAGAATGTTGTAGAAAATAATTTCAAAGAACTTGAATATTGGAGAAAGATGATTCAAAATAATGATTGCATATTTAGGGTCTAATTTAGTCTTGCAGTGGCAAGTGTTGATATTAGCCTTCAAATACTTGAATCTTGAACCCATGCCCCCACAAATTTAGAAGATATAAATAAATAGTAATTTATTATCGCTGGTTAAACATAAATAAACATAAGGCAATCCACAGATCTCATACCCTTCTCATTTACATTGATCAAAGTGAATAGATGAAGCTTTGAAGATTGACTGATTATCAATTATCTAGCATCATGAAATGAATATGATACGTTACTGATGAAAATTGAAATCATCTGTTCTACTCTCATATAGAATTCAGAGTTTATAGTAGGTAGTTTATTCATTTGTGTAATGTCTTTATCCCTAAACTATCTGCCATGTGACCTCAGTTTCAGTCCTTGCGACGGGGTGCTCGTTTGCTGAACTTTAGACTGTATTCAAATGTTTCAATATTTGTAGTTGTTCCTTCTATGAAAGTTGTGGCTGATATGTTAGCTTCCAAAACCTCTAGAATATGCGAGAGTTTGGCCTTGTGTATTAAGGAATTGTTTATGAATAGGTGTAATAAATGTCGATAACTATTTGAAAAGTCTATTGCAGAGGTCATTGTTTATTCAAAAGGAGCAAATAAAAAACCAATTTTTTTCTATTTTAATTTTTTTTGGCGGTATCAAGAGTGTGGGAGGATCCTTGGATGCGCAAAATGGTACCTTGCAATAAGGCACTTCTTGAGAACCTTCCCTTCTTGGGAACGCCGCTGCATTGCTATCTGTAGATTGCAAATGATATGGAACATCCCTAAGGTGTCACCAGGTTCCATCTTCAAAACCTGGGAGATGCTGGGTGTTAAAATTTTAAAATTTGGCAGCAAAGGATGGGACATGACAGAACGCATGCCCCCACAAATTTAGAAGATATAAATAAATAACGATTTATTATCGTTGATTACAGATAAATAAACATAAGGCAAACCACAGATCTCATATCCTTCTCATTTACATTGATGGAAGTAAATAGATTGGCCTTTGAAGATTGGCTAACTATCAAATATCTACCACCATGAAATGAATATGATACATTACTGATGAAAATTGAAATCATCTCATCTACACTCATACAGAATTCAGAGTTTAGAATGGGCAATTTATTCATTTGTGTAATCTCTTTATATGTAAACTATTTGCCATGTGACCTCAGTTTCAGTCCTCGCAATGGGGTGCTTGTTTGCTGAACTTTAGACTATATTTAAATGTTTAAATATTTGTAATTGTTGCTTCTCTCAAAGTTAGTTACTGCTCCAAGCTGCCACTAGATGACTGTGGATGTTCACTGTCAACTTGTAAAAGCATGTGATGTCACTATTCACTATTGTATACACAACTGGCAGTGCCATGATCTTCTGCTAAGCTATAGTGACTTGTACATGCCTTCTCCGGATCTGTTGTAACCTGTGGATGTCTACAAACTCAGGGACAGTCTCTATAAAAAAACATGTGCATAAAAGAGGACCTGCTGCAGACTGCTGTAGCTATAGGGTGTTTTCAATAGGGCTACTGAAAGATGCTGTAACCTATGACTGCGCTTAATAGGGTTGCTGAAGCCCAAGAAGAGAGCGTAGCTAACTTAGGACAATTTTAAACAAGCAAAAGACAAAAGAAACATGAAAACTATAACTTCTAAGCTGCCACTAGATGACTGTGGATGTTCACTATCAACTTGTAAAAGCATGTGATGTCACTATTCACTATTGTATACATAGCTGGCAGTGCCATGATCTTCTGCTGAGCTATAGTGACTTGTACATGCCTTCTCCAGATCTGTTGTAACTTGTGGATGTCTACAAACTCAGGGACAGACTTTGTATAAAAAAACATGTGCATAAAAGAGGACCTGCTGCGGACTGCTGTAGCTATAGGGTGTTTTCAATAGGGCTATTGAAAGTTGCTGTAACCTATGACTACGCTTAATAGGGTTGTTGAAGCCCAAGAAGAGAGCGTAGCTAACTTAGGGCAATTTTAAACAAGCAAAAGACAAAAGAAGCATGAAAACTCTAACTTCTTCAAGGAGTATGGATCAGTTATTTTAAGAGAAAAAGCCTGTCACAAAATCAGCCATGAACTGACCTAGGAGCAGAAGATACCACGAACTGAACTTTTTGGAGTAGACCCAATTGATGGATAAAAAATAAGAAATTTTACTTCTTAATCCATTTTAGATATTTATTTCCTTTCAATAATTTAATTGAGCCTGATCCATCAATATATATATGTATATTTTTTATTCTATTTTCTTCAAATGGGGCTGACCTATGACTTCACACATTTTTTTCATCGTTTTTATTTTTCTTTTTTTCACTTTGTGCGTACATGGATCAAGCCAATTGGTGCTTGGGTTCCATGCTTCTTCAACAAATCATCCCTTACTATCTTTAGTATTTTCTAGTTGTGACAAAATATGATTGTGAATCCCATTTATTCAACTCCAACATTGGTAAAGCTCATTGTCAATCATTTGAATTTACAAGCAACTTCTGTTACAGTTGCATATTCTGATTTGATGGAAGAGAAAACAAATTGAAAAGCCACTAGGTGGCAATGTCGTTGACATTGCACTTGCTTTGTCTATGATTTGCAATGGCTAGGAGTTTTATTAATCAATTTGCTATTAACATTTAGTATCTGCTTTGACTCATGATTTGCAATAGCTACGAGTTTTATTAATCAATTTTCTTTTCAATAATTCAATTGAGCTTGATCCATCAATATATATATGTATATTTTTTATTTTTTTCCTTCAAACGGGGCTGATCTATGAGTTCACACATTTTTTTCATCATTTTTATTTTTCTTCTCTTCACTTCGTGCATACATGAATCAAGCCAGTTGGTGCTTGGGTTCCATGGTTCTTCAACAAATCATCCCTTACTATCTTTAGTGCTTTCTAATTGTGACAAAATATGGTTGTGAGTCGCATCTATTCAACTCCAACATTGGTAAAGTCCATTGTCAATCATTGGAATTTACAAGCAAGTTCTGTTACAGCTTCATATTCTGCTTTCATGGAAGAGAATACACTTGGAAGAGCCACTAGCTGGCAATGTCATCAACATTGCACTTGCTTTGGCTATGATTTGCAACGACACAAAACCTGTGCATATGAAGCAAAACCCAGCCCATACCTCGCATTAAACAGCTTGAACTAAACACAGAAAAACCACCTTGAAATTGGACCAGAGGAAGTCCGCCATTGCCGCCGAATTTGACATCTGCACTACGAGAACGACAGGTGAACTGCAAAAACGCAATATTGCCATAGCCAACCTCTTTCTACACCGGCAGCTACAGGAGCAGAAGGACGACCACATAAATCCGACAGCTACTAGAAGCACAACGACAAAACCTGCGCATATGAACGACAACCCAGCCCATACCTCGCATTAAACACCTTGAACGAAGCACAGGAAAACCACCTTGAAAACAAAAAAAAACATAACTATGGATTTAGGTTTTTCATTCAACTTATGTCATAGATGGATGATTGAACATGGCATTGTTGTTGACATTTGTAATGATGTGTACAACATATGCAACTCCTTTAGAGCATATATGTAGTAAACAAGCTATGCTCTTTATCTTGTCCTAATTTTTACCTCTGTTATCTTAACTACAAGGTCTAGCTACTAGTACTTGTATATGCCATTGCATTCCCTCTTTATTTGTCAAAATGGCTTGTGTAAATAGCTCTTCTCCTTGCGCACATCCCATTGCCATATCTTTAGCAACACATAGAGTATTTGTAATAAGTCCTATATGAAAACAACTTGGTAATTAGGAACAATACATGGGCTTATTGTTGTAATGGTTGTAATTAGTATTGTTATTGCAATTACTATGCTTATTGTCATATAAAATGCATACACAATATTAGAGAAATACATATCAACCTAGCTATAGACTTTATGTAAACTATATTCATAAAGCTCATATATATTAGATACTACATATGGTATGTAAAAATATGTTTTAATACAAACTTACTAGTCATATTCCCATAATATATAGCAGATAACTTGCAACTACTGACCTAGTAGTGGTGGTGAGTTAATGCGGATTAAACGGCTAGAATCTTCTGATGCCAATTTCCTCTCTCATCAATTGAATTTCAATGGCATGAGAAAAACTAACAACAAGAAACTTGAAATTGACCCTATGTAAAAATGTGATTTAAATTGTGCGTTTAATTATAAAACATTCCATAAACATTGATTTTTTTTAAAGTTTACAAACATGCTTTAATTAAGTGATAAGTGTTCTATTATTTTGCCATTTACTTAGTTAATTGTTACATGTTCCTTATATCTGATATGATAGAACTTTCTAATGCTAAATTGAGTCAAATTTCTTCCATTTTTTCCTTGCATTTGTATTGTTCGTTTCAATTACATGTTCAAACCCGGGAATAATTCCTGGTTGCTTAACTGTGGGAAGTACTTGGGCATAGCCCTAAAACTCATTGTGAGGAGTACCACGGGAACCCTAGAGTAGTTGGCTCATTGAGAGGACCTGCCAGCGAAATGGGCAACGACCCCTACCTGATTGACTAGTCCCGACCCGTGAGGTGAACCAAGAGCTGTCGTTCGTGGCAAAGCGGTTATCAGTTTTACCTGCGCCGTGAAGTGAGGGGTACTTCCCCAAAATGCAAACTGTCAGACAACATTGGTACATGAGTGAACTCCCTGAACCATTAGGAAGCCAAGCATACCTGGGGTCCATCTCTTTTCCCAACTAAAAAAAAGAAAATTACATTTATCTACCTCCAAATCCAGATCTAGCCCTATTGCAAATCCATATGCAGATCTTGATCCATTGCAAATCTAGAACCATTTTCGATGCATTATATATCCATTCCATTGTCAATCACTCTTGCATTGTCATAGATCGATTGCAATCATGATAACCAAATTTGATATTACATATTCATCTTCAAAGTGATGGCAAGCTTTTATGCCATTGGGTTATTAGTGCATCACATTTCTTGAACGATAGCCATACATTGTGAACAATAAGCATATATGGAGTTATAATTAGTGTGCCAATCCACTATATGTATCAATACAAAGTTACATATGAATGCATTATGCTATTGATAAACACTATGCAAATAGAGTTTATGTGTCAACAATTGTTTTGTATAAAATTATAACGAAATTTTTTTTTATAACCCATTATTATTATACTGTAAATCATTGTGAAAAAATTGCTATTGTCAATTGCAAACATTTTTAAAACCCTAGTTTTTTAACCCTTCCCTTTATTCCAATAGATGCTAATGTCAATTGCAACGTTCTATTGCCACTACATTTCATCATTGCTAGTGGCTTTTTGAAATTTTCAAACTCACGTGAAGAGATATTTTATGCAATAACTAAATGCATTCATGAAGTTGTGAAAATTGACAATTCTATGCACTAGCCCATGTCTCCTCTTAAATTGTTATTCTTATGAAATGCTACATTTTTCATTTTCGATTTCAAAGACTTTAATTGATTTGTTTTTCCCTTCTATGGCATGTTCTTATTTGCAGTTCGAGTGACTAAATCTAGTTGATTAGTCAATATGTTAAGATCCATGCACTTGCAACCTGGTGCTTCAGAAGTCTTATCAACAAAAGACAAAGTTGATGATGCAATTGATATTGCACTGTCAAAAAATCATTTGCTACGGTTGGAAGCTTTCCATTTCCAAAATGGAGATTGCTTGTTCGATTCGTTTGCCGTTCTTTTGCATTTTCGATACACATCAATAGAGATAAGAGAAGCAATTGTTAACCATTTCTCCCATCAACTGGCTCAAGGAGATCCTCTTGCAATATCTTCATCAAACTTGGAACTTTCACCTGATTATATGTTTTAGCTACATGGTTTAAAAGACAAGAATCTTTATCTACAACGGATGTCTCAGTCGGCTTACACTTCAGATAATAACAATGCCTATGGATTATGGGGTGATATATTTTGCATAAAATGGTTTGCAAATTGGTTGAATGCACATGTCGCTGTTTGGTCTTTCTCAACAAAAAGAAGATATCTCTACTTCAATTCTACTCTTCATGGTTACTGCTATAACATTTTGTTTCATGATCATATACCTTCTGCTAGTCACTTCGAACCATTGTTAACCTGCAAATCATGTGTCATTGAAAATATTGCAATTCAGGAATTATCAATTGACATATTTAACAAATCTTGTCCAGAGACTTGGACAGAGATTCAATCTTTTAGACAAATACTTATACAACAAGATTTTGACATCTTCTCAACCATTCAAGGGCATTGTTCTGACTCTTTGTTTGAATCGGTTTCAAAGTTGTCTAACATCTTTGACATGAGTAGTCTTCGAAAGACAATAGCCCAATCCTTCTTCAATTGCATACAATCCAATGACAATAGAGCATTGAAATGTCTATCTACATACTTGCCATTGTCTATGGTGAATGAAACTTGTACTATTTCTAGTTGGCAAACATTTGTTTTAAATTTGGCTGAGCCTTTTAGCATTGGACATATAGAAGGTTGTAAATTTGCAATTCAATGGATGTGCGAGATGTTGAAAATAAATATTTTCATTTGGGACACATGTTCTTGCAATGTTCAGGATCAATATCAGTCAACAAAAAGATCTACAAAAGACATTTTCCTGTTGCAACATGAAACATGCAAAGGTCATTTGCATTTCCATCCACTAGTTAAAAGAAACTTTCACATAGGTTCTTTCAACAAGGAAACAACAATGTCAAATGACTTGTACATTGATGCAATTAATAGCAACAAGATCAACCAATCAAAAATTCCTTCCACTCATAACATCAATAGAACATATTCAACAGACACACAAACACAACAAAAAAGAAAAACATATGACAATTTACAAAAACATTGTCAAATGAAAAAACAAATGATACAGAATACAAAGACATTGGACATAAAAAAAAAAAAATGTCTAATATCAATGTAGACTGGACCGATGAAAATATCGACATACTTGGGCACAATGCAAAGCGAGCATTCAAGAACCTTCGCTCAACAAAAAGTCATATGCGTTTTGCAACAATGGAAGATTCCAAAAAACAAAAACAAAAACAAAAACCAGAACAAGCCAATATCAACCAATCAAAAATTCTTTCTAGTCATAATGTCAATAGAACATATCCAATAGATATACAAACACAACAAAAAAAAAAACAGATGACAATTTACAAAAACATTGTCAAATGAAAAAACAAATGATAGAGAATACAAAGACATTGGACACAAAAATAGCTACGTCTGATATCAATGTAGACTGGTGCGATGGAAATATCGATATACTTGGGCATAATGCAAAGCAACCATTCAAGAACCTTCGCTCAACAAAAAGTGATATGCGTTTTGCAGCAATGGAAGCTTTCAAAAAACAAAAAGAAAAACAAAAAGCAGAACAAGCCACTATTCAATATTTAAAAGCAATTGAAGATACACCTACGAATGCATGTTGCATATGCAAACGCTTGCATTTTAGAAAAGACATACGTCGTATCAATGAGAAAACGCTATTTTCATTGAACTCATTGCCTTGGATGGATATGCCAGCTTCTTTTGCACTTGACCTATACATTTGCAAATTTTGCAAAAAAAATGTGTCCAATAGAGAGATTCCTGTATTTGCAGTTCCATTAAATATTCGACGTAACACTTCATTAGCATCTGTAGATATGTTAACGCCATTGGAAGAACGCCTTGTGTCTCCAAGAATTGCATTTTCCCAAATACGTCAACTTGGTTACAAACGAGCTCAATTAGGCTTGACTGGCGCAATTATAAACGTCCCCTCGTCTTTGGACAAGATAGAAAAGGTTTTGCCAAGAAACCTTGATGATGACATGACTATTGGAACTATGTTGAAACGAAGATTGGAATACAAAAATGCCTACATCTCTGGAAATGTGCGTCCTAATATTGTCATGGTTGCATTGAAAAGTCTTTGTACTAGAGATCTTTACAAATTAGAAAAAATTTGTATCGTTCCTGATTGGGAGGCAAAGTTCACAGAGCTAGCAACAAAGGAGGCCATTGACTTTCCATTTGACAATTCCACTGACGACGAAAACAGCTCCACAAGTTCGGATAAAAGCAATAAGAACATTTCCAATGCAGAGTTTGATCCAACAACTGAAACATTGGTCCATGGTTATGCCGAAACACATGTTATTGACGATTTGTCTACCAAGCTTCTAGAAATTGCACCTGCTGAAAATCAGAAGCCTCTAGGCATTTTCCAGGACAAATTCTCTGAGGAGCTTAATTTCCCAACACTTTTCTATGGATGCAGTTGACCAGATGACATCTACAAGCGGTATCGACATCAGCAAATATTCCAATGGGAGCTACAACATGAAAGTATGGCCTTTGAAGCTCATTCTACAAACTTGTTCTTTAAGACAGTCAAAGTATTGATACAGCAAATTTCTAATGCTGCATGGATATCTATTCGCATAGGTGAATTGAAAGGGAAAAAACTAAAAGCAAAAGATGTCCAGTCACAAAACAATCTTGAAAACATTGTAAAGTCTCCAATTGCATTTCGTACCTTGAAAACTATTCGAACATCTCCAGACTATTTTGAAAACATGAGAAAAGATATTTTTTCAATGGTTAGGCAACTAGGGCCACCAACTTTCTTTGTTATCTTCACTTCCGCAGAACATATATGGAAACCATTGTGCAATGCTTTACAACATCTTCAAACAAAAAACGATTCCAATTCCACATTATTTCCCTCGCAAAATGATATTGATGCTTTGATTAGAAACCATCCTGTCATTTGCAGTCACTATTATAGACACAAAATGACCTCGCTGAAGTCATTGATATTGAAAAACAACTCTCTCTTTGGAACCGTGAATGATTACTTTTTCACAACTGAATTTCAACAAAGAGGAAATGAACATGATCATGGTCTTCTTTGGATTGAGAATGCACCAGTATATGGTAAAAATACTAAGCATGAAATAACAACTTTTGTTGACAAATATATTTCAACAGATTCTTCTTTGCTTACTGAAGAATTAAAAAAGATTCAAACCCATCAACACACACGTGCATGTAGAAAACATCGACGTTCTAGTTGCAGATTCCAATTTCCTATGTTTCTGATTGATGCTACAATAATTTTAGAACCCATTGACAATGAACTGAACAATCTCGATGAAAAAACAAAACTCCTTACTTCTGCTCTTGAATCTAAGCAATATGGAAAAAACATATGCTTTGACTCATTTCTTGAAAAGTTGAATTTGGACAAAGACAACTACATTGTGCTATTACGTTCCTTGATTAACCAACCCACCCTACTGCTAAAAAGACATCCATCAGATATTTGGATAAATCCATTTGCAAAGAACATTCCAAAATTGTGGCAAGCAAATACTGATGCTCAATTCATTTTAGATGCTTATGCTACGGCAACATATGTAACTTCATATATAACAAAACTAGACAGACCTATGACAAAGGCATTAAAAAAGATCAAGGAAGAGTCAATTGCAAACAAATCTGGACAACTCAAAACAATATGCAAATTAGGAAACACGCTCTTAAACATGCAACAAATGTCAATTAGACAAGCGGTCCGTATTATTCTCTCTTTGCCTTTGCATTCATCATCAAGAAAAACAATTTTCATCAACACTGCTCCTGATGATAAACGAGTTGTTGCCTTGAAAAAACCATCTCTATTGAAAAAAGAATCGGATGAATCTAAAGACATACTTTGTCCTTCAATAATAGATAGATACATTGAATGTCCTAATGAACTTGAAACTCTTAGTCTTGCTGAATATGCTTCCTTTTATTGCTTCATAGACGGAAAAACAATCAAAAGAAATAGGCCGTGCATTATTCGATATATTCGATATAGACAAGAAAAAGATCCAGAAAACTTTGCATGGGAGAAGCTATTGCTTTTTGTCCATTTTAGACACCTGGACAATTTTCTAACCCATTCGCTTCAAACTTGGACACAAGCATATGAGCAATACAAGTCACAAATATCAATTGTTGAGCAAACATTCTTCCCTAAAGCAACAAGCAAATGGGGTGACCTTGACATTGCAAAGGATATTGTCGAAACACAATTGGAAGTTGCTAATTCCTCTAAAGCAACATCGGAATCCATGTATGATTGCATGGCTTTTCAAAAAATTGATATCCATAATGATCTTGTTCATAAAAAAAAAACTAGTTTGCAACAAGACCTAAACCTTTGCAATTTCAAAGAAAAACCTTTTCTCCCTAACATGGAACAATATATTGCAACAAGAAGAAACCTAAACAATGAACAACAGTCTATAGTAAAAGAGATTGTTACTAGAAAAAAAACCAATCCTTCCAAGCCAATACACTTATTCCTAACAGGAAGTGCTGGTACAGGGAAAACACACACTGCAAAAGCTCTTTTCAATGCTCTTGTTCTATTGTATGATAAAGCACTTGGAAGTGATCCATTGAAAAGGAAAGGGCTCATTGCAGCACTTACTGGAAAAGTAGCATACAATGTTGACGGCATCACTGTCCATTCTGCTTTTAAACTTCCCCTGAATTCTGGCAACTTGCTCCCATTAAGTTCAAATACATTAGATATTCTTGCAAAAGACTTTGATCAACTTCAAGTGTTGTTGCCTGATGAAGTGTCTTTAATAGGTTCGCATATGCTTTATAACATAGACAAACGTATGCGCAAAATCAAGCATGCTCCAACAAATCCATTTGGAAATGTTGATGTCATTTTCTGTGGTGATTTATTTCAAGCTGAACCTGTACATGATTCTTGGATTTTTGAATTTCCAACTTTTCGACAAGAAAAGTTCCCATATAGTTTTTGGATTGACAATATAAAATATTATGAACTTACAAAAGTTGTTAGACAAGAAAAGACATTTTCATATCAATTTTAAATAGAATCAGAAAAGGCCTACAATCAGCTAGCGACATTCAATATTTAAATGCACATTGCCATAGACCAGCACCTATTGATCCGACATTTCCATTCTTGCATTATCGAAACAAAGATGTCGATTTCCATAATTCAAAAATGTTGTCATATGTAGAAACAGAAGCATTCACATTCATAGCATACGACAGCAAAATTGATGAAGCTGACGTCAATTATGAACGGCAAAAAACGAATCAACTTCCCCAATCAATTGTATTGAAAAAAAACATGCTTGTTGAATTGATTGGTGGAAACTATCTCATTGAAGATGGACTTGTAAATGGAACGGAAGCTATTTTCTGGCACTACGACAAAACCTGCTCAGACATTATCTGGCTTAAGTTTCCTAGTCCAAAGATAGGTGCAATTACACGTACTAATATGCATTGTCTATACAACAATTCTATAAACCATACTTGGACACCTATCAAAAGAATATCAACACAGATCTTGGCTGGCAATAAAAGAAATTTTGTTAGGATACAATTCCCAGTTCAATTGGCATGTACTAGAACAATCCATAGAGCACAAGGTTTGACACTTGAAAAAGTTGCATTTGATCCAAAAGGGGTTACAAGGCATGGCCTTGTTTACACTGCACTTTCTCGTGTAAGAACCATTGAATGTCTCTATCTTGTAAAAAAATTAGAACAAAAGAACTTTAGTGTTTCATCAAAAGTACTTGTCGAATCAACTAGATTAATAAAAGATGCATCATTGCAATTTAAATATGGTCTAAAGTCAATTCCTTGTAATCAACATCTTATTATATGTTCGCTTAATACACGTAGTATGGTCCTGCACATTGAGGACATTGCACATGACACTGAACTATTAGAATCACACATTCTATGCCTGCAAGAAACCCATTTGCATTCGCCTCCCATGCACACAATATTTGCAAACCAATACACGTGCATTGCAACTTATTCAGTGCATGGTCTCGTAATAGCTGTCAAAAAAGGCATTCCGATCTTGCAGACCGCAATGTACAATGAAAAATTCGTTGAGGCAATTGTCATTGATCTTAAACTTCGTAAAAACACCATGAAGATTATAAATATATATATGAAACCAAATACTGTATTTGACAAAGTCAATTGTGCGCTCAATTGCATTTTGTCAGAAAACAATAATACGAAAATGCCTATTGTTCTTGCCGGTGACTTCAACATTGACATGTTGAAGGAAACAATGACTAAAAAATTAATCCAGTCATATATGCAAACAAAAAAACTGAAGTTAAAAACAAGTCATATCACAACTAGCTATGATTCTATGATTGATCATTTTTGGACAAATTTAGATCTTGATACAATTTCATTTACTATCTCAGATGCATATTGGTCTGACCATTTTAGCTATTTTTTATCAATTCCTTTTGATTCAATATAATCTAGCTGCATTGCATATTTCAAAGAATATATCCATGATATCGTCCTTGCCTTCTTTTATTTGAGTTTTTGAAATTTCAAAGACATTGATTCTCAATTTTTAAAACTACAAGCAAAAATTTATATAAAAAAGCAAACCAGCATTTGGCAATTAACTTCTTTCTTTTCTTTTGCAATGAACAAAGTATTGCCCAATTCCCTTGCTTTTTCAACCTCCAATTTTCTTTTTCCTCATGCATACTCTGACATGCCACCCATTATTTTGTAACGACCATTGACTAATATGCATTGACTATTATCTATGCACAATAATTTGAAAAAAAAAATTAAAAAAAACAAAACAAGAGAAAGAAAAAAAACAGTGTTGCTTCAGCTATAAACATCAAACAATAGCTTTTTGTCTACTTTTATAGACCACAATCAATGTTTTGTTCTTTTGTAGCATTATGTTTCAAATGCACTTACCTAAACTCTTTACAATTTTCTTATTTTATTGATTAACTATTGTTTAATCAGAAACATTACTCAAACAAACTCCAATCTTATGTACTTTTATTGATAGATATTCAAATTATAGTTATTGACATCAACACATTTGTTTCTTCTTTCTTATATGCCAAAACTCAATGCAATATCGCTTTCCAAAATTCTTGACAATTCAATTTGCTTTAGTCTATATCTATAAAGATTTATGTTTTCCATGTCACTACTAATGGTTTGAGACCTAGATCATTTTCCAGAATTGGTCAAAAAAAAAAACATTTTCAGAAAATATAGACAAGAAAAAGAAATTTGCCAGAAGCAGATCATTGTTGCAATGACATCTACATTGAGCACCCCATCTGCTGAAGCAAATATTTCTTCTTCACAAGACATTGCAGAGACAGAGTCAATTGCAACAGCGTCATTGCCCATTTCCAATACAAAAACAACCAGTCCAAAGAGGTAATGTTACTTTGCATTGAACCTAGTCATTTTTTTTGTCTTAGATTTCTGCTTCTTAATTTTTTTCTCTTCTACTGAAATCTAAGTTAATTCATTTCACCAATTTTCTTGTACATAATCTGTATTCTTTTTCATGTCCTTGCCTAGAAGTAATGTAATTTTATGTACATAGCTATCAACAACAGACAATTGTAAAATCTAATTGCTCCTTTCTATGTTCATCTTCGTATGTTCACAGATTAAAGCAAGCATTTGTTCAAGCTTCATCTATTGTAGAATTATGTACTATGTCTCATGCCAATGTTTTTGAGGGAGATATTTTAATTGTCTAGGCCCTGCACAAAATCGAACTCAAAATTCGCCTGTGAAGACAAAAATTCTACATGCAGACCTTGTAGACAAACATGGTTTCATGACAATTACTATTACCATGAATGATAACCTCATCAACAGATTTGGCAACTTCTTGTTGCCCGGAAAAAGTGTCCAAATTATTGGATTTGAATTAAAGAAAAGAGGCCAATATGATCGTGGAGATGCTATAAATTCCATAGCAATATTGCCTTCCAGCCACATTGAAACAATAGATCAAGTATGCAAGACACGTTGTCTTCCTCCAGATACTACAATTACTGAGCTAGTTTCATCTGATGAAGCATATGTTGTTGGTTCAGTTGCTGCTATAGTGGTTGCATGTGAATACAAAAACAAACAATTGGATTTCCACATCAGGGATGGTGAAACTCCAAATGACTATGCAACTGTACTGTCAACTTGCTTTTGTTCTTTCCAAAGCTCACATTAATTTTATTTTTTTCTGATTTCATTGTTAATTGCTGATACAACTGCATTTTCCTCTCAGTTTATATGTTTTTGTCCATTGCAAATTATTTATACATCTTTTTCTGACTTTTGCTTTTTCATTCTCACAGTTTCAAGTCAACGACAACTATAAAAACTTCTTTCTACGAGTGCAACAACAGCTTGCACAGGACGAGCCACCACTCTATTTATTCAAAAACATTGTTCGACCAGGTCCAAAAGGCAGTCACCTGATAAAGGCCTCCCAGGACACATTTATTGATCCACTCAATGATGAATTTGCAATTCAAGATTTGCTTGTGATTGTTGAAGCTAAGAGATAGGTCAAAGATACATTCCATTGTTCTTTGTTAAACTATGAAATCACTGTAACAATTCTTCTAATTCATACCACAAAAAAGAAAAAAGAAAAAACAACATACTCTATTTGTCTTTTCACATATGTTCTATCTTTTCAGTTGTCACCAACTGTTTTAAAAGTTACCTGTTCATTATATTTTATCAAAAACAAGAAACAATCCATATCAATTGTTTTACTAACAAGATTATCTATCCAGTCCATATCCATGAAATCAACTATGTTGTAGCTAGAAAAAAGCCTATTTGAACACTGTCCTAGAACATTTGCATAGGTCCATGTCTTTTGCAAAACCCTATTTGCATTTATACTATTACAACATTTAAAAAGAAAATATGTTGTTTCTTTTTTTTCCACCTTTTCTTTCCAATACTTTTAGCAACAGGTCTAATTTTTTTCTCCCTTTCTTCTTTGCAACTTGTATTTTCTCCTGCACCATTTCTATATACTTGTACTTATCTCATACTCTGTATATTTCCTATCTTGAAAATTGCAATAGATATATGGATCACTCAAAATTAAAAATGCTTTTGCACCACCATTCCAATGTACATGCACAGAATGCAAGCTTCCAATGATCCAAAGCACCACATTCTGTTCTTTTTGTAATCAAGAAACAGCTGCAGCCTATGAGCATATCTTGCAATGCAAACTGGAAACAGATCAGGGAATCCTCGAATGCAGTCTTCAAGGTGCACAGCTGAAAGAATATTGTCTAGCTGTTGCAGCTATCTCATATGAACAATATTGTCAGGCTGTTACAACAACTATTCGTCATCTGCGCAAATTCAACCAACAAGGCCTTTTCACTCTTGCAATGAACAACAGAATAATCAACTGCAAAAAACTCTAGACACAAGGTATGCACAAGCAGGTGTTAATCTGAAAATAAACACAACTTTTTCAACTATGCCCACTTTGTATTTCATACCTTGTCTCTATACAGATCTTGTTTGAAACAAAAATATGTTCACTTTCAAATGACTTAAACAAAGAACTGCAAATTTTTTTATAAAAACATTGCAATTTGATCTTCAAACTTGGACCATGATTAAATAAACTAAATACTAGATTTCATCACTGACTCACAACCATAGTTTTTTGAATGCTTGAAACAATAAAACAATAAGCTTTCTTAATTGTTGTTGATAGTTTACCTACCCTTGCAATGTGTAACTTTCGATTGCTTGAAATATTACTTTTTTTTAGTATCAATGATCAATAGCTATAGTCTTCACATTCAATGATGATAGGCTAAAGTTAACATGTATTCACTTTATTAGCATACAGTTTATTTAATCATGTTCTAGAATACAACTTATCTAATAATGCAATTGTGTTTGCGACCCAAAGCTTTTACTTCTCTCTCAAATCCTTTGATTCAGAGGCACAATTTTCGTAGTTCAAACTATGCATCTCATCTGACTGTCAACGGAATAGCTTTTTATTACAATGTAATGTCTTTGTGCATTTATACTAATTTCTCTCGATTTAGTCACAGGGATAGCAAGAATTATACATAGATTTAACATATTCATGAATGTGATCAGACTTTAGCTTCAAATTCACATGTTGAACCCCACCAAACCCTCTCGCAAGGTTGTGCAAACCACTAGATGAAAATTGCATTCAGAGCTTGCATGTTTATTACTTTTATCAAGTTATTGTAGCCCTTGTAAGGATTTTTCAGTTGGGGGCATTAGTTCGGGTTGTTGTTGATGAATACACGGTGGACGCAATGTTTAACTTTAGATTTGGACAAATTCATTTTTTTTTTAATTGTTAATGGGTTATTTTGTTAGCTTTTGATTGGGGCCATCCGCAGTGACGCGTGCCTCGGATGCTGTGAACCAGGAGGCGGCGGCGCGATGGCGTCACAACGCATAGTGTGGGTTGTCCTCGGATGTTGTGACTGAGGTGGTTTTTCGTTTTCGAGGTGGTTTTCCTATGCTTTGTTTGAGGTGTTTAATGCGATGTTGGCTGGGTTGTCCTTCATATACACACGTTCCGTCATTGTGGTTCTAGCAGCTGCGAGATTTTAATTAAAAATATTGAAGTTTATGTCTTCAAGGTAGCTAAAAATATTGAAATTTTGTTACAATTAATTAAAACCCCATGTCTCTAAGTGAATATTCTAATCTCATAAATGTCGCTTTGAAAATTATGTTCATGCTTGTCCATAATGATTCTTAGTTGTTTCATTATATTTTTATTATTGTTTCCCCAATGAACATAACTAACAGTTTCAAGGGTATCATCATGGCTTCCCTGATGTGTTGTTCTAAATGAACTCTGAATATATACATACTACCAAGACAGGTGAACTGCGAGAACGACAGGTGAACTGCGAAAACGCACTATTCCCACAGTCAACCTCTTTCCACACTGGCACCTACAGGAGCGGAAGGACAACCCACAAAAATCCCGCAACTGCTAGAACCCATTGATACACTACTCCTTGCCCGGAGGATGAGTTTTCTAATCTATTCCATTGTAAATTAACTTTAAGGAATATGCGAGTATTTCCCCCATGAGATAAATCCCATCCTAAGGATACCTTGACCCTTGGGAGCATAAGGTTGAGAGGAGAATGCAAGAAGATCTTAGCATCTTGCCATCCCCATGAGATATTAGGGGAGAACTCATGTCCAATCTTCTCTCATGTCCCATCTTCTGTTGTCCCCCAAAAATTGGCCACAGCAAGTTCCCTAAACAGATTCTCTTATCCTCTTACCTTGAAGAAACATGGATTTGATAACTAAAGTTAGACAGAAACCATCATCATTGGCCCAAGCATACACAATCAAGTTTCTGTTTTAGAAAATTAAATAAAAAAAATGAATCTGTACTTCCAAAAAGGATGAAAAGCACACGATTTCCTCCCGTGATTCTCCTTGCGCACTTAAACAACTTTTTCTTTGAACAGATATAAAATATTATTTTGTATCAATATAGAGAAGGTGCAAGGAGTTAAAGCCTAGACCATAGCAAAAGGCATAGGCATTTCTGCTTCCAGACAGACCGTTGTATTTACAACATCCATATGTATAGATTGACTAAAAATACATACAATCTGATTTTTCTTTGCAGGTGATCTATTTATTGAATATATGACACCTAGAAGGAGACTGCCTTCTACTTACCAAAAAAGAACTTTCTGCAAAATGCCCATACCTCTGGGCCACTGAACCTGACTTTCAAAATGAGGGGCATTGAAATCAGCACCTCTACCAATCTTCATGTCTGAACCAGCATCCCAGACTATATCATAAAAATACAAAAATAATGTGACTGCCATAATTGACTTGAACTAAAACGATTAGCAAAGATTCTGTATACCTCCTTGCCCCTTTAGAGAAACTGGAGCAGTTCCTTTTATTCATTCAATGAAAAGAAACTGTTTGGAATCTAACAAGGCTGTGAATATGGTCTAAATTCACACTAAAGTTGTAACTCTTGCTTAGAAAGACCCAGGGTACAAGAAAAGATCTTTCCAAGAAATTCACAAATGATACTAGAATATGCACAACCAAATATAATTTAACGATTTTGCAATGCACCTGTCTCTTGTAAAAACAAGTCACAAATCTTTGTCTTCTACACCAATCAACATCGTCGTCTTCTGCATAATACTTATGTTCTTACTTTCCTTGTCCACTGGTTCTCAGTCTTTCTACTCATTGCCATCACTCTTGGCTTTTAATTTTTTGTAACAACATGTTTTACTTTCAATTATCAATTGCTTTTGATGTTAATATTTTCCTTTTCTTCAATGTACAGGAAACAAAGTTCAGTACCCTTGTCACTACACTGACCATGATGATTTCAACTGATAGTTTGCAAAGAACATATCCAGTTCTGGAAAATACTTATGTACATTTGCAATAGCTAGGATATAAAGAAAATAAAAACTTTATTGAAATTTTGTTTTTTTGATGTAATCAATGTAATTATACACGCAGCATGGTCGACTGCCATGGTTTTGTACCTATATATATACAACAACAGTCTATGCATCTAATATATTGACAAGCTCTATTGTCATCATTTTGATAAAAACCTATAAATATATATACAGAAACATAACTTTATTTGAATGCTTCTACAAGTGTACATACTTGTCTTAAGATTACAATTCTGCTCTTTCATATTATATACTTTCCAAGCATTTGATTGCTGCACTGATATATTTTGCAAAAGTTTTAGATTCCGAGTTATGTTTTTTGGTATTGTATAAAAATATATTCTATTAAACTCAATGTCCTTTCCTAAGCATAGATATCAATATATGCACAGAACTCTTACAAATGTGAATGATGTTCATCTTTTTTGCACTGCTTGTTGAAAACACAAACAAACCAAAAACACTTATATATATTCTTCATTTTTTTAATGTTATTTACTACATCCATCACAATAGCTTCATAGCATTTTTGCAAATGTCATTATCTTTTTCATTTGTAATTGCAAGGCCATAGTCATTGAAAGCTAAAATACATACATAGTTTTCATGCTTCAGCAACTGATGTTTCTTTTTTGGATATTTGAAAACAATCCACCTATAAGCTTTTGTGATGTTATTCGTAGTTTACAAGTGTTAATAGATACATGGCTTTCCAACATTTCAAATGTCAATATTTCGGTCATGTGTATGGTAGTTAGCTACAGTCTTTGCACTTGATTCTGATCAGCTAGTCTGGTTTATGCTCTCTTGTGTCCTGCTTTGAAGTTCAATAACCTTGCAACACACTTCGTTTCTGTAGAGTTGCTTTCCAAATCATGTTTGCTTTTTAGTGCCTTTGTCGTTTCAATAAAAGCATTGTAATTGTTTTCAGTATTTCCATGTGCTAAAACATGGTTTATATTGTTTCTAACATTCAAAATGCACTGGCACATAAAATTTCAACTCAGATAATCACAAGAACAATTGCTTTTCAATGCTTTATGTTCAAATACATAGTACCTGTTACTTAAATTGAACTTTTTTTTGAAAAAATCAATACAAATTCTCTTGCATTTTTTAAATGATACTCACATCTGCTTCTATTTTTTTGATCAGCAGTGTATATGCCAGCGATTTTGAACTGTGTTAATGTCATTGCTTCTTTTGTCAAATATAATTAGGTTGGAATCATTTCATTTGCAAAATGACAATGCAATTTATGTTGCATGTCTGTTACTTTATTTTATGCACTTTGCATTTTATTTTTCAGCATGCAGTAAATTGATACAGCTTCAGGCTCCCATTCTATGCAGATTGAATAACATTTACATGTCTGAATGTGAGATAAATTTTGAAACTAGGGCACACAACTATGATGCTTTCGACTCGAGTTCTAAGCACAAAGAAATTTCTATGTCGTAATCATCGCTCTCTCTTCATATATGAAAACCAATTGTAGATGCAATGCCTCTCTCTCCCAAGAGTGTGTTACAAAGATCCATGCATAATCCTAATTCTAAGGCTGCCCACAACTATAGTATTGTTGAGGATTTAGCTAAAGAACTATGGGCCATGTCTGCTTTAGAGGTTCTTCATAGTTTCCCAATGAAATGCAAGGCTTTTATGTTGGTCACAAGCATGTTTGATTAGTCTAATGCACACTTTACTAATTTCAATGTAGACAATCATAAGCCATGACTCCCTCATGTTGGAGAAGTTTAGGTTCTCCAGAGATTGTTTCATCTCCCACCTTGTTAACTTCATTTGATGATTGATCCTTTAGACCTTATGGAAGCATACTCTCATTCCCTATTGAACTGGGGGTAATACAGTCTTAGTAGAAGTCAAGATTGTTGATGTTAGTTTATGTTACAATGTTCTATTGGCATGCAATTGGACATATCCCACGACCATCGTGTTCTCCTTGGTCTTTCAATCGATTTTCTTCCCTCACTAGGGACAAATCGTCACCATCAATCAATTATCATATTGTTGGTCCGATCTAGCTGCCACCTCGGAATCAAATATTCTAATGTTGGACAATTCTGCAATGGCACATAAAAATATGGGTGTAGGACTGTATTCCATGTCGATGGGAACCTTTGGTCTCCCTTTGCTTGTATCTCTTATTGAATCTAGTCCGACATATGTGATTTCTTAGTCACAATAGATTCTAGTGATTCGTCATCATGTAGGAGTTTTAAGACACCATGCTCAGTTTCATTTAAAATGACCTATTTAAACAACAATCCCTGGATCTTACCTAATTTTTGTGCTTTGTTAGAAGAAGAGGATATGTTGGAGTGTTGATGCTATTGTTTTTAGATGAGATTACTTATCAATCTATTCAATTACGTACTTAAGAGCATGATCAAGTTACTCCTCCCTGGGGAGAAGTGAACCAATTTACCTTGCCCAGTTGGGCCTTTAGCTCTCTAGCCTCCTAAGTCTCCCTGGATATGGTCTTTCCCTTTAACAGGGCCATTTTTGAATCCATGAATATATTTCAGACGCCATGCAAGAATGTGCATCATATATCATATTTCCTCCTCGAGTGAGTTAAGTAAGTTGGAAGCTGAGAAAAAGAGTTTGTTTATCTCTCAATATTTCTATTGGTATTGAGATTTTCTTTTGTCTAGTGAGCTGTATGTAGAAGGAAACATGGTCAACATTTCGAATACCATGCCTATTGATATCTCTAAGACACTTGATGTCGTGGAAAACATTATGATTGGAATAGATTGTTCTCTTGAAGAAGTTAAAATCTGTAATGTTATAAAATCTATAATTTAATTTTGAATTGATACATTCTGCCAATATCATCCTTCATACAATTTGATTAGAACAAAACATAGATTAACTTAATGATCTTTTAGAAGATACAAAAGGAATTGAAACTCGAATCAAGCCATGTAGTTGAGCCTGGCTCTTACAGTTTGTATCAAAAACAGGTTGATGCTCACGTTACAGCACAGGCATCAAATTGCATGCTGGCTAATTTAAATTAACAGATGACATTCTTCGTATTCAATGCAACAACAGGTACAAGCAACCAATTCATAATATTAGTTTCCTTGGGTTTCATATGATTTCTTCATCAGCATTTACTGTCAAGTATTTTGCATAACATGCAGTGCTGATTTTGTATATTTCCTTGCACATAATTAGGTATATAAATGTTGCCATGTCCTTCTTTAAGCACTCTCGCACTGCAAGTCGTATTCCGTTTAATACTTGTCATGCCCAAGGCCTGTCACATGTTTTCTAAATTTGGAAAAGCTTGAGAAGTATTAATAAATCATTTCTGGTTCTTATTATTAAACTCGTCATGACAATGATATGGTCTGTAAATTAGCTATTTCAATGGATTGAATTAGAAGTGGGTAGCAATATATTTTCAAAATACTTCATGCTCTCGTCTTGCTTTTATTTCCATAATTTTTTTCTTTTACTTAAATGACATATTGTAAAGCAATGCAGAAATACATTTACACCATCATGTAACAAGTAATTTGTTGTTTTGCTACATTTTCAAGCAAAATTTTGCTTTTTCCTGTATCATTTTGAAAAAATGTCTAATGCAATTGAACTGAGGGCTGACTTACATTTCTGGTTTTCTTTAAAAATATATTTTATCATAGTCAAATATATTTTCTCTGGCATCTACACTAGTTACATGTCTGCAAGTATTTGATCGTTAATAAAAAATATTGATGCACAGTTACAATAACTGTATTCTGATTAATCTTAGTGCAAGACATCTAATTCCACTCCTTGTTTAAAGAGAACTGCCACTACTCTATTTCAATTGTAATTCTAGCCTTGGTGCAGGATATCCATTGAGAAAGAACATGGAGAATCTTCCTTGAGCCAGAACTCATTGTTGTTATTGATCAATCTCTCTAACTAAACCAATTTCTCTATGGATATACCTGCAAGCTCCAGTCTCATACTCCCCCACACGGATGTACATGGAGATGGCCCATCAATCAGAACTCAGTCTGAAATTTTGCCAACATTTGAAAACTTTAAAGGTTCTGCAGCGCTTCAATTACAGAACAAAAAGGCTGCTGCTCACACACTGCCCAAGCAAAATGAAGATGCACAGACTGGAACAGATGATTGCAATATTGAGAAAACACATAATGCTATCACAAACCCAGCTTCCAAGCATATGCATAAATACGAGCCGGTTGATGGTTTTGTATTCAGTGATAAGTCCTTCATAGGTACATTTGCTCTAAAAACACCAACTCTCAAAGAACTTTCAAAATGCACTAAAAAAAACTAACATTTCAGCTGAATAGTAATTCGTTACTGAAGGATATTGGACAGGATTTTTTAAGTTTCAGTTCTCTTCTGAGATTAATTTCAAGTTTGTTCTAGGCAATGACCACTGGCTCATGGGATTGAAAAGATTCATCCTCAAGACATGGTCAGCTGACTTTGATACCTGAAACCCTGGTTGATTAAAACCCCAATATGACCCAGATTTATAAACCTTCCTTTGATCTTCTCTGACAAAGCACCAAGAATCAAAATCTGCTCTGCAGATAAACAACCTTCATCCAAGTCCCGAATTTGTCTTTTTTGCTTTACCAAAATATCCATCATCATGCCATGTTGGGATGTTTGTTGATGCTCAAGTTCATATGTCTTCAAGGTAGCTAAAAATATTGAAGTTCAGTTACAATTAATTAAAACCCCATTTCTCTAAATGAATATTCTAATCTCCTAAATGTCCCTTTGAAAATTATGTTCATGCTTGTCCATAATGATTCTTAGTTGTTTCATTATATTTTTATTATTGTTTCCCCAATGAACATAACTAACAGTTTCAAGGGTATCATCATGGCTTCCCTAGTGCGTTGTTCTAAATGGACTCTGTATATATACATACTAGCAAGAATTTCCTTCCAAATGTAGGTGCAAGGCCAATTATTTAGACCATTCCTATGTCTCAAAAGACCCCAGCTAGAAACGACCTCCACAGCATATGAATTTATTATTAGCTAGAGATGTAGGCAATTAGACGCATAAAGCATAAGCACATGCAAAGTGCGTTTGTTATTCAGGGCGCCCAGAATGAAAATGTCCAGTGCTGATAAAAGTACTACTAATTCATGTTTCTGCAAACATATAACTGTAACCGTTGCACAGAAAAATTTTATTGCAACATTTCCAATCGGAGAAGCTAGAGGATAGCCATCTTTTGAAACTTAAGTTGCTTGAATTGATAATGATAAAGTTTTAGGAGCAATAGATTGATTTAAATGTTAAAAACATGCATCACTGCCTATTTAATACTTGTACATTTCTCATATTCAGACAGCTCAATATCACAGGTATTTTTTTAATGTTTTCATTGCTTTTCAATTATGTGCAGTGATCCCTCCAAGTAAATCTATGATGGTACAATAATTCTTCTATTGCTTTTCTAGTATGCTACATATGATAGATACATTTTGATCTTATTGATTGTTTTTTTTTAAGTCATACGTTGGGATATTGACAATTATCTCTTTATGATTTCTGTTGTCTATAGAGGAAAATGCATTAAAAAAATAGGAAGTTCATAGTGAATTTCCCTAGAAATATAGTTTTTGGTTGTCACGTCAACCAATTGTCCTTATGGTGGTTATCTTATAATGGTGTAGAATTCTGAGACAGCTGCAGTAGCATGCTAGATTTTTCATGAAGCTCCAAAATGAGGAAAAAATAAGCTGAATTGAAATGATATTAAAAAAAAATTGCTGCTAAAAACTATTGAAATGCAATGCTTATTGGATTTGACTTTTATTGATTTTTCAACAAATATTCGATGAAATGGTTTTTTTAAATGAATATAGTAGCATTTTTTGTCATTTGTAAAATATGCCTCTAAACAATGACTAAATTATTATTTATTATTATTATACTTTAGAAAAGTGATGCTTATATTACTAGGACAAATGCAAATGTTTTGTTTTCAAAGAATACATAAAATGACACAATTATAAAAGAATAGTCATTTCTCTACTTGCCCATGTAAGGGTTGTAGCAAACCTCTTAAATATTTAATCTTCTATGGCATTGTTAAAGACTCTATTGTTATTGATAGAAATAAAATACTCTAATAGCCCAAGGTGAAAGAATTTTCTCTTTGTCTAATGTTAATAAAATAAGATAAAAAAAAATTAACATCACATGTTTAATGTCAAAAAAAAAGTAAAAAGACAATGCATGCTTAAAAACAAAGAACACGGAATCATCTTAGCACTTAAGCAGTTTTAATCCCTCCTCAAGTTTAACATATTCTAGATTAACACAGATCTATTCTAGTTCTACAATCTCTGATGGTCTTCATCGGAATCATGTATAGATACTGATGCTTTTTTTTCAAAATAGGGATTTGCCTCACCTGTTACATGTTCTTCTTCAATGATACCAGCTTCTTGCCCCCACTACTTGTCATTCCTCAACAACTAGAGTTGGTTATTCACCCTTTTTTGGTGATGGTCTAAGGTATTGAAATGATATTCTCATCTAAATTTATCAAACACATTTTTTGCAACCGCTCTTCTTTTTTTCGGTCTCCGATTCTTGCACTAGTTCTATGTCATAAGATGGAACCTTGTTTCTTTTACTCCATTGTGTAGTTCATCTTGTCACAAGATTGGGTTCTTTCTTCTTCTTTAATTTACCTTGATCTTCCTAATGTCTTCTTCCTTTTCCTTTCCTTGGAGCCTCCTTTTTTGCTTTTTGAAAAGGACAAAGTGTCATCAACTATTTCATAGCAACCTTTCCAATGCAATTCCAGATTTTCATACTCCAAAATTTGAACCTGGCTAAAGTCATTAGAAAACAGGGTCAATTCTGATGTTAATCCTTTGATAGTGTCAATTTCCCTGCATATTATCGTGCAAAAGAACATCCCATAGTCTAAAATATCGCCAGTCAAAATGTTAGCTCCTCATATGCTTACCAATACTCTACAACAACCCATATCATGGTAAAATAGGCAGGTTAGGAAGCCTCACTTAAAGAACAATGGATCAAAATTTTTCAATGCTGGGTTGAAGGCAAAATGACATAACTTGTGCCATTGCCCCAGCCTTTCACTTTGTTGAATTTTGATCAATGAAGCCAATAAAAATCTTGTCTACATTCACTATAAATCTATACAACAATGTTACATAGGAATATGTTTGGGCATACACTCCTTGCAAAATGCTATGCTCACGAGACATGGATATTTCAAGAGAATGGAAAACATACTAGGGAACATCCCCCACAAAAAATGAAATGCTATTGCTTTTATCAAAGTCTATTATTTTGAAACTAAATTCTAAAACTAAAATTTGACATCCGCCTTTCACTTTCTTTTTCTATCCTTTTAGTTACATTTTTACAGTACCATTAATTGCTCTAGAATGTTTGAGAATGGTTCCAACCTCATTGAACCTCATATGAAGAGCATAATTTCATATCCCATTCAAACTTTAGCAAACTTGAGACTGTTCAAGATTTTAAGATTGATCAGATTTGCAGGACATCTTCAACAAGCATTAACTCAAGATAAGAAGAAAAATTCTCATTACAAATAATGAACGAATTTAATCATGTTTCCAACAGGTCATTGCCAAAATCACAAAAACCAAACCCAATGACTCTGTCAATTAGAATCTTCTCTTCTATTTGTTTTAGAAAGAGAGACTTATTAAACTATTACCACTCCATTGAAGTCAACTTTGATTATTACCATGCAATCCTTATAAGACTCTGGCCAGAGATGGTTTCTTCTATTCAGTAACAACAAAAATTCATAGATTTTATGCTAATTCCAACATGATTATGATTTTGGTATTGACAATGTCAAGCAAAAAGAAAAAAGCTCCAACACAGAAACCACTAAAGAATTAACAATAGTGGGAGCTAAAGTTCATGACTTCTCATCATGTGCTACTATTGGCAATGATACAACACCTATTAAAGCAATGAACAGTCCTCCAAAAAATATTTTTTATGTTACAGTTGTCTATACAAGTACCAATTTACATGAAATTTTATTTCCTTCTCAATCAATATTCAGTATTAAAACTATTGTAATCAATGTTTCACTGTACAATCTATCACTCTTCATGTTCCGCTTTCATATCTTTTTATATCCACAATAGGAACAATTATTAAAGACACTGTCCGACACTTTGTACAATTTATTTATATTTCTTCTACTATTAGTTTATGTTATAGAAATCCATTTGTGTTGTATCTATTGAAATTGTTTCCTATCTTATAACTCACTCTAAGCATTACATCCTCCACCTAACTCTATTTAGATTTATGGTAAGCTATATTATGAACATAGCTCCAAAGCATCTCAAGAAGAAAATGAATTTCTATATGCCTAAAATCCCATAAGTGACGTCACTTATGTCTAAATATTTCACTTATCACATACTTCAGCTTCCGATAATGACGTCTACATGCCTAAAATGAATCAATATAAGTTGTTGAAACTGTAGTTACTATAGCACTCCAATTGATAAATCTATTTGTTGAATTGCTCCTAGTCCTTTATGCATAAGCTTCTGATAATGACGTCTATATGCCTGACATGGATGAATCTGAGCTATTGGAACTATGGTTAGTGTAGCAGTTTATTTGAGAAACCTATTTGTTGCATTGTTCCTAATTCTTTGTTCGATTGCTGCTGAGCTTTTGATAATGAACTCTGATTGGCTAACATGGATCAATCTAAGCAAATGAAACTATGGTTAATGTAATAGTTCATTTCATAAACCTATTTCTTAAATTGCTCCTAATTGTTGAATTGCTCTTTTGTCCTTTACATCCCTTTAGATGTTTGCAACAGCTAATTTGTTTTGCTACATCCAAAATCATAAGAACATGCTAATTCCATGATTTTATGCTAGTTTGTTTTGCTACAACAAAGACTACAACTAATGAAAAAAGAAACATGAATGACAATAACTAAAAACCCAGAGAACTGCTACCTAAATACAACATTCTGAAAACTGACACCACATTTTTCTTTTCAATTTTGCAACGTTAGCCTCTAAATAAAGGCAATAGCATTCATAAAAAGTAAAAATACACGAGACAAATTACTTGCTACATGTTCTATCATCTATACTAAAGTATTTACCTACTGAAATTGACTGCATCTAAAAAATAATAAATTACAATTTTCGATTGCACAAGGCAACCTATCTCTGCTTCTTTTATGGACACTCTAATCCTGTCCTCTACCTTCTTTGCATATATGTCAATTAACAAAATCTTTGAACATGTAAAATATCTTTTCATTATAGAGTGAAATTTCCTGTATACATTTCCTTTTTCATAATATAAAATATATATACAATGAATTTGTCCTTCAAATTCCTAGACTACTTGTAAGATATTCAAGATCTTGCCACAAATTTATCCCACATTCAACGACTTTGTTGTATGGAAGGTTGTCTGTTTCATGGTTATTGTTTCCTTGCAAGCAATACAAATTACTTTCTTATGTAGTAGCCAACACAATGTGACTTCACAACTCAAAGATACTACCAACTACAGCTCTGGCTTCAACATTACGTTCATGTATAGAATACCTATATTTTCCCTACTTTAAATACTTTATGCTCATATTTTTAACATTCCTAACGCTCAAACACTTTTCTTCAATTTTCTTATATCCCTTGTAAAATCATTAAAGGTTATGTCCCCAATCATATGCTTTTGTCGGGGACATTGCCACCTCGTGGCTCTTGTTAAGATAAAATTTATAATTTTAATTTTTCAAAAAATTTAGATTACTAAACTATTTTTTTAAAACATTATTCTAAATAACATTAAGCACTAATCCAAAGGCAAAACTCAGAGAGTTTTGACATCCCATCCAGAAAAATATAGCCACACCTTGGAGGGACTAATAATCATCTTTAAAAAATAATTTGAATTTTAGCCACCTATCTTTTTGTTATTTTGGAAGTGAAAGAATAAAGAAGAAAGTAAATCATCTTTCCCAATTCACAAGCTTAGTGGTATTTTTGTAGCCAGCCTGCATTGACGTTGCAATGGATTTGAAATCACTTTTCATTCAGATTTGGGCATTTGCTAAGCATTCCAACTGAAGAGTGAAAGGTTATTTGACAAATGGATGGTATGGAGGGATGGAAAAATAATTACGACAATAATATATGACATTTCATAAATGATGTTTTATGATTAGTTACAGAATGATATATGACATATGATAAATGGTGTTTTATTATTGGGTTTAAATAATAATAATAATATTCATAATTTAATTTTAAGGTTATTATTTAGTTAGATACTAAATTGATGTATAAGATTTATGGTTAATAGGATAAGGAACTTTTTGATTTGATTGTTAAAGTTTTTTTTACAAGATATGCAATTTTTTTTTATAAGTAAGAGATGTAACCTGTAAGAGATGTAACCTTTTATTAATGGTAAACAAAAAAACAGAGTACAATGTTTATAGTTATTACATACTTCAACCTGGGTCTAGGAGAGACTAGGTTGTAAAACAGAGCCTGGAATATCAAGATGCTCATGACAGTCTTACAATAGTTGCCAAAAATTTTGATTCGCTAACTAACATTACCATAGTTAAAACTGGGATCGAGTGGATTTAGGCATGTACTGATGATTATAAAGTGTCAAAAAAAGCTAAGGCTTGCATAATTCCAAAAAAAACCTGTGAATCTTGTTGTGCTTGAAGTCTGTAGCATATTGCTTATGTTGGGTCGTCATCGATAATGATGGGCGTATCCTTTGTGTTGTTGGTAGATGAAGATCCACGAGTCTTCTGCAGGTCCACTCACTGCTCCATGATGCCAACCTTGCCCTCCATTATGGAAAAAAGTATGCATTGGTCTTTCAGCTCCTCCATCTTGCTTTGAATAGTTGCCCTTAATGGTATTACACATACACTACCCCTCAAGAGATTGGCATACAACATTCTTTCTTTTGGGCTTAGGAACATTAGCAATGATATTATTAATTGACATCTATGAAACACAATTACTTTACAGTCTTGTGATCATGTAAGTTTTAAAACTGTGCATAGAAGCAAAGCATACATATTCGTTGAAGCAAAATAGAGATTACACCACAGCGTTCCCACATAATACACAAAGATTTACCCTAGAAACTCTTAACCAAGAAAACTAGCAAAACTTAGAGCCACTCCTCTTATTTTCTCATCATGATTATTAACCACTCGCAATACAAAATATAGGTATTATGCAACATCCAAAACCCTAATCCATTAACCCGGATTAAAAATAAACGCAATCCCTTAACCGGGATTAAATTACATATTTTTAGAAGAAACCCAAAAATTTCCAAACTTGCTTCGCGGAAGGGGGAGGGTGTTGGTACACCCCCCCATAACCACCCCTGATCCAGCGCCACGTGAAAGGGGGAGGAATCGTCAAGTGCGCCATCGTCAAACACATTCCCCCACACATACATGCAAAGAATATAACACATACCCAACAGATCGCCATTACCAATTTCATTCACTCATTACATAATATAGATTAGATCTGAATAGGGTGAATTTCAAGTATAGTATCCTCTTCGTCGTAGCTAAGGCACAACATGCCCCCCTACCAACAATATTTTTACAAAATGCACATAAGTTTAAGAATCAGTTTCCTTCAGGGATATTTTACTGCAATCTATAATTATTACTCTTTGAATTACTTGTCCTTAATATTTTCTTTTAAAGTTAAACATTTACACATATGTAATATTAACCACTTGCGGCCTTTAGCCCTTTTCTTGCACCTATCTAGTGCACTCACGCTCTTTCGACTTTCTATGAAGTATGTCTATACACACATAGGGTGGAAAAAAAATTATCTTGATTATTGACATTGACCAAAATCAATCCTTAATAGTTGAACACTTACATTTACTCAACAATTTGTTGCATAATCAAAGATAAGTCGATTCAAACTATGGCATTGGCCGATAGTAACTAGACTTGCTCCCGCACTTATCTTCATCTTCTCCACAACCTTGTCGTCTTGCATGGCCATGGATGCCATAGTTGTCCCTTAGGTTCGTCCCACAGCCGTGTAGGCCAACACAGCTAGGGAAGCTAAAGCCAAGCATTAACGGCTCGACCATGGTTTCCATGGCCTACGGCCCTACAATTGTGGCCATGGGAAACCCACACCCAATTTTTTGTAATAAATAAATAATTGATTAATTTTATTTTATTATAATTATTGATTCATTGTTGCATCTGTTGGAACAACATACAGTCTATGATGTATAGAGCATTGCTCTCTTTGATTCTTATTAGAATATCAAGAAGCATTTTTTTTCCTGCCGAAAAAAAAAAATATATATATATATATATATATATATATATTAAATTTATTTATTTATTATACATCAATATATTTTGTTTATATATATATATTAAAAACAACTAGTAATTTATCTTTTGGATTTTTTCTTTCCATTAGACTATATTATTTTGAATAGAAACCTTAAATGGTATTACTTTTTTTTGGGTGCACGTCAAAGTTCTTTCTTTTATATATATATATATATATATATATATATATATATATATATATATATAAGTTTATGTTTTGTTCACTAACCCTTCTACTACTATTTTTTTTTCCTCATGCACATAGAAAGGGTTCTTATCACAGTCACAACAACAGATTTTTGTCAAAATAATCAAAGGCGCTTAATACGGTCCTTAGTATCCCAGTCATGGAGGCTACAAACTTTTAATTTACATTTCTAAGGAAACCCTTCTAATAGGATTTATTTTTTTAGTTATAGCAATTTAAATTTTAAAGCAACCTTTATCCTAGGCTTGTATATTTCTTTTCCTTTGGGCAACCTCTCGGTTTTCCTTTTCAATAAAATTTGTATTTCGGATCTTGTTTGTCTATTCAATAAATGGGTTTTGTTTTATCATTTATAGTTTTCCACTACAAGGAAAAGGCCCTATAGCGGAGATTAAAGTGAAGGTTTTTAGTGTTACAATATTGGTCAAAATTTTCAAAAAAACCTCTACTACAACCTTCGCTAATGGCACCGGATGTTTTAGTGGAGGTTTTTACGAAAATTTATTATAACTAAAAAATATCGACGGTTGGAGGTTTTAGCGGAGGTTTTTTCATTGGTGCGCTTTAATGAGACAAGCACACCGGTGGGCTTATCCCAAAGATGCATCGGTGTGCGTATACCAACAATGCATCGGTGTGCTTATACCAACAATACTCTGGTGTGCTTATACCAACAAATCATCAGTGTGCCTTCACTAAAGAGGAGCACCGACAAATGTGTGCCTTCAGCAAAGAGGAGCATTGGCACCAATGTGCCTTCACCAAAGAGGAGCACCAATGTTTTTTTGGCCAAGACCACACTAATGCACATTGGTCATGGAGCACCAGCGCAACTACAATAAAGAAGCATAGGTGCACTTTTACCAAAGTTGAGCACCAATGCACCTTAACCAACAATGAGCATTGGTGCACCCATACCAAAGAGGAGCACCAATGACAAAAAACAATTTGTTGTGTACAGAAACCTTATGAACATGCAAATAAAGAGAGGAGCATCAATGTGCCTTCACCAATGAGGAGCACCGACAACGGTGCGCCTTGACCAAAAAGGAGCACCGGCATTAGTGTGCCTTAAAGAGGAGCACCGTTGCACCATTCCAAAAAGTAGAGCACTGATGTTTTTTTTTGACAAAATAATATTGGTGCACATGGGTCATGGAGTACCGGTGCACCCACACCTTAAAAAGAGCACCGGTGTGCCTTCACCAAAGAGGAGCATTGACACTAGTGCACCTTCACCAATGAGGAACACTGACACTGATGCCTTATCCAAAGAGGAGCACCGGTGTGCCATTGCAAAAGTGGAACACCGATATTTTTTGTCTAAAATCACATCAGTGCACATGGGTCATAGAGCACCGATGCTCCTAAACCAATGAGGAGCACCAGTGCACCATTACCAAAAACTAGCATCAGTGCACCTAAACACTATATATGTTCCAACCATGATGCATATATTTTAATCATTAAATTCTACTACTTTTGCAATTAAATTTATAATTGAATTGAACAAGAAAAATCAATAGATTACCTCAATAATCTAGTTGAGTTAGAAATCCAATCAAATCCTTGTTTGCAATAGTCTAGTCCATTATGCCCAAATTGGGATTTATCTCTTGAACAACTAGGAGCAACCTATCTAGCTCTCTATCACTAGGAAACATTTTTTAGCTCTCTGTGCACGTGGTCTTAACAACAACAACAACAACAAACAAGACTTGGAAAAATAACTTGGGCAATATCTAAACTTCTTAATCCAATCCCTCCTTTTCAAATTTGGTTTTCCTACTCATTTCCCTCTTCCTTCCAATTTTTTCCTAAGTTCTTCAGACAACCTTCCCCCTTTCCTTCTTCCCAAAACCCCTTAAGCGCTTCCCATTTCCTCCTCCTAATTGGGAGGAGTATTGCCTCATTTTCTGGGAAGGGTTATAATAATAATAAGTATAAGTATAAGTATAATCATATACATAACTTTAATTAAACTTATATTTCGCCTAACAAATCAAATTAGATCTAATCATTTAAACCTTTGTAAAATCCTTTTTTTTATAACTGAAATGAGTAAAATATTTATATTAAATGACTAAGGAGAATCAACAAGAAATATACATGCCTCGATAGTGTTCAAAATTCTCTAGTTGTTGCGAAGACAAATTACAAAACTTCTCCTCCTTATATCTCCTACAAACTCTGACTAATATCTTGACAAAAAACTAACAACTAGAAACTTCTATATATTGACCTAACAGTAAAAGACATTAAGATTACATATTTTAAAGTAAATGCATGGCCATTGTGGCCTTCTTCTGACTACTACTCTTCTTTGTCTATATCGCTTGAGATGTCCATCATGGTTGTTGTCAGTTGTTGAATAGTGTCTTCATCCAACAACTTTGAACCCACATATTGTATATTTCAAGAATGAACACCTTGGGACAGGTCCAAAATAATGTTAAAGAGCATCTTTGTGTCATTGATTAGCTTAGAAATTTTATCTCACATCTCTTGCATAGATTTTTTCCATAATTTTCTACCTAGCCTGTTGGTGATCCATACGAGAATTAGTTCCTTCCATATACCCCCCCATCTCATACATCTGGGAGTTTAAATATCTCATCATCCTCCTAATATCTTGAATGTCTTATTTCCCTTCACCCTCCACTACGCCCTATCCAGAGAAGCTACCCATACCCAGTTGTGGAGAAGGACAAGGTTGGAGGAGATTCCACTCACAAAGGATTATTTTCCTGCCAAATGTAGGAGGAGAACCACAAAAACCAAAACCCTTGATGAAGGAGACCAATAACATTACCTGCTACTAAAATAAAGGTTTTACAGTCGTTTCCAAATGAAACACATAAGAGACGGAAGTACTTACCAAGAACATTTGCAGAACCTAAGCAAACCCAACAATTAGGCATCCCAAGCCTGGAATGTTCCATATCCACAAAGTCCTCAACCATGCACCCAATGCCTAAACCCTCCTCGTTCCTCTACACTCAATCCTAGTTCCGACACTAGTATCATCTATTAGATATATCCCACCTTCACGCGAAAAAAGATGCAAAGACTACATAAAGGAGGAACTTAACCAAAGAGAGATTACATCGAGGGGGAATCCTAGAGCACGGGGGAGTGCTTGAGCTCTCTCACTTACCATTAAGTCTAACTAAAATCTCACATTCAATGGAGTTCTCCAAATGTACCACATGCCACCATTTGTCATATGTAGGAAGTTGTGCCCTGAAACATGTGATCCCATGCCCTTCATGCATAATAAACCAGGTGATCCACCTTCAATTAGGTTGGCCCCCATTTTTCTATATAAACCCTTTTTCCAATCTAGTCACTTCATTAGCTAGATGATCAACTAAAATATTGTTATATCTTTGAATATGAAATTTGCTTGCCTTTGATACCTACTTGAGATCCATTATGTACTTTTTAATGTTATGGTTGGGATTGTGCCCTCTTTGGCTTACATTTTCCTTACATGTTTAATAACGAGGAGAGAGTCACCCATAATTATGAGGTTTTATATATAAAGGATATGTGTTATCTCTAGTCCCATATATAGTGCATACAACTTATCGTGGTTGTTTGTCACTCTGTCAATGCCCCATGAGTAAGTCTCTTCTATTTTTCCATCAGAGTCTAAGAAAACTCACCTTGCACCTACCACACCATGATTCCCTTTAAAAGATTCATCAAAAAAGAGCTTATGACATCTTTGTGGTCTTAACCAATCTTGAAATTTTAAATTGCTTAGTTCCAAACACCAACCAAGGTGGCTAGACAATTTCTCCAGAACAACTTTGGACTAAGGGGCACTCCTGATGAGGAAACCACTAGTCCACTGTCTTTCTTGGATTGTCGATGGTTCTTTGTAGATTCCAGTGAAGCCATGAGAAATCAAGGTTTCAAGCAAAATCAATCCCGATCTAGTGGCAGTTTTAACCGAGGGGATAACTTACATATCAAAAATTGCTTTGTCCTTCACTGTCCAAATATTCCAACACAAGAATTTTGGGACAACCACCCATATTTTGCTTAGCACCAATCTATGAAGCAAGGTTCCTAGGAAGAAATCTTTCCAAATTAGGAAGAAGGTCCTTCCAATGAAAAGGAAGGACGAGACCATGATCTAGACCTTTTAGTGCCTCCTCCTAGACTATGTTTGCATAACCACACTCCAAAAATCAATGCTTGGACATTGTTTCCTCTTCCTTTTGACAAGGGATACATATTGGCAGTCCTATGATTTGTATTTTCTTTAGATTATCAACTCCAAGTATTCTCTCATGAGAAAGGACCCAACAAAAACCATTTATTTTGGGCATACCATCTAATGACCTTATCTTTCTTCACATACTTGAGGATAGAGGGAGAAAACAAGAGTGAATGAGTCTGTCATAACCTTCTTTGATTGTGTATCCTTCATTCATACCCCATCCTATGGATTCTTTAGTCAACAGGCTAGTGGGGGAAACGCCTTGAAGCAACATACAAATGACATCAAAGGAATTTCACAAATCTCTTTGAACATTTAGCTACTTCCAATTGCACCATCTTCAATCTTGGTACTAATAGTCATAGATGTCATACAGAGTCTTTATTCCCTTGCTAAGCATCCAATCCTTGAGATCCCTCAACCCTACCTTATGTTCCATAGATGGTCTCTCGAGGATTCTATCTTCCCAAATGTGTATCCTTTTCCCACTACTCAAGATCTAGTATACTCCTTTCTATATGAACTTCCCACCACCTTACATAATCGGTGCTAGATCCTTTGTCTTCCCATTTACGTTCATTAAGACATTACAACCTTGAGCCTCCTATGTATTTTTTCCATGGAATGTGTTTCCACCATGCTCTTCCACCTGTTATCAGTCTCTGTATCAATTTAGATCCTACAACAACATTCATTAATTGGGGATCTTGAATTCTAATGCTTCCATGGGAGAACAAGGCCTAACTGTTTCCCAGTTGATTAAATTAAACTTCTTATTATTTGGCTTACCACCTTTCCACAAGAATTTCATAAACACTTTTTTAATATTGTGCTCAATTCTATTGAGATCAAGTAAGGAGGAACATATGAAGGAAAGAGGAGATAATTGGCCTGAGTATAACAATTTTACCTGCTTTTGTTATCCAACGCGCCCCCCAATCCTATCTTTTGGTTTTAATTTATTTAACTATAGGATCCCATTGAACAACTCGTGCATTCTTTAAAGACATTGGCATGCCAAAATACTTAAAAGAGGACCAGTTATACTATCCAACAAAGCTAAATATTTGAGAAATTTTCCATAATAGTCTAGGACAAATATTCCAACTATATATCCTCCTCTTTCTTCCATTTACCATCCTCCTTGTGGCCTCTATGAACAAGTCTGAAATAATTCTGAATTTATGAGCATTAATAGAGGAGGCCCCTCCAATGAAGAACGCATTTTCTACAAACTAGGTATGGTTGACAAGTTTAACTCTGTTAGTGGTGAGAACGCCCAATGTATTCCCCAAGTGTCTTTCCTTTTCCAAATTTCTACTTAACGACTTAGCCATGTTGATATACAGAAACGGGGAGAGAGGGAAACCCTAATGAATCCCTCAAGGGGCTTGAAAGAAAGGGGTTGGCCACCCATTAACCAAGGGAAAAATCCATGATCGACCAATGCAAGCCTTGATACACTTGATAAACAAGGGGGATAACCTAAATTTTTTTAGCATTGTAGAAAGGAATCTATGTCTAACCCTTTCAAAAGCATTAGCTAAATCTATTTTTATCACCATAACTTGATCCCCTTAGTTGTAGGTTGAATGAATGGCTTCTTGAATTAGAATAATATTTTTTGAGATATACTTCTTAGCTTGAAAGCTCCCTTGGTTTTCTAATATAATATTTGGAGGAACTGTCTTGACTTGATTTGAAAGAATTTTAGTGAGAATTTTGTACCACATTACACAAAGAGATTCTCTTGAAATGGGTGAGAGAGGGGGGTTTGGACTCATCCAGGACTTGAGCTATGAAGGAAGAATTAGTCACCCCTCCCACTTTTTCTTTGCCTTTAGTCCAATTAAGCATTCCACACAAATCAATTTTATTGTTTCCCAACAAGCTTTGAAGATGTTGACTGTAAAACCATTAAGACTAGGGACCTTATCCAGATCTAAGCTCCATATTGCTTCCCTAATTTTTGTATAGATTGGGATTTCCAAGTATATATTCTCTTGTTTGGTGATCATTCTTGGAATATTTTGCAACATTTTTTCCTTAGAATTTGGGCTTGAAATTCCTACCTCCGTATACAAATTTTTAAAATGATTGAACCTCCATATACAAATTTTTTAAATGATTGAATGCTTATTCTTTGATAGTTTGCTACGAACATAAAATAAGATAATAATTAAATAATTAATAATTAGGTTAATTAAAGTTAGGCTATGAAATGAAGCGTCTCCTCAACATCAAATGCCCCAGCCATATTTAAGGCAGGGCCATCATTGTAACATATCATCTTTATCATATCATCAATACAAATATATTATTATCTAGTTTACCAAGTCTTTTGGTCAATTATTTGTGTGAAGGAACTATTTCGCTTCATTAAAGCCCCTTCCTTTCTCAGGTATCCGATTCTGGTTTTTAACCATCCAAGTAGAGTTTCTCTACCTCATTGGTCTTTGACCACGAATAGAGACCCATGGCCTCTCGTCCACCTATTCTTTTTCCCCGTTGTTTTCCATTGGGTACTGCTACACACCAACTTCAACCTCACGCTCCCTCCAAATCACGCGTACACCAGTCAAACCAGTTTTCCTCGGATCCCGCTCCGTGTCTTTCCCTTCCGCTACGTGACACGTCCCTATACTCTCCTCCAATTTCCCTCCACTCCTGCACTGCCTCCACACCGACTGTTCCATCTCCATTCGCTATTTCCCCTACGACCTTCCACATTCACTAGCCCTCACGCAACCTAATCTACACCATTATCTCTCGCTCTCTCCACTCCTACGAGTTCACAACCCCCTACGCTTCGAATCTCCTCTCCCTGCACGCTCCTCCCTCGCTCCCTCCCGCACGCGCATCCACTCGAAACCCACGCAAGTCCATCCTACGACCACACATGCCCCATTCAAACCTGCACACGCTCCTCCTTCCACCCCTGCTCTCCCTCTCCTCCTCACGCACCCACCTGCGTGCTCCTCCCGTCCCTCGTCCCTCGTCCTGCATCTGCAACCCCCACCAATCTCCCGTCCCTCGTCCACTGCAACCCCCACGCATTCCATCTCCTTCTCCCAACTCCGCTTCCCTCCAATCGGCCCATCCCCCCCCCCCCCGCGCAACTTCCCGTTCCATCTACTCTTCCGCGCTTGCTCGTAGCCTGCCCTACCCCACGCCGCATCCTTCCCTCGACTACCTCCTACTCCATCTCGCCTCCACCTGCGCCTCAGCTCCACCTACCACGCCTGCTCACGCCCTCGGCTTTCTCCCTCAGCGCTGCGCTCAACAGCTCCCCCTCCCTCCCAGCGCACTCCCGCTCCCACTTCCTCCACTCCACGCACAGCCTCTTCCTCCCTTGCGCTGCTGCATACTCCATCTCCTACTCCGCGCCTTCCTCCTTGCCTCCACTCATCGCTGCCATCGCCACTCCCTCCAGCGTGCTCCCTCACCTGCTGGCGCCATCCCTCCCTACGACCATCCAACCCATCACCCAACTGACCACTCCGCCGGTCACCAACCCACGCAGCACTTCCATTATTTTCCCACGCCATCCCTTCAAGCTTGCGCTCCTCACTCCGCCCTACCTCCTCTTCACATACGCGCAGTCCTCTACTCATCACGCCATCAGTCGTTGCTTCACTCCCACGCCACTATTCACCTCGCACCAGTACCCCATTCACCTCGGCTCCCCCACATTCCTCTCCACCCGTGACATTACTCTCCACAATCCACGAAACCCTAATTTTAAAAAAAAATATTAAACATTATAATATTATTATATTGTTTAAATATTTTTAATTTTTGAAAACAAAACTATATATATAGTTTATAACAACATTAATATTATTAATATTATTAATTAATAATTATTATTATAAAAAAAATATTATTTTTAAATATTAATTATTTTTGGAAGAAAAAGGTTATTTAACCTAATACGAAGAGAAGCAAATTGAAGAAGTTACTCCCTCGTCAAAATAGTTGAGGCTATCTATCATTAAAGAAGTTAAGGTCAAAAAAAGTTCTTTCCAAGAAAGACATATTGGGATTTATTACATCTTTTTAATCTGTCCTTGTCGAAGAAATCGAAGACCAGTTGAAGACCATCTATAGTCCAGAACAAACATCTAACGTCGAAGAAATCAGAGACGATGGAAGTCGGTTTGTGATTACAAATAGAGGAATTAGAAGCCACGTTAAAACGTTATCGAAAAGACAATGAAGAATTGCGCAACATAAATAACAATTCAGAAATAAGAATTGAATTACAAGAAAGGTGCAATGAAATAAAAATCTTTGACCGGGAAAGGCGTATAGAAAAATTGTATGCTCAAATTGATGAATTAAAAGCCGAAAATGATTTCAATCAGAGGTTAGGAAATCAAGATATAAAGAAGGAAATAAATAATTACGAAGCAGAAATAATACGCTTGAACAAAATCATTATTGACAAAGATGAATAATTAACGCAGATACGACATAAATTAGAAAGTCAAGAATCAGAGGTCGGCCAATGTCGACAACAGATAAAAGTTCTTCAACAACGAAATGACGACTCTAAAAAGACACATAAGTTAGAGATCGCAAAGAGTAATAAAACATTATCCAACAATGCTGAAGAAATTTTCAGACTAAGAAATCATAACAAGATACTAGTCACAAAAATTAAGAAGTTGAAAAATAGTCGGAAGATAGAACAATCTATGGACGACATTGAAGGGAAACTTCTAGACAAGCAGGAAGAAAATAGTTGTATCAGAAGTCATAATGAAGATCTTAATGAACAACTTAAGAAGTCTGAAGATGACAGAAAATCGCAAGTCGAATTGATTAAGAAGTTTCAAAATGATAACAAACAGTTAGGAAACAAGTTGGAAAAGATACAGAATGAAATCTTAAAACCTCAAGAGACGAAAATAAAACTTCCAGCTCAGATCAATGTTCAAAAGACGGCACTCGTAAAAGAAAATGACATTGTGAAAATTCCCTATCGACACCCCAACCATAAAAATCGATATTCTAAAAAGTGGGAAATGTCGAAAGATAATGGTACTAATGTGAACAAAGCTCTTGATGACATATCAGTAGGGAATCCCAACAGTCAGCAACAAATCAATTTGGGATGGATTGACCCATCCACATATCGGAAGTTATGCTCTACACTTAGCAGTTCGTATCGACATGTTTCGTCAGTCATGACATCACAAAGAACAATGCGACAAAATTATAAGGCTTTGAGGACAAAGCCTTTCTAAGAGAGTGGCAATGCTACGAACATAAAATAAGATAATAATTAAATAATTAATAATTAGGTTAACTAAAGTTAGGTTATGAAATGAAGCGTCTCCTCAACATCAAATGCCCGAGCCATATTTAAGGCAGGGCCATCATTGTAACATATCATCTTTATCATATCATCAATACAAATATATTATTATTATGGCTTATCTGGTTTACCAAGTCTTTTGGTGAATTATTTGTGTGAAGGAACTATTGTTCGTTTCATAGTTGCAATGTCTTTTAGCAATATTCCCTCTGAATCATTTATTTCCCTGGTCATATTCTTGTTCAGTCTTCCTTTAGCTTATTTGTGAAAAGGGTATGTATTCCTATCCCCTACCTTAAGCCAAATTATTCAAGATTTTAGGCACAAAACCTCCTCTTCTTGTCGGCTAGTGACCATCATAACAAAATTCAAGTCCTTCTCCTTTTGCAAAGTCTCACTAGTTATCTCTGAGCTCTCCATTTCTAGTTGCATTTGCTCCAATTGTGTTCGTATATTTCTTTGTTTTTACCCTGGATTTTGATACTTATATTTAGCCTAGCTCTTTAAATCCCATTTGACTTTCCTTAACTTATATTCCCATATGAAGGAGGGGGATTCTTTTATGCTGATTTTTCAAGCTTCCTGAATAACATGCGTTGCTTCCTCCTCTTGCAAGCATAAGGTATTAAACCGGAAGGGGATGGGACCCTAATCTTCCAAAACATCTAAACAGAGAGCTATAAACTGATGATCCAAAGTGGATAAAGGGATTGTTTTTAACTAGAAAACACAACCTTTTAATAGAAAGGAGTTGTGAATAAAAAATATATCTAACCTGGCAGCAATGTGACCAGGGCCTACCCTTCGGCTTGACTAGGTGAATTTTCCTCGTTTAGGAGGAGCATCCACTAGGTCCCAATCTGTGATTAGGTCCTCAAGCTAATCTCTTAAGGGGTCTCTTACTAGGATACCCCCTCTCCTCTCCTTGTGGGAGAAGGTGGTATTGGAATCTCAAACAACTATCACGTTCTGACCTATACCTTTTTCCAACAAAGATCCCATCAACTGCCAAAATTTAATCTTTTTCCTATAGAGCACAAGACCATATGCATTGCAAAATTTTAAGGTCTCCAATATTTCTATATCCTCTAATTAAAACGTAAGCATATGTTGTGCTTCTTCTTGCCCTATTTTCCTAAAGTTCCTTATATCCCAGATGGTGGTTATTCCTCTCGATGCACCTTTGGTGCTAATTGCACATCCTTCTCTTATTTTCCAAACTTTTGTTAGTAAATGCAAAGAATACCATGCTTCCATATTAGTCTTATGGATGAGAAGGAGAGAGGGATTTTCTCTATCCATTAGGTCCCTTAATGCTTCTAGCTTTGTTTACCTCCCATGCCTCTATAGTTCTAGGGAACGAGTTTCATTACTTACCTCTTGGAGATGGTACTTGAACTTCTCTTCCCTCATTCTATTGTTACTTTAATGGCTTCGAATCGGGAGTCATATTCTAGGTCTTCTCAAGCAATGGTTGCCTTCCCAAGGCCTGTTCTATAGCTATTATTTCCTCATGTTTTTCTTTCGTTGTTTTCCTTCCATGCTTTTTATGTGATTATCTATCCTCCTATGTTTCTTCTGTGGATCACCCTTGAGCATAGTGATCCTTTATTCTAGTTAAGATTTCACTAGGTGTGACTAACACTTTACTCTGCAAACCCATTGTTTCACAAAATGGTTTTAAAGCTAGAGTAGTAGCATAACTCTCCTTGGAGTCAATTTCCTCTATGACCAACTGACTAGAGGGATGCTTGGACACAATTCATTCCCTTCCCACTGGAAATTCCTCCTCCATAGATTCTTCCCCAACTTGAAATAATGCTTGAAACCTATTTGACATAGATGGGGTGATAATCATCTCAGTTGAAGGACCACTTGTGATGATCGATACTTTTTTACTATTCATCCCAAAGGGTCCCCCCCACCCCCTGGGTTTCCCTCCTTTTTTAACATGTTTCCACCCAGTATTAACTTCATTGTCTCTTGGAACAAGAGAGGTCTTAAGGAAGTTACAAGCGAAATTTCGATATTCGTGGAAACCCTTGCATTTAAAGGGAAGTTGTTTGTAATATAGTTTTTGCATATGTGTCCATCCATCCATGGAAAGATTGATTGCTACTAGAAAACCTTTCTTTGAATATACCTCCACGCATATACAACCACAAGCAAACATTGGGGGTATTGGCTCTCACTTATCTATGTAACACCCCTGCAAATTCCCAATGGTGGCTAGGTCTTCATCACTCCAATAATGGACATGAAGGTGTGGATGTTTTACTCAGACAAGAATAGCCAAGGCTATATCTTAGTCCAAATAAAATCCTAAACTCCACATGTTCAACTGCATTCCTCTATGCCCCACTAAATAAGGGCCATTTCTAAAGACGAGGTCATGATCCTCCTTCTTTTCAAAGAGGAAAACATAAAAACCCTCTACTATATAATTTTTGTTGAGTATCTCCTGCTAGCAAAGGCTTCCAATTTTCATTCATCTAAATTTCCATCGCTCTTTGCGATTTGGGCCACAACCCTGTAAATTGCTCAACCAACCCCAATCTAGAGAGAGCCAAAGCCTTATGCTTCGCTACTAAGGATGAGAGTTTTAGCTCTGAAACAAAAGCTAAATTGACAAGTTTCTGTGGTTGGGGAACCACTGAAAGAGAAGACCACAAGGAGGCTACCAAGGCATGAAAGGCCGCCTTCCGAGAAGAAGCAAAACCCCTCGAATACAAATCTGGGAGGGAATCCATACCAGATCAGCAACAAAACCCTAGCCATAAAAATGACTTCAGACACAAGCAAAACTATAATATTCACTTCAACGTTGGTAAAATCTTACTAATCGTATCTTATGCTAATGAAATGAAACCAAAGTCATATCCAAAAATGAAATGCATTTTTCTTTGATAGTTAAATGGAACCTGCTTTTAGACCAAAAGATTAATTAACCCAATATGCATTAATTAAAAAGAATCATAATTTAATAGTAAATTTATATTTGAAAGAATACTATTGCACATGTGCAACATATGTATGTATATCTAGTGCATACATATGTTGTATGCATAATGGTAATAAATAATGTCCTCTAATGCATAGTTCTTGTATGCTCTCATCCAAACATGCAAGACAACAATTAGAAATCACAACATGTAAAAATCTCACTAACTAGATCACAGTAAGATAATACAAACTACACAACATACTGAGATCATCACACAAGAACAAAGCAAGAGTTTTAATGCACACAAGTAACGAAATTTTCATCACTAACTCTTGTCAACATTCTAGACTACTCTAAACCATCCTTCCTCCCTAACCTACTTCCATATTCCACATATTATCCTTTCCTTTGTTGAATTATGTTGAGGCATCAACTATATTAACCTAAACCCAAATAGAACCTATAAGCATAACTTATCAATTATATCAACCAAGCTTCCCTAGTAGGTGACCAGTAGTCATCGTCACACAACTTGGGGAGCATGATTTAGCACAACCCTCCCATGACTCTAGGTTTCAAAGTATAAATGATGAATAATACCTCCACCCCTCCTAATAGAACTAAGGTCAAGACCCTATTAATTTCCACACTGAGTTGTTATTGTTTTTATTAGAACCACATCATTGAATGACCAATTTGGGCAATTATGCTTCCCGAAAAACCTACACTTTCCCACACATCATAGCAATGCATTTAAAAGCAATAATGCTTTACTAGCATACCATTACTCTTTCAAAATCTCTGCCATATGCATCACCTTAGTATCATAATTATTTGACTATCAATTTGCCCATTTAACCCATGGATTAGGTAACAGACACAAGGTCGTGCATAACCTTATCACAATCTACCAATGATTATCATGTTATTAACTTATGAGAAATGTAAATAAGATGGTATATTTAGTGTGTGCATGATACTCAATGTTTCATTGCCAAACACATTATAAATTGGCATCCATGTACCACATTTATCTATCTAACTTAGCATGCTAGAGGAGCATCATCCTACTTTCGTCATTCACAACATAACCAATAAACTTTATACACAACTTACTTATATCATTAGGTCCATAATTTACACATATATAGTTTTCTCATTCCAAGTGAAGTTAACAGATAATAAGCAAAGAGATACGACATAAGTCAAAATGTAATTTAGTTGCCTAAGTCAAAATGGGGCATTACAATTATTGTGGGGATGTTTCTTCTTTGGATGTATCCTTCTATTGTGCCACTAAGGATTTGTTAGTTGTCCCTGCAATGCTGATCAGTCCAAGATGCAAGAGCTTATCTTGCTCTCTAATCCAAGAATCACAATAAAGCTTCAAGAGTGGCCATTTTGTGAGCAACCCTTAATGCTTTTCAAGTGGAGTGAAAAGTAGATACAAAAACAAAAGAGGCACTACCAAGTTTAGCAAGAATAGAGCGTATACATTGGTCATCCTTCTTGTATATCTTATATTCTGCAACCAAAAGTCTAAGTGTTTAAAAAACTTAGATAGATGATCTTAAATTCAAGAGAAATTCGTGGGATTTAAAGCAATGAAATGTTTTCAAGATGGTGGGCTTGAATCTCACTGTGTTTACCATATATGGTTTCTAGCTTTTTCCAAGCTACATTTAATCTGCCAACTCCTTGAAGGTGAAATTGTAGATCACTGGAAAATGGAAATTATGTTTAATCTGCATGCTTTGTCATTTTTATTATCTCATTTGGACTTCTTTGAGACGATAGTAGGAGCATTTTATTTTCCTCCGGCAAACCAATATAGTCTTTTACTTTCTAGTAAATCATCCATATGAGGTTTCCATGAAAAGTAGTTTGAATTGAGAAGCTTAAAATCATTGGGGCTAGCTATATTATAATATGCAAGTAATACGACTTCAAAAGAAAAAATTGACAGTCTAGATGGAAAGTTGTCGAAACGTTGGATAGTTTCAAAAAAATGACATTGAAAACAGAGTCTAGATGTAAAAGTTATGCCCATTTGAAGAAAAACATAAAAGTAACCGATGTGCCACATTACAAGTAAAGGTTGGCGCATGTAGTGATTGGTGCATGATGAAGTCGTTAAGTAAAAAAAATCTTCATTTTTCTAACTTTGCATATAAACTCAATTTTACAAAAAAAATATTCTTATAATGTAAGCGACCCATCTTTATAAAATAAGTGAGAATCACTTTTACAATAAAGATGCTTTATATATTAAAGTTGCATGTAAAAAATAGTTTTAAAAAAGAGGATTAAAGTTAATTTATGAGATATTCACTTTCATAATTTAATTTAAATGAAGTACACTTTACAATAAAGTTATGTAATAATAAAAAGTTGCATACACTTTTTTGAAAAATAACTTTCAAGGTAAAGACTTCAGCGCAACACCTCTTTTGTAATAACAAGTGAATATGTTACAAAGTAGTTATTCCATTGAAAATGTGATTGAATAAATAAATTGAGAAAATAAGTTGTAAAGTTCATAAGAATGTAAATTTTTGCAACAAGTGAATATGTTACAAAGTAGTTAGTCCATTGCAAATGTGGTTGAATATAGAAATTGAGAAAATAAGTTGTAAATTTCATAAGAATGTAAATGTTTTTGTAATTTTGTCATATTAATAAGTAAATCCCATCATAAAATATTCAATAAAAATATATAGAATTGATCGTGATCAAAATCAAAATGGGAAGCAATAAGCACCCCGCAGCGCAACATTGAATGTTGTGGCAGGTATTTTGTTGGTTGTTGGAGATCAAGTAGCTTGAGATACTTGGACGTTGGATCTCAAGCAGCTTGAGATCCAACGGCCAGCAAAGCACCCGCCACAACATTCAATGTTCCATTGCGGGTGCTCATTGCTTGCCAATCAAAACATCACATAGGAAGTGACAACAATCTTTTATTTTTATTTCTTAGTAAACAAAAGTAAAAAATGACATTGAAGGTTGCCACGTGGCACTTTCAGAAAATTCCATATTACATGTGTTTATTTTTTATTTTTTAAATAAATCCACAGGGATCTATATCCCAACAATAACTTTTTTTACTAATAAAAAAATTGAATGAATGAAATTCTAAAATTTATTTTTAATTTAAAAAAAAACTCATTTTAATAAATTGTTTTGAAATACCTCGGATAGGGTGTCATCGTCCTAAGGTTGACAGCGGTCATCACTCACGGTGTTTGGGCAGGTGGCTTTATGTGTTTCCCCACATGTATGGTCATTAACTTGATTGATGTTGGCTTCATTAACTTTGCATGAGCATTCGTCTTCCTCTGTCGTCGTTGTGGTGTTGGCTATGCACTAGTCTTAATGGCTTGTACGATGGTTTTCATGTCTGATCCTCTCTCTCATGTGAAGGTATGTCAGTCCAAGGACCAACCTTTGATGGCTCCTTCAATGATCGCCTATGGTACTTGCACCAACGTTAAGGCAGAGTTGAGGTGGTATAATACTCGTGATTTATCGCATAACAAAATGCATTTGTGTTTTTGGGCTATCAAGTTTGAGAGATATATGTCTCGCCTCCGGCTCAGAGGTCGTTCGCAGAGGGCATCAAGTAGGCGTCAACGTTTATTTTCCATCTCTGGCGATAGCTTCCTTACCTCCAAGTCTCCGAGGAGATCTTCAGCACTCTCCTCCACCTGCACAATTGGGAACATGGCTTGGAATGAAGACAATTTTGTAGATAGTGGATGGGGCTGCAAGGTTGAGTGGTTTGATGACAATGGCAACTTCCTGGGTTTTCATGTTGAGTCTGCTCCTCCTAATGCCCCTCTATTGTCCGTCCATGGAGAGATTTTCACTCAAGTTGGTGGTGAAATGAAGAAATTCCAGGGAAAACCAGACGAGAATGCATCAGTTTTGGAAAAGGAAGTGTGCCCACCCTCCACTAGGAATTCATCTGGTGAGTATTGGGATCTATTATTTAATACTAGGAAAGATGTGTAGAATTTTACACACATAATGAAACAATTCAACAAAAGAATGGATGTGTTGGTTTCTTTATTTGATTGCCCCGAGCTCAGGAGCCGCATGAGTCTTTAGTCCCCTCAGGACGTGGTGTTGCTCGGTGCGCCCATCATGCTGCCTGCTTGCGCTTCTGATGCACCTCCAGATATGGATTATGCTTGTCTTCCACACACCTCACTACCTTCTGGTGAGCTCTAGGTTTGGGTTCTGGACATGTTTTGTCTGTTGTTTATGTATTAATGTAGAATCTTGTTCATGGTTAAGTTGGGTTTCAGACAGTTTTACGCCATATCTTAGGCTTTTGAAGTCATCCCGTTGGGTTCAGTCTAGTGGGGTTTTAGACAATCTCATGTTTTGCTTTGGGCTTTCAAAGCCTTTTTGTTGGGTCCGCAATAATTACGCTATCACTAACTTGGTAGTGTGATCTGAGACTGAAAAATATGCTAGTGGTTTAAACACACAACCAACAATAAACAATTGTAATGTTTCTTCTGTTATGAATTAATATAATGCTTCTTACTTACAAAAAAAAATGAAAACATTGAAAAACATTATATAAAATTATAACACGAAATTCAATTAAGGTGAGTCAAGGCATTTTGAATTGCAAATGAAAATATACTCCCCTTTCATAGGGACTAAGAAGTAACTTTCAACCAAGTGAGTTAATCCAAAATATATAAAAACACAAATGTTAGGATGGAAAAGAGCCTTTTTTTATTCAAACTTTGCCTTGAAGTGCATGCTTATCCCAAAAATCCTTATTTTTGCATGCAAAAAAAACATCTACATAGTTGCACAAAAAATAAAACAATTTTTGAAACAATTTGGAAAATTTATAAGCTTGAGGTTAGATCTCAGCTAGCTTGCTTAAAATATGCAAGTTTCCTCTCTATTGTTTATTTGTTGAGATTGCAAAAATTGTAGGGTAAAGAGCATATTCAAAAAATAAGACATTATCTACTCTATTTCTAATTTGTTGAGATCACATAAGGTGCATGAAAAACAACATATATAGATCAAAGAGGTAGTAAACTAGATATATAAATGGAAAAATTGAAATAAAATATTAAAATTGACTAGCCCCTGGGGTATGGACTAGTTGGCAATAGGGTGCACTATTAAGAGACTCCTTGCAACATTGCGATTCAAACCTCGAATAGCATGTGTGCCCATGTAGGGGAAGTGTGGGTGCACCTGAAGGTTATAGTGGCAGCAAATTGGAACCAACTCTGTGTCATGCGAGTGTGGACCCGACCCAGTTACCAATTCCACCATACTATATATATATATATGTTTGTTTTTTAGTTGTTTTTGGCCAATAGTTTTTCGGCCCATTGTAAACTAATTATGGTCAATGAATTTGGGTTGTAATCCAATCTGGGTTAATGGATTGGGGTTTTGGATGCTATAATATTGTATTGTGAACAAAGATAGAGAGTGAGAAACTCTCAAGAACGTTGTTTTTCTTGGCTTTGGGTTTTCAAGGTAAATCTTTGTGTAATATGCGTGAGCCGTTGTTAATTCTTGTGTTTCAAATTATGTTTGGTATTGCTTTTCTTACACAAGCTTATCAAAACTCTTCACACTTTGGATGTAATGGAACGGTTCTTCTATCCCACAAATAATCAAAACAACAAAATTCAAAATTCATTTGATGTGTGCAACAACACAAGTTCAATATATCAACCAATTATGAGAGCAAGTATTCATAAGTTCTTTGATACCATGTTTGATAAACATAGTGTTTCCAGATAAGTCAAACACCTTGAGACAATTGTTCACACAATAGATCAAAGATCAATACACTAGTGTATTATGTGGTTAAATCCTCAAATAGGGAAACAGTCCATAACCCCAATGAACATGGTTGCTTGAGGCAACATATTAATGCAAAATAAAAATATTTTACATATGATTTTTTCACAATTAATTATTAATGAATGATCCTCTATACTATTTAAATGGTGATCATGTACCAATTAGCTATTAAGCCATTGATCAATATAACCATTAATATCGAGGAGAATATGAACCATCATATCACTTTATGTCTAAAACATAATTGTGACCATCATATTAGACAACATGTCTACATATAGAGAGAGATATTTTTGTAATGAGTTGTGATGGCGGGGAGAAGCAACATAGAGAGGCAAACATTTGAAGCAAAAAAAGGAAAAACATGAAATGGAGGAAATGCCTTATGAATAATAATCATTGGGCTTCTGTTGTGTAGCAAGTGGAACCTCTACCAGGGGTGATCATTACTTGCAAGGTTATTTATGCTTAAAAATAGGTGCGGAGGTATAACAAATCGGAAATGAATAGAATTGACCAATATGGAGAAGAAAGACAAGGTTTTTAGGATCTCCCCTATACTTTTCTACTTAAGTTTAGAGTATATCCCTTTACGACAAAGGTGGAGATAAGATGAAATATGAGAGGGGTGAGCTTTTGGATTACTTGTCTTATGGTGGAGGATTTTATAACCATAATACCCTTAGGATTGCTGACATATGATAACTCATATTCCTTCGCTCGCCCAAATGCCTCTCATGCTAACACGTCACCCTTACAAGCATAGTAGCATAATTCGAGTATGAATACGATTCGATACGAAAAAAATACGTAATGAAAATATCTAGTACGAATAAAATACGAGAGTAGCTTGCTTATATATAATATTTTTAATCGAATATTCACATATATACCATAAATATACATAGACATCTATATAATAAAATTTAACATATATTTAAAAAACAAAAATACCAATCTCAGATATGGAAGTGTGAGAGACGGCAACTACTTATTTATAGTTATTTTAATAAGTAAGCATGAAATTGAATTGTATTTTGTTTTATAGTGTTCAAAATTTAATTCTCCACTAATAATCCATATCCGTATTACACTTACACCGAATATTCGACTAATTAGAATTTATTCCGAATTTCCGTACACGAAGTACCAATACGACCGAATTATGCTACTATGCTTACAAGTAAAGGTACATTATAAAAAAAATTAAGGTTTTGAGTGTGACGATGGAATATCCACCTAACGTTTGAAATTGGTGGTAGATAAAATATGCACCTAACCATTTGAAAAATGATGGTAGAGGAAGGCCCAGTCTTTGATGAGTTAGAATTGAGCAAAGAGCTATGTGGAACCATAGCCGTCATCGAGTAGTTTCTTGGATTGATCAATCGATTGTATTGAATATATGGTGGGCTAAGTTTTTGATGTCAATGTGGTCTTTGATTTTTTATGGTTTCGACAAGAGAATGTAATTGATTTTTTATGGTTCTCCTTTTTGAATGGAAATAGAAAGTGCATCATTTTATATAGATTTTCTTCAATGTTTGAGATTTACTCGGTACATGATCTCCTTCCCTTCAATGTATTATGTTTTTTATTGGAAGAGGAATGTCCACATTGGAATGGAGGACTATGTGACCATATTCCATGTTTTAAGGAACTCTCAAATTTTGCTTCAATGTTTGAGATTTATTCGGTACATGATCTCCTTCCCTTTAATGTATTATGTCTTTTATTGGAAGAGGAATGACCACATTGGAATGGAGGACTATGTGACCATATTCCATGTTTTAAAGAACTCTCAAATTGTTCCTCATATAGGGTTTTGAAAACCCTTGAAGCTTCTTAAATCATCATTATTAGCTCCGAATCTTATCGTGAGTAGATGGAGCTCCATCTAAGAGACTTATTTGGGTTTTAGGGTTTTTTTAGTGCCATAGGAAATCCTTCTTTTGTTGCATAAGGATTTTACTAGCAAAGTTTGGTATCACAAGTTAACATGTAAAGGAGTAGTGATATAGCTTGAGATTGGACCATGATTAGTTGTTTGTGGTGCAACCTTCACTTCACTAAACATCCTCATCACTCTTGTCAAGGAATCTGTCAAAATCTTATTGTTTTGCTTGTTGAATAAAATTTGTTGTAAAATTATGGAAACAAATTAATTGCTAGCATGAATAACCATTATTGCATGAATAGAAGGCAATATTATAAGGATCACATATATTGTTTAACATCATGGAAGAAGTTGTTGACTAGAAGGGCAAGAGCAAAGTACTAAGCTTGTGTTCCACACATATCAAGAGTTTGTGGATAAAATCAAGAGTTTGTGGATAATTGGTGTTAGAATATTGATAAATATGCATAAACAAACAACAATATATTTGATAACATGAAAATCAATAGCAAGAATGTACTAGTCTAGTCTTATATCCATACAAGCACCATATAATCAAAATAGTAAGTAAAAGACAATAGACAAATAAATAGTACGCCAGATTTACGTGGTAAAACCCCAAATGGGGAAACATCCACGAAAAGGTATGGTCTTCTTTATTCTTCAGAAAAATCTCCAATCTTACACTTGAGCTCCTCCACATATTCTTATCATGACTTTACAATAACATCACAACATAATAACTCGATACCCAAAGGGACTCCTTCACCTATATTATGTAGTTAGAGGTATGGAATAATTACATCCCATACTACATGTGGGATAAATGATTTTCCACCTCCTTATATAATGAATGGTAATAGGAGAATATTACTCCATGATGCATGTGGGATAACTCCTTTTACATAAGATAGAGACAATTATGTCTTCCTTTGCTAGATAAGACATCTTAAAATCTTACGACACCATATTAGACATCATTACACATGTAATATTAACATTACACATTCCAACACTCCACCTTAATGATGACTAGGAAGAACACACATATGGAGGAAGATGGCATTACATTAGCATTCCCACTTCATGACAACTTCCCACATTCCAACAAACTTCGAAGATACTCAAATTTCGCTTATGTCATGGATTTGGTGAAGATATCGACTGCTTGCTATTTCGTGGGACAGTACTCCAAACAAATAACACCATCTGCAACAAGATCTCAAATTTAATAAGTATCAAGGTCAATGTGTTTAGTCTTAGAGTGATACACTAAATTGTATGCAAGTTGAATTCCACTCTAATTGTCACATCTTAACTCGGTATGAAACTTCTGAACCAGTCCAAGCTCTGTAAGAACATGTCAGATCCACATTGCTTCTTTAGTTGTTTCATTAGCTGCCTTGTACTCTGCTTCACAAGAAGAAGAGAAAGAGATCTCAACTTCTTGTTGGACCATGAAATCGGACATGAACCAAGCTGGAATATGTACCTTGTAGTAGACCTTCTATCAGAATTATCTCCTGCCCAATCAGAATCTGTATAACCAATAAGTGAAATTGTAGCCCCTCTAGAATAGAAAACACTGTAATGCAATGTCCCCTGTAATATTTGAGAATTATTTTTACTGCATTCCAATGGATTCCATGAGGATTTTGCATAAACCTCGAAATCATGTAGACTACAAAAGAGAGATCAGGCCTGATGTGTTTCAAATATATCAAACTCTCCACAAGGTGACGATATAAATTGGCATCAACAAGAGGAGTATCGCAATCAACAGTTAACTTTCCACTAGACTAAAATGTCATAGGTGAAGGATTACACTAACTCATATGAAACCAAGCAAGTAAATCTATAACATACTTAGGTTGAGAAAGGAAAATACCATCAACCATATGCAAAATCTGAAGACCCAAAAAAATAATGCAATAGGCTTAAATTGGTCATTTCAAATTGATGCTTGAGATTATTCTTCAATTCCTATATAAATGTAAAATGATTGCCAGTAAGGATACTATCATCCATATAAAGTACCATAATGAGGACATCATCAACAAAGTGCTTAATATACATATTTTGATCAAATATACATTGCTTAAAACCATTCTTCAATAAATAAGTATCAATTTTCTCATACCAAGCTCTGAGTGTATGATTAAGACCATATAAAGACTTGTTTAATTTGCATACCAAACTTGAAGTTTCAACAGTGATAAAACCATGTGGTTGTTGCAAATAAATGTCTTCATGAAGATCGCCATTCAGAAAAGCAGCCTTGACATCCATTTGGTGTATTTCCCATTGATAAGATGCAACAAGGGAAAGTATGGTTCTTATTGTGTTCATTATAGCAACTGGAGCAAAATTTTCAATATAATCTATACCTTCTTGTTGAGAAAAAACAAATTCTACTAACCAGGCTTTATGTTTTTCAGTCGTCCTTCTATAGTAAACTTTGTTTTATATAACCATTTACATCCAACTAAATTCTTCCCAGGAGGAAGAGGAACAAGAGTCCAAGTCATGTTCTTCATTAATGAGTCATACTCGGCAGTCATGGATTTTTTCCATTCAGGTTTATCTTTAGCTTGAGCATAGGTGGAGGGGTCATCTGTGGCTAATGATTTAGTCATAAGAGCAAAGTCAAATTTAGTTTGTCAAGTATTGGATGGAATACCAATCTCAGAACCTGTGGATTCAAGAATTTTTCAGGCCCAAATAGGAAGAGGGGTGGTGGTAAAAACCACACTAGTATCTTCATAACATTCGGGTGGATCACTTGAAGAAGAAGGTAAACTAGGATCATGATTATGCACATAAGTAGAGGAAGGGGTAATGGATATAGGAACAATAGAAGATTAACGCAAATTCAAGGTAATATGAGTTTCAACATACTCGGGTGGAGGAGAGACTTCTTGAATTGAACATCTCGTCGGTGAAAACACCTTGGGTAGATGTATCAAATAACTTGTAAGCTTCGGAATCCTCACTATAACCAATGAAAATATAGTTGTGACACTTAGGCTCTAACTTTTTCCGTTTTTCATCATGAATATGGGCCCAACATTCAGTGCCAAATATTTTAAAGTTACTAATATCCGGTTTCCTTCCATTCCATTTTTCTTCGGGAGTAACCTACAAACCTGCTTTAGTAGGGACTCTATTCAAAATATGGTTAGCACAACAAATAGCTTTAGCCCAAAAACGTTTATATAATCCTTTAAAATAAAATATACATCTATCCATTTCAACCAAAGTCCTATTTTTATTTCCAGCTACCCAAATTTGTTAAGGTATATAAGGAATAGTCTTTTGATGATGAATCCACGCTTAGATAAATATGCATTAAATTCATGTTTAGGGAACTCCCCCCCATTATCAGTTCTCAAAGTCTCAATGCTTTTACCAAATTCATTTTCAACCAAAGATTTAAATTATTGAAATATACCAAAGGTTTCATTTTTATGTTTCGAAAAATAAACCCATGATTCTACTATAATCATCAATAAAAGTACGAAAATAGGCTGCATGAGATAAAGAAGGAGTTTCAAGAGGACCCCATATATTACTATGAATTAGTTGCAATTGTTCTTTAGCACACCAATATTTAACTTTATCAAACATTTCCTTATCATGTTTACCAAGCACACAACCTTCACAAACACTTTTAGTGGAAGAAATTGAAGGTAAGCCAAGTACCATTTTAGATAACATTTGCATTTTACCATAATTCAAGTGACCTAATCTTTCTTGCCATAATTTACTTTTTTTGTTAGCATGAGAAACATAGGAATAAAATGGTTGATTTTACATTAATTAAAACAAATAAACTTATATAAAACAATAGCATGATCAACGAGACCTAAAGAAACAATTTTGAAGTTATTTTTTATATCTTTTAGAACATATTTATTTGGCCATGCTTCAAATTTATAACAATTTTGACAAGCACAATAAATAGAAAGCAAATTGATGGGAATGCCTTGAACATGAAAAACATCTTCCAACGTACCATTAGGAATGTTAACATTACCACATCCTACTACTGAAAGATATTTACCATCACTAATTGAAACTTTATGTGATGTGTGTCTATTAGTGTCGTAAGATGTAAATAAATAAGTTGTACCAATCATATGATTAGAAGCACTAGAATCCATTATCCAATCGACATAAGAAGAAGATTTACTAGGGTGAACATAATAGGCACACAGGGATACCCTCTGTTATTTAGAGATTTCTTCTTGGCTTTAACAAGTCCACGTCTCTAGTTAAAGCAAATCTTTTCACGGTGGTTAGTTTTTCCATGATACTTGCAACGATTATACACTCTCTTTTTATTAGAAGCATCATCATAGGCATCATTAGAAGAGTGAGGGGTTGATCCTTTAATATGTGACTTAGGGTTTTTATTAAAACCTTTATTAGGATTCTTTTCACTCTGTGCCATTAGAGCTTTTCCATTAGTTAATTGACCAAAAGCAATTAATCTATCTTGTTCACATATCAAACCTTTACAAAAATCCTCTAAAGAAGTTGACATAGAACGTTTAGACATTTCAATGGCCCTATTCCTAGTTTGGATGAACATATAAAAGGCATAATGTAACTTTTTCTCTACAAGAATAATAAGGGCATTATCATTTTCTTGTAATTGCTACCACAATTATTTAATTTTTCATTATAGGTTTTTATTTCATCAAGAAATTATTATATTCTATCAAAATCTTTAGGATCTAACTCATGAATCTTCTTTGCAAGATAGTAACCAGAAATCATTAGATTTATCAAATAAATAAGCTAAAGCTTTCCATACCTCAATTGGCTATCTTCAGCCTCAATATGTACCTATATACTATCTGAAACAATTTGTCCAATGAGTCCTCTTGCTTGATCACGCCGATCTTCCCATATAGCTCAGTATTTAGCATTGGTAGGTTTCTTTTGTTCACCCTTAACTAAGCATTGTAGATTCTTACTCTTGAGAATGTCAAATATATTTCTCTTCCAAGAGATATAGTTAGTACCAACAAATTTGGGAATAGAAGATGCCTCAAAACTCATAAGGATAAACAAGAAAGTAAGCCCTAATGAAACAAGACAAGAAGGTAAGATCTAGAAGAAAAGTGAATGAAAATTAGAATTAGACACCAAAGGAGAAACCCAACAACAACTTATTGATAGATCTATGAGCCCACAACAGAAACTGGGGAAAAATAAGGTTTCGACGAAATTTTTGCCAAAAAACAAGGCCACCTGCTTTTTCTCTGTGACCATGGTGCATGGGTAACAAGGCCCATGTGCTTTGCTAGTCTATGGAGTGCATGTCTATGCACTTCTAGTGAAGGAAAGGTGTGCGAGTGCATGAAACTGCTTGAAACTTAAATTTGTCAAAAGCAGTCGTTGTCTGGATAGAAACATGAGACAAAACACAACCAAAGATGAACAAACAACTAGATTTGTTGCAAGAAAGATATATCCTTTATAGTAAGTTAGTATACAATGGATTTCGACTTAGATCTACAAAAAAAAAGAAAAACTTGAAAAAAATATGAAAATTAAATGGCGAGGGTTAGGATTTTGAGAAAAAAATTTCAAACATGTACAAAAATGCCTAGATCTAAAGAAAAACCACAAGGGTTAGATAGATCCGATGGAAAATCTACTAGATAAGGAGGGCCCCAATTTGTTTTTAAGAAATTGGTGCTTGTAAAAAAAAGTTAACACCAAATTACTAAAGAAGGTAGAGCATAGTAACTAGCTCTGATACCATGTTGGAACATTGAGAAATATGCATAAACATACAACAATGTATCTGATAACATGCAAAACAATAGCAAGAATCTACTACTCTAGTCTTCTATCTATACAAGCACCATATAATCAAAATAGTAAGCAAGAGAGAAGAGAAAAAGAAATAGTACAACATATATACGTGGTAAAACCCCAAATGGGGAAACATCCACGAGAAGGTATGGTCTTCTTTATTCTTCATAAATATCAAATCTTACACTTGAGCTCCTCCACATATGCTTATCACAACTTTACACTAACATCACAACATAATAACTTGATACCCAAAGGGTCTCCTTCACCTCTATTATATAACTAGAGGTACGGAATAATTACATCTCATACTACATGTGGGATAAATGATTTTCCACCTCCTTATATAATGAATGGTAATAGGAGAATATTACTCCATGATGCATGTGAGATAACTCCTTTTATATAAGATTGAGACAATTATGTATTCCTTTGCTAGATAAGACATCATAACATCTTACAACATCACACTATACATCATTACACGTGTCATATTCACATTACACATTCCAACAATTGGGGTATGTCAAAGCCAACATTTGAGATGATGTCAACAAATTCTCTAGAGGAGCATTATACTATGGATTAGGTAGGTGGTAGTAGGGCCATAAAGACAACGATAGTTTCTAGGACATCTTGTGTACCTAAGGAGAATACAAGGAAGGATTCGAAGTAGAATAGTCGAAACTCTAAAGAGGTAGGGATTTTAGGTCTCAAAGAACCAATAAGATCCATAACAAAGGCATTGACAAAACGAGAAGAGGACCTAGCTACAAAAGAAACCAAGGGTGAAGGGAAGGAATCTCCATTGACTTAGAAAATGAAGAGTATTCAATCTCACCTAGATCGCATGAAGATGGTCATGTGAAAGGATGTCTAGATGTTTGAAGTGGAAGTTTTGATGTCAAGGGCTATGGTGGGAAGATATATGGGTAAAATAGTCTAGAGTGAGTCTTTAAAGGAATGGTTGGAAGAGAACTGGTGGAATGTTCTTGGCTACATTCCTAACTTCCATGTTTCGGTCCACATATGATTATGTTTCATAATGAAAGAACATGAGGATGCATTGCTGGTATTCGAAAAAGAATGGCAATCGGGACCCTTAGGACTTTTTCTTAAACAATGGGAGCCAAGATTTAATGCAAGAAGAGAACAAAACTATATGCAAAAGGTTTGGGTTTTGTTACCAAGGTCCCCCTTGGAATTGTGGCATGATAACATCTTGGAAATGGTGAGAAAAACTATTGGGAGATTCATTACTTACAAAGTTGGGTGGTTGGAAAGACTTGATAAGAGGAGGGCTCACATTCTAGTTGAATTGGATTTACGAGAAGGGCTATTGGAAAATATTGAAATATAGTGGGGATCTTGGAAATATTATTAGAATCTTAGCTACTGGAAACTCCCCCTTTGATGTGGATTATGTCATGAGGTCGGGTGTTTGTGGGTAGATTGTTTGATGAAAGAAAAGTTATCGAAAAGTCCTAAAAGATTCAAGTCGTAAAGTTTGCAATGAAGGAGAAGGAGAAACCTTCATTATATATGGGAAAATTTGAGGATGAGAGCAAAAAGGCCTTCTTTATTTCTTTGGAATTTGACAATCCCTTTCCCTCAATGTGGTCTTATCATACAATACATTTGGAATACCCAGCTTCACGCTCGAACTCTCCAAGAAAAGGTATGGATTTCTCAATTCCTACTAAGTGTTTTCTTAAAGAGAAAGTTGGTTCCTTCTCTCCTTATAGTACAGAGGTGCCATATAATATTAAAAGAAAATACACTTATAGGGGGATCATGCCCATAGATCACTCCTGGAAAGGAATTTTTGTTGAGGTTATTTCAAAAAAGGTTGCCCCTCTTCTAGCCTAGGAATTAGGGCCTAGTGTGGGGGTGGGGGGTTCTTCTATCCAACTTGGATACCTTCTAGATGCACTGGAAAAGATACCTTAGATCCATCCCTAGTCAAGAAGGAGTGTTTGGTGGATCTATTACCAAGTATTTCATTGGAACACAAAGAGAAATCCCATAAATCTATCTTGAAGTCATCCTATTTAGGGAGGAGTATTGTCAAGGTTTGGGATTGGCCATGGATAAAGGAATGCTTTCCTTAGTTGGAAGAAAATCCCACTGATCAATGGTAATGTCCTAGGCCAAGTAAGATATTATATATGGGAAACAATTGATCATTGTTAGGGCCCTTAGAGTGGGGAAATCCCAAAAACAATTTAGCAAATGAGCGTACTCTCCTTCAATGCTTTAAGGGTGGAGGGTGGACACAAACAACTTTTCCTTAAAACCCTAGTTTCTATTTATAAGCATCATGTATTTATCTTACAAGAAACAATGTGATTTGGAGATAAATCTTTAAAGTTCCTCTCTTATGTTTTAAAATATTGGAATTTATGTTCTTTAGATGCTAAAAACCCACATTTCATTAAATCTGGACTAATCCAGCAAGATTTGGACTAAAATGTTCCCAAATTAGCCTCTTGATCTAAAGGCCAAAAATAGTCTTTCTAAAGTGCAATTTTTTATTCCAAAAGTGTAATTTTTTATTCAAATGACTTCTGGCTTTAGAAAACCTATTTTTGGTCTTTCTCCAAATAAATATGGACTTGAATTAGTCTAAATTTAATGAAGTGGGTGTTTAAAGGTTTATCTTGTGGTTTTGGTCATTGGTTGGAATTCCATGTTTGATGTTGTTGCTTCCTTGATTTTGAAATTAGGTATATTGGAATATTTGGTGTCAAAGGAGTTGGAGAAAGAGATTAGGTTTATCAATGTGTACACACCTATGGGTAAAGAAGACCTTTGCAGGACAATCTGGCAAACTGAGGTTTATTGTGTGGGGGCATTGTGATTATTGCAAGGGAATTGAACCTAACCCTTAATCATAGAGATTTTTGGGTGGAGGTTGCTAGAAGGAATCCTCTTGAAGATTACTTTGCTCACTTCTTTGACACTTTTCACCTAGTATATATGGAACCTCTCAAGATTGTCCTAGCATGGAGAAATGCCAGAAGAGACAGAGGAAGTATTGCTCAAAGATTGTATAGGTTCCTGATGCTTGAACCCTTTTTTATTGAGAAGTTGAAAATTAAATACGTGGTTGGAATAGGGGGAGCTTTAGATCATCTACAAATATTGCTCCACTTGGATACAGTAGATCGGAAGCCCTCAAACCCTCTAAATTTTGATTATTGGTTGTGGGAAGAAGCGTTTAGGAACGTTGTGATTAGAAATTGGTACCCTATGGATCCTCAGTTAGGGAGCTATGCCATGAAACATTTTGAAGACAAAATTCAATGAATTAAAAGTGTAATGAAGGAATGGGCTCCTGCTTATGTTGCAAAATATCAAAAAGACTCGAAGGTGGTGGAAGAAGGGATCAAAGTCCTTTTTGAAAACAATAATAATGGAATATTTTAGAGCAAGAAGCCTAGAGCTTGAAACATCTGGAGGTGAAAAAAAGGATCTGTTGGTTAAGGTGGAGACTATTGGAGGCTTAAAATCAATTCCATTTGGATAAAGGAAGGAGATGATAATACACGGTTCTTTCAAAAATTTGCAACTCATGGAAGACATATTAATACTACATGGGAGATCCTTCATCCAAATGGGTACACAGTAAATTCCTTTAGACATATTGTAGAGGTTGGGAGACTTCGTTTTAAAACACTCTTTCAAGATCCCAAAGATGTTAGCATAGGAGAAATTATGAAAAACATAAGCTTGTTTCCTAATCTTATAGCTGAAGGAATGAATTGAGATATAGAGGTTGAGATTACAAGTGAAGAGCTAAATTCAATACTTAATTCTTTTTTTAAAAGGGAAAATCCCAAGACCCAATGGTCTATTGGTAGAATTTTATTTGGGATTTTGTGATTTTTAGAGCTTGATTTGATTGAAGTTGTTGAAGAATAAAGGACCTCAAGGAAATTTTTGAGGGCACTCAATGCTACCTTTGTAGCGCTCATTCCAAGAAACAAGATGCAACTACCTTTGATGATTTTAGACCTATCTCTTTATGCAGTTTAATTTATACGTTGATATCCAAAATCATTTATAATAGGCTAAAGGGCATTATGTTAGGTTTTGTCTTGGATGAACAGTTTGGTTTCCTCTTCAATCATCAAATACATAATGTAGTGTAAATTGCTAAGGAAGGATTGCATTCAACTAAGACAAGGAAGTTACCATCAACCATCTTGAAAATTGACCTACCAAGGCCTATCATAGGGTCAATTGGTTGTTTCTCACATTACTGCTACTCCAACTAGGTATGAAATTGCATATTTTGAACTAGATCATAGGTTATGTCACTTATGCTTCATTTGTAGTTTTGATAAATGGGTCACCTTTTGGGTTCTTCACAGCTTCTAGAGGCCTCAAACAAGGTTGTTCATTGTCTCCCTTCTTATTCTTGTTGGTAGTAGAAGGTTTAAGAATGCTTATTAAAGACTCTCATAGTAAGGAAGAGGTAAAGGGGGTTAATATATCAAATTCTATGCATATCACACATCTTCTCTTTGTAGATGACATAGTGATATTTGGTCATGGTTTAGTTACATAGCTGGAAAAAATTAATGAAATGATATAACTTTATTGTAAAGCCATAGGTATGGTGATTAATATGAACCAGTCTAGTCTCTTGACCAATGAACTAACTAATGAGATAAAAAGGAAAGATGATTATCTCTTTCCAATGCAATTCTGTGACATGGATCAAGGGGTGAAATATCTTGGTTTTCATTTAAAAGCAAATAGTTATTACTTTGAGGATTGGATGTGGTTATATAACAGGTTAGAAGCTAGAATTTGTATATAGTGTAATAGATGGTTATCTCATAGAGGAAGATTAGTCCCGATAAAGACAATCCTAGAGAGAATTCATGTTTATTAGATGACTATTGCTAAGATTTTGAAGGTTATCTTAAACAAAATTTGAAAGAAATATTTAGCTTTCTCTTGATAGGGAAAAGAGGATAGGAAGGCATTCCCATGGTTAAGTGGAAAATATTTGCAACTCCAAAAAAAGTAGGGGGTGGGGCTGAAAAACATCTATCTCTTCAATTTAACACATGCAACAAAAAGCCATTGGAGGTTGGTTTATAATGATGGCCTATGGGTAAGAGTAATGAAATCAAAATATCCAAGAGGGATGACAATGGAGGACTACTTCGAAGTGGAAAGCAAATAGGTTCAGGGTGGCTCTTTAGTATGGAAAGCCTTGGTATGCCTTCCTCTCTTTGGATGAATGGGTAGCATGGTAAATTGGAAATCGTAGCAAGATAACGATTAGAGAGGTCTCGTGGATTGGAGTCACTGGCAATTACAAATTATTAGAAGCCTTGTTGGAATTGCTCCACAATTAGGGGGTTTATAACTTAAGGGATGCAACCTCTTTGGATAAGTGAAACTTATGGGAAGAAATATGGGAGACAACATATATCCTAAACTTGCAAGGAAATCAAGTAGAGGAGTGGGAGAAATATGTCAGATTGCTACAACATATAATTAAGTTTAATGATAAGGAGGACTTGGGTTAAATGGTCCAAATATATGAGTTCAATGGATTACATTTTCAAGCCAAGGTATGCGGCTAGAATTGAAGAAGATTGTAGTGATGAGAGAGCTTGGTGGTGGTGAATTATTTGAAATCTATCTTGCCCCTTAAAGTTTACATTTTTATTGAGGTTGGCCCTAGCTATTAAACTCTTAACTTGTGATAATGGACAAAAGAGGAGTTAGGTAGGGCTAGGTAGATGTATACTTCGCAAAATAAATGATGAATCAATGGACCATTTGTTCATGACCTGTCCTTTTTCTAGATAGGTTTGGAATGGTGTAACATGAATTATGATAGGTAAATCAAAATGGGTTCAGAAGACTTTGGTTGATTGTCTCTCTGATTGGTTAATCGATAAGACAATATCAACCTATAAGGCTCTCCATTTTCTATTTATTTATGGAATTTGGTGGTTCAAGGATTAGATGGTGTTTCAAGATTCATTCCTCACAATCACATATGTAACACATTAGGTGAGACTAGCTTGGGATAATCACATAACTTTCCCCAAAGAACTGTTTACCAAAGTGTTATTAAGACCACATATCAATCAAGAAAGGCCTTAGGGATTGGTCGATGGAGCAAGTCAATGTGACCCTGGTATTTATGGAGTAGAGGCAATTCTCTATGTTGATTATTCACATTACTTTATGATGAAGTATGCAACTGGTCAAGGATCCAATAATAAACTTGAATTCTACGCCCTATGTATCTTACTAGAAGGAGTATAAAAAATTAAGGCTTTCTTTGATTCTACTTCTTTCACACATGAATATAAAGAATTTAATACTCTTGTAGATAGGCTATCTAAAGAGTCTTTGATCTTGCAATAGAGTGCCTTACTTGAATACGAATTTAAGGAGGGAACTCTCTAGCCAACCATTGCAATATATTTATACTAAATGAGTCATTTGAAATGTATTTTTAGTTGGTACTTTGTTGATATAGAATATATGCTTATTTGAATGTACTCAGAGTGCATTTTTCATCCATGTGTAATTTTGAGGTGCTCTTTGGTTGGAGGTAGTGGTTTTGGATGTTACAATAAGCTTGTACTGTGTAGTTTAGGCTTGTGGAGGGTTGATAAATGATTGTATTATGTAGGTTTTATGTTGTAGATGTTTGAAGAAATCAATTTTAGAGAGCTAGATAGGTTTTGAGTTTGTCAAGGACAAAACAATGTATATTTTGATTTCCTGCCAAAAATATCAAATACAATGATTTTTTCTTTGGAATATATAAGGGAAGGAGCGTTCCACCAAGATATATATGCGTGTGTGTGTGTGGGGAGGGGGGAATAAAGCAATGGGATGAAAACCATCAAAACTGCAACCCAATTTCCTCTTGATTTTGTTATTGTCAAAGATGAAGTTACTAGTACTAATCCAATATAAATCACAAATTAATTATCACATTCTACATCATTGATTGGCCCAAAAACCATGAAGGCACTAATTCCTATAACATCCAAGAAGGCACATGCCACAACAAAGGTGATCAAACCATGGGCCATAATTGGTGGACTCCACGTAGGGCGTGGGGGAGGAACAACCCACCAATAAATAAATAAACAAATATATATATATATATATATATATATATATATATATATTCCAAGTAAAACCTCTTGGGATCCCCCGCTTTTCCTTGGAATAATCCAGTAGGAATCATCGAACTCAAACCTCAACTAGAGCCAACTAGCCACTAGGCCACACCAAGTTTTTAATATTCATTCCAAAAAAAATTCGTAACTTTTATATTTCAAGTAAAACATAAAGTTGCAATATGTAAGCATTGTAATCATTATTGGCTTGAAGGGGTAACTCGAATGGTTAAGTGTTTTTAGCTTCTCGTTGAAGGTCTCGAGGTCAATTCCCCAGGTTGGTTACCTTTGTTACATGCCTCTCTTAGTGTCCCTTATGGGTTAGGGGTTGTAGTTAGCACTTACGTGCTTGCACTAGGTGACATCCACGAATGCGAGTGCTCTAGAGTCTCCCCACAAGGTTTTTCTTAGAAAAGAAAGTGTTGTCAGCACCAAACCAAAAAATAGATTTGTTTAATAGTCCTTCAAATTGCCCACCATTTATCTCCTATACTATCTGTTATCATGCAACATTGGCCTGAATCCTATGTCAAAAAACAAGGTTCTCGACCTTGGAGTATTACAATAACATAAAAAAATGATCATTCATGAAATCATATTTATCTACCACATCTATTCCAGAATAGTCATCTTCATCCAAAAAAGAGCATGGAATGAAAAATAAGCAAAAAGAAATAGGTTCAAAGACTTATAGGATGGTCACCCTCCTCCCTATGCTCCTCTAACTAAATCACTCAATTCTATAAATTGCTTATTTGGAGAAATAATTAATTAACTCGTTGAAATAATCAACATGGGGGACACATGGAGGATACTTATTTATGTGAATTGTTCTACCACAATTATAATTTAATATAATATACGGCAAGGTAATGTTTTGCATTATGTAAGACCTCTTAACCACTTGATCACTAGTTTGGAATCCCCATATACTTGAAGACTAACATTGTTCTCTCTAATGGCAACCTCGGTAATGACTACAGAGCATGAAGCTCTACACAATTATTAGTACCTCTTCCAAGGCCAACCTTGAAAGAGAAACTAATGTTGTCCTTCAATAAAAAACACCCTCAACTCCATAGGGTTTAGGATTACCTTATTAGGTCCATAAAAAAAACCCAAGCTCTTCACTTATCTGTATAAAGTGAACTAGTTTGTCTTTGGGCCTTTTTCTTGATTGATTGTTTGATACCATCATAAATGTATTTTATTTTGTAGAATACCTCTAGTGGAGGAAATGAGTTACCTTTAAAAGGATCACATTTATAATAATCCATAAATCCCAGGAAACATAACCATCCTTTTCCCAACACCATTAATGCATCCTCATTTTCTTTCATGATGAAACATAAGCATCTGCAAACCAAAACATGGAAGGTAGGAATGTATCCTAGAAGAGGCCTCTAATTCTCTTCCATCCATCGCTTTAAAGGCTCACTCTTGACCATTTTACCCATAAATATTCCCACCACAACCCTTACCATTGAAACTTCCACTTCACACATCTTCAGATCCTTACATGTGACCATCTTCACATGATTTGGGCGAGATCAAAGACACTTCCTTTGTGAAGTTCATGGGGCCTCCTTCCCTTTGTCCTTGGTTGCTTTCATAGTCAGGCCCTCTTTTTGATATGTTAATGCCTACACTATGGATCTTCTTGTTACCTTGAGATCCATAAACCCCACCTCTCCAGAGTTGGGATTGTTATGCTATGTTGACTCCTCCATGTCATTCTCCTTAGGTACACATGATGTCCTAACAATCGTCCTTGTCTCGATGACCCTAATACCACCTAACTATCCCATAATATGGCATTCCTTCAAAAGATATGTTGACATCATCTCAAATGCTAGTTTGAACATACCCCAAATATCTATGAGCTCTTGATATGTGTGAAACATAGACTTAGGACTTTGCTCCTCCCCTTCTTCATTAACCAACTCCTCCTTGGAGTTAAACAATAGATGTAATCCCTAGAACATTGCCTTTTGTAATAATGGAAACCCTAACTTTTCCATTAGCTTAAAACCTCCCATAACCATTGACGGTTATTGATGCTATCTATTAATTTGTTTTAACAATTTTGTAGTAAATCTTATTCAATGAGCAAATCAAATAAGAGTGTGATAGATATGTTGATGGAGATGTTTAGGGAAGTGGTGGTCATGCCACAAATAGATGTCCACAATCCAATCTATGGTTATTGGAGATGAAAATCGCTTTCTCACAAGGAGAGGGGTTTGTGTCCTAGCTTCCTATAGAGTTAAGTCTATATTTCTCCCTTGGAAGGCCATACAAATCGATAACAAAACAATGCCATTTGCTTACTCCAGATGGAATCACAATAATGTTTATGCCATGTTTTGATCTACGCCTAGACTTATAGTTGAAGAGAAAAAATGAAGGTGAATGAATTACCCGTCTCGATAAAAAACCATAGTGACCTTATCCATATCTATTTAGAACCAACAATGCTATCTCTTTAGAGCTACACCCTAAGAAATGGGATTTGCAACAAGTAGAACCGTAAATCTTAGGCAAATCCATATCTAAGCCAACAAAGGTTGCACAAATCTGGTGGATTTCCTAGCATAGAGCAAATGAGTTTTTCTTTTAGATTGATATATTTTGAGCATGGCGATTTGGGCCCTATCTATTTGTGACCTAATTTATATATTGATGTCGTTCCCATATAATAATAATAATAATAATCTAATTTTAGGGTCATGACCAAGTGAGACACCAAATTGATGTTTGAGACCCCCTTGTTTGTGGGACAAGGGACCCCCTTTACGCAACAATTTGACTGCTAAAGTCTACAGAGATGTACATACCCTGCCTCCTTTTGGATTTGAACTTGTGACCTCTTAGAAGGAAACACACACTCTTAATCATAGGCCCACTCAAGTATGTATAACTTGTTGAAAGGATTTTTATATATTTAGTACATATCTAGATAGAATATAGTTCAAATCCATTGTAATCATGGTTAATTAATTGTGAAAGGTGACACTTAGTGATATGTAAAAGATAAACCATACATAAGGGGTGAAAGTCAATGTTAGATGCAATGAATTATCCTCGCATTTTGAATATTATATACATAAACAAGTCTTTGCTTTGTGAATGCCATGTAGAATAATCCCAACACACCATGCAGATTCTGTTTGTGTTGATCTCACAACATAATGCTACTGCCACGTGACTATTGTATGAATGACACTGTCAAAATGCCAATGTTATGCTTAAAACACACACATCCATAGCCATGGATAAACGACATTTTTCTTCATCTTAGACGAGGATACCGATCATCTATCATATAGAAGAAAATGCTTAGAATATAACTAACCCCTATACACATGTTGTTACTTTAGATATACCACGTGCATGCATATGCATGGAGATATAACACCACATATTCTTATTTTTTACCTCTACACAACAAATTCCACGTGTTGAAATTACTTCAAATATACCACATGTATGGAGATATAACACCATATTCTAACAATATACCTCTACAAAACAAATTCCACCTCACACTAACTAACCAACTTCTAACCATATACCTCATACACAACAAATTCCACCTCACCATGACTAACCAACGAGACATACATAGAAAACCCTATCGTACAATACATCATACAATGTCACAATAAACGTTGCTTAGCTCACAAACTAACATGATGCTCGAATTAATAAAAAAGGGTATCCATCCATGGAGTAATTCAAAGGATTTAAGGAAGACTTTAATATAAGGAAAGGCCATTTTTATACTCTTTGGTGGACTTCAATAAAGTTTTAAAAAGATAAATCAAGATGACCTACATTTCAAGGTATCTCAAAAGTTATAAAACAACTTTATAAGGTTAAGAAAAGTTTGCCATTTTTCTATGAGAGGTAATATGTCATGATTGGTGCACTTACACATGTAAATTAGTTTAGGTAAGTTCATGGCATACGTACACATGTAAATTAGTTTATGTAAGCTCAAGATTCTATGTTGAGGTGGCAACTTTCTTAATTCAAGTTTTTATTGTATTTTTCTAGTAAGTTTGGGAGAGTAAGAGGATGGAAATTACAACCTCTATTTCATAAAAGTTTAATTTTATAAACAATTTGAATTTATCAATTTTAAAATGATCTGCTAATAATAATGTATAATTTTGTATTTTGTGATGTGATTTAGTGGCAAAATGATAAGAATTTATTATAATTAATTTGTGTTAATTATATAAATTTAAATACAATTTTGTAATTTTTTTTAATAATCAATGAAGTTGTGTCGAGAGGTAGGTATTCCACAATTCCAACCGAAAACTAACTGAGTCAAACCAAAATATTTGGGAAAAAATATTGAAAGAATTGCTCTTGAAAGTAAAATAATTTATGTTCGCCATTTAAAGGGTTTATAAAAGTTTGTCATGAAATGAGATACGAGGCATAGACATGGGGGATACTCTCCCAAAGGCCAGGGAACAAGGAAGAAAAGGCAGCAGCCATGGCAGCGTTATCATCACCTCTGTTCACAAAGATTCTTATTGTGTGTATCATTCTGGTGGTCGAATTAGAGGCGCCAGCCGTCAGTGGTGAAGGGGAACGATGGTCGGAGTACAGTTCCAAGCTCTCTGGAGTTATAATTCCGGGATTTGCTTCGACGCAACTCAGAGCATGGGCCATGCTCGATTGTCCCTTTTCTCCTCTTGATTTCCACCCGCTGGATTCTGTTTGGCTCGACACCAGAAAGGTGTGTAAGTTGTTTTCTCTTTTTATTTGCCATGAAGCTTCTGATCTTCTGACTACATCACTTGTTTGAAAGTATTGATTAAAAAAAGACTTTGCAATGGCATTTGAAAAAGGAGTCAAAATATCAAACACTTTTTATTTTTTGGGGGTGTTATCCCCCTGCCATCAGTTGAAACCATGCAAATCATTTGAAGTCATTACTCGATACTGTTATAAAACCATGCAAGGATTTATTAATAGCAAAGTTTGATCTACAATTTGTTTGTAGTTTACAACATTGATCTTACACACCAGTTAGGTTAGGAATTAGCATTGCAGATGTTAAAAGGGAAAGGCAAAGAAAATAGGAGACTATACACAGCCAGAAACAATAAATTATATAATATAGGGGAATTGATACGTGTATGGGCTTGGTCTTGGTGTAGTGGTTGAGACTGGGCGTTGCCACAGTAATAATCCTGACCATGTGTATAAATTGGTAATTTGGTGATGGGAAAAAATTGTTTATCCTTACAAAAAAATTCGACAAAAGTTGATACACTGCTCTCAGACACAAATTGTGCACAACCACTCTAAGGCTCTCGTTCTAAATCTTATATATAGAAGTTCCATACTTGGTGATATTTTGTCTTACTCCCTCCATGATACATTACAAGGAATATTATCAATTGTAGCCGTGAATGATTATTGTGTATCATGGTATTCATGGCGCATGGGCCTCACAACTACTAATCTTCATGTAAATATTTCCTATAACTAATGTTCCATGAAGTTTCTGGGACGTGGGGATGCGGGTGTGTGTGACTCTAGACATGTGGAGACAAACCCAAATTTTAGGGAGTGTTATGGACCCTAAAATCATAAAATAAATAAATTTAAAGATATGAAAACTTAAATGATACATCTAATTGTATTTCATAATGAAAAAGTTTGATAAATGAAGTGGGGGTGTCATGGGGGATGTAGAGAAGTAAGGAACACTCTTTCTCTAAATCATATATATATATATATATATATATATGAAAACATAAATGATACATCTAATTGTATTTCATGATGAAAAGTTTGATAAAGAAAAAACAACTTAGGTCATCCTTTTAGGTTTTAGGGTTTTGTTTGACTTTAAAAAATTTTTCAAGTCAAATTTATCGTGGGAGTGACTAGGTTACCTGGATCTCGGGTTGGTGGGAGAGAGCCCAAGTGTCTCAGATTTTTAATGTTTTAATGTTTTAATTTTTTATTAGGGGGTGGGGGGAGTGTCCAGGGTTATGGGGGGAGCGTCTAGGTGTTCTAGATTTCAAGGGACCACCCAAGCATCCCCCACACTTGTGAAATGTCCCTCATTTTGTGCATCACATCATGTTTTGCGAAGTTTTGCTTTTAAGGGGATGCTGCAATATGTTTCGCATTGACTTTTGTCATTTCGAGAACATGGGCAATGCCCCCTCGACCCAGGGAGCACATCCCTATTTAACTGTTGAAGATTGTAGCTCGGACATGAATTTCCGCACAGGTTTAGTGTCAAATGTGCCAAAAGTAGTTAGAGTCAATTCTATTTTGTAATTGCGTGAGTAATAAAGTGAAAGTCCTATATTTAGTTGTTGAGTCTAATAAAGTGTATTTTTTATACACTAGTGATTTAGATTAATCTCAATCGTACGTCTCATTGAGAGATTAGGGTTTTGGTAGATTAGGGTTTCAGCTCAAGTATAAAGGCAAGTCAAGATAGAAGGTTAAGACACACATTCATTTCACTCAAAGACAAATTTTGTTGGGTGGTGATTTTATTCATTTGTGGAGTAGAGTTAGAGCATCGGAGAGGAGCCAAAGTTAGACAATAGGCAGAAAGCAGGTTTGTACAATCGTATGGAATAAGTCAGTATAGTGGTATGGACAGGCTGTATAGCAGGCTGTTTTCTTGTTTTCTGGCAGGCAGATTTTCCTCAATAAGTGTGCAGATCTATTTTGTTTGGGTGTACCGTACAACTGTTAGTTTAATAGTTGTGGAGGTTTCCTTGTAAGCTTTGAATTGTTAATGGAAAACTGATTTGAAGGAGTAAATTATCTATGTATTGTGTTTATGCTTTCGTTGTTTACTTTCTAGCGATATGTGTGATTACAGCTATGTGAAAGAATTTAATTTATACAATTAAATAACAATTGTGTTTAGTTGAGAACATAAGGACATGAATCACCTAGGGTTTGGAAAATTTACATGGTATCAGAGCTTCTTTGATTTAGAGGATCTGAAGAGTTTACAACAATAGATCAACTGTTGGAAATAACTATTGGAACCAACTGTTGGGAACCGGGACCAACAGATAGAGGGTTTTAGAGGTAGTGCTTATTAGTTTTGGGAGTTTGTGTGCTGAACAGAGATGGCAACAACTAGCCTTAGGTTTGAGGACATATGGGAAGGTGCCTCGAATTTTCTATCATGGAAAGTCAAGGTTACTCTTCTATTATATGAGAATGAACTTTGGGATATCGTCAAAGATGTAGTAATTGTGCTGATAGATCCACAGGTTTTGGCAATCCTTAGCAAGAAAGAAGTGAAAGCTAAGGGGATAAAGAGCTATTGAACTGGGCACTGAATGGGTTTTCATCTCAATGAGAACCATTTGTTTAGGGTGTTTGTGCTTGGGAGAATCTTCCCTCTTGGGAAACATTGTGGGATGACTGTATCCAGGAAGAGACTTGAATGGAGTCAAAGGCCAACAAGTAGGGAGGTGATAGTGACCAGGCCCTATTTGGTCAAACAAAGAAGGGTAGAGGTATAGGACTCAACAAGGGTAAGGTAAAGAGTGAGGAGTCAACCTCTCAGCCAGGGAAGAATGACTTGAGTAAAATCAAGTGCTTCACATGTCATAAGCTCGACCATTATACATCACAGTGTCTAGAGAAGAAGAAGGGTAAAGGGAAGCAACATTAGCATCAAGTAGCAACCTCTGTTGAAACTCAGATAAACGAGTTTGCCTCTAAGTTCAAGAAGGATTTTTCAATGGTATCTTGCCTTTCTTCTAACACTGTTCCGAAAAATGCTTGTTATGTGGACAGTGGAGTATTTAGGCATATGACATCAGCCCGGGAGCTATTTTCAAGTCTAAAAGAGCACGTCTTAGGAGTTCAAGTCAAGCTTGGTGATGATGCCAAGTATCTAGTAGTAACTCTTTGACTTCGATGATGTGTTGTTTGTTCCAGGTCTCAAGAAGAATTTGCTTTCAGTTTTGGTCATGGAAGATAAGAGCTTTGCAGTAGAGTTCAAGAACCAACAAGTCCTTATGAGACTGAAGGATTCTAACCGAGGATCAACTCAAGTGATTAGGGTTAGGAAGGGCAATTTGTACAGGTTACATGGTGAGCATGTTCAAACCCTAGTGCATAACACATATAACTTGTGCGAGTTATGGCATAAGAGGATGGGGCACTTGCATCACAGCGCGTTGCCTATTTTGAGGAAGATAGTCATAGGTTTTCCAGAGTTCAACATTGAGCAACAGGGTGTATGTGTAGGGTGCGCACTTGGAAAGCATGCCAAGGTTGCTTTCCCAAGTAACGAGCACAAGTCTAAAGGGATCCTAGACCTAGTGCATTTGGATGTTTATGAGATGATGTTAGTAGCATCAATCATAGGAAGCATATACTATGTTTCCTTCATTGATGACTTTTCTCGCAATACTTGGATCTACTTCTTAAGACCAAGGATGAGGTCTTTAGCAAGTTTTAGGAGTTCAAAGCTTTAGTGGAGAACTAGATAGGGAAGAAGACCAAAGTTTTGAGATCAGGCAATGGGGGTGAGTATACCTCCAATGATTTTGAGAATTTATGCAAGGATGTAGGAATCAAGAGGAAGTTCACTGTTTCGTACAACCCACAATAGAATGGGGTTGCAAAGTGGAAAAATCCATCATAGGGGCTGCTATGGCCATGATACATGATTAGGATTTGTCGATGTTTCTATGGGCAGAAGCCCGCAACACAACAATCTACATCCATAATAGGTGCCTTCACAGGATTTTGGAGGACATGACACTAGAGGATGCATTCACTAGTGTGAAGCTAGAGATGGGTCATTTCAACATCTTTGGTTGTTCGGTTTATATCCATATACTAGTCAAGAAGAGGACCAAGTTGGAGCCCTCTAGCAGGAAGGGTTTGTTTGCTAAGTTACAATGAGACTTCAAAGGCCCACAAGATCTATATTCTAGAGCAGAGAAAGACAACTATAAGCAGGGATGTAAATTTTGAGGAAGACTTTGCATCCATGAAGTATCATGAGCCTATTTTAGTGAGAGAGGATGAGGAGCAAGAAGCTCCGAAGGTTGAGCCAGAGTCACCAACGACTTCTAGTTTAGGGCAACAACCTTTAGGTGTAGAGGAGGAGCCACCAGCTCCTACCTGTTATGTCAAGAGATCTTGATGGTTCACTTTGTCATTGAGGGATGCTCAGGAGCATGTGGAGGTTCCTACTACCTAGGAGCATATTCAGGGAGAGTAGACATTCAAAGAAGGTTTTAAATTGCACGGTGTTGATGAGCAACAACATAGATTTCGAGCCTTCCGGTTTTCAACAGGCAACTGATTGTTAAAGTTAGTGCAACTGCGAGACCCATTCTCAGCGAGGATGGTACCCTAGTCAGTTAACTAGGGTTCCTAGTTAAGTTAACCAGGCAGAGTAAAGAGTAAGACCCTAGAAGGTACCCTAGGCCCCAAGCTATCTCCTGGGGTTCTTGGTCGGGGACCAAGTAGGTTGATGCCATGGCAAAGTCCCTAGCATGTGGCTAGGGCCCCTATTTGTCTCTAGGGTATTCTGGTCTGGGACCAGACAGTTCTTGGTCACGAGGACCAAGCAGGTCCTGCAGGTCGAGACAGAGACCTCCTGGTTTGGGACCAGGCAGATTCTTGGTCATGAGGACCAAGTAGTTCCTGCAGTGACATACCTGCTTAGTTAACCAGGTGGATCTTGGTCAGTGGACTGAGATGATGATGTGTGATGTCCTCTTCTCCTAGGTCTTCGAGATGGTTGAGTTAGATGGTCTTCTCAAGTGACTGGCCACCGCTTGATGGAGCCACTAACATTTGACCTCAGGAACAGTTTAGAGGACCACTTGATCACATCATCCAGTGTGGACCCTTTCTTATAAAGTGATGATGAACTTTCAGGTTATATGGAACATTTGTACATTTGAGAGAGACAGATGACTGGTTGTACCTTCCCCACCTTGGTTGATTTACTTTTGGTCCTTACACCTTGTTGACTATTAGTCTTGTGGTACCTTGTCTTTGAATTATAGTTAGTAGGGTCATTTACCCACCTTGAGTTGTTTTTTATTTGTATCATCTTGATGATTTTTGGTCCTATGGGTACTATGGTTGTTTGACCACTTTGTGGTATACCTTTGGTCCTAGGGGTTATGGGTCATTTACCCACACTTATCTTATGTTGTACCATGTGTTGACCCTAGTACCCACCTAATGTCACCCTACTTATATTTTATGTGACTTTATTGTTTTGACCATAATGTGTTGGTACCCACCTAAGTCATTTATATTTTATATCTTGTGACTTTTATTTTGTATGTCCTAACTAATGGTACCCTCCTAAATCTATGGAATCCTAACTTAATTAAAAGGTTAATTTAATGGTCATTCTATAAGATCCTAATCCTATATATTGAAGTCTTCTTTTTGGCATTTTAACATCTTTATCTCAGCTCTGCAACTTCCTCTGCTTGACGTCAAGGATATCACTGCTGCTCATCCAAGTTTGAAGGTCGCCCACCTGCTGAACAAGTTAAGATCTGGTTTTTGATGTTAGTGATGTTTGATATGTATCTAGGGTAATATCTGTGATCAAAACATGATCCATTTTGATGACTTTTGACCTGATTGAATAAGGCTGTGACAACTATGACTTTTTTGACCTAGCCGAACCCTAGCTGAGATCTATTCTGCTTTCGATTTGATTATTGAAGTGTTATCCAGATCCGATCTGCTGCATATGTACCTGTTAAAGAGGCCGTGGACTTTTGGAACCGTGATCTACTCAGCCGAGCTCTATTTTGTCTAGCTGTGATCCACTTGAGGCTCGATCTGCTATCTCTAAGTGTTGAAGTCTTGACTGAGGTCTGATCTGCTTGATAAGTTTTGATTGAAGCTAGATCTGCTAACCAGAAACTTGTTGAGGTTTGTTGGACCTATGTAAGGGTTTATTGCAGAGACCGGCTGCCCTTATTGATTGTTTATGATTAGTTTTTTGTTATTGAGAGGGCCGCAGTCAGCTAAGGGTTGACCTATGGAAGTCGTGGACCCTGTGGGTTTGTTTTAGTTAGTTGAGGGAATATTTGTAGAGGCCGTGAGTCTTTCTGGAAAAAACCCACTGTGCTATGACCTTATTATTTTTAATCTATAATACTGAGACCTAATTTGGTTTGTTTTATCTGCCTTGCCTTGTCTTTGATCAGATCTGTGTTGAAACCTTAATGAGATCTAATTGTGGTTAGATCTGTGGTGTTAAGGCTTGTTGAGGTCTGTGCTAAGTTTTGCTTGAGACTTTTACTGTGATTCTGACTGTCATTGACTATACCTCAGCCCAGTCATCTCTCTCTCTCTCTAGTTTGTACTAACCCTCTAGCAGGGTCATCTGTTTCCTAGTGATTGACTGGCCTCTGAGAGGCACAGTCTTTTTTGAAAGTAAAAATTCTGAGTTTAAAACAGGAAGGGTTCCATACCCCAGGTAAGTATACTCACTTGTCTCTGTTGTTGTTAATTAAACAAGTTAATTATTTTTCTATTGCTAATTACATGTTACTGAATATTACTTTAACACGGTGACCAAATTAGTAGTGTTAAAGTTAAAAAATTGAAAGAGATGAAAATTATGTTTTGTTGAAGTTTCTGCTGTACTATTTCATTTCATTACTTGTTTATTAAATGAAATTTTGCATTAAAGTACATTGAATTCTATTTTACTGCATCAAACCCTAACCCTAACCAAAATTTAACTCTGACAAACAGGTTTTGAGGGATGCAATGGTGGAGGAGTACACCTCCATCATGAAGAATGATGTATGTTACATTGTGCCTAGACTGGAGGGGAAATCAGTAGTGACTTTCAGGCAGCTCTACAAGATCAAGCATGTGGTAGATGGCGACATAGAGATGTACAAAGCGAGGTTTGTGGCGAGAGGGTTCTCCTAGAAAGGGGGAGTGGACTACGAGGGGACTTTTGCTCCAATTGTCTGGTACACTTCCATTAGAGCAGTGGTGTCTTTAGTTTCCATTAAGGGATGGAGGATAGATTAGATGGATATAAACACTGCTTTACTCAATGGGATAATTGAGAAAGAAGTGTACATAGAGCAATCTTAGGGCTTTGAGACTAGTGGGAAGGAGTCCCGTGTTTGCTAGTTGAAAATGGCTTTGTATGGATTCAAGCAGGCATCGAGAGCACGGTATTCCAGTATTGATGGATACTTGTGGAGTATAGGATTCACCAAAAGTACAACTTATATTTCATATTTATGGAGGTTGATTTGCTTATTTTGGTGCTATATATGGAGATGACTTGTTTCTTACAGGTTCAGAGAAGCTCATTACAGGGTGCAAGGCACATATGGTAGCCGAGTTCGAGATGAAGAAAATTGGCATGATGCATTACTTCATGGGGTTGGAGGTTTGGCAGAGACCAATGGAGATTTTCCTTGGTTAGGGTAAGTATGCAGTCTAGACTTTGAAGAGATTCCGAATGGAGGATCACAAACCTATGGCCATGCCTATGATCACCAATCTGAAGAAGGTAACGACTTTAGATCCATATATGGTGGATCCCACGTTGTACAGGCAATTGAGAGGTTCCTTGATGTATATGGTCAACACTAGGCTAGATATATGTTTTGCAGTGAACACCTTGAGTTAGTTCATGGTGGAGTCGAGGCATGAACATTGGGTAGCAAGAAAACATGTGCTTAGATACTTGAGGGGCACAATAGAGTATGGGTTGGTATAGTATGGGTTGAGATACCTTGGAGTTGGTGAGGTGAATTTGGAGGGATATACAGACTCATATTGGGTAGGCAAAGCATTAGACAGGAAGAGCACCTCAGTGTGCTGCTTTTGCTTGGGATCAATGATGGTACCCTGGTTCAGTAGAAAGTAGACTTCCGTGGCACTCAGCTTCGCGTGTTGCTTGCAGGATCATTAGATTAGGAGTTGGATCCCACAATGATTTACTATAATAATCAAAGTTGGATCAAACTTTTTGAGAATCCAATGTTTCATGATAGGTCCAAGCACATTGAGATCAGATATCACTTTATTCAAGACATGATTTAGAAGGGAGTGGTAAAGCTCCAGTATGTACCCATAAATCAACAGGATGTTGATATGTTGATCAAGCCCTTTCGCAAAGGGAAGTATGAAGCATTCAGAGACAAACTTGGATTGGTGTAGAGTTCCTTCCTGGCTAAGAGGGAGTGTTAAAGATTGTAGTTTGGACATGAACTTCCACACAAGTTTAGTGTTAAATGTGCCGAAAGTAGTTCGTGTCAAATTTATTTTGTATTTCACTTTAGTAATAAAGTGAAAGTCTTATATTTAGTTGTTGTGCTTAATAAAGTGTATTATTTATACACTAGTGATTTAGATTAATCTCAACTGTATATCTCACAAAGAGATTAGGGTTTTAGTTCAAGTATAAAAGCAAGTCAAGATATAAGGTTAAGACACACATTCATTTCACTCAAAGACAGGTTTTGTCAGGAGGTGATTTTATTCATCTGTGAAGTAGAGTTAGAGCGCTAGAGAGGAGCCAGAGTTGGACGTCAGGCAGAAAGTAGTGAGCAGGTCTGTACAGCGGACTCTGTATGGATAGATCTGTACAGTTGTATGGACAAGTTGTACAGCAGGCTGTTTTCTTGTTTTCTGGCTGGCAGATTTTCCTCAGTAAGTGCGCAGATCTGTCTTGTTTGGGTGTACTGTATAGCTGTTAGTTTGACAGTTGTGGAGGTTTCCTTGTAAGCTTTGAATTGTTAATGAAAAACTGATTTAAAGGAGTAAATTATCTGTGTATTGTGTTTATGCTTCTGCTGTTTACTTTCCAACCATTTGTGTGATTACTGCTATGTGAAAGAATTGAATTTCTGCATTTAAATAACAGTTGTGTTTAGTTGAGAACATAAGGACAGCAGTCACCTAGGGTTTGGAAAATTTTCATCAACACTGCCTATAACACAAATATCCTCTATGTTATATATTCCTTCACACTTGTCAATATGTTCACACTAGTTCATGAGAGAATCATTTCAAACCATGGCAACTACTAACTAAAAGCATGCTTCCATACAACTGCCCATGTAACACTGTCTATAACACAAATATGATTTATGTTATATATCCTCCACACTTGTCAATATGTTCACACTAACTCACTTGAAAATCTTTTTAAAACCATGGTACCTAAAACCATGCTTAAATACAATTGTGGAGTTAATATTCTGATAACTATCCCACTTTACATAAATGTTTAGACTGCATTTTAAAACAGAATGAGTAACAATTGAAGGATGATAGACAAAGAGAAAAAAGAAAAAAGAAAAAAAGTTACTGAGAATTAAACACTAAAAACCAGATTACTAAGAGTACTTGAAGATTTACTCTTTCCCTAGGCGCCAAGCCTTGGCCTTTTAAAGTTAAAGTTGTTTCCCTACAACTCTTTTTACAAAACTCAACTCACAATCCCCATCCATGCTACCAAAAGTTTCCACTAAACTACTGTCTTATCTACTGTTATCGACACTTGTATTAAATGCAGGAGCCTTTCCCAATTTAGATTTAACTCTCATGCCTACAACTAATGCAAACTAATGATGGTTTCCTAAAACTGCAAAATGCTTCACTAATCCAATCTTATCCAAAATTTTGCATTTTTCTTATTCTAGAGTAGATGCTTCTACATCAACTAGTAGTGTCAATCAAGAGCTGTATAATTTTGTGTATAGGTAGTTTTACTCACATGGACATGTTTGTTTACCATAGGTAGATGTATGCCACAATTTTTGTGTTGCTTTTTGTTGAACCAACTTTATATTAGAGATACCTGAGGAACACCTGGACTACTTTTAAGTTTTAACTTCATTTAACATCCACCCATTTATTTTTGCATTAAGGAAAAAGTAAAATTTTCTTTAATAACGTTTAAAATATATAGATTTACATCAACCCTTAGCAAAGCACTTGACATACCGGATTCACCTATAGAAAAATGGGAATCCATACTTTGAAAAGTTTGAACCTTTAGGACACCAATCAAATGCATCGAAGCTTCAAACCGTGATTTTTTCCTGATCTTGTTTTGCCACCTCTTCATGGGTCCTAAAGTATTAATTTGACTAGCCAAATTCCCACCCCAAATCAAATCCTGGAACAGAGGTCAAAAGTTACTTGAAAATTCTTATAAAGCATAATATTGAAATCATCAAATATTTGTGCTATTTTTAAATTTTTTCTTCAAAGTCTAAATCCTAAACATTACATTGAACACAGTAGGAAGAATCTAATAGTAAATATAGCATCTGCTGTTGGTATTAATATCTACATATGCTGGTTGCTAAATCTCCTCTTAGTTTGCAATTTATACATAATATCAATCACACTAACCATATCATAAAGAGAAAGAAAGTAGAACTGTCGTACCCTGATTTTGGACCCCTCGAATATATTTGATCAGATTCTGAACAATTGTAGTTACGTGTTTATTTTGAGAGCTGTCAAGCCATGTGGTAGCGAGTTATAATCTCTTGTTGTAAATATTGTAAAAAATTGTAAATGTCTTGTACAAATTCCTAAGATGGAGCCCAAAACCAAGGTTGAACTAGAGAATGATGGACATATTGGATATGGTATATGATGGACATCATGAGACATAGGACATGATGGACATAGGCTTTGATTTTTTTTGGACATCATTTGCTGATGTCCCTATGGTGCATAAAAATATATGTAAAATGATTATGTAATAGAATTAAATGTCCAAGATGCCTGCTAGAAGCACAAAGTGGATATGAGTCCACAAGAGAAGAAAATAAAAGGGGGTTCATAGGAAAGTATTCCCTTGCCATGTGTTAACTCAAGAAATCCCTACCATTTTACCATGATGTCATTATGGAAATTCCAATGTTACAAATATCGGCGTGGCGAAAAAATCGGCAGGGTCTAGGAAACATCGTTTCGGGATATCTTGGCAGCACATTGACAAAAATCGACAATAAATCGGCAAACTTAAAAAATACAAAAATATTCATTTTTTTTCAATTTTTTAAACATCTAAAGCAATAATAACATCAAATAAACACATTGCGACATGAATATGGAAATAAAACCGAGTCAAGTCCGTACCTATTCGGTAGAGTCAGTGTTGAACCGGCCAACAATGCACATGTGGGGCTGGTTTTATTTTAAAAAAAAATCCTAAATTGTATTTCCTAAGACCCTAAACCCTAACTTGGACCTATAAAGAAACCCCCCCATTTGCTTCAGACCTGTTTAATTGAGCATTTGTGAGCATTTGGAGCAGCAGTGAAGACTGTGATTTAGGGTGACATGGGAGCTGGTTTGGCAATCTTCTTGGGCTGTTTGCAGTGGAGTTAGCATCTACTTAAGGAGGCTACAATCCATCTTCAAGCTTGGAGGAGTTGTCTAGGTTCTTATACCCATTGAGCTCATTCCCAGGCAGGTTAACTGTCAAATCTGCCACTATTTCTTTTCTCATAAAAAGAGTTAAAACATATATGAAATCTGTTGTTTGTTGCAAAAAATTTAAGGTAGGTTTGGCACATTTGTATTTGCAGATTTGTTTGCCAGTTACGGTTTACCATGACGCTAAGAGTGAAAGACCCTGCATGGATCCATGTTGATGCTGTTGATAATAGGATGTATTTCAAATTTTGCAAGAAACATATCAAAGGGGGGGGGGTGTTCATAGGCTGAAGCAACACTTGGCTGGCATGAAAGTCTAAATTGTCCCCTGTAATGCATTGCCACAAGAGATTGGAGAGATAAGATTGGAATTGCAAAACTAGTTTGAAAAATTTGAATAAGACAAGGTTAAACGGGCATAACTAAATGCTGAAATTGGGAGGAAGAGGCAACTTGCCATGATGAGGGCATTTGGATCCCAAGGACATCCTAGATATGATTTTGAAGGCTCTTCCTCTATGCCTTCTAGTGTTGTTAAGAAACCCTTTAGTTATGTTCCTCTTTGTGAAAAAAAGCCTAAGAAGAAGAGGAACATCAAAAGTTATCTTAGTACACCTTCCCCCACCTCTGCTAGTGTCAATGCCCTCTCAATTGAGCCAAATTCAACCCACCTTAGGTAGCCATTGGAAGAAGCGATACAAAGAAGTTGCTCTTGAATACATAGCTAGATGGTGGTATGACGCAAATATCCCCTTCAATGCTACTTGCTCATCTTATTACCAACCTATGTGGGATTCCATTATTGCCACTGGTAAGGGCTTCAAAAGCGCTAGTATGCATGACTTCAGGGGATCTCTTGCACAAAGGAGTTTTATCCATAGATGAATACTTGAAGGGTTTTAGAGAGTCATGGGTGAAAACGAGATGTACCATCATGTCAGATGGATGGATTGATGGAAGAAATCGTGCAATAATAAATTTCCTTGTCTCTTGCCTGCAGGGAACTATGTTTTTGAAATCAATTGATGCATTTGATAGGGTGAAAGATGCAAACTTGTTATTTCATCTTTTGGATGATATTGTCATGACAGTATGGGTGGAAGATGTTGTCCAAATCATCATGGATAATGCCTCTAACTATGTTCTTGCTGGTACGATGTTAGAGAGCAAATACATAACCATATTTTGGATCACATGTGTTGCACATTGCATAGACCTCATGCTTGAGGATATAGGCAAACATGATTGGATCAAAAACACTATAGAGCATGCCAAGAGCATCACAAAATACATCTACAACCACTCATGGGTATTTAACCTAATGAGGAAAAACACTGAGTGCAATGAACTTGTTAGGCTTGCTATTACATTGTTTTCATCTCACTAACTCACTTTGCAATCTCTCCTTTCCCAAGCACAGAACTTGAACAAGATGTTTTTGAGTGATGAATGAAATGGATCTTAATGGGCCCACATACAAGATGATAATGACACCAAAAAGAAAGTTTTGGGAACACTTCGTGAAAAAAACAGAAGAGGTTGTGGAAATTGCCGAGCCCCTTGTTAAGGTGTTGCAATTAGTGGATGGTGCAAAATTGGTCATGGGTTACATTTGTGAGGTGGCGGACTAGGCAAAGGAGCACATAAAGGAAACATACAAGGATAGAGAAACTAAGTATGGACCTATCTACGAGATCATTTATAACACATGGAACAATTGATTCCATCACCCTATACATGCAACTGGGTATTTCTTGAACCCAAGTTATCACTATACAACTCAGTTAGGAGAAGATCAAATTGGGGAGGTCAAAGATGGATTATATGAGTGCCTAGAGCTCATGGTCCTTAATGAGAGTGAGTAGTTGGAAATACACTGATAGATTAGTGCTTTCACTAGAGCCACAGGTGCCTTTGGCAAAACCTAGCAAATATTGCAATAGATGTAGACCAACCAGGTAATAATTCCAAAGTTTTATTAATTTCAATTTTCAATTGTTTAAATCTCTCAACTTTATATATCTGAATTTTTAGCCAAAGTCACTATCTAATTTGTCGAACAAACTTTGTCTTTGCAGCACATTGGTGGGAGTCATTTGGTAGCCAATGTCCTCAATTGCAAAAGTTTGCAATTCTAGTGTCGAGTCAGACTTGTAATGCTTCCAAATGTGAGCACAATTGGTCTATATTGGAGTGAATTCACACGAAGAAGAGAAATTGTTTGGAACAAAAATGGTTAAATGATCTCGTCTTCATGCAAAACAACCTTTTTGGCTAAGGCGCAATTGAATAATGAACAAAAGACCTGCGACAGATCCCATTGTGTTGGATGATGTTGATCCAACCCCATAATGGGTAGAGGAGATTCAATTAGTAGAGTTCGATCTTGATTACGATATTGATGCAGATGATGACTTGGGGTGGCTTCATTTGGATGCAAATCCAAATGTATGAGTAGGCATAGCACTAGGCATGGCAAGCACTGGCCATGTAGTTCATGCTTCTACTAATTTTGTAGTTGCAGATGTCGGTGAGGAATTCGACGAGTCCAAGGACTTTGAGCCAGAGGATGGTCCTATAGCTAATGCTAAGGATCCCATTTCTAACAATGGTAATGAGTTTGATTGGATAATGTTGAGTAGTGATCATTGATATGTAGTAGGCCAATAGCTTGTGGCAGTTTTTTGGACCCTAGAGGCCATTTAGAGCCTCGTTGATTATGTATTTTGTTTCAGATATGTATCGCACTTAGTGCCATTTTGATATATTCACCCTTACATAATTTATACTTGAGTAGACTTTGCATATTTTGTCTCTAATGGTTTGGAATCATGGCTGTGAATCTTTAAAGTGTTTTCCTTCATTAACAAATAATATTTTAAGTATTTTTTAGTTAATTGAGTCACAAAATTCAAACTAGTCTGACTCAAAGCCGAGTTTGAGTTGGAGTCCGAGTTGACCCTATACCAATTTCGAGTTTTAAAGCATTGGATTGTAGGCGGTGTTTATGGTACTTGATCTCACCATAGGGGAGTAGTTGAATCCTTGGTAAAGCCAAACTGTAGGAGCAATTGTTGAATCCAACAAGCTTCCTTGCATTAACAACACCTTTGTATTCTCACAAAATTCAAACTAGTCTGACTCAAATCCGAGTTTGAGTTGGAGTCCGAGTTGACCCTATACCATTTTCGAGTTTTAAAGCATTGGATTGTAGGCGGTGTTTATGGTACTCGATCTCACCATAGGGGAGTAGTTGAATCCTTGGTAAAGCCAAATTGTAGGAGCAATTGTTGAATCCAACAAGCTTCCTTGCATTGACAACACCTTTGTATTCTACCTCTATAGAAGAAAGAGCAATAACATGTTGTTTCTTGTTGGACCTATTAGAACAAAATTTAGCACCCCTTATGATGTAAAGTCCCAAGCATCAAGGAGCTAGTCTTGTGCAACATGGGAAGGCTATCCATCATCACCTCAACAACTTTTCTTCTATCTTTAGATTGGCTCTCTTCCAACTCAACGAGGTATCCCTAAGTAAGATTACTAAAGCTATGGAGAAGCTATGGAGTGGGGGCTCTAGGTGATATAGGAAGAGTAATCTTTAACAAAATGTATGGTTTTAGTAATAGTAAAAAATGATGAATGGATTAAGAAACAAAGGTGATGGAAACCCAAAGACTATTGCCTACAAATCATGGGATAGTTGGAGTCAAATAAGGACGGATCTAAGAGGGGGAATGCATGAATGTGCAAGGCAAAGTAGGATTGTTATACATGCCACAAACCAACCTTAACTTTGCTGGAAATTACTGCAAAAAATTACCCTTGGAGAGCTAGAGGTGCTTTTTTAAAATAAGGTTATGAAGGTTGTTACGCCTCAGAGTGTCTGAAGCGTTCCTTCCAGATGTACCGGAGTGAGGGGTTTCTTTTTCTTTTGTAAAGGCCAAGTTTTTTGGGGCTATATTATGTAGAGTGTTGATTTTGGGGCTAAATACCCCTGATCAGGTCATGGCAGGTTCCCTTGGTTAGCACCTCAAGGAGGTGCTGGTCTTGTGGCTCTGTTGACTACCCTTTGGGTGGGTGTTCAGTGCCCTTGAGGCAAATTATTGAGACACATGGCCACACTCATATTTTTCTTTGTAGAGGTGATTACACATGTAAGGGTTGTCATACCCGGTTTAACACACCTCATTTTGCCCACTTGGACCTATTGTTTTGATGCAAAACCCCTTCTCCTGGTCTCCCTACCCACCACATCATTCCTTAAAGAAGAAGCTTACATTGTTAAAAAGGAGGGCGTTGAGGGACAAGCATCTGTTGGGTTAGTTAGGGCATGGCGCCCTCCTTTTGTCTCACCTTGCACTTGGTGGAGCCTAATTGCTCATTTTTATTCTTATTTTATGTCATTGTATGGTTTAGTCCTTAATTTGTGGGTGTACTAATCTTAAATTTTATAATTTGACATTAACTTTGTAGGCTCAAATTTATAAAAGGTTGAGGGTTGTCTCATATAAATAAGACAACCTCACCTCATTTGTAAATCATGGACAAGGGTTCAAATTATGTATTCTTTTATTTTTCTCTTGGTATATTGGAGCACTTGAAGCTATGCACACCTCTCTCTTGGATGTATTTTTTGCTTGAAGGATGAATTGATGTTTTAGGTTTTGATCTTGCACATGTTAAGTTGATGCTAGACTAGTTGTAAAAACTCATGTTCAAGGGTGACCTAAGATGGACTATCTTGCTCATTCTTGGTTAATGTTGATAAGTTTATCTCCCAACCCTTGTTTAATGTTGCCCTTGAAGTGCTTTGGACCCGAGTTAGGGTTTGTGCTAGCATTTTATCAACTTGCTTGAGGAGACCTTCCTACCAAGGAGCTCTCCATTGTTTTGTTGGGCGTTGGACTTCTCTATTTACCCTAATTAGGGTTTTGCTACCTAACCCTTTGGTTGCTGGCTTAGCCCTAGTTGCAAGTATTGAATACCATCTCAAGAGGAGGGACGTTAGCCTTGCTCTCTCATAGCCCTAGGGCTTGAGACAAGAATCTAATACCCTATCTATCAATCCCCTTTTTAATCAATTTTGTGTTTTATTTTATGCAAAAAATACAAAAACATATTTTACTACTGGAAAAACCCTAAAAATCTAAATAAATTAAAAAATCCAAAAATAACCGTGATTTGGAATTTTTGGTCCACCCTAAAATTTCGCCCTAGGGTTTTATCCACAAACATAGAGGGCGTCCTCTTCCAAGGAAGTGCATTGGGATACATGAAACCCTCGTAATTGGTGAATTATATGGTTTTTGGTATTTCTGGCTTGACTTACAACTTCGCCCTACTTCAATTTTCCTCTTCTTCTTAGGGTGCACATTTTGGAGTGTATACCTTGGGAAGTGTGACATTGCCTTGGGAGACGTGAAATTGCCTTGAAAGGCGTGATATTATTTGGAATTTGTGATAAAGTGAATAACTCCATTATTGCATGATTATTGTGTCTTGTTTATTATTATTTGACTTTGATAAGGCACTGATCATAACTATTAAAGTTTTGTGGAAGGTATTTGTGGTTTGTTGGTGGTCGCAAGTATCTTTCATTGATTAGGGTCTCCCCTTGCGTTTGGAGTTACCCAATGTAATGTACCCAATTTCCTCAATTACTATTTTTGGGGAAATGGGGTATAATTTTTTTCTTCTTTAACCATCATTCAAACAACCAACAAGATAGCCTCTATAATTATTGAATTATTGTAATCAAATACATTTCCATTAAACACATAAAATGATTCGACTATTCTTTAAAGGTGTTATGGTTAAGGTTTATAACCATTAGAAATCATGCATATAACATTATTGAGACCATTCATTAAGCATTGATAATCCACCTACCACTTACTCCCGATTAATGGTCTACTCTTTTAAAATCAACAACTGTTTTTCATTGTCCTCTAAGGTAACTTGTATCCATAGATGTATACTTATTTTAAGTAGATTTCTAAATTATAATAATGGTATTAACATAGTACTTCTATACTTATCCTCTCTTAGAATTCATTTTACACAAAGCATGCTATCATCCTTTTTGTGAACTAATAAACTCTAAGAATATAATTACTTTCCCTTATAGTCAATACGTTCTCCTTCCATATGTACAATAGTTTCTAAACAAGCTTGGATCCCCCTTTTTAATTATACAAGCAACATTTTTTCTTATGAGATTAAGATATATATCCATTACTACACATATTGTAATAAAAGAATCCATAGACCTTTGAATAGTTCCCCCCTTTTCAATCTATACTAGTTTATGTGTTAAGTCCTAATTGTCAATGAAAAGCTAATCATCAGGAAGTGGAAACTATTTAAATTTATTATTCACAATTGAGTTTACTTTAATCAAATGCTTAGTTAAATATTCATTCCCAACCATTCATTATAGTCATGTATCTATAAGACTAAATACAAAAGAATAAAATAACATAAATGAAGGATATTCTTAAATAAAGAGAAAGGCCATTTCAGGATTTATATCAAGTCAATTAATTCAACACAATAAGAATATATCTTTGTAAAATTTGACAATAATGTAAGTTGTAACATTGATAGCATAATAACTGAAGAATACTTATCTGAACCAAGTAGATTTATGCGACTGAAGGCTTGACTGCAACGTTCCACCCAACCATTTGGCTCTCTGTCTAGCGTGTGTTCTTTCCGCCGAGAGGCCACCTCCGAGTTGGGCAAGAATCCACTAGGGTAGGGGTAAACAAAGAACTTTAATGTGGCCTTTTAATCATCCCAAGATAGTATAAAAGAGCTCCCCGCTCTTGAAAACTCTTTATAAACTATGTAATTTCTCCACACACACACACACACACACACACACACACACATATATATATCAAGTACTACAACTTTAAGCCTAGGGCTATGCCCTCAGTGGCTTGTTCCCGGCATAACAAAATAACAATAAGTATATATAAATACAACAATCTTAAGCCTAGGCTATACCCTTGGTGGCTTCATTCCACGAATGTATAATATAATAATATATTTAATATAAACTTGTATTTTGCATACCATAAGGTTCTAAGCCAAAGAAATAATATGAGGGCTGTGCCATACCTCAGTGTTGCATTTCACTTGGCCAACAAAACCAAGTATGAGCTAAGATCCTCTTTCATCGAAGAGTGGAATATTAAACAGTAATCAATTAAAGGAGCACTGCGCCAGGACTGCGCCCTCCTTCATGGTTTAAGGCATATAAAACATATATAAAACATTATTTAAATATTACAAATATTTTATTACTCTACACACCTGTACCCTCCTTCGTGGTTGAAAGCATAATATAAACGACATTACTCCACGAGACCGTACCCTATGGGACTGCACCCTCCTTCGGGGTTGATAACATGAATTGAATAGAACAATTCTTTCATTATCCTACGAGATTGTGCCCTAAAGGACTGCCGCCTTCCTCTTCCAACACCGGTACAAATAAGTTATACAAACAAGGAGAAATGGGAGAGGGTTGGACTGTGCCCTTCCTCTTCCCACACTGGTACAAACAAATTATATTGTTAAGGAGAAAAGAGAGAGGACTGGACTACACCCTACTTCTTCCAACAACGATACAAACAAATTATATAGTCAAGGAGAATGAGAGAGGGCCGCGCCCTTCACCTTTCAAACCAACCTCCAAGAGCTACGCTCCCTTCCTAGGTTGTTTCTTAAATAATAAAATTACATTTAAGGAACTGCCTGGAGGGTCATGCCCTCCTCTCTGGAAGAAGCGTCATAATTCAAACATCTAAGAAGAAAATATAGTCAAATATTTATAGTTCCGTTGCAACTGGAACTAATAATCTCTGCTCTCCTTTGAGATGGGCCGCCCAACCAACAATACAATTCGTAACAGGATCGGTTCTCTCTTGGGAGAGACCGCGTAGTCCACAATCCCCTTCACACATGGGATCAACTCTCTTTTTGGGGAAGACGGTCCAACCAACCGCCTTTACAAATGGCAAGCAAAGAGTTAAGAGGACAGGTCGCCTCGCCCCCTTCCTCTCCCGATGGTTACCCCCTCACACTTGAATGTGTCTTCTTCTTTTTAATATGTAACAACTTTTGAAGCAAATGAATCCTAACCACCTCTTTAATTATATGTATATATATTCAATGATTCTCATTTCAAGGAACCGAGGTGTTATGGCTATATTTAGAATATAAAAAACATATAGCAATAATGCCCTAATCATTTCAACAATGTTATTGTATATGTAAGCATTTCTTTTGATATCTATATTTAATCAATTTTTTTGTTAAAGTACAATTTGGTTAAATAAAAGGATTTATATATGTCATCAATAGATTTAGATCTATATGTATTTAGTTTACATTTATATATAAAGCTATTTCTCTAATTGTAGAGACATAGTACGCTTTTATATATATATATTAATAATATATTCACTTTTCCAATAATGGTCTTAACTTTTAAGTTATTCTTTTCAATATGCAACACTTACATAGTTTTATTTAGATCTATATGTATTTAGTTTACATTTATATATAAAGCTATTTCTCTTTTTGTAGCGACATAGTACGCTTTTATATATATATATTAATAATATATTCACTTTTCCAATAATGGTCTTAACTTTTAATTTATTCTTTTCAATATGCAACACTTTTATAGTTTTATTTGACCCTTTAATATGGAACGCTCCCTCTTCAATATATATATATATATATTTTATTAAAAGGTACATTTATAATGCATTCACTCATATATATAATTATATATTTATCATACATCCATTTCCAATAACTTGTATATGCCTTCCCACTCAAGTAGAATATTTGTAATTACTCCTTGTAATTACTAATGGCCTGTTGTGCCACATTATTAATAATTTATACAATTTATTCTCTTCCTACCTTATACTCAAGGTAAGGTAGAGAGCTTAGGTTCTTTTTATTAAAAGATGTAAAGATATTTCTTGACATCTTTACTGAATAATAATAGTTAGGATAATCACTAACCATACTTAGGATCATCAATAATACTTAGCTTTAGGGCAATAGATAGGTCATATAAGCCTATTGAATACTTTCCAGTGAATGATAACCCCTTCGACACTCGTACTTAGGACTCATTGTTAACATAACTTATATGACACTTATAAACTTAAGTGCCTGTCTAGTGAACATCATAGTTCACTTTTCTTTAAGTGCCTGAGGCACCAAGATGATACCTATCATCACACTCATGGCTTCTTGGCCATGACCTCTTCCCATAGTGGATTCATGCCTCTTTCATTTAGTTGCGTCAAGCCTTTCAGTCTCCGAAGTCTACAAATTCGAAATACAAAACAACTTAGGAAATTACTTACAGAGTTTACTGATGGGGCCTTGGCCTTGAGCTCCTCGTCAGGAATTGGTACAATGTTACATTTGTATTTCTGTCATAGAGGAATAGGGCAGCAGAGGGGATATTACACCCGAACTGTTGAGAGGTTAGATTGTGGTAACATTGGGTTTATCTCTCTCTCTCGAGCTTACTGACACTACCCCTGGTCCACACAACCTAGTTGTGTTAGGGCTGCTAGTTTGAGTGCTAACAAGGTGATGTTATATTAATTCCAACAATGATTACTTTATTAGATGCAAGGATAGTGCAATAGCAACAATACGAGAGGGATTATTCTCACATTATATTGTCCAACAAGGCCTTCACAATGAGTTACAAAGTATTTTTACAATAGTAAACAACGATATGAAAGAATATGCAACATAAAAACCATACTTGAGATTGAATCTATAACTCCAATCTTCCATTAAGCTTTCAAATGTGATATACAATGTAGCCCAAGGGGAGAACTCCTTCAATCCCCAATCTCTCAACCATCATACAGAAAATTGAGAGAAAAATCCCCATAACCTGTTAGATTTTTAATGATATAGCAGTATAATTTTCACATAATCAAGCACAAGAACACAAGAGACACGATGGTTTACCCTGGGAAAACCCAAACTCGGGAAAAACCCAACAAACCTTTCTTACTTAGAGAATCAGTACAAATACATCAAAGATAAGAGTGATCTTGAATAATGAAGATCACACAAAGAGAGGAGATGCCAAAAGAAGGAGCTCCAAAATGTCTTCTACAACCCAAAATCGAACTTTCCTTTTGCTTGAGTGAACTTACTTGAGGTGGTAGCAAATGAGGAGGGCGACCCCTCTATTTATACATGACTTTGGAGTGATTTTTCCAACTGAGCCAACTTGTCTCTTTTAATGAGCCGACTTCTCTTTTGTAAATATAAAAATACATTTTATTAATCTATTTCTTTTGTAGGTCGACTTTAGCTAGTGAGGATACCTCATGTAGCTACAACAACAACAATGCAATGGTCGCAACAGGATTGAAACATTTAAAGAATTTGATGATGTGCAGAGGAATGATTGTGCCAATGTGGCAATAGATACTAGAAGAAGATTAGTGTCTGAGAATAAATATCTTTAGAACCAAATGCAAATATGGAGGTAATTGTTGTAAAGTTATTATTGATTTTGGTAGTCTTAAGAACATGGTTGCAATGAGATGGTAGAGACAATGGTGTTAGCATGACAAAAGCATCCACAACCATACAAATGATTTTGGTTTCAATGTGGATACGAGCTGACTTTGCAGAACCAATATAAGGTATCCTTGGCATTGGTGAATATAGATATGAGATTTTGTGTGATGTGATCCCCATGGATGCATATCACTTGTTGTTGGGAAGATTGTGGCCATTTCATCTTTGCGTGATGCATGATGGGAGAAAGAACACACACCATCATGAAGATGGAAGGAAATTCTAGTTGTTTCCCATGAAGGACAAGGATTCCAGAGAAGTGTTGTTAGTTTCTGCAAAGGATTTTTTCATTGTGGTGAAAGAAACAAAGCATTGCTATGTAGTTGTCTCAAAGAAGGTGGTAGAAGAGAAGCACGATAGACCTGAGACCAATGCGTGAGAGAAAGAGATACCTAAAGAGGTAAGGGAGATGTTGAATAAGTTTGTTGATATTATAAGTGAGGATTTGCTAGATGAGCTTCCACCAAGGAGGAAGATTGCAGATGATATAGACTTGTTTCTAGGTGCAACTTTGCCGAATCAAGTCACACATCGGATGGATTTGATGGAGAGCATAAAATTGAATTGACGTGTAGAGGAGTTGTTGTCGAGGAGATTGATTATGTAAAGTGTGAGCTTGTGTGCAGTATTAGCATTGTTGAATCCATAAGATTATAGTGAAGTATAGGTTTTTTTTTGCCAAGAATGTGTGATTTGTTGGATAGTTTGAGTGATGCAAGGTATTTTACCAAGATTACCACTCTTCAAATAAGAATTATAGGAAGGGATGGATGGAAAACAACATTTAAGACAAAGAATGGAGTATATGAATTGTTGGCCATGCCATTTGGATTGACCAATGCATTGAGTTTATTTATGGGACTGGCAATAAAGGAGTTGAGACCTTACAGTGTAAGTTTATCATTGTGTGTGCTTGGATGATATTTTGATCGACAGTGGCAATAGAGGTGAGAGCATCTCTTATTGGTGTTGGAAGCATTGAAAAAAGGAGAGTTTGTGCATTAATTTGAACAAGCGTGTTTTCTTCAATCAAGAATTAGTATGGACCTTGAGCTCTTTTGAGCTCTTTTGAAGGATCAAGTATGGACCTTGAGAAGGCGAAGGCCATTTTGGAGAGACTAGTACCCTGCAATATACATGAGATGAGAATTTTCCATGGCAATACTAATTCTTACGAGGAATTTTAGAGGTTTTAGCGGGATTCACGTACCCATTACAAAATGTTTGAAGGCACAAATATTTTAGTTAAGTTTGCAAGTGCAAAAGAGTTTTGAGCAGTTGAAGATGAGGATTATAGAGGCACTAGTTTTGGTGTTGCCAGATTTTGAGGAGGTATTTAGGTGGAGTGTGATTTGAGTGGAGAAGGCCATTGGAGAAGTTTTGAGCCATAAAGGTAGGTCACTAAATTTCTTTAGCAAGAAGTTAAATGAGGTGAGAAAGAAGTAATCTATGTATGATTTGGAATTTTTTGCTATCATATAGGCGTTGAAGCATTGAAGGCATTATTGGTTGCCCATGGAGTTTGTTTTGTTATTGATCATCAGATGTTGAAGTTTATAAACAACCAAATGAAGTTAAATTATAAACATATGAGATGGGTTGAGTTCTTGCAACGCTATACTTTTTTTTCAAAACACATCAGTAAAGGAGAATAAGGTTGCTGATGCGTTGAGTAGAAGGATGTTGATGTCAAATATAATGTGCAACAGATTAAGGAATTGAACATGTAGGAGAAGAATTTCACATAGATTGTGCAGAGGTGTAGAAATCTAATGGCACAGAATATGAACGCGGAATTGGATTATTTTCTCCAAGATGGCTGTCTATTTAGAGGTAAACAATTTTGTAATCCTGAATTTTTGTTGTGCGAGAGGTTTATAAGAAAAAAAGCATGCTGGAAGTTGTTAGGACACTTTGTGAGAGATAAGAACCAATCTCGGTTAAAAGAGACTTATTATTAGGCTAGCTTGAGAGAGGAAGTTGGAAGGTTTTATGAGAATAGTAGAATTTGTCAGGTAGCTAACAGAGCGAGTTAAAATATAGGTTATGTACTCCATTGCCGATACTGAAGTTACCATGGGAAGACATCTCAATGGATTTTACCTTAGATTTGCCAAATATGCAAAAGAGGACACTGGGGTTAGCTAAAGGTGAAACATTGATAGAATTTTAATTGTAAATGGATAGACTTTGAATAGGATTAGGTGGTGACATACAATAGGTTTTTCATCACTTGAACTTCAATCGGGCTTCCAAATTCAGCCTATGCCCAAGTAAAATAAAAACTCTGAAATTGGCAACTGAAATGTGGATTGAAATGTTAGCCGAAGAAGCGTTCTCATATGATGTTTGGTGTAAGGATCTTGCAACCTCCTATCAGAAGGGTGCTCTTTTATAATGACAACTTTTGATTTTGTATTTGAAGTTTGGTGGCGATAGAGTTTTAGGTGTTTCCTTGCATGATAGGTCAATGGCCAACAAATGGCTAACAAGAAATATCCAAGCTTAGCATCTAAGGTTCAGTTAGGGTGAATAGTATTAAAAAGTTAAAGGCCTACCCCATAAAGGCAGTCCTGGCCAGAAGTTAAGGCTTCACTTGCTTTGTATAAAATTATAAATAGGGCTTTCCCTCCTCTTTTGTAATCATTCTATCTTTTATCAATGAAAATCAGCTTTATCTCATAATAGAGGTCTCTTGTACTCTGGAGAACTCTTCCTCCAATTCTTAGGTGTGCATATGCCCCCAACCTTTTTGTTCTAATGTTTTATGTGCTTATTTCGATTACTGGCTTCTTTCCGCTATTGTTTTCATATTTATGTCAGTAGTTTACAGCAGCAGTGTCTAGTTTCCACTCTAAAGACACTATCTGGAATATTCACTCGTGTTAAAATATGTGCGAAGTTGGACTTGAGCAAAGTATTTCATGACAAGGTATCCTAGAATACAAGTGATCTCAATGGACACAACCATTGGACAAAAGAGGAAAAGAAGCCAACTGAAACAACCCCTGAGGACAAAAACCAAGAATCCAAGAAGCAAGAAATTCTTCTCCTGTGCAAGTGAAGACCACACTTGAGGAAGAGCAGTCATGAGAAAAGACCTGCCACTAGCTGAGTTGGTGAGTGACACTAGCCGAGCTGGTGAGACACAGGAATGAGTAACGATCTACAGTGGTATCACCAAATCTTAAGCTGTAGAAAGTAGATTTGGACAAACTGTTATCACTCATAATGATCCTTTGGGGAAATCAGTTCAATGGGGTTCTGAGAACATTGATTTGTTTTCCTTATCACCGACATCAAATCTCTTGCTTTGGAGTTGGTGCGTACTAGCTCCATGGGTGTATCCTTAAAGTAGTCTTGCTACTTGAACTCAAAAATTTGCAATCCCTTCAGACAGTATGAAATAATGCTGATATGCAATTACAATTAACAAACTAGCAGAGAAAATATGATTCAGATTCGTTGGGTGACTGGTGCCAAATCCAATGGACAATGAAAGAAAATGGAAAATATGAAAATCAACTAGCTAATTGATGATTGAATCTCGTCAACTAAATTTCAGAGAATCTAAAAGCACTAAGCAAAAACAGCCATGAAGGAATCTCAACAGTGAAATATTCTCGCCAACCAAGCAAACTAGCTTTTATTAATCAGAGATGTTGCATACGTTGTTCTGTTATAATATTTTACAATAGCTTGCCCCAAGAAACTGGAGGAGACTTGGACCAAGAGCCACTGTTCAAGACCTTGTTGACATGTGAAAACATTCACTGTAGCTCACTCAGATTACAATACTAGAACAAGTCTGCTAGATGCTGAAGAAGAGTGAAATGGCACTTACGATATGCCTTCATGGTCTCTTCCTCCTCTTATATTTGAGTCTGCAACTATTCCTAGCTTATTTCCCTAAAAATATCTCTTCTCCAAACATAAGAAGAAATCATACATATGATCTCCACAAAAGCAAGCTAAAATTGCACCAAGTAGGGCACCCTAGGTAGATGAGTAGATGCACACAGGGTGAAGCCAATAAGATCCCATATGGAGTGTCCTCCTTGGCTTTTCTTGAAGCACTTTCCAGATATAAAATTGGAGTACTTTTGCAGTGGTAAAAACAACCAACTTGTCCTCCAAGCTAACTCTTCCTTTAAGCCATTAATAATCCTCCAGCATGCTGATTTGGTTCTGAATTCGGGGGGGGGGGTGCCCTCCATGTTGAAGATTGTAGCTCGGACTTGAACTTCCAAACTGGTTTAGTGTCAAATGTGTTCGGAACTAGTTTGAGTCAAATCTATTTTGTAATTCACTTAAGTAATAGAGTGAGTCTTATATTTAGCTGTTGAGTTGAAGAAAGTGTATTTTTATACATTAGTGATTTAGACTAATATCAACCGTACATCTCACTATGAGATTGGGGTTTTGTTGCCGCCGGAAACACACCTGGGGTTAACGTGGCAGAAATCTTCAAGCCACTAAGTGTGTCCTTTGGAGCAAGCCTCGAGTCAAGTACTGTCACTTGATTCTTGACTCCTCCGTTTAGGCAAACTCCTAACGAAGCCAAGGGGGGTGGACCCTAAAGGTTACTAAGGTTGACTAAGCTAATTAGTTCTGGTGGATGAGTTAGTTTTTTTAGGAGTATTTTCAATAATAATAAAACTGATACAATATATTTGCAATATCAAATTAGAGCATAACATCATAAATATTAAACATGTTCATCAATCCATTCAACACATGATAGAAATTAAATACATATTATAATGATAAAGCAAAAAGACTAGTGTTGATAATGGAGTCAAATAAAGTGCTGTTGTAATGCTTGAAATGAAATGTTGTGCAAATGTTCTTGTTCAATTTTAAATTAATGTGAAGATGAGTGGATTATTAGGGGAAGGGGGATTTCCAATATACCGTGAGGTGTTGGAAATATGTCCGGACTCTGGATTATGGCAAAGTGGCTCCTCACTCAGAAATGTGTGCTGGATCGGAGTCTCTGGGAGGTGTTCAACACTACACCAAATGAGGGTGCAGTCCAACAGTATCCCGAGGTCGCTACCTAGTGGTTCCCGCTTCCTTTGAGGAATTTCTCCACACAATGCCAAGAATCGATACGTCGGATTTTCGTATATGGGAGGTTAATTGAAAAAGTGAGACTAATTACTAGTCAATAAGTCCCTTTCTGGTATGATCGATCTGTTCAGTGGAGGCTGTAGTGATCTAGAGCATACTCGGGACAAAGCCTTGTTAATTTGAAAAGTTTTTTGAACATCGTTTTCTTGTTTATTAAAATCCCCAAGAGTCTCTTTTCTGGCTAGTACTTGGGCAAGCCCTTATTCTGAAACCGTACTTCGAGAAAGCAAGGGGGGTTAATTAAAAAAGTAAATGACTGAAAAAATGAAATAAAGCATCAAACTCTCATTTGATCTCTGTGGGAACAATCCTCAACATCATAGCAATCATCTCCATGACTCAGGTACGCTTGCAAGGTATGTAGTTTATTCTTCTAACCTACCCATCTGTCATTTCATGTTCAAACCCTCATTTAAATTCTTCGAAAAAATCCCTGGCTCAAACGATTTGGTTTATTGGCAAACCATTTCTGGGTTTTCTGTCTCTTGCATATCCCTAGGTGGGTTCTCCTAGATGTCACAGTTGGAGGACTCCATTGTCCCATATCCCAAGGCACTGGTCTTTAAACCCTTATGCATTTCCTGAGTGAGCCCGTTTGCCTGTTGTTTGATCCTGTTTCGTGAGCTTGCATACCTTGATATTGTCAGATCTATCAACCAAGCTGTGCTAGAAAGCCCCAATTCTCAGATCCACTCTTTGGGACACTTTCCCTGTTTTAAGGGTCACGTTTCCCAAGGCAGCTGAATTTGATCATTTAGACTAGCACTTGAATCCTGGAATCACTTTTAATTGTTGAATCACTGTGTCTAAACACCATTCAATGCATCACATCTTTCCCAAGCCTCCACAGTGATTTTGTTTCCTTAAATCCAGGGTTCCACACCTATCACCTTACGTACCCTATCCTGATAGCTTGATTTGGTGATTCGGTTAGATCTCTCCTGTTGGGAGTAGATCAGGGTCTCCCCCTTTGTTATCTTTGGCTTTGATAGCATAAAGTGAAGGGTGCCTCGATTGGCGTGACAACCAATCCTTTGGGAATCGAGGCTCTCGTGATTCACCTCTTTAGTTGCCTATCCCCTCTACCATCCTATTGGATCTATCATTTGGGGGCTAAGCCACTAAATAGACATAAAATAACAATATAAAAGTGCAATTAGGCTACACCAAGTGCTAGGTGTTCCAAAAGGAGGATGCTATGACCTTTAGAGTTGAGCCTGAACTGAGCCGAAATAAGGCCTGAGTGTGTGTTGCTTGTCTTGTTGTTGATGAAAAATACCAGCAAATAAAATTGGTGTCTTAAAGGGAAAAGCAGTCATGAAGTTCTGCAAAAATCTCTTTAAAAAATGCTGGTATTTCGTAAATAAAGGAGCCTGGTTTGTCTTCTAGGGTAGCACTGGTGCTTGTGAACATAAGCCCAGTCACAATGGCAAAGAGCGCTGATCTCTGTTGCAAACGTTGCCAATACAGGAAGTAAAATGATCATAACATCTGTAAACTAATCCTCTTCAACATCAGTGGCCAAATATACTCTACTTGCACTTCATGTAACCTCTGAAGCAGGTTGAGCTAATCCACAAGAAAGCACCTTGCTGTTGCTCTCATGAAGTCATGATGCTTACTTGCTATCTTGCATACTTGTTCTATCTGGAAATGTCATCAGATCATGCACATACCATGGGAAAACTGATCCATACTATCTGCCAAGTGAAATCAACAAAGACAGTGCTCCCTGAACCAAAACTGAGCCTAAACTTGATGTCTTGTTCCCCAAGCAAGCACTGGTGCAGACTGAGATATCCCCCAAAGTTCCAAATAAGACCAGCAAGGAAGGCAATGTACTGAAGGGCAAAACAAACATGAAATACCTGCAAAAAAAAATCCTCAAAACAACATTAGTATCTGAAAATCCACCCTCCGAAAAGGTAAGTAAATCGGTCCCTTGAAACTTGTGCCTAAAGTCTCTGAACATAAATGCATATATCAACATGTAGCAAAGCTTGCTTGTCCTCCAAGCAAAGTCACAAAATATAGTTAAAATGGTACATTGACTTAGCTTAAGGAATAATCAACCATTGCATGTCATTTTTCTTCAGCCTGCATATCTCTGGAAGTTAGCTTACGAAATAAGCTGCCTCTCCTAACAAAATCGGTCTGATATAATTGATACAAGTACAATCTGGATCGTGTGTCTAAGGCTGTGGATAATAGTTGCTGATGCTCGTCAAAGATGTGTCCAAGGTACTCTTGTGATAATGACTTTTGCCAAGCTGATACAATCTTGGAAACTGTCTAAAAAGTGTTAACACAAGCTGCTACATGATTACAGGTTTGAGGGTTAACACAAGCAACTGAACAAGGAGAAAACGTGAACCTCCTTGCCTCTTTCTTCCTTCTACAGGTTTAGCTGAAGTGGATAATTTACTAGAACTGCCAGGATAGAAACTTGAAAGTATATTTTGATCTAGTTCTTAAGTATAGTTTGCTACTTGCTGCCCTAAGGATAGGATATTTCAGTTATCCTCTTGTTTCAACTGACTACAGGTATAGCTGAGGCAGTTTGTAACTTTGTACCTCTATATTGTATTCACTGTTATCAAGACTGGTTGGTCTGAATCAGTCCAGACCCTTCAGCACTTGAACCGGTGGCTGAACTGGGTGGTTCAGACCATTCCCCATTGTGAACTGACAGCGGTTCCTGGGGCGAAACAAAAAAATAAGGGAAAAAGAGAACCCCTTTTCCCTCCCAAACCCTGCAAGGAAGTTATATAATGACACCCCCCACCCCCCACCTGTTTCCCTCACTTTGCATATTTGGTGTCTAATGGTTTGGATTTACAACGATGTACAGGAATAATATATATATATATATATTAAAATTGTGGATATTTTATGTCCTTTTTAGTAGACTGGTTCACAAACCAGGTTTGCTATCTGGTTCTGGCTCGATCCCAGTCTGACCCTTGGCCGGTTCCAATTCTGATAACTTGATTTTATTATGTTTTCTTGTTTTTGTTGAAAACAAAATAGTTTTACAACTAGATTGATTTGATGCATCAACTTATTTGCCCATGGGGTTGATGATATGGGAGGTTCAAGTTTTGACTACAGTGTGATGTATGCCCTTTTGGGTGGCCTGGAGAATGTGCATTAGCTACTTAGATTTGTTTATTAAGGTCTGGCAGTCATAGTAATGCGACAATCCTCAAAACTACACATAACAACTTTTCTAAGTAAAGTTAGTAATTGCTAGATGCGCATCACTAGTAGCCCTGAATATAAAAACGATGCACTAGTCTAACCTCAATGCCTAAAGAGAATGTGGGGTGTGGACTGTACCCCTACTGGTATGACTTCACTAAGTAGTTTATAGTCATATCATGTCCCTTGTTAAGCATTGTTGCTAAAATGATCAATTGTATTGTAATCACAAAAGAGTTGTGTAAAGCTTTTGATTTTGAGTAATAAGGAAACTCAATGCTAACATTTTTCACTTTTTGTTTTGGCAGGTAATTTCTGTTGTGAATTGTTGGCTAAAGTGCATGATGCTTGACCCATACAATCAAACAGACCATCCTGAATGCAAGTCACGGCCTGACACTGGTCTGTCTGCTATCACAGAGCTCGACCCTGGTTACATAACAGGTACCTTAAGTGTACTTTGAAATTCAAAGTATCAGTTTCTTTTGCAAGGAAAAGGAAAAAAAGGGAAAAACAGCTTATTTAACTTCTTATTCTGGATTACTTTCTTGATTGTCTTCAATACATGGTCATTGCAAGTTTTTTTGCCAACATAAACACAATATGTATTAATTCAAAAGTTCAAATCACACAATCATTCAATTATTCAAAAAATTGTGTGGAAACCCACATTGTGGGGAAACCCAAGCGATGTTTCCCCACATTCATGGATGGTATCCCTAGAAAACCGTGTGCATAGACTAGTGTGCATCATCCATGGGGATTTGAATTGTGCACTTGTTGGCATGGAACTAGTCAAATGTTCAACAATATTGGTGACAGCTATTTGAGCTAACCTCTTGGGTTATATATATATATCTCCCTTGGAATAATTCCCCACAAAGGTCCGGCATTTCCCCTTGTTCTGAGGATGGTACCGAGTGTAAATCAGTCAGTATAAACTAATTGTACCTAACCCTGTGGGAATCAAACCATGGACTTGCACAGTGCCTCTGATTACCAACAACATCCTTGCAATAGTGGCACCAACCGATTGAGTGAACTCTTGGGGGTAGTGTGTGTGTAGATAAGTTAGCTGAGGTGGCTGTGACCAGGTAGATGAAACACACTTTCCCAACACAGGTATGAAAGGCCATCATATCAGCCCTAGCCCCAAGCTCTAAGGACTCCACATTTTCTTAAAGATATTCAGTCTAGCTTTAACTTGTGCAGCCAACCCAGAATGAAAAGCTAGAAGCTCCCCTGGATGTAGAGCGGTGGAGTCATCATTGAAGGTGGCTTAACACCTTCTTTTCCAAAAGAAAGATAGGGATGTGAGGCAAATAACTCACCAAAGTTCTCTTCCATGCTGTCTAATCTTCCAATCCTTTACCATTGAAGGTGGCTTAACACCTTCTTTTCCAAAAGAAAGATAGGGATGTGAGGCAAATAACTCACCAAAGTTCTCTTCCATGCTGTCTAATCTTCCAATCCTTTCCCAAAAGCACGCCCTTCCATCAAAACAGGCCAAGGAAGAGAGTTGAAAATTCTAGTGACATCCAGGTACTGAAGCAACGAGCCATTTCACTTTCTCTAAAATCATGCTCCTTTGTTTCTTCTTAGCAGGCTTTTCTGCAGCATTATTTTCCTTTTGCTTCTCTAGAATTTAGGTTCCATGGATTTTTAATTTCTGAGCTTATTTTTATATCCCTGAACACCTCCCCCATGGTTAGTAGAACAGGAAAAGAGGTAATCTCATACTTATTTTAGAGTATAAATGACATGCATAAATTGCTTTTTAATTTAGTAAGGACTTCCCTGTTGACATGCTTCCACTACCATGCCAAAGGCTTTTGATTCATGGTTCATCACTTGTATTCTTTCTGTATATCAGGGGAAAGCGATATTTCTCGTAGCTGCCATCTGAAGTTTTCCTTCAGGGTCGAAACTTGAACTTTATTTTGTGTATCATATGGTATAAGATATATTTGAAAATTCCATAATTGCTTATAGATATTGTGAAAACTTTGTTTCTGAAATTTGACAATTTCTTAGAGATTTGAGAAACATACATATCTTTTGATCCTCTTTTGACTTCTGAAAATTGTGACTTCATGGAAAATGTGGCAGTTTACGAATAGAGGTGGATGACACTAAAAAATATCTTTTATTGGATATAAGTGTCCAAGAGAAACAGAAAAGCCATATAATTTTACATCCAAATTGCAGATGAATTCTGTCACATAGCCTAAATGCAGCAATGATGAATGACAAAAATAAAGCTGGGGCATCCACTATAATGCTGGTCCAAAATCATAAAGGTCTTTTTTAGGGAAACCACAGCAGAGGCATCTGGTATCTGGACCAAGCCCATAATGATCTTGCATAGAAAGCTGTGATACACTGGCCCAAATAAATGAAAGAGTAAAACAGCTGTTAAAAGTCCAGAATTCTAAGCTGAAACTGAAATTCACGAGCCTGATTTCAAAATGGACTAAAGCTCTCCTTCTACATGAAATTTGAACTGAACAAAGCAGCTTCTGGAATTAAAGAACTTAAGAGTCTGTGCAGCTTGTGAACCAAAAAAAGGGTTGAATAAACAGCTCTTCTGAATTCAAGGGAGCACATCCTGAGGCAACCAAGCTTTGACAGCCTATTAAATTCCAAGCTGAATGGTCTCACACATGTTGGATTAAAGTGTTTAGAGCTGAGGCATCGCATTTTCTTATTTGTATTCAGTGTTGCACAAGTTTCCGGAATGTGGAATTGGGAAGATGGGGGGATGGGTGTCTAGGATGGCTAGATGCACCCCCAAGTTTTTCAGGGGATACTGGATTGGGTACAGTAATACAATATATATTTAGTAAAAAAAATTCTAAATGAAAGATAAAACATATTTAGAATTCTCAAAGACACGATGATGAAATAGAAACAGTTTACTGTGTAAATATCAACTTTTAGAAATGAGCAATTTCCAAGTGCATAGTCCAAGGAGCCAGGACCAATTAAAAAATCAAAATGTGACATGTAGATATGCCCAAGGCCTAAAACAAATTACAAGTTACAAACTTACTGCATGATACTACATGCAACATAGTCCAAATTGGCAAACTTATAAATTAAAATTTTTAAATACTATCAGATTCTAATGTTACTAGCTTTGAAAGCCTGGAGGATTTTAGGTTTTTGTTCAGGTGGATGTGCATGCCTTCATTCGAGACGAAGTGTGCTTAATAGATGATGATATGCTCTTTGGTAGCTTCCCTTTAGCCAATGGCCTCAAATATTGCACATCCATGCTTTGGAAATTGGAACTGTTATGCTACATCCTGTATTGGCACACCACCACTTCTTTTTGCTTCGCTTCTGCTGACATACCCCATTTTCAGCGTCTTGTTTTTACTGGTGCTGGGACCTTCCATATGATATGAGTGATGAGATGATGTTATTATGATGCCATATTACTGCTATACCATGTTTTATTGATGACGATATTCTCATGGATGTTGTACTTCACTACTACTATATGATGCATTTGATTGTTTTGATGAGTATAGCTAGTATACCCGTCATAGGTTGACGAGGGTGAAGGGGTTTTGATTTACTTACATACCATCAACCAGGATGACTCTTGATTTTGCAAGGACTATTCCCCTTTCTTCAGTTTCATTTCTGCCTTTCTCCATATCATCCGTATCACTTCACTTTTGGTCTGCATCCTAATGGTTTAGAGTTGACCTAATTGACTCTTGCTCTCCCCCTTTGTGGATATGTCACCTTCCGTGCTTCTTGTTGCCTCTCCCATATGTCTTGGGTTGTTGTGTTGTAGTGAATCCTCAGTACATGACGCTTTTGGGTAGATCCTTGTGGCCGGCTGTCAATAGTCAGGAAGAACTACAAGTAGTGAATCCTAATGCAGGAGTTTCCTGGGTATGCTCCTCGAGCCTGGTTGTCATAACAAAGAAACTCTAGAAATGAGCAATTCTTTCTCCTAAGATCCAAAGAAATTCCCTATAAAAATAAAATGGTTAATGGTTGAAGGAATAGGTAATCCCCGTCGGGGCTATGGATGCTTGATTGGTAGTAGGGCAAGTCCTATTTGCATGAAAATGCTTTATTGTGGCAACTCCGTCGGGGCTATGGATGCTTGCTGGCAGTGGAGCTAAGGTCATGTCATCACTATTTGAAAGGCATAAAACTAGGGCCGGTATCCTTCAAACCGTTAATCTTGTGTAAAAAGAAAAAGTGAAAGTGAAAAGAAAAAGCAAAAGAAAAATAAAGAAAGGGAAATATTACTCTTGGGGTCAAAGGGAAAGGTATCTCATAACACATTCCCTCTGATAAGACACTCATAGTTCTTTGCTACTTGCATGGTTGGTTAAACTACAAAGGACCCCTTATTCCTCTATCATGAGTCATTCAGTCAACTTAAAGCCAATTCAATTTCTAACCTAATTTGTCATCTACATCCACCTCGAAGAAGAACTAGTCCTTGAAAATGTTTTGATGTTAGCATGGTAATGGTATGTTCCTAAATCATTAATCTGAGGAACTCATTGAAAATACTTATGGGGTATATCATCATATTTCTCATAACTCTGCTATATGATGAATCACAATAAACAGTTAAATGCATTATGATTACTATTTACATTGATTTTGCACATGTACATCATTACTGCTGGTCCATCTGGGACATTCACTACTACTGGTCCATCTGAGACATCTTTTGATTATAGTACAACATCATCCTACTCCTACAGAGATATCATCATGCCTTCTTTAGAGCTATTGGATTTAGTGCTAGTTGGTAAGTGTTATATAGTGGCCAATCCCATTCACTAAGGGACTAATATCATATCTTTTGTTGTACATGGGATCCGTGCATTTTGAGCACATATTTGGATACCCATTTGGGCACTTATTAAGGTATATGCCATCAGATTGATCACTACTGCCACAGATTAATCATTTATTTCCACAGATTAATCACTTCTACAGGGTGGTGGCTACATTGCTTAGTGTTTTGCAGTCTCGATTTTCATGTTTGTGCATGGATTTGATGCACTTAGTGTTTTCTAGATCTATTGATGGATCTGGATACCGATTTTGCCTTACTTTCGACCTACAGGGTTGCATAGCAGAGCGCTCCTCCAATTTGGTCAGATCTATAAGGGTCACTAAGATAGTATTAGGCTTCAGCGAGTAGCCTCCAAATTTCGTCATCATGCATGGATTTAATCCAGGCTTCAGATGCACAACGACTTGGTCTTTTTAGGCACCCATTTGGTTCTTCTGTCCAACCATACCCTTAGATTGCCCAACAATTTGCTATTTTAGTGATTTTTAGCCATCGGGGGGGTTTACATGCATGTTTCAGTAGGTTGATGGATTATTATAGGTTATTACTATGGTTCTTCAGTTTATTTGCCTATGTTGAGGCAAATATTATTACTAGAGACTATCTGAGTGCACTTTGTTATATTTTACGTTGAGATGTACTTTACTATTTTTCATGAGGTTTACTACATTACTACTATTGAGGTCGATTTGCCTATGTGGCACCCGGGCACACATGTTGAGGCACTACTTGATGATTTGGCACCTTGGCACACATGTTGAGGCCTATTGGGATCATCATGCCTCTATCTCACCTATTGATTAGATCTTAACCCTTGATTTACTACTTTTTACATGGATTGACCTTTCTCCCTCTTGGATCTGTTATCACACAACTTGTAGTTGTCCCTAAAGGTATCCCATCCGGGATGGTAGAGGAGACAAACAACTAAAGAGGTGACCCAAGAGATGCAATGGTTCCCAATGCAAGCTGGGAGTCACGATAACCGAGGTACTCTTCACTAGGGGGAGACCCTAGCCAAGCAATGAAGATTAGCTAACCCAAAGGTTCCTAGGGAAAAGTGTAAGTGAGTTACGGAAACCAATGAGTGAGTTAGATTAAGTGGACCCAAGAATTTAAGTGTGGTTGAAGAGGCTTAAGAGGTGACAAGTGTTTCAACCAATGAATGACTAGGGCCACTTATGAAGCTCAAATGGATAGATCTAGTACCATGCAAAGACACAAGTGGGGCCCACACCTTAAAAAGTGGAAAATGGTCCAAATGGGGCCCACAAGGTAAAGTTAGGGGTGTGATGGCACTAAGGGGTATGCAATGATGTAGATCTATGGATCTAGGATGAGATAGGCAATACCCACATATGGGATCTAGCAAATGACACTAACCCCAAGGAGTGCGAATTTTCCTAGGGAGACTAGTGCCTTGAGATGAGGGGGCAAATGGAGTCCAAATTTTACCAAAATGTAGATCGGGGTAGTTAAGGCAATTATCAAGGTGGGTTTGAAGTGGCATGCCCCAATATGAGATAGATCTCCATAGATCTAAGGTTGAAAATGCATCATCCAATGACCCAAGTGGGGCACAACCCTCAAATTGAGGAATGGGGCCCACAAGGCAAAAATCAAAGAGGTGAAGCACTAGAGGTAGGTTATCAAGGTGGATTTATGCAAATCAAGTGGGATCTCACCTACCCATGTCAAGGAACTAGCCCAACTAGCCTTCCTCAAGGAGGGCTAGGTGCCTTGGGAAGTGGGTCAAATGGAGGCCAATCACCACCAAACTATAGATCTGAATTGCCGTGAATGCTATAGAGGTGGGTTTTAAATATTATCCCCAAAGCCAAGCTAGATCCAAGTAGATCTAGGAAAATGTAAAAATGAGGGTTTTGATTTTAATGGTTTGTGTGACCAATAGGATGGAGAACAAGCAAAATCAATACGTACCTTGTAGATCTTACCTCAAAAGCTTGTGACTTTTTAGCATATGGATGATTCTTGCCCTTAGTTACAATTCCAAGCTTGATCCAAGTGTCTTCAACCCAAATCGTCCAAGCCCCAGGAGGATAGATGTCCCATGAAACCTGTAAATCAAACTACATCAAGTTAGATTTGATCCACAAATCAATGAGATCTAAGCATGTCATGTCAAAGAAGCAATCAATGGACAAAGCACAATTGAAAAACTCCCTCAAGATGAAGACGTCTTGCCCATGGGGGATGTAAGCAACCCCTACAATCTTCCCATCAAGCAAAATCGTGCTCTAGCTTCAAGCAATTCGGCCTCCCTGTATTGATGTCGATTTCACCTGTAAAGCAAAGAATGTCTAAAAGCAAGAGATGCAAGAACATATACAAGAGTAACCCAATCAAAGCCAAGAAGTAGATCTCCAAAATAATATTTTCATTCCAAGTTTCCCAGAGCCCAAAGGTGCTTTTACAATAGGGGGGTCTCCTCCTTATATGGGATAATAAAGACCACAACCCAAAACCTCAAAAACCACTTTTTGATATGAGTGGTTGAGATTAAAAGATCTCACAATCTAATCAATGGCTAAGACGAGCCAATACATAATATCACATGGATCACTCAAAAGAGGGATGCTGTCATAGCTAAAAGTGGGATCACTCAAAAGAGGGATGCCGTCATAACTAAAAGTGACTAAGTGAGGGTGATGTCATCCTCCAAAAGGGGCTAAGATACATGGGCCCACCAAATATGACATGAACATGACTCAAGACACACATGGTGGGCCTCGGAGGTATCAATCCTTCATTAGCTCATCCCCATGGCACAATAATATAAAATAATAGGACCATGACATGTCCAAATAACACAAATGATCAAATCTTGTCCTCAAAATCTGTGAAAGACATGCAGTAAAAGGCCTCCTGTGGACCCCACTGACTGATGCCAACTGACTGGAAGATGGGGGGTTCTCCCTGGAAGACTTTTGTGAAGACCAAGTGCCAAAAACTTTCCTCAATTTCCCAAATCGAATTCCTCAGTGGCCCTTTTATTCCATTGTTAATCCTCCTGAAAACCCTGAAACTGCTCAAACTGCCACCCAGGGTGCCTGCGCTATCAAACTGAGTGCGCTAGGCTGTCTGGAAGGGGGGCATAATGGTAAAAACAAGTGGCTAGACGATCCCTTCCTACAGAGCGCCCTAGGTAACGACTGGCCTCCAAGCCTCTGCTAAACAGGCTGGATCAGCATGCCCAAAACTGGTCAACAGGTGGATAACTGCATCTATCATCATCAGAAATGCCCGAAACTGAAAGATAAGTGTCTCAATGGATCCATAAGACCCAAATCTACTATAAATGTGTACTCATACACCATGGGTTGACCTGAGGGGTCAATAGTAGGGTCCACCATACCCTGACAGTGTAAAATATGATGATCTGGAAATAATAATAAAACTGACCAACTGCATCAATCATCATCTGAAGCATATGTCCATCATATGGAATCATCAGTAGGTGTATGTGGGACCACAAATCATCATCCATAAACACAAGTGGTCAATCTCATCACGGATCCCAAGAATGACCATGGTCAAACTATGTTTGACTAGGTCAAAATATAACCAAGGACAAGATTATAACAATAGACTAAGACATATTCCTTTAATCACATTCACAGCTTAACTTAAAGTATAAACATCATTCCGTGGCAGTTAATACATATATATATTTCAATGTTATTTATATTTTACTTGCACAAAAGCTTTAATTACAGACTCACCCATTGGACATGGCCTAATTGCTAGATAAGGATGAAGGTTAAGAACAAGGCTAGGCAAAAAGGGATGACTTGACCAAACTCAACTAAATCAAACTTTGGACAGGGAGAGGGGGAGCTACACTCTGTGTTGGACAAAATAACAAAGGGAAGGGCTGTGCCTCACAAAATAACAAAGGGAAGGGCTGTGTTGCTTATTCAACTTAGGCATCATGTCTACATCAAGCTGATCCAGGTTCATTAGGATCATTCATTTCATTTCCATGTCCTTTTTCGCCTATATGACCCCTCTGGGATTTCACATGTGCTAAGAAGCACAACTAATCGTAGCTTGCGTCCGGGGCATATTTATACATACAAGGTCAGCAATAATAGATATAACTTTGTGTGACCATTGCTTTTTGGACCTTTTCCATACCCTTTCGAGGGTTATTTTAGCAGTTCATCGCTATAGCCTTTATTCACATGTGTTAAAAAACACATTCTAGAATTTTAAGTTCACAGGCTTTCATAATACATTTCCAATACAGGTAGTACATGAGCTTTCAATTTAGCCAACAACATCTCAAGTGACTAGGGGGAGTTCTGCACAGTGCCAAACCTCGGGACAACCGACCATAATGATTTAGGCATACAATCCAACTCACCAAAGGCAAGTTCTGTCACCAACTCAGAGCCGAGACACAAAACAAACATGGATGCGGTCCAACACAGAGGTAGAAATGGGGAAGTCCTCAGTATCAAGAAGTCAAGAAGGCAAGTCAAAGGTGAAAGCCAAATAAGGAAGGTCATGGATGGATGGAGTCAAGTGAAAATGGTGCCTAAGCTAACAGACAAGGATGTCAGGAAATACCATATCTATGCTCGTAGGAGGGTAATGAAACCGGTGAGTATTGTCAGAAAACCTAAGTGTGCAAGTAATACATCCATTTTACAATTATAACATCATCCAATATATTTCATTTTATTTTAAATAGTACTGCCACATCATGAATCATATACCAAGTCAATGCTATGAAGATGACTAAAACAACAAGATAATAATCCAAAGCCAATAATCAAAAGTCCATAGGTCACATCACATCATAATAATCATCAATAAACATCTGAAACACTGCTGCAATAATATCACTGGGCACTGAACTGAAAGTGTATGGAACAAAGGGTCTCATCGGTCATCAAATCTAAGCTCTCAAGGCTCAACCTTGGCACAAGGTCTAGCAAAAGTCTATTACAATATACTGCTCTGATCCATAAGTGATCTCAAATAATAAGCTCATCATAGCTTATCTCTGTAAAAGCAAAGTTCTGAAAAGTGCAGATATCTGCTCAGCAAGAATAGTAGCCCAGCTACTATGGTGTGATAACAGGATCGTTTTCCTCAACGACTTGGCTCATGGAGGCTTGTTTGACCAACGATCTGCCTTGGGAGTATGGCTCATGTTATTGGCACGTGTTTTTAGCAACGCTTTTAAACAGGTTCGGGGTCTCACATTGGTTATATAACCCTCGTTTGTGTTGCTGAGACACGTCGGATCAATGTCATCGCTTATTCCCCTCAATGAATCATGCCCGACAAATGGTCATCCCTCACTCATAGCAAGCACCCCTCAGTCAGGCAGGGCATGCACCTAGCAGGCATGGCACAATTATAGGGAAGGAAGGTGACGAGTGATCCTTGCCCGCATACAATCCAACCCACCAAAGGCAAGTTTTGTCACCAACTCAGAGCCGAGACACAAAACAAACATGGATGCGGTCCAACACAGAGGTAGAAATGGGGAAGTCCTCAGTATCAAGAAGTCAAGAAGGCAAGTCAAAGGTGAAAGCCAAATAAGGAAGGTCATGGATGGATGGAGTCAAGTGAAAATGGTGCCTAAGCTAGCAGACAAGGATGTCAGGAAATACCATATCTATGCTCGTAGGAGGGTAATGAAACCGGTGAGTATTGGCAGAAAACCTAAGTGTGCAAGTAATATGTCCATTTTACAATTATAACATCATCCAAGATATTTCATTTTATTTTAAATAGTACTGCCACATCATGAATCATATACCAAGTCAATGCTATGAAGATGACTAGAACAACAAGATAATAATCCAAAGCCAATAATCAGAAGTCCATAGGTCACATCACATCATAATAATCATCAATAAACATCTGAAACACTGTTGCAATAATATCACTGTGCACTGAACTGAAACTGTATGGAACAAAGGGTTGCATCGGTCATCAAATTTAAGCTCTCAAGGCTCAACCTTGGTACAAGGTCTAGAAAAAGTCTGATACAATATACTGCTTTGATCCATAAGTGCTCTCAAATAATAAGCTCATCATAGCTGATCTCTGTAAAAGCAAAGTTCTGAAAAGTGCAGATATCTGCTCAGCAAGAATAGTAGCCCAGCTACTATGGTGTGATAACAGGATCGTTTTCCTCAACGACTTGGCTCATGGAGGCTTGTTTGACCAACGATTTGCCTTGGGAGTATGGCTCATGTTATTGGCACGTGTTTTTAGCAATGCTCATGGTTTTTAGGAGACACGTGGTACTTGGCATTATTTTACTATTATTGACGTGGTCTAGAGAGATTCACCCTTTTTGAGGCAACGACTTGACATCTTCTTCATTATTTTGGTTGGATCTAGCACATGGAACAAGGATCTTAGCCGTTGATTTGCATTTGCTCATCTCTTGAGATCTACACTCATCATTGTACTCATGGACATGGTCCAAAACCCTATTTTCCCTCCTTAGCCTATAAAAGGAGAGGCCATTTTCATTGTAACTCATTGGTTTGGAGACATTATACTGAAATAATATTTGATTTGCGATTACTGCTGGAAATTTAGTTTTCCTATGTGCTTCATAGTAATAGTATCTTGTGGATTTCCAAGTTTGCCTTGCGTAGTGTTCAAGTTTTTCTTCAACAAAACTGAGGTAACATTAGTTTAATTTGTTTTATTAAAGTAAACAAATAGTAGGGATTACCAAGAAGCCTTCTTACTTGGTTAGTATTTAAGTATTGGATTGCCAAGAAGCCTCCTTTGTTTATTTTTATGCTAACCTTGCTTTAGTAATTTGTGTAACCTTCTTGTATGACTTGTTTTAGGATTGGATTGCCAAGAAGCCACCTTTTCATTGGAGGTTTACAAGGAGTGGAGCAAATAGTTGGTGTAATCTCAAGTGGGACCAAGATTGGATTGCCAAGAAGCCTCCTTTCTTTTTAAGACTCTCAAGGTTACTACAGTGAAGGGTGCTGTAGACTCCATTGGCCCTATTAATCTTTTCTCTGAAGCACTGATTTCTCTCCTCTTCTTATGTTATTTTCTCCATTCCTTTCACCTCACTTACTATTTTCTTTTTGAAAATTTCTTCACCATTATAACTAGCCTTGGAGTTAGATCCAACTTCTTAGGAATGTTGGATTTTGTGCAACTTCGGAAGATATTATTATTGTATTTTATTGTATTTGATTGTACGTCTTAAGGGAGTTGAACTTATTGTAATTAATCATGTAAACCCTAGAAAGATCAATGTAAACCTTGGGGTGAAAAGCAAACAAAAGAAAAGATTAAAAATAAATTATTTATTGCTCCCCAAGAGAAGTCAGCCCAGTTAGGTAAAAAGGCCAGTTGGCACTTGTATAAATAGAGGAAAAATTCACCTCATTATTCACTCATCCAATCAAGACAAGTTTGCATCACTTAGAGAGAGAAGCTCGCACCTGCAGAAGGAGAAGACTATTTTGGGGTTTCTATCTTTGGAAAGCATTTCCATCTTTTCTCTCTCATCCTTGTACTCTGTTCTCAGAATTATCATCTCTATACGAAGGTTGTTGGGTTTTCTCCCGTTTGGGTTTCCCAGGATAAACTCTTGTGTTATTGTTTTGTGCTTTGTCTTTCTTCTAGTGATCCTATTTATGCATTTGAATTATTATGCTATGAATGTATGAAAATCTAACATGGTATCAGAGCGGTACTAGAAGAAGCCATTGCCATAACACTGCCAGAACTAGGGTTTCATCTTTCTAAGTCTTCACTCAATTTTTTGGAAGAAAAGGAGCATTGGGAATTTCGCTCTTAGGAGGGCGCATCTTTTGGTGAAGACATAATTCAATTTTGAGAATTTTCAATTTTTGACCTAATTTTGCAGCTGCAGCAAAAATTAGGGTTTCAGTTTTTGACCCACTTCCTCCACAGTTTTGGCTCAGCCCTACCTCCACTCAACTCGCCTTGCTAGGGTGCATCTACCTGTGGAGTCAACTTTCCAAAATTCCAACTTTCATTTTTGACCTAGCTCCTGCTAGGGTTTCTGGTCGAGATCTGCAGTCAAGATGATTGGAATGAAGGTTGAAGATTGTCTGGAAGGGGCCCTCCAACTTCATCTCTTGGAAGTCTAGGGTTCTTCTTCTACTAGAAGAAAATGATCTCTTACAGTTTGTAAATGAGAAGGTCCCAGAACTAGAAGCTGAAGTAGACAAATCTCACTGGAGCAAGAATGATGCTAGAGCAAGAAGGATTTTGGTGGATTCAGTTGGAGACCACTTAGTTCCTCAAATCTCAGGTAAGAAGACTGCTAGAAAAATGTTCAAGACCATAAAGAAGCTGTTTGAATATAGTAGTATCAATGTGACACTCACATTGAGGAACCAACTATCAAATATGAAGATGTCCAATTCAGAATCCATTGCCCCATATTTCATGAGGATCACAGAACTAAGGGACAAGCTTAGTACTAGTGGAGATCCCATTGATGAAAATGAGCTTGACATCACTACTCTAAATGGTCTCCCACCATCTTGGGAGTCTTTCATTCAAAGTATAAGTGGTAGATCCAAGCTACCCAAATTTGATAAGCTATGGGAAGATTGCACTCAGGAAGATACGAGAATAGCAACACGACAAAGACTTCATGGCACTCAACCTGAGGAGAATCAAGCATACGTATCCCATGCCAAGAAAGGTAAGGGAAGGGGAAGGAAGTTTTACAAATACAAGCACCAAGGTAGGAGATCAAGTCACCCCCAGACCATAAGAAGAAGAAGAAGGACTTGTCTCAGATACAATGCTATAGGTGCAAGGCATATGGTCATTACGCCAGTAATTGTCGAAGCTCAAACAGAAGGAAGCATGAAGCCTCAACTGCTGATGTAGAAGAAGATCATCATCACAAGAAGCAAAGGAATGAAGATTGTATAGAATTCCTCTTCATATCAGCTTTATCAGGTACTTTTCCCACCATTAGTGATACTTGGCTCATAGATAGTGGTGCTTCTAGACACATGACAGGATATAAAGAAAATCTTTCAGAATTAATTGAGAAAGATTCTCATCTCCGTGTTGTACTTGGAGATGATGCTAACTACACTGTGAAGGGATCTGGGGCCACCTCCCTTCAGCTAGAGTCTAATGATATTTTACATTTGAGTGATGTGCTCTATGTACCTGGTATGAAAAGAAACCTTGTTTCCGTCTCGGCCTTGGAGGACAAGGGATATAAAGTAGCATTCTCAGATGGGAAAGTACTTGCTTGGCAAAATAACTCAAGCATGAATATAACCAAGGTAATTGGTACTAGAGAGGAGAGCCTGTACCGACTAAGCACTCCACTAGTTCAAGCCTTAGTCCATGATTCTACAAGCATGGGTGAGCTATGGCACAGAAGACTAGCTCATCTAAATTATCGAGCTCTCCCAGCATTGAAGAATATAGTGACAGGTTTACCAGTGCTTTAAGTAGACCATGATGGAACCTGTAGAGGATGCGCACTTGGAAAGAATGCCAAGAGATCTTTTCCAGATAGTGAAAGTAGATCTAAAGGAATTTTGGATCTAGTGCACTCTGACTTGTGCGGACCCATGACAATTGCTTCATTGGGTGGATATCATTACTACATGACATTCATTGATGACTACTCACGAAAGACTTGGATATACTTTCTCAAGTCTAAGGAATCCGAGGAAGTACTCAGTAAATTCAAAGAATTCAAAGCACAAGTCGAGAATTTGTCAGGAAAGAGGATCAAGATCCCGAGATCAGATAAGGGTGGAGAATACACCTCTACAGAATTCAATGATTTCTGCAAGGAAGCAAGAATTAAGAGGGAGCTCACAGTTCCCTACAACCCTCAACAAAATGGGGTTGCTGAAAGGAAGAATAGAACAATTGTGGAGGCAACTAAAGTCATGATACATGACCAGAGTCTACCTTTGTTCTTATGGGCAGAAGCATCTAGAACAGTTGTATATGTACAAAACAGATGCCCACATAAGATAGTGAAGAACATGACTTCGGAAGAAGCTTTCACAGGAGTGAAACCATAAGTGGGCCACCTTCGGATCTTTGGCTGTTTAGTCTATATACATGTGCCCAAGGAGAAAAGAACGGAGTTAAAACCTTCAGGCAAGAAGGGAACTTTCGTGGGATACAGTGAGTCTTCAAAGGCTTACGGAATCTACATCCCAGGATCCAGACAAGTTGAAGTCAGCAGGGATGTGAACTTTGAAGAAGAGATGGCTGTCAGGAAAGGCAGAGGATCAAACATGGAGATCGATGATGAAGAAATGCTAGAACTAAAGGAGGTGAGATCATCTCTCTCTCCAGTTTAGAGCGAGTTGGCAGAAAAGGATGAACCCATCAATCCTATTGATCCAGTTGATGTCCCCAGAGATATTGCAGTAGGTTAGAAAAGACCTAGATGGGCACAAAAGGCCTTACAGGATGCAGAGGGGCATGAAGCTCCACACAGTACTTTCCGAGAAAGTAAAAGACCTCAGAGGTTCTCCAGTTATGTAGCATTGATGAGTCACATCATTGACTCAGAACCTACCACTTATGAAGAAGCATCCAGACACCAAGTTTGGGAAGATGCCATGGTGGAAGAATACCAATCCATCATGAAGAATGATGTGTGGGAGGTTGTGCCGAGACCCTAGGGGAAGTCAGTAGTGAATTCCAAGTGGTTATACAAAAGCAAGCATGGAGCAGATGGGAGTATTGAAAAATACAAGGCTAGATTTGTTGCCAGAGGGTTCTCTCAGAAAGACAGAGTCGATTATGATGAGACATTTGCTCCCGTGTCTCGATATACTTCCATCAGATCGATCATTGCTATTGCTTCAACTATGGGATGGAAGTTGCATCAGATGGATGTCAAGACAACCTTTCTCAATGGTGTTATTGAGGAAGAAGTATATATTGAGCAACCAAAAGGGTTTATTGTCCATGGAAAGGAGTCTCACTTATGCAGATTGAAAAATGCTCTCTATGGACTCAAGCAAGCACCCTGTGCTTGGTATGGACGAATAGACGGATTCCTGGTAAGCTTGGCATTCACCAAGAGTGATGCAGACCCCAACCTTTACTACAAGGTTGTGGATGATGAGCCACTAATTTTGGTACTATATGTTGATGACATGTCTCTCACTGGAAATGAGAAACTTATCGTATGGTGTAAGAAGAAACTCGCCTCTGAGTTCAAAATGAAGGATCTTGGATTGATGCATTACTTCTTGGGATTAGAAGTATGGTAGAGGCAGAAGGAGATTTTCCTAGGTCAAGGAAAATACACCATAGATATATTGAACAGATTCAGAATGTTGGACTACAAGTCCATGGCTGCTCTGATGGATGCAAATTTGAAGAAGCTGAGAGATTCTGCTTTAGACTCAGATTTGATTGATCCTATTATGTATCGCCAGCTGATTGGGTCCTTGATGTATCTCACGAACACCAGACCAGATATATGTTTTGCTGTGAATGCTCTCAGTCAGTTTATGTGTGAGCCGAGGCAGATTCACTGGATTGCTGCAAAACATGTGCTCAGATACTTGCATGGCACTGTGGGATATGGCCTGAGAGATGCTTCAGAATGTGACTTGAGATTGCAAGGGTTTACAGACTCAGATTGGGCCGGATGCGCTGCAGATAGGAAGCGTACTTCTGGATGTTGCTTCAGTTTGGGTTCTGCAGTGATTTCCTGGTGCAGCAAGAAGCAGAACTCAGTAGCACTCAGTACTGTAGAGGCCTAGTATATGGATGCTAGTACAACAACTTGAGAAGCAGTATGGATTCGTAAACTCCTTGTAAGATTGTTTGGCTAGATTCGAGAGCCAACCGTGATTCACTGTGATAACCAGAGCTGTGTGCAGATGTTAGTGAATCCTTTATTTCATGACATGTCGAAGCATATAGAGATTCGATATCACTTCCTTCGTGATATGGTGCAGAAAGGTGCGGTTGAGTTACAGTATATTTCGACAAATGACCAGACTGCATATGTTCTCACCAAGCCTCTTTCCAGGATGAAGTTTGAATACTTTCGCGAAAGACTTGGAGTAGAAGACAACGTGTCCCTCCTTGAGAGGGAGAGATGACATAGAGATGTTTACCCTGCTTTCACCCAGGTGCCTCTACTTGTCCAGGTGCTTAGCCAGGTATGGGAGAAATCCCATCGACAGATGAGTCGGACAGGCAGTAGATGGTCGGGTTCACACAGGTGCCTCTGCTCGTCCAAGTTCTCAGCTAGGTATGGGAGAAATCCCATCTGCAGATGAGACAGATAGGTAGTAGATGGCCGTGTGATGATTGCACATGTACCTCTACTCGTTTAGGTTCTCAGCCAGGTATGGGAGTACCCCATCGACAGATGAGACGAACAAGTAGTAGATGGCCTTGCACATCTGCTCGTCCAGCTTTTCAACCAGGTATGGGAGGATCCCATCGGCAGTCGAGATGGATAGGTAACAGATGGTATAGCAGATGGTAAAGCCTATCTCTCAGACATCCAAGTAGGATGGAGAGACTCTCGTGGACTCGCCGAAGGATTGGTGGAGTTGATGCATGATGACACTTCTCAAAGGACTGAGACTGTGTTGACAACCTTCAGTATGTATAGAGATGATGGAGACAATATAGATGTACAAATGAAACCCAGATGATCGTGATGCTGATGAAGATTGAAGAATACCTTTCTTGTTGAGAGGGAGTGTTGGATTTTGTGCAACTTCGGAAGATATTATTATTGTATTATTATTGTATTTGATTGTACCTCCTAAGGGTGTAATTAATCATGTAAACCCTAGAAAGATCAATGTAAACCTTGGGGTGAAAAGCAAACAAAAGAAAAGATTAAAAATAAATTATTTATTGCTCCCCAAGAGAAGTCGGCCCAGTTAGGTAAAAAGGCCAGTTGGCACTTCTATAAATAGAGGAAAATTTCACCTCATTATTCACTCATCCAATCAAGGCAAGTTCGCATCACTTAGAGAGAGAAGCTCGCACCTGCTGAAGGAGAAGACTATTTTGGGGTTTCTATCTTTGGAAAGCTTTTCCATCTTTTCTCTCTCATCATTGTACTCTGTTCTCAGAATTATCATCTCTATACGAAGGTTGTTGGGTTTTCTCCCGTTTGGGTTTCCCAGGATAAACTCTTGTGTTATTGTTTTGTGCTTTGTCTTTCTTCTAGTGATCCTATTTATGCATTTGAATTATTATGCTATGAATGTATGAAAATCTAACAAGGAAGTGCTACACATGCCTTTCCTCATTGTACCTAATCATAAGATTTAAACGAGTAAGAAAACTAAACAACAAAAACACCTAAGAAAATCATAACTAAAAATAAACCAAATGGATATGTATCTTGTGTTGGTTATCATGGTGAATGTCTTTTAGTTTGTTGTTTTGATCTCTGCACTTAACAGTATTTTAATGCAAGCTATTCTATGTGTGAATGGCTTTAAACTATTCCAGCATTGTGTAATTTAAGTTTTGATGACTTGACTAGTTCATTTCAGCTCTATACTAAGTTGTTTTGCTTATATTGCATGTTTACTATTGTGGGAAATCAAATCAACAAAATTCAACACTAATTATTCTAATTCAAAAAGGGTTCTTCAAGTCTTGACCTTTAGCAAAGAGTTTTTTGCTCAAGGCCAACACTCACGGAGTTAAGGCATCTTTAAGTGAAATTATTATAATCCAAGATTACTATTCCATACACATTTCACTTTCAACTATCAACTTTTGTTCAAACATTACACTTGAAATATAATCTCTCTAAAGTGCATTCCTTAAGGTAATCATTTGTTTGGTAACTTGTTTGTTTCAACACTTTTGATGATCATTTTTTCAAGTATTTTATGAGTTGGTAGTATATTGAGCAAGATTCCTTTATGAGTGAATGACTAAGTCACTAAACACTTGTCTTAAAACTTACATTTTGGTATTTCATGCTACAATTCACTTGTACTATTTCACCCTTGCTCAAAGATTGTTTTTTTTTTTTAAATTATTGACATTGATTCAATCTCGATTAAGGATAGAAAGGAAAACTTAGAGACTCACCATAAGAAGTAGAACAATAATCAGAGCATCTAATGTGATTTACTAACTCATCCTCATCTTGAGATTGATCTTCTATTGATTTATCATTAAAATTCATATAAGGATAAATGATCATTTTCATTGAATTGATCAGGGAGAAAATTAACAATTTTATTTGAAACTTCCTGATTATTAGCACAATGATGAAGTGAAATTATCTCAAAAGGTCCTTGGTTCATGTCCCTATTTTCTTCTTCTTCATCAAGATGATAAAACGTTGAACTATTGCTAATGATAGAATGACTAATGAGTTTCTCTTTAGGAAGATCCTTAATAGACTCATTGATTAAAGGCTCAACCCCAAAAATTTCCTCAGGAACAAGACAGGGCTTTTGAAGAATTGATTTGAAGCTTCATCATTCAAGCAATGATTAGGGATTTGCTCATTTAAAGGAATTTCGATAGACTTACAAGTAGAAGACTCATCCTCAAAAGAAATTGGGCAGGAGGGGTCATCTCCGGATGTTGACAATTCGATTGATATTTGATTATTAATTGATTCAACAATAGGATCGGAAAGGGGAAGGTTTTGATCTTGGATCTGATTTGAAGAATATATATCATCGTACTCATTTCCCCATTCTTCTAAGAACTTATGTTCAAACATCTCATATCCAGAAATGCTATTGGTCTTCAAATTCAGGAACCGGAGCTCAACTCTTCCTTGGAAAGATGAGGCCAATAGTTTCATACACACATCCTCATGGGTTATAGATAACTCATTAAAAATTTCTCTAAAGATGTCAAGGTGCCTTTTAGCAGATACCTCATAACTTCCATCAAACTTAGGCAACCTTTCACGGACTTGATGAGGAATATGATGAGGATACCCAACAATTTTTGAGAAGTCAAAAACTTTCAACCAACCGAAAGTCCTAGGCCGCTCAGAAGCAACCATGGATGGCAATTACCATAAAATTTAGGAGATTAAAAACAAATTGATGTACCCCATGGGTTCTAGATATGATAGGATCAATCACCAGTGGAGTCGCCAGGTAGACTTTAATTCTTTTCTATCAAAATATATGTCGTTAATAATTGGGGAGAAATGAGTGACAAATAGATGGTTATGTTTAGATTTAGGATTGAAATGATAACCATCTAGATTATAAGACCGGATGTGACAAGATATGAATTACACATGGATACTCGCAGACACCTGAGGTAAGCCTCTACCTCCCTGGCAACGGCTCCAAAGATGTTATCACACAACTTGTAGTTGTCTCTAAAGGTATCCTATCCAGGATGGTAGAGGTGTAGACAACTAAAGAGGTGACCCAAGAGATGCCACGGTTCCCAATGCAAGATGGGTGCCACACCAACTGAGGCACTCTTCACTTTAGATCAAGCCTAAGCAAGACCAAGGGAGGGACACTAGCTTAGCTAATGAGGCTAGCGAACTCAATCTAGACCTCCTAGGGAAATGTGATGATGAAAGAGTAGGAGACCAAGATGAAACAAGATCTAGATCTAGGATGATAAGTGGACCCAATGTGGTTAGGGCTTGGTTGAAGAGGCTTAGGAAGATGACAAAATTTCAACCAAGTGTAAATTAAGGTCACTTGTGGAAAGGTATCCTATCAAGGACGATAGAGGTGTAGACAACTAAAGAGGTGACCCAAGAGATACCACGGTTCCCACTGCAAGATGGGTGTCACGCCAACCAAGGCACTCTTCACTTTAGATCAAGCCTAAGCAAGACCAAGGGAGGGACACTAGCTTAGCCAATGAAGGCTAGCGAACTCAATCTAGACCTCCTAGGGAAATGTGATGATGAAAGAGTAGCAGACCAAGATGAAACAAGATCTAGATTTAGGATGATAAGTGGACCCAAGGTGGTTAGGGCTTGGTTGAAGAGGCTTAGGAAGATGACAAAAGTTCAACCAAGTGTAAATTAAGGTCACTTATGGATTAGGAATAGTAGATCTAGATAGATCTAATGCTAAGAAAAGTACCCAAGTGGGGACCACCCTTAAAAAGTGGAAAATGGTCCAAATGGGGCCTATAAGATCAAAATCAAAGTGAGATGGCACTAGGGGGTATGCTATAGCATGGATCTATGAATTTGAGAAGGAATGAGCAATACCCACATGTGGGATCTAGCAAAAGACCACTAACCCAAGGAGTGCAACTTGCCTCAAGGCGGACTAGTGCCTTAGTTGGAGGGGCAAATGGAGTCGGATGTCCACCAAATTGTAGATCGGGATAGTTGAGATGATTATCTAGGTGGGTTTTAATTATTAAGCCCAAGTTATTGTTATATCTCCATAGATCTAAAAAATAAAAAAATGCAAGGGTTTTGATTTTAGGGTTTATGTGACCAATGGAGAAAAATGGATGGATCTAGGCACATACCTTGTAGAACATACCTCAAAAGCTTGTGGCCACTTTGCAAATTGATAACCTTCCCCCTGTGTGTATATTCAAGAGTGAGATCTAGAGCTCCAAGCCAAATCGTCCTCCTTCCAAGATGACCAATTCACCCTCCTCCTGCAAGACAAGATGAAATGAGAAACAAATCTAGCAAAAGAATGGTGACAATGATGAAAAGATGAAAGAGAAAGCATCAACTATGTCACTAAGATACAATAATGATAATCCCTGACACAAAATGATGCTCTTTATTTCATACACAGTTTTATGTAGAAATGGATGGTGAAGGTTGCATTGATGGAGTAACATGTGGAGAAAGAATGAATAGCCTTCTGTATATCAAGATGTAAGCTGAAGAAGTTGTAGTGAGATGTTTTGCGGAAGCTCTAATCAATGTATCATTGGTACTTGGCATTAGTATGAGTTAATTCTAACAAATATTGTTAGTGGATGTAAAATACAATAATGACGGTTATAAATTCCTTCAATTCAGTTAGGCTGGTCAGGATAGTGGTAGGCTGATAGCTGATTTATACAAATGATATGATATTTTCATCTTAGTCATGACATGTAGAAGGAAGTAAGAGTGCACTCTTAAGAGACATGCCTTGATCAAGAAGTGCTACAAGAGTGAAAGGCTACAAGCTGGAGTAGGTCTGATAGGAACTCCTTATGTTCATACTACTATGCATTTTCTTCTTCTAATGTGCTTTCAAGTGTTCATTCTTTCATCTAATTGTGGCCCTTTTGAGAATGTTATTGGTTTCTCATATTTTAGTCTGGAAGTTTTTTACTTTATAGTAGTTAATCACATGGCATTGTTACTGTAGTCTCATAATAATGGTATTTTGATGCAGGTCCACTGTCTTCTGTTTGGAGAGAATGGGTTCAATGGTGTGTTGAATTTGGAGTCGAAGCAAATGCAATTTTGGCCGTTCCTTATGACTGGAGGCTACCAGCTTCGAGGCTGGAGGAACGGGATCTTTACTTCCATAAACTAAAGTCTGTAAATATTGAGCTGCTTGTATTTATTTTATTGGCATTTCTAAATCTTAGGAATGTATTTTTCAGTTGATTTGTATGTTGTTAATCTTATGCTTAGGTTAATAGGGTCCTTCATGCACATGCTATAAATTAAGTTCACTACTGTTGCCTACAGTCAGGTTCCTACTAGTAGTTTTTAATCAATCTTTGTGATGTGCAGCTAACTTTAACGACCTAGCAAATGCATGCCCAAAAGAGTTTGTTTATATGATTGTGAATGGATTCTTCTTTTTGCATTATTTATTCACCTGTCAGTGATTGGAGTTTATAAGAAAATGATTGAGTCAATCCTGATATGCCATTGTATAATTTATTACCAAAGGATGCTTCAGCTAATGGATGGTAAGTACAGTTACAAGAAAATCTTGTCAAGTTAGTGCAAAATATAAAACGTATAAGACTTAGTGAAATATAGAGGAGAGGAAGGCCACGTGACTGCCTAGTGAAACTTGAATAAAACTGAGTGGAACTAGAGGAGTAGAACTTAGAAGGTTAACAAAAGGACCTGTTATGAAGGGGTATGAAATGGGAAACAATGCTACAGCCCTAATCACTCCAGAAAAGGAGAAATAGTCATCGAAGATAGACACTTTGATGACAAAACAGGCTGATTTCACTACAGAGAAATAACCATAATCGCTGCTGGAGAATGCTGACTTGTCTGCAAAAGAACATTGTTGCACAGTTAGAAGAAAGTCTTGTCAAGTTAGTGCAAAAGTATAAAACCTAGAATACTTAGTTAAATAGAGAGGAGAGGAAGGCCACGTGACTTCCTAGTGTAACTTGAGTAAAACTCAGTGGAACTAGAGGAGCAAAAGCATAAAGAAAGGACTTGTTACGAAGGGCTATGAAATGGGAACCAATGTTACAGCCCTAATTACTCTAGAAAAGGATAAACAGTCATCAAAGATGGACAACTTTGAAGACAACAGGCTGATTTCACTGCTAACTTGAGTGGAAAAGAAAATTGCTGCAGAAGAGGGGACATGCTGACATACTTTTCTGGTAATGTTAGTACCAAGCTAGGTCTGCAAGGATGATCTATGGCTGAGCATATATGAAGTTATGCACTAGTATTAATTGAGGTAAATTTCTAGAGAATTTCCAAGGCATTTTTCCTCTAAAAAATGTGAGGCATCCTTGATCTGTTTGGTATTGGTATTGAGCTCTGATACCAAATGTGGTTGGAATTAAATCAAAGTCTAGGATCCAACCTTGGTGGGATGAATTGAATCACAGTTTAGGTTGTGTATATGTGAGTCACGACCTTGCAGATTCATCACTGATATCAGACAATAGAGTTTGACAGAATCATATGCAAAAGAAAGGAAAAACTACAATTGAAATTGATACAATGTGATGTACAATTATAGAGCTCAAGTTCCTTTAGCTATACAAGCATCTGAAAGGAACATTAAGATTCACAAGGAAGAATTTAGTATTCAAGCTAAAAATTGCTTGTACTTTAAGCTTCTTTTGCCTAGATCTATTTTGAAATTGGAAGTCGAGACCGCAAATATGAGAGTTAGAGGCATAACATCTGATATTTAGATAATTTTGTCTCCATTAGGGCATGATATATATACAATGTTGTTAATCAATTACAATTGGTTCAGAGAGAACTAATTTTGATTACAAATAATAGCTTCTGCAACAATTTCCAAAACTGCTGCTTGACTATCATGACAGTTGAGATTCTTGCTAGTGAAAGGCTACTGTTGATCAAGTTGTTTTTTGAATTGATGTCCAGTTGAAGTGTTGAATCACCAAGTTGAATTGGAATTGTTTGTTGAATCACACAGCTAGGGTATAGGGGCAATATTGATGTACAATGTGATGCTTCGGGAGAGGGTATAGGGGCAATATTGATGTACAATAATCACCCAACTGCATTTGAGAGTAGGAAACTCAAGGACTATGAACGCCACTATTCAATTTATGAGAAGGAAATGTTAGCCATTCTTTATTCGCTAACCAAGTTCAGGCAGTACCTAGTGGGTGGCAGATTCAAGATTAAGACAGATCACAACAGTTTAAAATACTTCCTGGAACAGAAAGAATTAAATGAGAGACAACAAAAATGGGTGAGTAAGATTCAAGCCTATGACTTTGAGATCGAATACATAAAGGGAAAAACAATGTGGTAGTAGATGCACTTTCTAGATGACCCGCCACTTTATCCCTTATGAGCATTTCGTCGGATTGGAGATCTCATCTTTTGGTTGAATATTCCAAAAATAAGTTTGCTTGCGAAATATTGGACGGACAGATTCAGGATGACAGGTACAGAGTAATAGATGACATCATATACTATAAAACAAAATCTACTTGGTCCCCGAGTCTTCCCTTATGAAAAAGATTCTGCAAGCTTCTCATGACTCACCTTTAGCATGACACCAAGGATTTCTGAAGACTTACAGGAAGATTAGAGAGAGGTTCTCATGGAAAGGCCTCAAGAATGATGTGATGCAGCACGTAAGGGAGTGCAGTTTGTGCCAACAGAACAAGATAGAGCATACTCACCCAGCCGGTTTACTACAACCATTACCCATTCCCGAGCAAAAATGGGAAAGCATTTCCATGGATTTTATTACAGGGTTGCCCAAGGTACAGGGTAGAGATTGTTTGTACGTAGTGGTGGACAGGTTGACCAAGTTTGCTCACTTTTTTGCCATTCCCTCCGACTATTCAGCAACACAAGTAGCCGAGTTGTTCTTCAAAGAGGTATTTAGATTACACGGGTTACCTAAGACCATCATCAGTGATAGAGATAGCAAGTTCACTGGGGCCTTTTGGCAAGAACTTTTCAGGTTGGTGGGGACAGAATTAGCTATGGGCACGAGTTATCATCCACAGCGACGAACATACAGAGATAGTTAACAAGTGGATTGAAGGATACTTGAGGAATTATGTAGCAGGTCAGCAGAGGACATGGATTAAATGGATACACTTAGGGGAACACTGTTACAATACTACCCACCATATGACCATCGGTATGACTCCCTTCAAAGCCTTGTACAGTTATGATGGCTTATCTTTTGCAGATCTGATATTTGGTGATAGCAAGGCTCCAAAGGCAAAAGAGTGGATTCAAGAGAGTCAAGATATCCTCAAAATACTGAAGGAAAACATATAGGTTGCTCAGAATCAATAAAATGTATATGTAAATAGACATAGGATTGAGCGCAGTTTTGAGGTAGGGGACCTGGTATACTTACGTCTACAACCTTACCGACAATCGTCCCTTAAGAATAAAGGAGCAGAGAAACTTAAGCCTTGCTTCTATGGTCCTTACAAGATAATCCCGAAAGTTGGAGAGGTAGCATATGAGCTCGAATTACCACCCGAAAGCAAGATTCATAACGTATTCCATGTGTCTAACCTTAAGAAGGTAGTAGGTCAACAGATTGTGACATCATTCGAGCTACCCCCTCTTGATGATGAGGGACAACTGATTTTGGTTCCAGAATGAATCCTAGAGGTTCGAGAAAGAAAACTGAGGAACAAGATCATTAGAGAATACTTGGTTCAATGTAAAGAATTTCCTATAGAAGAGGCCACTTGGGAGGGAGAACAGGTATTACATCACCCAACATTATAGTTGCTTGAGGACAAGCAATTTCGAGCGGGGAGTACTGTAATGTCCTCTTCTGCTTAAACACAGAGGACCATCCCACTAACCTATCTGATTCCCATAGGTTCGAGCGGGCACTGACATTTAGGGAATTAACTGAGGATTGATGCCATTTACACCCTAAGAAGATCTTTAGCATGGTTATTATATCATCAGTAGATAAATAGGGGCCACCGGAACTAAGGGCCACCTGCATGCATGACATACGAGCTATATTTCATGTTGCATGCACTGATACTCCTTCATTTTGTCTCCATGCACTCCGAAAGCACTGCATGCAAGTCAACTGGAAATTAGAAGATAAAGCGACCTAGTCATGCAAAAGTTAGGTCAGGCAAGTGAATATTATAAAAGAAAGGTAAAGCGAGTGAGCAAGGCCTGCTTATAGGATTATTGATTTGCGAAGTTGACTTGGAGAGCTCAGTGAGCTATTTTGGGGTTGAGTGCACACACTCAACTATCTAGTGTATTTCGGCAACGGAATCTATCTTCCCTAGTCACTATCAGGATGGATCATCCAGATTCAACATTGCTTTCATTATTAGGTACCGTTCTTTAGCTACTTGCAGGGTTCGAGTTACATATCAGGCTGAGGGGATTCACCCTCCTTGCATGAGCGAATTGCACAAACAGAGCTTGGTTCGTATCTCAGTCTACAGGGTTCATCTCTTCTGCATGCTGGCTCCAATCTTCCGAGAGCAGCCCTATTACCCTGTACCTGGAAGAGGGGTTCTTTATTTGGCCTCCTGATGAAGTTATCAGCATCCCTTAGATTCCTAAGATGTCCTCCTTGCATGGGCGACTTTCTCAGAGGAGGTGTTCACGTTTTAGGATTGGGAGCCACTGCATGATCTACATGCGGTCTCTATTATGTTCAGAGGGGGATTATAACCTAGTACACCACTTCCGGATTCATCTGCTATCAACATACTATCTATCCTTCATTATACCCATTGAAGAGGGCGCATTATTACCAAGGGTGCAATATTGGAGGAGAAGCACTCATTATCTCCTTCATCCACCAGGGCAGTTCTTGCATGCTGGACTTATATTGACGTACATGGAATCCTCTATCTGATGGTACGTACATGCATAACTTCTATCCCTATTTTATAGCATTTCTGATTATTTGGGTAATACATCTGCATGCAAGCGCATGCATTCATACTCCCTTCATATACTGAGCTCTAAAGACTACTAGCAAGCTACAGAACCTCATAATATCAGTTTGGGATATTACACAATATAACACATATGGAATAGCATCATCACAAGGAAAAGCAAGGCATCCATTGATAACAACTCAACACTGATCACTTCTGTGCTCTGAAAGTTGACTCTTAGCTTGATCTAAGAAGCAAAAATATGGGAAAAAATCCCCGAACTGGTATAACAGGAAGAACTCATCCTACTGCATAGAAGGTTGGGCCAACCTCCATTCTTAGTGAATCTTGAATACATCTCCAACCTATCAAACAAATTGTGTCCAAGCTCTTTTGTTGATCGAATTACAAAGTCACTCATTAGCAGGCTTAGGGAAAAAAAAAAGAGGCTGCGAAAGTTTTGTCTTGTTTAATCCTTGAGATTTTGGTGCTATTTTTGGAGACCCAATGTTGAATATAGCATGAGGGTCAAGTTTCAAACCATTCTTAGAAAACGTTTTTGGTTAATTTTATGGGGTTTGGATCTTTTTGGGATAATCTAGAAGGATCATTGGTGGACTCCACTTGAGGTGGACATACCATATATACATAATCAGATTGAACACATCCAAAGGATTGAAACTTAAGATATTATAGGTAAACACTAACCTACAACTATGTGAGCTTTGAATTGGTTTGTAAAGAGCTCTTGCGTTTGGATCATTGACTATTAAAACTATGGGAAGCATGCATTCTCCATTCCTATGCTCATACTGGTGGGTTTGAAGTTTGAACAACAACACACAACAATGATGAAGAGACTACTCTTGTAGCAAGTCTATCATCCAATATTGGTTCTAACAACACAGTGGCAGCAACCAATATTGGTTGTAACAACACAGTGGCAACGACTCTTATATTTTCCATTGCATTGATTGAAGTTGATTTCAAATGATATGGAGGTCAAGAAGCCTCAAATGACGTCTCCCATATCTTTTACTGTGGTTACCAATCTCCATTCCATTGTAGCTCACATGTTGAACACAATGGGAATTGTTCCACTTTTACTGACTCTAGCTATTCATCTCCATTAGTTCAAATTGCTTAATTTCCGCATTCGATAGGCTCAACTTATTGAAGCTTTCATAGTTCATCTATTGGAAGTTGGGGCCAACAATCTACATGGGACCTTGGCTCTTGGGTGTATCTTGTGTAGTTCAATAAAAGCGTAGAGGGGAATTATTTTCCGAGGGGCATGGTATGTTCTGATCTTGCATGAATATGTAAGGGGCATTGCTAATAATGTTTAGTAGGTGTATAGAGGCTAATACATGTAATGTGGCCATAACTATTATATAAAGCCCAATTTGTAGTTGTATATTCATTAACACAATGTGACCTTGTCATTAATATAGGGGCTACTAATGGTTATGATTAGGGTTAGTCTCATAAGCATATAAATAAATATGGAGTCATTCTCACGTGTCTTTGTGTATTCTATGTTATGCTTGGGATTGTTAGGAGATTGCCCCCTCGAAAGGGTTAGGAGAGCCCCCCCTCACGAATAGGGTGGACAAGACAATCTTGGCATCGTATATCATATATTACTGAGTTCTTGTGATTTATATTATTAATCTTTTGTGATTTATCTTATTGTTGATGTGGTATCTAACATACATTATGATTTAAGACTCCCCCCTCTTAAATAGGGTGGACAATACGATCTTGGCATGGTTTAACATTTTTTATTGAGTTCTTGTGCTTTATCTTATCGATCTCGTCATTTATCTTATTGGTTGATATGGTATCTATCATACATTATGATTAGGATTCCAGTAATCACATTTATTTGTTATCCATTATATCCTTGTTTTTATCTAAACAACTTAGATCCATTTTAACTTTGGATTTATTAAGCACAAAGGGATAAAAAAGAAATCGAGAGTGAAGAGGGATGCAATCTCTCAGTGCTTAAAGAATCCAGAGTTAAGATATATATATATATCTTAATTGTTTATTGGTAATTTTAATTTTTGACATTATGATTTTTCTTTTTCCATTTTGATTTATAAGTGTTACACATCTTCCATATTGGGCTGTAGAATGCATTTTGCGTCTCTCAATGCAATCTTTATCTAAACATAATTAGAGATCTTGTTTTCAATATTACATCAATAATTTGGAATTTCCTGTTGAATTTTATTCAATGCACATTACAAGTAGTAATTAGACTTTATCAAAAATTTAGATTTCATTGAGCTATGTGACTGTTTGACAAATAATAGAGACTGCATTTGAATATACCTAGAATACTTTGTTCGTGAGTTGCTTTTTCTTGCCCAAAGAACATATTTTCTAGAATTGAAATGCATTTCCATAAATTCTTGAAATTCTAATGATTAAGAAAGTAGATAAAATTGGGGTTGAATTTTTATAATCAGTAAAAAGCTTCTTGATGGTTTCATATCTTGTTTGTTATAATGTTCCTGTCATGGTTACATTTTCCAGGTTGACTTTTGAAACTGCACTTAAGCTTCGTGGGGGTCCATCATTGGTGTTTGCACATTCAATGGGGAACAATGTCTTTCGATATTTTCTGGAGTGGTTGAAGCTGGAAATTGCTCCCAAGCTCTATAATCAATGGCTGGATGATCATATCTATGCTTATATCGCTGTTGGTCTGGCTCTTTTCCATTGCACACATTCTCACAGAAATGAGTATCTGTGTTAGTTCCTAAATCTAATGCTAGTTTTGTTTCTGTTTTTTCATTTACAGGAGCGCCTTTGCTTGGAGCAGTAGAGACTATAAAAGCAGCTTTGTCTGGACTTACTTTTGGGCTTCCTATACCAGAGGTAAACATCTGAATCAAGTGCACTAGATTGATTTAAAAGAATTTCATGAATAGCATGTTGCCAATTATTGTTTATGTTGGATTCTAGTAATAATTGCAAAATGGGTGAAATTTCTCTTAAGCTTAAAGTGAAATGGGACAATTTTGTATAGGCTTAATGTATAGCATTATACATGTGTTGTTTTCCTTGTAGAAGTGTTGAATTTTGTAGCAACTTTCCTCACCTATGCGCTTAGTTGCATGGATACTGGTACACATATGGGAAATTTTTAGAAATGTTTGGATAGGATATGACTGGGATATGGTATATTTATGTGTATGTATATATATCTTTATATATTTAAACCCCATGACATGTAAACTATTCAAAACGCCATTCATGAATTTAAAATACTACTTGCTACCCCTCTTATAGCATGAGGTCACTTCAGTGAGTTCATTCACATTTGCAATTGCATGGGGCAGATATATTTCTCATCGTTGATTTATCAATGATATGCTGTAGGGGCTATTTATGGACTCATGCCTCTTCCCTGGCACTACCCTTATGAATCATGATATGTCTCACTAGCCACAATGATGACTGGGTAGCTATTGATTGTATTGTCTTTGTGGAACAGGTGTGTGGTGTTTAGAGGAGGTTGTTTGTGCAAATATTTTGGTTTAGCCCCCAGAGTTTAGCAGGAGCACCATTGATGATTCCGTGATGCAGTATTCACCAGTAGCGCCTTGTTCTGATATGATGGCATGATGGATTCATGATATGGGCACTTCACAGGGGTTTTTTCAGTTGATATTTGGTTGGATAGAGTTGATTGACACCTTTTGCTTAGATGGTTTGTCCCATATTACATTATTTCTATATTTTTACACCTTTTGCCTAGATGGTTTATCTCATATTACACTATTTCTATATTTTTGGACAACATATTTGCATATTTGGGCTAGTAGTGTGGTTGGAGCAATTGATACATGATCTTCTATGTTAGAGGGTTTCAAGTGGTTGACAAAGGTCTAGCGGCATTTTATCTATTGACTGGTACATTTGTATGATTTTATCATGATATTAGAGTGCCAAGCTTATTGACCTTTTTTTATGATGTTCCTAGTGGTGACTATGGTTTATTTGAGATATCACATATGATTACACCCCCTAGTGAGAGCGCTTGGCTTCTTGATGATGTATTGAGGGTCTACTTCACATATTTATCACATCTACCTTGGTCATAGGTAGAGAACTTTCCTTGATTGATACTTTTTCATGTTGGTTGGGTCATGTTATCACCTAACTTGTGGTTGCCCCTAGAGATGGATCCAAGATGGATCGCAGAGGGGATGGGCAACCAAAGAGGTGCAACCAAGATAGCCTCGACTCCCAATGGATGGTTGTCATGCCAATCGATGCAATCTTCACTTTATGTTATCTAGCCCAAGACAACAAAGGGGGAGACCCAGATCTACTCCCAATAGGAGAGATCGGACCAAGACACCAGATCAAATCAAATAACGATGAAGTACGTAAGGTGTATGGTGAACCCTAGATCTATGGATGAAGTCACAAGATGAGTAATAGGTTGGATCAAGGGGTTTAAACAGTGTAGCTTTGGTCCAATATGTATATGTGAGTGACTTATGATGTTTGAATTAAGATCCAGGATTAGGGTACTAGTCAATCATGAGAAAATCCACTGCCTTGGGAACCGTGTCCAATGCAGGGTAGTTAAGGACCAAATTGAGGCTAACCAGTACCAAAGATGAGCTTGATGGATAGGAATGACAATGTCAAGATACTCAAGCAACCAAGACAAGGATCAAACCACAAGCTAACCCAACAATCCAGGAAAGTCGAATTGGCTTGGAGAAGATTAGTGCCTTGGGAAATGGGCCAAATGGAGTTGGATGTCCACCAAATTATAGATAAGGGATGTTGAGGTGCAAAGCTAGGTGGGTCTTGAAAGTTAGGATCATCCAATGGCTAGATCCTAGTAGATCTGAGATTGAAATGTATCACAAAGTGACCCAAGTGGGGCTCAACCCTCAAAATGAGGAATGGGGCCCACAAGGTGAAAATCACTGAAGTGACACACTAGGGGTAGGTTATAGAATGTGGAGATGAAGGATCAAGTGGGATCTCACCTACCCAGGTGCTAGATCCTACCAAACTCACCCCTCCTAGGAACTTAGGAAGTGTGACCTACCTTGGAGAAGCTTCTTTGCCTTGGAAAATGGGTCGGATGAAGGCCAATCCACACCAAACTATAGATCCGAATCGCCGTGGATGCTATAGAGGTGGGTTTTAAATTTTATACCCAAAAGCCAAGTGGATCTTGCTAGATCTGAAAAATTGTAAAATGAGGGTTTGAAGCATTTAGACAAATGGATAGATCATGGAATGAGAAATTACCTTGAGATCATACTTGAGTGATGGAAGTAGATGCCTTGTTGTTGAGGAAGACTCCCGCAGAGATCAAATGAGAAATTGTTGATTTTGCTTGCCGAAATAATGCCCTAGCCCATAAGTGCAACCTCCTCTTCTTGTCAACCAAGGAAAACGATTTCAATTAGTTGAGCAACAATGGAGAAAATACAAATGAAAAGCAATTGATAACATGAAATAGAAGGTCCTGGGACAGTATTACTCCCTGTTACCAATGAAGAGATCCAAAGAAGAAGTAGGGAGGGTCCTCCCCTACCAATATGTCCTCAAACCAAATCGGCCTCCACCTGTAGATGACAAAAACGTGGTACAAAAGATAGCAAAGCAAGATCTCCAAAAACCCAGTCCAAAGGAAGAATCAACGAACGAACTCCAAAAGCATTCACCACAACACAACAGATAGATGCAATAATAATTCTCTATTCCAATAATCTAGAGCCAAAAGTCCCCTTTACAATGAGAAGCTCTCTCCTTTAAATAGGAAGGAGAGAGGCCATAACCCTAACCACTTTTTGAATGAGTGGCTAAGATTAAAAGATCAAAAGATCTAATCAATGGTTGAGATGAGCTCAACAATACAATACATGGATCAACTCACTAATACAATATAATAATGGACAAATCACACATAACAAGGGGTTCCCACCACATGTCAATGATAAAACATAAGAAATAGCTTATGGTGGGTCCAAGGGGTAATTTCTAACACCCTTGGTCAATCCCCATAGCACAATAATAATAAAATAATCATCTAAGCACCAAAATGTGCCTCTCTGGGAAAGTTGTGACCCTTGGAAGGCTCCATAAATCATAAAAAAATGTCATAAGTGATGGGTGTGGGTCCCAATGAAGCTGAAACTGCCGGCGAAGGTGTGGAAGACATCCCACTCATCATCACAGATCATCCCTTGCCATAACCTTGCCTCAGTAGCCCAAATCGAATTCCTCTGTAGCCATTTTTACCATTTCTGGATTGCCTCGGGAAGTGTGAAACTACCCAAACTGGCTGCTGGAGTGCATGGATCCAAAAAGTAAGATCATCAGGATGTCTGGGAGGGGGGGTAATATGGTAATAACAAGTGGCTGGACCATCCCCTCCATCAATAGCGCTCTAGGTAAACCAATCATATCTCTGCTCTGCTCTGACAGGGCCTCCGACAAGCCAAAACTGCCCTAGGATAGCCAACTGAGGCTAAAAATCACCGTAACTGCCCGGAACTGAAAACAAACTATCTCATTCAACTCAGAAGGTCCAAATCCATCTAAAGTGTGTACTCATACACCATATAGACCTCTGCATGGGAAAAAATAAATGCTCATCATATCCGGTAGACCAAATAATAATAATCTGTAAAAGTGCTGAAAAACACAAATCATCATCATAAGCCTGAAACCACTGCATAAGCCCACCATGGTGACCTGTACCAGACCATGTATCATCTATCTGTATCATCTAAGGTCTACCACCTCATGTCTTGTGGTTGACTTTTGGTCAAAATGGGTTTGACCAAGTCAACATGACCAAAATATATCTCAAACTGTCATCAAGCTGCTACAAGGTATCAAAGGTTAAAACCTGCTTTACAATCCATTCAAATAGCAATTATAACAAAAAGTAATCATTACTGGTGATCTAAATCCAAATATAATAGGTCATTAATTATTATTTATTACTCAGACAAGACTTTCAAGGTCATACTCACTTCATAGTTGTGATCAATTTGCTAGTGAAGGGTGAAGGCTAAGAATAACATGGCTAGGTCAAAGGATGACTTACTGACTTAACACTGTGACACTTTGGAAATGGATAAGGGAATACACACCATAGCATATAGTGGACAAGCAATAACATAGGGAATGGCGGTGTCTCACAAATGGGTAAGTTGTTCAAAGAGTGTTTATTCACCTTCACAGATGTGCACAATCCATAATACAAAAGAGGCCATCAATCTTTTTGATATAGAGTTTAAGTTCCATTGCTTTTTGGGCCTAAAGTTTCCATAGCCTTTGATCTATGTGTGTTTATAAACACATTGCATAGATTTACATTTCATGAGGCTTCTTGCTGCGGGTGTGTTTTTAAGGCACTTGTTTACCTGAGCACTTCTAGGTGTGTCACAGACAGCTTGTTTACCTAGGTTTTTACATTTCACAATAGATATAACATTTGATACTTCATAGCCATTTTCATTTGGCTTGCCTTTCATTCATGTGTGTTGAGAAACACATTGCATGAATGGGCTTTTCATACAAGATACAACATTTCATTTCCATACTTTGCATTAATGGCAGCACTAAAAGTTTCAGGTTTAGCCAACAACATCTTTAGTGACTAGGGGGACTTCTCAAGGAAATCCAACTCACCAAAGGTAAGTTTTGTCACCAACTCAGATCTGAGACACAATAAACAGGGAAGCTTATCCAATATAGAGGCTACAGTGGGGAAAGGTCCTCCATGCCACTAGTCAAGTAGTAAGTCAAGGTAGTGAACAAACTGGGTAAGTCATGGATGGATGAAAACAGTGAATAATGAAACCAACACTAGCAAGCCAAAGTATCGTGGGAATGATTACCTCTATTCTCCCTAGGGAGGGTAAAACCAATGAGTATAGGCCAAGAACTTCTAAGTCTGAGTAAGGACAAATATGATATATATATATATTACAACCAGGTTTGCATATCTATATGATCGCCAGATCATGATACTAGCTGCTAAGACATGCTACAAGAATGGAAATAAAAGCAATATAACCACAACACCATAATATACCTGCTGAGTCATATACCTGAATGCTTATCATCGGAACCATCATCTGTCCTCTGAAACTGCTGCTGTAACTCTGGGAACTACTGACTGCTCTGTGCAAATGGAGAAATAGCTACATCGGTCATCTCTCTGAGTGTCCTGAGACTCAGTCATGGCATGGGGAATAAAACTGTTGTCCATAAACTGATAGTGATCCATAGTAGATGCTCATCTCAGCATCTCAAATGCAAGGGAACTGGCTGAATAGTGTACTGGAATCAGAAAAATAATGTATGGTAGCCCGGCTACTATATATGTGATAACAGGTCACTTATGCAGATTGATGCTTGTGGGCCATATGGAAGGCTTACTATCTTGAACACTTTGGCATATGTGCATGTATCTACACTTGATTATGGTTTATAAGGATTGGGATGAACTAATTCCATGGAACGTTCCCTTGATTAGACACTTATGTGATGTTTTTTCTTTAATCGCTGCTAGCCTTTGGATGTAGTTGTCCCCTGCTCTAGGGATGACATGGCACTTGGATAGTGAGCCTATTTTATGCATTTGTTGACCTCCTACACCTTGGATCTAGCTCCATGCATACTTTTTTATGTTATGGTTACATTTGAGAGGGATGTACTACATCTTGCCACATGTGCCACATTGGAGGTCCACTTTCATGCTTATTTGGCTATTTTCCTTGGCACAATTCTCTTGGAGATAACACGTGTGATCCTATCTTCTCTCTTTGGTACAATTTGAAGCATTTGTATGGATATTTGTGCCTTGCTCTTTGTTAAATCAAGGGACATCCCTCATTCTATGTTCACTCTTCCACATGTGAGACTAGAGGTTGGATTGTGGACATGATTGGACCTAGTCTAGTGGAGTGCTCCTTCATGGGGGTCTTATATGCTTATTTTTAATGCTTTGACATAGTCTAGTTCCCTTCTAAAGGAGGGCACACTCTTGCCTATGGGATCTATGGATTTGATCTTGTACAAGTGGCAATGGTCCACCTTTTATATTATTTATTTGACTCATGCTTTCTAGGAGGTTAGAGGATACTAGTAGTTTATGTTTCCCCATAATAGATCTAAGGGGATATTTATATTTTATTGTGGATTTTGTTGAGCTCAAATCCTTTATAATAGAAGCCCCTCCACTTGTAATGGTTGTTGAAAGCTCATAACTTTGGAGATTACCTATTGCTCTTTTAGCTATTTGGATGGTGACAAATAAAGGTGTTTTTTCATATGTGAGGTGAATTTTTGGATGGATGCTAATGCTTGTCGATGATAGTTGGGATTGAATTAAAGGTACTTCTTTGAGAGCCACATGTAGCTGGTTCTCCCTCTGACCCTGGTATGCTGTTGCTGACATCATCTTGCACACTAGCATTCCTCCAACCCTGCTGGTTAGTTGCTCCCTATTTACTAGAAGACATAGAATTGATGACTCTACACATGCTGCACATCAATGCCAAGAAGTTTGAAAAATTCGTCAAAGGCTTGCTCTCCCTCACTGTGCTCCTAGGAGCCTCCTACTCTTGAGCATCCATTAATGTCATCGTGTACCAACTAGGTCTCTTGGCAGAACTAGAAGGGGCCAACTCTCTCTTACCCTCTAAAGGTTTATTCCCCATACTGGAGGTCAGTGAACTTTTCTCACCCTTCGAAGTGTTCTGCTCCTTGACCTCTGTCATTGACATCGATCCATGATCCAAGATCCTCTTGGATCCAACTGCAGGCTTGCCTTGTAACCTGCAAACTTTGCCCTTTTTAACACCAAGAACTTGTGCTGAGTCTATGCCAGATGCCATCGGTCGAATGAGAACTCATTCCCTCTCAAAAGAGATGGCGTATCCACTGTCCTCCAATGTCAATACTAAGGCCAAGTTCATCCTAAGCTCTGGTACATACAACACGTCTGTCACCTCCAGAGATCCTCTTGACTTTAACTGAAACTTGACTGTTCCACTCCCTTCACAACACACTTGGCATGAGTGCCAAGCTCCACATGCAAATCTGGGTTTGTCCTTGGCAACCTGGTGAACAACTCATGTGTCCCCGTCATGTGACGAGAAGCTCCACTATCCATGAACTAGGCACTATTGAAATTTGTTGTAGAAATCAAGAGACTAACGATAACTCTTTCTTGAACATCTCAACAAACTCTTTCTCTTAAGCTTCTGTAGTTTGCTTGGGGCCCGTACGACTACCCAACGAGTTGGCGACTGCCCGTAAACTTTGGCGGATGCAGTTGTTTGGTGGTTGTGGCTGTTGCTGTAGCCTGCAATCCCTTGTCGTCAACTACTTCAACCCTCAACACTCCGTGTCCGCCAACACTCCTGTCGAGTCATCTTTCCTTCTCCGTCGCTGGCCCATGCACAACCCTGTTGCTTTGCTGCCGATTGTTCTGTGCACCACAGGCTTCAAATTTCTGTTGATTGGTCACTCCTTTGCCATCACAGCTCCGACAACGACTTCACTCTGTCGACGACTTTTTCCTCTGGTGGATACGATTCCACTGAGCTTCTTTCTCACACTGCTCATGCTCTCAACCCACACAGTCATGGCCCACTTCTCCATGCCTTCCGTTGGCTTCTGCTTGAGCCCCCTTCATCCACGTGGGTGTCCTGCCACTCGACAGTCACCCGACTGCTAGTTGTTTGCGCTCAGGGATCTGCGTTGTCACCCAACGGCTACAACTGTTCCGTTGACCTGTGCCTCCGGTCTTCACTTAGTCAGTCGATCCTTAGTAGTCGAACCCCAGTTCGTGGACCTTCCGGTGTTTATCCTCAACGCTCGTGTGTTGCTCCACATCCTTGCCGATTGCTGTTTGATCTAGCTCCGCAGCTCCCTGTCCAACAACTCCTCTCCTTCAACGTCCAACTTAGCCTGATCCTTCATGGCCTGCTCTGATCTCTGGATCTGTATGGCGGTTGTACGGGACTGTACAACTCTCCTCCTTTTTTTAATCTTAATAAATCTCTTCAAATCAAGATCTTTCTACTCAGAGTTGGTCTTGCTCTGATACCTTGTTAACTTTCCAGACCCAGATTTGATTACTGTTTTCAATAATTCCCCAGTAAATTATTAAACATAAATACACTGAATCTTAACAAAATTAGGTAGCAGAATTAAACATAGAAAGTCACATTCACATTTGACACATTGATTTACCCTAGAAAACCCCAACTGGGGAAAAACCAACAAACAATTGATTTTATTAACTATAAAATCCTGGGCTCCCATCCTGGGATAATGGCCCATTGAGGAATTACAATGACAAAATGCTAGCTTTCAAACCTCAAGATTAGTGCTTCGATCTTGTTGGTTACTAGCCCTCGGCTTCCCCTTGCTCCTTTCCTCTGACCTTTCCCTTGCACCTGCACACATGGTTGAAAGTCCTTCTCCATCCACTTCAATGAGATCTCACTCACTTTGTGTGTGTCCTCCTCTCACCTAGGCTGGCTTTTATAACATTACAATATGCAAATACCATGGACTACCAAATACCATGGTCCCTCTACTTTTACATAAAGTAATTACAAAGTACATTCAATTTAATAGTTCACTTTACTAAAGCGAATCTCCTAAGTCTGAGAGTCAATAATGACGACTTCCACCTGTAGACACTGTCCATGTGGAAGTACTTGTCCGATGCTACAAAAATCAACATAAGTGACCTAGGTGTGATCTTCTCTCCCTAGCTCTCTTGTTGTTTAAATTATAAATGATCATTACATGTTGAACAATTTAGTCTTCTTACTTTGTGTTTCTATTTATGCAAACAACCATATTTAATCCAAGCATGAAAATATATATCTTTGAGGGTTTTTCCCTTTGCAAGGGGTAGAAGAGATTGAGATCACCACTTCATACATTTACCTAGGAGTATAGTTCACAGGGCCTCATTTTGGTATGTGTTAGGCCCTCCAGCCCCAGATCAACAAAGGTTATGGTTCCCTCGCCCTCATCGAGAGGCAATGTTTCTAGAGTCAGTTTCAGGCCATATGCTCCAAACTCTACCTCATGGATGCGATTATTAGGCCCACAGTCCTCTATGGCTTTGAGATTTGGGGGTTGAGCTTGTTACAAACAGATTGGGTCCAAATGGAGAGAGTCCAGACCTTGCTTCTCAGGCGCATCATTCGATGAAAATGTACAGTTCCGCAAGCTATTATTCAGGCAGAGTTTGGTGTCCATTCCTTTCGCCTCGAGGTCATCTTTCGCTTGGTCTCCTTCCTTCACAGAGTCGAAGCTTTCAGAAATTCAACCACTGAAAGAGACAGGTACCCCTAGATTGCACTTTGTTCTTGGGAGGCCATCACTTCGGCTCACCCCATTGGTCGAGCACGAGGTTGGTATTCAAAGGCATCTTGACTTCTCCAGTCAGTGACCATTTCCTCGGAGCGCCTTCCCCCATTCATATTCTCCCTTGATACACCACGCCATCTCTAGCTTCCTACACCAATACTGGATCGGTTTATTAGAGAGGACATCTACTGATTGTGCATTCAAGTAACTTGGACTTCACCTTCGACGAGCCTGGGCTCGAAGATGTCCTACCTTGAACACTTCTTGGGGTTACATGATAGCATCATCATCTGCCCAACTACACACGTAGGCCTTGGATGCACTCTCTTAGGATTCCTTTGGGATAGCTTTGGGTGGGCTCTCATAGACTTTGAGTGGAGTCTGACCATCATATACTATGATTTGATAGGATCTTCTAGGTGTGTCACCTGTAGGAGCAAGAGACAGAGGTACACCTCATTTTTAGGTGCCCCCTATACTACGAGATCAGTGGACGTTACCGCTGCCTCTATAGAGACTCAGGGGGTTCCATTTCGACTATCTTTTGACATCAGGAACAAAGATGCCTAGCCCTCCTCACCAAGGAGATTTTTAGCCATAGATCTCAGCTCCTACACACCCCGCCTCGTCTTGGGATGACCAAGAATATCACATCATATTTTTATGTTGATCCGTCAGAGCAGAGCAACAAGCGACAAGTTGAGTGCCATAGTACTTTAGATAGTAGAGTGGTGAGACTTCAAGCCTTCCCTCAGCCTCTTCCTCCTAGGATATCGATCGATATCTTCGAGACCGGCTTTGAGGTGCCGAACAACACATCAGTCCACACATCCACAGTGTGTCAGAGGGACTAGCCCTCGACGAATTTGGGCACGGCGCCTCCTGCTTGTTGGATTCCTTCCCAGCCCCATCGGAGTAGTTAGCGATCTATCTAGAGTTTCTTTCCTTTGGCCTTAGATGCTAGGAGTATTCCTTGCTCCTACATCCCCCCTCAGGATCGTCCAGTGAGACACCTCAGTGGCTCCAAAGGACTTTGATAGTGATAGCGAGCTAGTGCCCTGATTGCCCCCATCGCCGTCAACTATTAGACTTAGACGTTCTTGACTTCATTGGCCTCATTGTTTGTCTTCTCCCACATCACCATGCCTTATCACAGCTTTATACATGTTTATGAGGATGTCTCACTCTTTGTATCTTTCTTTCTTTTTTTTACTCTATATTAGGTTTAGCTCCGGCATTGCCTAGGAGTTGCATTTGCACTCCCACATTGCATTCATATTGTTTGTATCCCTTTAGTCCCATTGACCTACTTTTGTGGTCATTTGTTGGACATTAATAAAATTATCTTATCTATATTATCTTAAGAAATACACCAGCCATTTGGAGTATGATTGGTATGCTAATTGCTTCCATCTACAATCTAAAAATCTGATATTGAAGCCTAAAAATCTGATATTATTTGTATCCCTTTAGTCCCATTGACCTACTTTTGTGGTCTTTTGTTGGACATTAATAAAATTATCTTATCTATCTTATCTTAAGAAATACACCCGCCATTTGGAGTATGATTGGTATGCTAATTGCTTCCATCTACAATCTAAAAATATGATATTGAAGCCCTCTTAAAGGCCCTTTGTGAACTCATTTACCCAACCTGGAAACTAGGCACTGCTATTTCCTTCTCAACCACCAAAAAACAAGGAAAAAAACCCATTTTAATTTTTTGTTTTAAAAATATGAAAATTACTAGCATAAGAACAAAATTTCAGATTGTAATTTTAGTCCTGAAAACCCTAATCTTTTATCCATAACAGGACCTAAAATTTCTGTTTAAGTAATCTGGAAATTACAGCTATAAAATCAAAATTTCAGATTGCATTCAATATCTTAAATGCCTTCATTTTATCACCTAAATTAGGACTGTAATTTTTGGTTATTAAATCTGTACTTTCTAGCATTATAATCCATAACCAGATTCTAGAATAGCTTTTAGCCTCATAATATCATTATTTGTTTATTCTTCAATAGGCTGAAGTTTTGCATAAATAAATATGGAAATGAACATATTACAATAAACTCCCAATACAGATTTATTCTAAGTCCACATTTACTCAAACTCTAGATTTACTCGAACTCGAACCTATTTGCAATTAAAATTGTCAAAAATTCATTGGGGTTTGCTTCAAATTCATTGTTGTTTGTTTTTTTGGTTTAGAAAAGCCAAAAAGAAACAAAGCCTAAGTCTAAAGCTAATCTACTTTGTGCGTTCCATACTTTTCTCCTTCCCCTTGGTTCTTCTGTCCATTGTTTCCTTAGTCTGCCTATCACATTCCATTGTTCCACTTGACCTCCCACAAACCTGACATCGACAACATTGGTTCCATCCTTCCCCTCTTTCACAATCATAGATTTGATGGGCCCTGTTATCACTCAGACACTAGTTGCCACTAAATGTATCCCATCCTGGACGGTAGAGGAGTCTGCAACAAGGTTGGTGACACTTCAAGCATCAAGTCCACCACTCTAATGAGCGGTTGTCACACCAGACAGGGTACTTGTCGCTTTAGACAAGGCACAAAGCCAAGTCACGGGGGAGACCCTTGTCAACCAGCAATGGTTGAAACACAAAACAAGACACTTACACCCCAAAAACAAACAATTAAGGATAGGGAGAAGTTGCCTAAGTGCTCCAAGACTATTCCCTACCAATGAGAACTGAAACTTGCATGAGATTTATGCACTTGAGTGACTCGTTTCAGATCTGATATATGAATTAAAATGGTGAAAATTAAACGATTAGATGGCTGGAAATTAAAATAGGGAGCAGAATGGTGCTAGAAGTGAAAAAGAAATTTCTGCCTATGGCAGAATTTGACTTAAAATGCTCAAGTATGCATAGCAGAAATAAAATCAACGAGTTAATGACTCTTCTAGCACAGTTAAGCTTAGTTTTTAGTGGTGATAAATCAAAGGAAACAAAAACCAAGTTTGCCCAAGTACCCAAAATCAAAAGAGGCCTGAAAATGCACAAAAATCCCTAAGTAGTGAGTAGACCAGCAAGCAAACCAGTGCCTAAGGATAGGTAAATGGAGTCCAAAATGCACAAAATTTGGTATTTGGGGTTTTCTAAGCAAAACTAACGTGGGTATTGAACAAAAAACAAATCCTACGGCTAGATTATGAGATGTAAATTTTTATGGATTTTAACTTATGCAAATATTTCTCTATGCATCATGAAAAATGAAAATCGAGAGAGAAGTGATGAACTTACTTGGTACCGGGAGAAATGCTTGAGTTGATGAGGAAATGCATCCCAAAGATCAAATAGAAGAATTTGTTGAATCCCCCACTTGAAAATGACTTGCCCAATTTCACCAATGCGCCCTCTCTACCTCTCAAATAAGAGACAAAACATCAGTTTGCTTGTATAAGAGAAAGAGCAACGACAAGATAATAAAAATGTGAGGAAATGATTGACAATAATAGTAAAAACACTCCCTATAAATTCCGAAGTCCGGAGAGTGAAGCAACAATGGCTTCCAAGTTGTGCACCCCTCTCCAAAGACCCTTTCCTACAAAACAAATTGTTGAAATATTGTAACATCTAAGAATATTCTATTTGTACTTTATTATCCGGAGATGTTTATTCCTCTGTCGGGACATTATTATTCATCCGGAGATGTTTTATTTCTCCGTCGGGATGTTATAACTAGGGTTATTAGACTCTCCTAGTGGGGTCGGCTCTGAGTTAAGTTATTAGGGGTTATTAGACTCTCCTAGGAGAAGTCGGCCCAGTTAGGGTTAAAAGTCAAGTGAAGTAAAGTATAAATAGAGGAGGTGTGTTCCTCATTTAACACGCTCTCACTCACTTGTGAACTCGCATAGGAGAGAGAGCGATTTGCGAAGGAGGAGAAGGAGCTCTTGTTTGGGGATTACATCTTTGTATTTGTTGATCATCTATATTGAGGAAGTTTTGCTGGGTTTTCTACCCAATGAGGGTTTCCCAGGATAAATTTGTGTCTATCTTGTGATTGTGTATCTTTCAGTGATCCTCATTATGTTCTTGTTGTGAATTTTATGCTAAACTTAACATGGTATCAGAGCTAGCTTGAATAGGACATCTTTCACAAGGTGAAAATCTCTCTCTTCTTCCTCCGGTGAGAAATTAGGGTTTCTGCAAAAGTTGTAATTTTTGGAATCTGATTGCATGGCTAGATGCTCCTCCTCAAAAGCAAAATTTTGAGCCCTAGATCGAAGTTTTTGAGTGGGTAGAACCCCGGGATAAGTCAAACCCTAGTTTGACTTCTGGAGCAGAAAAGCAGAAAACCACTAAACCAGTGAACCAGAAAAGCTGCGAACCAATGAACCAGTGAACTAGAAAAGCTGCGAACCAGTGAACTAGTGAACCAGTAAAACTGCGAACCAGTGAACCAGAAAACCAAAAAATTGCCGCAGATCCGAATTTTGCTGGTCAAGTTTGAAGGATGAAAAGTTGAAGTTTTCAGAAACCAAGTACACCAGTCAACTCAACTTAGTCAAGCACATCTCCTGGTAAGTTCTGTTTTGCATTTTGAGAATTTTCAATTTTTGGTGACCTCCTGGATAAGATGGCCCCAAAACACTAAGCTTGAGGACAAGCTAGAAGGCATAGAGAATTTCCGGGCATGGAAATATAGGATTGGTCTCATTCTTGAAGAGAATGATCTTGCCCAATACATCAAAGATGAAGTTGCAGAACCTGAGGAAGATGAAGCTAAAGAGAAGTACAGGAAGGATATGATTAGGGCAAAGAGAATCATTGCTGATTCTATCAAAGACCACTTGATCCCTCAAGTGTGATCAAAGAAGACCCCAAAAGAAATGCATGATTCCCTAGCCAGAATGTATGAAGGGAGGAACATCAACAGGAAGATGAATCTGAGAGCTCAATTGAAGAGCACCAAGATGAGTCAAGGAGAATCCATTCAAGATTACTTCACAAGGGTCTTCCAGTTCAAGGAACAACTAGAAGCCATTGGAGACTCCTTTGATGAAGATGAACTAGTCATGACTGCTCTCAATGGTCTCACTAGACCTTGGGATTCATTCATCCAGACCATGTGTGCCAGAAAGGAAAGCATGAAGTTTGATATTGTATGGGAGGATTGCATTCAAGAAGAGGCTAGAGTAGCCAATAGAGAAGCCTTACTCAAAGAAGATAATCAAGCATTAGCAACCCATACCAAGAGAAGAAGAAGTCAATCCAACTTCAAGAAGGAAAGTCACAAGGAGTCTCAACCTCCACAAAGGTTTCAAAAGAAAAGAAGAACCAATCCAGAAAGAGATCACTCTTCATTCCAATGTTTCAATTGTCACAAAACAGGACACATTGCTAGAAATTGTCCTTGAAAGAAAGAGAAGGGTTTCCACCACAAAAGACATCAAGCACATCTTGTAGAAGATAATAGTGAAGAAGAAGAGGAGGAAAGACCTCAAAGGAAAAGAGCTAAGGTAGAAGAAGATGCAGAAGAATATGTTCTAGTCTCTGCACTCTCTAGGTCCATAACACCTGGAGAAGATACATGGCTTATTTTTAGTGGTGCTTCCAAGCACATGACGGGACAAAAGAAAACTTTGTCAAGACTTGAAGAAAGAACCTCTCCACAAAAGGTATCATTAGGATATGATTACCAATATCCCATCAAAAGAATTGGTGAAGCAAGCTACAAGCTTGATTCTGGAACCCCCATGAAGATGAAGGAAGTTTTATATGTACCGGGATTGAAGAAGAATTTACTTTCTATCTCCGCATTAGATAAGAATGGTTATAGGGTTGCATTCATAGATGGACAAGTACTCATGTGGCCCAAAGGAAAATCAATTGAGGATACAGTTGTCATTGGTGAAGAAGAAGGAGGCCTATATAAACTCAAGGGACATTTAGAAGCAACCCTTGTCCATGAAGCCACTAGCCCAAGTGAGCTATGGCATAGAAGGCTTGCTCACATCAACTACAAGGCACTACCCTATGTGAGCAAAGTAGTAACAGGATTACCAGATTTGAAGGTTGATCATGAAGGCACTTGCAAAGGATGTGCAAAAGGGACGAATTTCAAGAATCCATTTCCAAAGAGTGAAACAAAGACTAAAAGTACTTTGGAATTGATCCATTCAGATGTATGTGGTCCAATGCCCTCCACGTCTTTGAGTGGCTATGAATATTACCTTACATTTATTGATGACTATTCAAGAAATACTTGGATATATATCCTAAAAGGAAAAGATGAAGTCTTTGGAAAATTCAAGGAATTCAAAGCCTTGATAGAAAGTCATCCAGAGAAGAGAATCAAGACACTCAGAATAGATAATGGTGGAGAATACACTTCAAAGGATTTTGAAGTCTTTTGTAAAGAAGCTGGAATCAAGAGGGAACTAACCACTCCTTACAATCCTCAACAAAATGGTATTGCGGAAAGGAAGAATAGAACAATTATGGAAGCAGTGAAGACAATGATACATGATCAAGATCTTTCTATGCATCTATGGGTTGAAGCAGCAAGAACTGCAGTCTATGTCCAAAATAGATTGTCTCATAGTACCCTTGGATTCAAGACTCCAGAAGAAATGTTCACAGGGAAGAAGCCTGAGGCAACGCTGTTGGGAGCAGGGAGCGGGAGTGAAAAACGAAATTTTCAAAAGCTTCCGTTTCGGGAGCGTTTTTTATATAATATATATTTTAATATATTTTGATGCATATAAATTAAAAAAAACATGTATTATGCCAAATTAGCTATAGAAAACATCAAAACATAGAATCTAGATATTCATATAACCATTTAGTACACATTGATATAACATTAATCATCTCGTCTTCTAGATTCTAGGAGCTATAACTTATAACATTGTCATTAAATGATCATCATGAAATCATCAATCATCAACAACATCAACCTTCAAATTTCAACATATAATATTTGCCATCAAACTAGGCCATAATGTTTACAAAATAGGCCAACCGCCAAAATAAACATGAAAATGAAATACAAACTACAAAGTACTATGAATCTACTAAGCTTTCCGCTTGCCATGAGTAACTTCCAATTTCTTTTCTCGTGTTCTAGGTGGAATAGGTGCTGGTGGAAGTGATCGTGGAACATGAGTAGAAGATGAATGGCCCCCGCGGGCTGAAATTGGACGTTGTGAAGCTAAAGGCAAAACTCCTGCATCCGGAAAGCTGCTTCTGCTTGGGGGTGGCATCTCTGTATGGGTAGTCTGAATTGGATCATCATGATCACCCAATAGTTCAGCCTCCAAGCGCTCTAATGCTATGGCTCCATCCTCCACATTAGCCTCCTTTGGATTGTTGTCCCAAGTCAAAAATGTTCTATCATTCTTGACCGCCTCACAATAATGGGACAACAACCTCAAGTTGTAGTGCACATAAACCAAGCTTTCTGCGTGATCTACATTCAGACTGTTTCTCTTTACACTGTGGATGAAGTTGTAGGTGCTCCAACACCTCTCTGCAGAAGAGCTATTAACAACCTGTGATAGCACCCTCAGCGCCAATTTATGCAAATATGTGGCTCCAGAGCCATGCATGTTCCACCAATGGATAGGATCCAATCTGTCTCGATCTTTGGTTGCAAACAGGGAACCAAAGCGTCCATGCTCACTTATGTATATGCTCAATTCACTCCGTACTTGAGCACACTCTTCCTCATCAGGGACCAACTTCTCTAATGCAAGCATATACCCAGCAGCAACCTCTGGATCTGTGTGGGGTTTTTTCCTGACTCCACCCCCAGGTGCAGGTTGGGCCAACCAAATTGGAGAATAGTATTTTGGGGTGAGGACATATGCAAGGGCATGGAGTGGAACATTTAGATTATCCCACCTTTTGACCACAAGTTTATGAATATGGTCATACAAGACTGCATCTCTTTGCTCAACAATGTCTTTGATTTGACCAAGCATGCTATCCATCTGCTCATATACCTCCCCAATCACCGGCTGATCTGTATCAGCAAAACGAATCATGTTATAAACTGGCTTGGTGAACTGCAGAACATACCTAACCTGTGACCAAAAATGACCTTCAAGAACGGTGTCCTCCACCTCCTGAAAGTCACTTCTATCTGATGCACTTGCAACTCTGTCTTTCAATTCCTGCCATGGATCACTTGAGACCATACTAGCCAATGCCTCTCTTACCTTCAAAAGCCTCCTGAAGGTGAGGTAGTAGCTAGCAAATCTAGTCTTTGCAATCTTCAATAGCTCCAACTTAGAGTGATTGCGAAAAATGTGGTGGGCCATGCTATGATTGGTAATAAATTTGATCATTTTCTTACCTCTCTTGTACAAGGCACCAATCCATCGGTAATTATTGTCCTTCATCTTAACAATATCATGCATCAAAAGGTTCAATGTGTGAACCAAACACCCTGACCAAAATATGTTGGGATACTTATCCATAATGATTGCTCCTGTTGCCTTACAATTAGAAGCATTATCAGTGATGACTTGAATGACATTGTATTCTCCGGAATGGTTTTAAGTAAAGGTTGTGCAATATTAATAACGGTCTTGTAGCGATCTGAGTAGTCATGGGCTGAAAGGAAGACCGCACCGCTAGCAGAAATGCCAAGAATATTTATCAACGGCTTGCCTTTAACATTTGTCCACCCATCAGATACAATGGATACCCCATAGTTGGACCAATCATGTGTGAACTTTCCAAGAGCACTATTGATTTTGGCTTTTTCCCTGTCAAGTTCCACGGTTCTAGCTTTGTCATACCTAGGGCTTCTTTATCCTTTAGGGCCACCATTGATGGCTTGTACCATTTCATGCCAATAGGGTGAGCGAAGAACATTGAATGGCACACCACATGCATAGAGAAACCTATAAACTTTTGAATCCACATCATCTCTACAACCTTGGTCAAGGAAATCGGATAATGTTCTTCGTATAGGCGAGACTCCATTGGGAGATGAGGCTCCCGATCGAGCCGATGATGATCCAGCAGCAGCTCCACTACCAAACATTCTCTGTGGGGATTCAGAATCAACCCTCGATCTCTTGGAGTTGTTTTGAGCGGCCTCTTCTTCCATCTTGTATTTGCTTCTCTCTTTAGCTCCCACTTTGTCACAAGTTTTGACTCCATGAGACTTACCTACATCGCATGGCATAACCCCACACAAATGCTTTCTCTCGCAGGTATATGAACCTGTGTATGTTTTCCCACAATGGGGGCATCCAAACTTTGTGGTTCCACCCCCTCTCCCTCCCCCTTGCCTTGTCACATACTTCCACAAAGGTGTTGTGTCTTTTTGTTTTTGCCCCACATCACCCTCATCCTCATCATCATCACCCTCTTCCCCTTCCTCCTCTTCTCCTTGGTATGCATCACTCTCCACCTCTTCCCCCTCATCACTACCACCACCACATCTACTTCCCAACACCATCATAATGAGAAGAAGTGGAATGAAAAACCAAAACCACATACCCATCATGTTTCTTGATTCAAGATGAGAGTCACTTGTTCCCTGCAATAGAATGATGGAGAAGAAGCAATTGGAAAGAGTAGGAGAAGAGAACATTGCACGTTTTCCATTTTTTAACATAGTGAAAAAAAATTGCAAAAACAAACAAAGATGAGTTTATATAGCCTACCTTTTAATTCTTCAATGGTGGTTGAATGTCTCTATGGAAGCTTCAATCTCCCTTGCAAGCTCTCCCCTTCAATCTCCCCTTCAATCTCCCACTCAATGCTCAAGGCTCTCAAACAACTAGCAAACTCACTCCAAGGTCAAACTCTTCCCAATCAAGCAAATGAGTAATGGAATGACTCCAAATGGACTCATTCACCTTTTATTGGCCCAAAGTGACCTATCCCACCCAAAAAAACCCTAAAAAAAATTCCCAAAATAAAAAAAAAATTTCAAAAATCCGCCCGTCCGCGGAATTGCTCTCGGAATCGATTTTTTTTGGTCGGGTTCAATGTGGATTCGATTCGAGATCGACCCAGAATCGAACCGGAAGCGACGATTCCCAGTCGAATTACAAAAAGGCAGGGATCGTTTTTTTTCCCCCCAATTCGCGAATTGCCAAATCGATTCCGGACGGAATCGATGAGGAATCGCGATTCCAAAATCGATCCCTCATCGATTCCGTCTGGAGCGCGATTTGGGATCGATTCGAGGGGGGGGGGTTTGATTCCCAGCAGCTCAGGCCTGAGGTAAGCCACCTCAAGATATTTGGGTGCCCTGTATATGTTCACATACCAAAAGAGAAGAGGACTAAGTTGGACCCTTCCGGAAAGAAGGGAATATTTGTTGGGTATTGTGAAGCATCCAAGGCATTCAAAATATACATCCCAGGATTCCATCACACAGAAATTAGTAGAGATGTAACATTTGATGAAGAAGCTGCTCTCAAAATATCTAGAAAGCGCCAGTGTGAAGAAGTATATGAAGAAGATATACCTCCTAGAAATACAGAAGCTGTTTCCTTCCCTGAAGAAGAAACACCAGAAGACCATGATATGATAGAACCTCAAGAATCCCCACCTTTGAACATATCACAGAAGAGAAAGCCAGCATGGGCAAGAGAAATTATACAAGAAGCAGAAAGATATGGAGCTCCAGAAGGCTCCACAAGAACAAGCAAGAAACCAAAGCCATTCTCCAGCTATGTGGCTTTGATGTGTGATCCTGTAGATCAAGAACCTACTAGTTATGAAGAAGCAGTTCATAAGAAAGAATGGGTAGAAGCAATGACGGAGGAGTACCAATCAACAATGAAGAATGATGTTTGGGATGTAGTTCCCAAACCAAAAGACAAGAGTGTGGTATCCTCCAAATGGATATACAAGATAAAGCATGTTGCGGATGGTATCATTGAAAAGTATAAGGCAAGGTTTGTGGCCAGAGGATTCTCTCAGAAAGAGGGAATTGACTATGAAGAAACATTTGCACCAGTTGCAAGGTACACTTCCATTAGAACCATCATGGCACTTGCATCCATGATGAAGTGGAGCTTACACCAAATGGATGTAAGACAACCTTCTTTGAATGGTGTAATTGAGGAAGAAGTGTACATAGAACAACCACAAGGATTTGAGGTTGAAGATAGAAGAACTCATGTATGCAAGATGAAGAAATCTCTTTACGGGTTGAAACAAGCTCCTAGAGCTTGGTACGGGAGAATTGATAGCTTCTTGACAAGCTTGGGCTTTACCAAAAGTAAAGTCGACCCTAACCTTTACCTTAAGGTTATGGATGATGAACCTGTCATACTATTATTATATGTGGATGATCTCTTTCTGACAGGGAATGAGAAACAGATCATGGAAAGCAAGAAGAAGATAGCTACATAATTTGAGATGAAAGATCTTGGATTGATGCATTACTTCCTAGGTCTGGAAGTATGGCAAGGCCCAGAAGGAATCTTTCTCAACTAGGGAAAGTATGCTGTGGAAATCTTGAAAAGATTTGATATGTTGGAATGTAAAGCCATGGCCACTCCCATGGATACCAACTTGAAGTTGTTAGCTGATGAATCATCAGAATTAGTGGATGTGACTCAGTACAGACAGATTATTGGGTCGCTGATGTAACTAACGAATACCAGGCCAAATATATGCTTTGCTGTGAACACCCTGAGTCAGTATCTAGTTGAGCCTAGACGTGTTCACCTAATAGCTACAAAGCATGTGATGAGGCACCTAAAAGGTACAATAGACTTTGGTCTATATTATCTTGGAGATCATGACTTCAAATTGTATGGTTATACGGATGCATATTGGGCTGGAAGTGTTTCAGACAGAAAGAGCACATCGGGTGGATGTTATTGTCTGGGATCTGCTATGATCTCGTGGTTTAGCAGGAAGCAGTCCAGTGTGGCTCTCAGCACAGCTGAAGCGGAATATATAGCAGCTTGCTCTGCTAGTTGTGAAGCCATATGGCTTCGGAAGCTGTTATCAGGACTATTTAACTTAGAGATGGACTCCACTGTGATCTTGTGTGACAACCATAGTTGTATCAAGATGATGAAGAATCCAGTGTTCCATGATAAGTCAAAGCACATAGAAATCCGATATTTCTATATACGGGATATGGGGCAGAAAGGAGCTATAAAGCTCGAGTATTTGAGCACTGATGAACAAGTTGCTGGTATATTGACCAAACCTCTGTCTCGAGTAAAGTTTGAGTATTTCCGAGACAAGCTTGGTGTAGTTCAGAAGGACCCTCCTCGAAAGGGGGAGTGATATGGTCGATGATGATATTTGGATCGACGATGAGGTCGATGATGAGGTCGATGATGAGGATACCTGTTCCGACGATAAGGTCGATGATGAGGATACCTGTTCCGACGATGAGGTTGATGATGAGGATACCTGTATCGACGATGAGGTCGATGAGTAGTCCTTAGACTTGGTCTAAGTTGACGAGTGGATTGCATCATCCCTGGACATAAGTCCTAAATGGATTCGGAGACCTATGTCTTGGAAAAGTGGTCCTTAGACTTTGTCTAAGTAGACGAGTGGATTGCATCATCCCTGGACTTTAGTCCTAAATGGATCCGGAGACCTGTGTCTTCGAGAAGTGGTCCTTAGACTTTGTCTAAGTAGACGAGTGGATTGCATCATCCCTGAACTTTAGTCCTAAATGGATCCAGAGACCTGTGTCTTCGAGAAGTGGTTCTTAGACTTTGTCTAAGTAGACGAGTGGATTGCATCATCCTTGGACTTTAGTCCTAAATGGATCCGGAGACCTGTGTCTTCGAGAAGTGGTCCTTAGACTTTGTCTAAGTTGACGAGTGGATTGCATCGTCCCTAGACATGATATGGTGTCTTAAATTAATAGGGATTGATCATCTCGTAAGTGGATCAGGATTGTATCATCCTTGGACTTATGTCTTAATGTGAGAGGGATTGGTCATCCCGTAGTTGGATCATGTGTGTTGCATATTATGATGTTGTTGATCGAGAGATCCAGATGATGATGTTGTTGATTGAGAGATCCAGATGATGCTGTTGATCAGAAGATCTAGATGATGATGCTGTTGATCGAGAGATCCAAATGATGCTGTTGATCGAAAGATCTAGATGATGATGCTGTTGATCGAGAGATCCAGATGATGCTGTTGATCGGGAGATCCAGATGTTGCTGTAGCTGATCGAGTGCTGCAGAAGATGAAGACTTAGTACTGAAGATATTGATGTTCCAGTATTGAAGATATTGAAGATGTTCCAGTAGCTGTTTGAGTTACTGATGATGATTGAAGAAAACTTCCAATGATTTATAGATGTATCACTATGATGTTGTTGATGACTCCTTGCTCCTGCAGATGTCAGAATATCCTTCTCGTTAAGGGGGAGTGTTGAAATATTGTAACTTCTAAGAATATTCTATTTGTACTTTATTATTCGGAGATGTTTATTCCTCCGTCGGGACATTATTATTCATCTGGAGATGTTTTATTCCTCTGTCGGGATGTTATAACTAGGGTTATTAGACTCTCTTAGTGTGGTCGGCCCTGAGTTAAGTTATTAGGGGTTATTAGACTCTCCTAGGAGAAGTTGGCCCAGTTAGGGTTAAAAGTCATGTGAAGTAAAGTATAAATAGAGGAGGTGTGTTGCTCATTTAACACACACTCACTCACTTGTGAACTCACATAGGAGAGAGAGAGATCTGCGAAGGAGGAGAAGGAGCTCTTGTTTGGGGATTACATCTTTGTATTTGTTGATCATCTATATTGAGGAAGTTTTGCTGGGTTTTCTACCCCATGAGGGTTTCCTAGGATAAATATGTGTCTATCTTGTGATTGTGTTTCTTTCAGTGATCCTCATTATGCTATTGTTGTGAATTTTAAGCTAAACTTAACACAAATGGTGAGAAATAAAATATATCAGTAGCAACCACAATCTGTTCTAGTGCAATGAGAGTACAAAGACAATCAATCTCATCAAGTATCCATCACAAATACACAAGTAGGAGCTGAAAAATGATTTCTCTCTATTCACTTCCAATTGCTAAGAGTGCTAAGAAGAACATATAGTGAGAGAGTTCTCTCTTAAATAGAGAAACTTAATGCAAAATCCCTAGCCAAAGAGATCAATGGCTAAGATTAAATCATCTCAATCACAAATCAATGGCTAAGATCACCTCTCAAAGTTGTAATTCCTCTACATGCCCTGGTAGAACACCATATCAATGTTATAAAACATGAAGTAGATGAGGAAAGGGGCCGCCTACGGGTCTATGTCTTCCTAAGGCACCCTCTTTTACAAAGTATTTGTGACGATACCTTAAAAACATAAGTGGAAAAACCCCCCATAAAGCAAATTCGCCCTCCCTAAGAAGGCACAAGTTGTGGACCCCATCTCCAAATGAATAATGCCCAAACTATACTCCATAGCACTAAATATTTACCCCTTGCCTTTATTTACCCATGCACTTACCACTTCAATGTTTAACTTAGCCAAAAATTGGTTTTCTCATTTAATTGTTGCTGGTTTATATGGCCAAACATGAAAATTGTGATTTTGAGCCACTTTCTTTGCCCGAAATCACAAACCAAATGCTCCATTGAGATCGTAGACCCCAAATCCATAAATAATGGTCACTTGAATGGCCGAAATCCGTCATGTAGTTGCAATTTGGCCAAATCCAAGCCTTTTTAATTAAAACAGGGCCCTACTGGCCATTAATAAATTAAAATCTCACAAATGCCATCATATTTTTGCAAACTGATGCTTGGGGGCTTGTATGGAACCTCAATAGATGTCGAATAACCAAAAATCACAACCTTGAATCCGAAGTTTCCTGGGGCCCCTTTTTGGCTTGGTCAAACAGGGTTGACCAAGTCAAAGCTGTTCATATAATGGTATGGGCTGAAATGTGTGCTCCAGAATGCAATATAGGATGCCATGGATTCCTTATTTATGTTAGTACATCAACTATAAACATTCAGTGACAAACCCAAGGTGATCCATATAAACAATTTTTCAAAAATAGGCCTAAGGCAAGGTGGGCCCACCACCCCTTATGAATTCTTCATAGTTATGCACATTTATAGATTTGTCCATCTTGCTAGCTATGGGTGAGTGTTAAGATTCAATATGCTAAGACAGAAAATAGCAGCATTACATTCCATTTCACAATAATAGCATATACAGGATCACTGAAGAAATAACAAGCACAGCATAAACACAAGAGACAGAGATTTATCCTGGGAAACCCTCATGGGGTAGAAAACCCAGCAAAGCTTCCTCAATATAGATGACCAGCAATATACAAAGATGAAACCCTGAGACATGATCTCCTCCTCCACAATAGCAGACCTCTCCTCCACAAGTGCGCTATCCTCAAGTGAGTGAGTGTATCAAATGAGGAATACACCTCCTCTATTTATACACTACTCTGACATATCTTTTACACAAGTACATGTAGGCTCGTATTTAACCATTAGGTTAAATACCCTATTATAACTGACTGGGCCGACCCCACTAGGGTGGTCTAACAACCCTTTGACCCACATAACACATACAGGGCCGACCCCCACTAGGGAAGTCTAATAACCCAAGTTACCATATTCCGACGGAGGAATAAACATCTCCGGATATACAATAAGATCTTCACGGAGGAATGAAACATCTCCGGAATAATAAAGTACATATATAATATTCTTTGAAGTTACAATATCTCAACACTCCCCCTTAACGAGAAGGATATTATAACAGCATCTGCACGAGCAAGGAGTCATCAACATCATACATGATACATCTATAAATCATTGGAAGCTTTCTCAACATCATCATTAACTCAACCAGTTACTGGAACATCTTCAATACTGGAACATCAACATCTTCAGTACTGAGTCTTTATCTTCTGCAGCACCCAAACAACTACAGCAACATCAATATCTGAATCCTCACGATCGTCAGCATCTTCATCACACGATCATCAGCATCGTCATCGCACGATCATCAGCATCGTCATCGCACGATCATCAGCATTGTTATCATACGATTATCAGCATCAGAATCATCTCGATCTACAGCATCTGGATCATCTCGATCTACAGCATCTGGATCATCTGTATTAGTATCCACACCAATACATCTATCATCAAAACATGTATTCTTACTAATACATCTATCATCAAAAGCATGTATTCTCACTAATACATCTATCATCAAAAGCATGTATTCTCACTAATACATAGCAGCATATCCTGCAACACACACGATCATATTACAGGATGATCAATCCCGCTCTCTTTAGGACATAGGTCCATGGATGATACAATCCAGATCAAGTTCCAGGATGATCAATCCTTATCACTTTAAGACAAGTCTCATGTCTAGGGACGATGCAATCCCGATCCAGTTCCAGGATGATCAGTCCTATCCATTTAAGACAAATCTCATGTCTAGGGACGATGCAATCCCGATCCAGTTCCAGGATGATCAGTCCTTATCCATTTAAGACAAATCTCATGTCTAGGGACGATGCAATCCCGATCCAGTTCCAGGATGATCAGTCCTTATCCATTTAAGACAAATCTCATGTCTAGGGACGATGCAATCCCGATCCAGTTCCAGGATGATCAGTCCTTATCCATTTAAGACAAATCTCATGTCTAGGGACGATGCAATCCCGATCCAGTTCCAGGATGATCAGTCCTTATCCATTTTTGACAAATCTCATGTCTAGGGACGATGCAATCCCGATCCAGTTCCAGGATGATCAGTCCTTATCCATTTAAGACAAATCTCATGTCTAGGGACGATGCAATCCCGATCCAGTTCCAGGATGATCAGTCCTTATGCATTTAAGACAAATCTCATGTCTAGGGACGATGCAATCCCGATCCAGTTCCAGGATGATCAGTCCTTATCCATTTAAGACAAATCTCATGTCTAGGGACGATGCAATCCCGATCCAGTTCCAGGATGATCAGTCCTTATCCATTTAAGACAAATCTCATGTCTAGGGACGATGATCAGTCCTTATCCATTTAAGACAAATCTCATGTCTAGGGACGATGCAATCCCATCACGTACATTTTGAACCGAGGTCCAGGGACGATGCAGTCCTATCTTCAATTCTCAGAGACATCAGTCTACGGATCAATTCTGGGACCTAAGTCCGAGGAAGATACAATCCCCTACCTGTTCATTCAGGACTTCATTTTCGGAGACATCATGTCTATGGCTCTCTTTTAGAACATGTGTTCAAGGATGATACAATCCCTCTTCTTTCTCAGAGACATATGTCTACGGCTCTCTTGAGGATGATGCAATCCTATCATGTCCACCAAGGACTTCATTCTCGAAGACATACGTCTACGGCTCTCTTGAGGATGATGCAATCCTATCATGTCCACCAAGGACTTCATTCTCGAAGACATACATCTACGGCTCTCTTGAGGATGATGCAATCCTATCATGTCCACCAAGGACTTCATTCTTGAAGACATACGTCTACAGCTCTCTTGAGGATGATGCAATCTTATCATGTCCACCAAGGACTTCATTCTCGAAGACATACGTCTACGGCTCTCTTTAGAACATATGTTCAAGGATGATGCAATCCCCTTGTCACCTTAGACCCTGTCTAAGGACCAACCTCTCTGTCGGCATCACCAATATAGGTATCCATATCATCGACCTCATTGTCGATGCGGGAAATCTCATCATAAGTGATCACATCGCTCCCCCTTTCGAGGAGAGTCCTTCTGAACTATTTTAAGTTTGTCTCGGAAAACTTTACTTGAGGTAGAGGTTTGGTTAGTACATCGGATCGGTAGAGGATTGGTTAGTACATTGTCAACTTGTTACAAATTCGAACTTTAATTCTTTTCTGCACCATATCTTGTATATAGAAATGTCAGATCTCTATGTGCTTTGACTTATCATGGAACACTGGATTCTCTGCCATTTTGGTACAACTCTGTTTGTCACATAGGGTCATAGTTGGGTCCATCTCTAAGTCAATTCTGAAGCCATACCGCTTCACAATTAGCAGAGCAAGCAGCCATATATTCTGCTTGTGCTAAGAGCCACACTAGATTGTTTCCTGCTCAACCACGAGATCATGGCTGATCCCAGACAATAACATCCTCTCGATGTGCTCGTCCTGTCTGATAAAGTTCCTGCCCAATCAACATCTGTGTAGCCATTTGAAGTCATGATCTCCAAGATAACATAGATCAAATTCTATTGTATCCTTTAGGTACCACATCACATGATTTACAGCTTATCAGGTGAACACATCTAGTTTCCACTAGATACTGACTCAAGGTGTTCACAGCAAAGCATATATCTGACCTAGTATTCGTTAGACACATCAATGACTCAATATTTTGTCTGTACAGAGTTCTATCCACTAACTCTGATGAGTCATCTGCTAACAACTTCAAGAGTGGCCATACCAACACATCAAGTCCTTTTAATATTTCTCAGCATACTTTCCTTGGTTGAGAAAGATTCCTTTTGAGCCTTGCCATACTTCCAGACCTAGGAAGTAATGCATCAATCTGAGATCTTTCATTTTCATTTCTTCAGCCATCTTCTTCTTTCTTTTCATGATATGTTTCTCATTTCTTGTTAGAAAGAGATCATCATACAAATCATCATACAATAATGGTATGATAGGTTCATCACCTACAACCTTAAGGTAAAGGTTAGTAACAACTTTACTTTTGGTAAGGTCCAAGCTTATCAAGAAACTGTCAATTCTCCCCTTGTGACTGAACATCATTCACACTCTGCATTGAATGATCTTCCGCATATCTATCTGTGCCATCTCTCGTTAGATGGGTCTACTGATATGAGCCTCAATATCATTCAAACTCTGTGGTGAGTTCCTTCTTGCATCCATGTCATCTGTGTATAGAAACCATATTCAACCTTGTAGCGAAGGTTGAGATCCACATCGCCCATGGTGATCATTAAGCTCATCAATTGATTATCGATCCTAGGAACTCATATAGAACCTGATTCAGACTTCTTCTTCAATTACACCATTAAGAGAATGGTCTTATCTAGCCACTTGGAGCAAACATCTCATCATGATTCTCTTCCTCTTTCTAAGAGAATCTTCTAGCCACAAGCCTTCTATAGTGTGTTTGATTTTTGAATCTTTTATTGAACGTCCATTGCTTGTTCAGTGTTCATCATTCATCATGATCTTTCCTACAATTCAAAATTAAGTACATGATTAGTAATACTTCATAATCATCAAATCATATTGACATGATAACCTATTATGCATACAGATATCATTTACATAGTTATGCAACTATTTTGACCAATACTTTGGCACAACACTTTCCCATATCCTGTATGCATACAGTGGCTATCTAGATGCCTTCCATCTCTACTAGAACATACTATCGAGAGTGTGCACAGCTCTTAGCATGTCAGCAAAGAGGTTTCATTCTAGACAAGCAACAATGGAATGTTTGTCCAACTTACCAATCATATGCATATTAGTAGTATACTGTTCAATGCTCTATGAATGTTTACACTCAGCATGAGATATTCTAGGAATACAAATATGCATGCAAGCAATATCATTTACTATTTCAAATAACAACTCAAATACTTATCTTTTATGTTTGTCTGGTTGCCTCCCGCTTGATCTTCTATATGTCTTTTGAACTTCTATTCATTCTGTACCACTGTGCATGCTCAAGAGTGCACTAGTGTTATCCTCATGATTTCGTACACAAACATACATTCATTAGTAAATTATACATATTATCAAAACATTATAATTCTAAATAATCTTGAATATGTATAGTCATGATCATAGATAATAAACATTAGTATTCAATATTTCAGGGAAGTCTTCTTTTACTTATGCATATCATTAATCAAGATAAAAGACATAATATTCATAAACCCTTGATTACTAGCTTTATGAATAAGCATAGCCAATCATACCAAGTATATTTTATAAGGGATCCTAACACAAGGTAAGATTCTAACTTGACATAGGAAAACATACCTGGATTAGTATACCTGCTTAGTTATGTACAACATACCTAAACAATCTCTTCAATGATTTAAAGATCCTGAGCTAGAACCTGCATGTCTCATAGGTTAAGCATAATATAACAAAGTCATACATACTTCGTAAGTAGAACAAAGATTATGGATGAGTCTTTGTCTTCATGTTGTCATGGTCATGGAACTTGATTTGTCTTTTGTGATGTACCTGTATCTTGTTAGCAGACAACATCAACCTCACACAACACCATAATGCATTAGTACAATCATATAGCCCTAATCAATGAATGTCTTCGATCATTCACATGCATTCATACTGTTACTAGGGTGACAAGACAATTCTAACATTAATCAAGATTGTACTAATAAGTAATATGAAGACAAACACATCATGAACTTAATCAAGAATCAGATTTTCAAGACATACGTGAACTTCCTTAAGTCATACCTGTCGAGACTTCTTGTAGTCTTCTTATGTAAGGCCTTAGCCTCAACTCCCCCTGAGATTTGATCTGGAGCTTGATTAGGGTTTTCTAGAGAAACCCTAAAAATTCAATCTTTGACTTTCACACTTCCGAATGAATGGAAGGATGTGTCTTGTTGAGCTGATCAAACTAGCATACTTCAATTTTGAAATCTCCAAAATTTGACCCCTCAAAATTTCCTTTGAAACTTCTGGATCTTCTGGACGGGATCCCGAACTAGGGTTTGATGAATCCCACCCTTCTGCTCAATCAAAAGGTTTGATCTAAGGCTCTAAACTCTTATTTTTCTGAGGAGCTTCCAGCCGTGGTTACAGACTTAAAAATTCCAACTTTTGCTGAAGCCCTAATTTTCCATCTTTCCGATCAAAATCCCGAGCTAGGGTTTAATCAAGCCCGGTCTTCTACCCAACCAAAAAATTCGATCTTGGTCTCTAAATTACGATTTTCCTAAGTAGCATTCAGCCGTGGATTCCAATTCCAAAAATTCTAACTTTCTCCGAAACCCTAAATTCCGGAGGCCATGAATAAAGGTGCTCCAAAATAATTCTGTTTTGACAGAAATATGTACCTGATTGTTTCTGCTATAACTCCGAAATTTTCGCTCCACAGGGTTTGAAAACTTTTTTTGCAGTAGCCTGACCTGTCATCTTTCCATCTTGACAGGTTTGACCTCAATTGGATTTTCTGAGAGAGAGTTATGCCAAATGTCGCAACGTGACCTGTTTTGGGATAATACAGGAGAGCGAACTTGTACGGCGTGCCACGTGTCACTGTTTGAACTTCGGCCTCTGAAAACTTTTCCTGAGATAGCTCGCCCTGTTATCTTTCCATCCTGACAGGTCTGACCTCAATTGGACTCTCTGAGAGAGAGTTATGCCAAGTGTTGCAACGTGACCTGTTTATGGGATAAAACAGGAGAGCGAACTTGTACGGCGTGCCATGTGTCACTGGTTCAGCTTCGGCCTCTGAAAAAGTTTCCTGAGATAGTACAGTCTGTGTACTACCTGTCACTTTTTACGAAATTTCATTTGGAGCTTCCTAGCCCAAGTTATGACCTTTTTGCCTAGGTCACCTGATTTTGATTGAGATCTGGAAGAGGCAGAAACCCTAACTTGTATTGATCATAACTTACAAAGTACAACGAATCTGAGGGTGCCCTTTGGACACAAGATACCTGGAGATGTTATCTATGACCTGTAAAGGTTTCAGATCCTGAACCTTCGCCAAAATGGATTTATAGGGAAAGTTCCATGATGACTGGTTTTTGCTATATAAAACCCTAACCTTCAAATTGTCGTAAGTAAAGCAAGTGTCGTAAGTGCCATACCTTGCCTTCCTTCAGTTTAGCTCTGATACCATGTTAAGATTCAATATGCTAAGACAGAAAATAGCAACATTACATTCCATTGCACAATAATAGCATATACAGGATCACTGAAGAAACAACAAGCACAGCATAAACACAAGAGACAGAGATTTATCCTAGGAAACCCTCATGGGGTAGAAAACCCAGCAAAGCTTCCTCAATATAGATGACCAGCAATATACAAAGATGAAACCCTGAGACATGATCTCCTCCTCCACAATAGCAGACCTCTCCTCCACAAGTGCGCTATCCTCAAGTGAGTGAGTGTATCAAATGAGGAATACACCTCCTCTATTTATACACTACTCTGACATATCTTTTACACAAGTACATGTAGGCTTGTATTTAACCATTAGGTTAAATACCCTATTATAACTGACTGGGCCGACCCCACTAGGGTGGTCTAACAACCCTTTGACCCACATAACACATACAGGGCCGACCCCCACTAGGGAAGTCTAATAACCCAAGTTACCATATTCCGACGGAGGAATAAACATCTTCGGATATACAATAAGATCTTCACGGAGGAATGAAACATCTCTGGAATAATAAAGTACATATATAATATTCTTTGAAGTTACAATATCTCAACAGTGAGGTGGAAAACAAAGCTTGCAGGCAAAGAAGAATGACCAAGACCATGACTGTGTGACCCCTTGGATAAACATGGGAAGCAGGGGACCACAGTGACATAAGTACACCAGAGAAACACTAGGGAAGGGTGTGTTGAAATATTGTAACTTCGAAGAATATTCTATTGTATTTTATTATTGTAATTTATTCGGAGATGTTTTATTCCTGCATTGGGATGTTATTATTGTATTTGGTCATCATAGAGTCATGAGCTAAATCCTCCCATGTAAGTCGGGGCAATAGATCCCCTAGAGTCATGTAATGGGTTTTCTAAGTCCCCTAGAGAAGTCGGCCTAGTCAACATTAGTTGAGTGGTAAAGTTAGTTGAGGCCGACATGTCAAGTTGTAAAATTAAAGTAGAAGTGAATGTATAAATAGAGAGCTAGGCTCTCTCATTTTTTCATTCATTCACACACACACACTCACTTGTGTAATTCGCAATGGAGAGAGAGAGAGAGAGATATCTGCAAGGAGAAGGAGCACTTGTTTGGGTTTTTGTCTTTGTACTTTTGATCATCTATATTGAGGAAGTTTTGCTGGGTTTTCTTCCCCTAGAGGGTTTCCTAGGATAAATGTGTCTCTTGTGTTTATGCTGTGCTTGTTATTCTTTCAGTGATCCTGTATATGCTGTTGTTGTGAAATTGAATTGAATACTGATGTTATCTATCTTAGCATATTGAATCTTAACAGGGAGGTGCCTCACAAATGGGTAGAGTGCTTGGGAAACCACCACTAGCCTTTAACACACACCTTGCAGCTCACATGCAAGCATGCATCAGGCTCCGTGAGGATCTTTGCTAGAACCGTCGTGCTGGGTTGCACAACCAACCGTAATTTGAGGTTCTAGGGGACACTTAGAATTAGCTGTCCCTTGCTCCATCTCACCTCTCAGTCCTTCATTGGGACTTAGTGAGGAATTTAACCATTACATTTCACTTTCATTTATGTGGTCAAGCAGTCATTTTGATATGACATGTGTTCCTGATCTGCTTGGCCTTTTGCATTTACTTTCATTTTAGCCTTTGTGGCTTGATATGATTTTCATTGAGCCTTTTTGGATTTATTTGCATTTCCCTTCAGGTAGAACAATAGTGCTCACAATGCATGTAATGGTGGCAATTGTGCATGGTTCAAGGACAAGTGGGGAACACCTGGTGAGTCTACACAATCCTTAACTGCATCACAACATCAGGGGCAACCGACAAGGAGTGAATCCCAGGTTTGAAGGTGCAAATCACACACTCAAGAGCCGAGGCACAATAAGACATGGAATCATAGTGTAGATAGAGGTCAAAGGGGAGAGGTCCTTAAGGCAACCTATCTTTGTTAAGTTTTTACTTGTTTAGCATAATAACATTAAACAATATAATCACTGAAAGAAAGACAAGCACAACAATCACAAAGAACACAAAATTTCTCTCGGGGAAACCACAAGGGAGAAAACTCCGACAAAACTTTCTCAATATAGAATTCACCAAGTACAAGATAAAACCCCAAGACAAAACAACTTCTCTCCTTCACCAACGAACTTCTCTCTCTCTCTCCTATGCGAACTTGAGTGAGTGAGTGGATGGATACAAATGAGCAACTCAACCTCTTATTTATATTTTTCAGTTGAGGTTACTTTTCCTCAACAGGGCCGACTTGACCTAACTGATTGGGCCGACTTGTTAAATACATAATAAAATATTCTTTTTTGGATTCTTCTGGGTTGACACAAGTCCTAGGGTTTACATTGACTCTTTCAATGACTCTTACATTATCAATTACATAAATGACATCTCCCGAAGGAGGAATACAATAATACAATAAACAAGTACATTTAGAATATCTTCCCCAGTTAGATTTCTTTAACACTCCCTCTTAATTGGGAAGGTATTCTACGAACATCATCATCATCATCAATAGCTGCACAACTAACTGGTGAAACTCTATATGTCGTAGGAAGTTTTTGGAACATCATCATATGTCTGGGGCATCATCAACATCATTGTCATCATCAACATCATCTACTGGAATATCATCATCAGCATCATCATCATGGTCATCATCAGCATGGAACTGCTAGAGCATCGACATCATAGTCATCATCAACATCATCATCAACATCATCATCAACAAGGAAATGCTGGAACATCATCATCGTCAGCAACATTATCATCAACAAGGAAATGCTGGACAATCATCATCGTCAGCGACATCATCATCAACAAGGAATTGCTGGAACATCATCATTGTCATCGTCAACAACATGATCATCAACAAGGAACTGTTGAAACATCAACATCATCATCATCAACAAGAAACTGCTTGAACATCAACATCATCATCATCATCAGTATGTAAATACTGGAACAACAACATCATCAATCATTAGTACATGGATACTGAATTCAACAACAACATCAACCATCAGTAAGTAAATATTGGAACAACAACATCAATCATCAGTAAGTAAATACTGGAATAACAACATCAAACATCAGTAAGTAAATACTGGAATATCATCATTAGCATGTAAATGTTGGAACATCATCATTGTCAGCATGTGAATGCTGGAACCATCAGTATAGAAATACTGGAACAAGATCATCATCAACATGTGAACGCTGGAACATCATCAACCATCAGTATGTGGATACTGGAACATCATCATCATCAGCATGTGAATGCTGGAACCATCAGTATAGAAATACTGAAACAATATCATCATCAGCATGTGAATGCTGGAACCATCAATATAGAAATACTTGAACAACATCATCATCTAGAGTATGCACTGTGGTGGGCACTCTGGTAGATGATGCTGACTTACTAATCCCTTTCGGACCAAACAAGCCTAGTCAGACATACCAATCTACCCAGGGATCAAACAAGCCTTGTCTGGCTTACTAATCCTTTTGGACCAAACAAGCCTAGCCAGACATACCAATCCCCCTAGGATCTAGCCAGTGTTGACATACCAATCCTTTCAGATCAACTAGGCCTTGTCAGGCTAACGTACCAATCCTAGACTGAGCTGCCATACCAAGGCTCCAAGTAACTACTCCCTCTTTCGAGGGTGATCCTTTCGGACCCATCATCTTTAGTCCTTCTTTCGAAGGAGGTCCTATTGGACAATCATCATCTTCACTCCCTCTTTCAAGGGAGGTCCTTATGGACCACACCAAGCTTGTCTCGAAAGTATTCAAACTTTATACGAGATAGAGGCTTAGTCAGCACATCAGCAACTTGTTCCTCTGTAGGAACATACTTGAGCTTTACAGCTCCCTTCTGCACCATATCCCCGATATAGTGATACTTGATCTTGATGTGCTTTGATCTGTCATGAAACACTAGATTCTCTGACATCTTGATACAACTCTGATTATCACAAAGAATATCAGTCACATCTATTTCTGCATCAAACAATCCTACCAACATCTTGCGAAGCCAGACTGCTTCACTACAAGCTGAACATGCTGCAACGTATTCAACTTCTGTTGTACTCAGTGTTTTGAAAACCGGTCCGGTTTGACGTAAAAGGAAAAGGGATATTGAATTGGTGGTCAACTCGGACCAAGGTTTGGTTTGGTAACGAACCGGCCGGCCCGATGCATGAACCGGCCGATTCGTTACCAAACCAGCCCTAACCGGCCGGGTCTGTAATAAACCGGGCGGCTTATTGTTTGATTAGTTTATTTGCTACTGGTCCTGAACTTTAATATATTGCACTCTAAACCACTGAATTCTTTGTCTAAATCTGGAGTCACCCTCTCCAATTTAAACAATTATGTATACTATTGTAATTGGAGTCAATAATTTTTTTAACTGAAGAAGAGATTGTTTTGCTAGAATAAAGAAGCAGTATTTGTCTTCTTTGAAGATAGGTTATAAGATACTGTTTTGGGAAACACATCCCAAAACCGATGATGCTTGATACTAATTCAAAAGGAAATAATACACTTTGAAACAGATTTAGCCATTCAGTGTCATGCTAGGATAGGCATTTTAGGAAAATAATGCCTATTGGAATTGCTTGAAATGGTTTCCAAAGCAAAAATAATGCAGATTGGAATCGCTTGCAATGGTTTTCAAAGCAGACATGTTGGCCTATATTGGAAGGGGAAGTCACGTCTCTGCTTTGATCCCCAGTAATGTATAACTCCAATTATATTTAACAGTTAAATATAATTTTTATGATTAAAATTGTAATTTTATTTTTATTTTTTAATAGTCCGGTTCATTGAAATCAAACCGCTCCAGTTCATTATCGGTTCCGGTTCCGGTCCGAGTTGACCCCTGACCGGTTTCTTTCCCGGTTCCAGTTTTTAAAACATTGGTTGTACTAAGAGCAACATAGGGCTGCTTTCTACTGAGCCATGAGATCATACTTGATCCCAAACTAAAACATCCTGAAGTGCTTTTTTTGTCTTTTGCACTTCCAGCCCAATCTGAGTCTGTATACCCGTACAATCAGAACTCACTATCTGATGCATATTTGAGTCCATAGTCCAACGTACCTTGTAGGTACCTCATCACATGTTTTGCTGCAATCAGGTGAACATGTCTAGGTTCTACCATATACTAGCTCAAGCTGTTCACAGCAAAACATATATATGGTCTAGTGTTGGTCAAATACATTAATGATCCAATAATCTGTCTGTACATTGTAACATCTACTGTCTCTGATGAAGCATCATTCAAGAGCTTCAAGTTTGTCGCCATCGCAGTAGTCATGGCCTTATAGTCCAACATCCCAAATCTCTTTAGGATCTCAATAGTATTGTTATCACACAACTTGTAGTTGTCCCTAAAGGTATCCCATCCGGGACGGTAGAGGAGATGGACAACTAAAGAGGTGACCCAAGAAGTGCAACAGTTCCCAATTCAAGCTGGGTGTCACGATAACCGAGGCACTCTTCACTTTAGATCTTGAAGAATCAAGATCAAGGGGGAAACCCCAGCCAATCGATGAAGACTAGATAACCCAAAGGTTCCTAGGGAAATGTGTATGTTAGGTTATGGAAACCAATGCGTGAGGATTAAGTGGACCAAAGAGTTAAAGATGTGGTTGAAGAGGCTTAAGAAGTGACAAGTGTTTCAACCAATGAATGACTAAGGCCACTTATGAAGACCAAATGGATAGATCTAGTACCATGAAAATACATAAGTGGGGCCCACTCCTTAAAAGGTGGAAAATGGTCCAAATGGGGCCCACTTGGTCAAATTAGGGGTGAGATGGCACTAAGTGGGTGAGATGAGGTAGATCTATAGATCTAAGATGAGATAGACAACTCCCACATATGGGATCTAGGAAAAGGCCACTAACCCAAGAAGTGCGAATTGCCCAAGGGAGACTAGTGCCTTTAGATGGAGGGGCAAATGGAGTCCAAATTATGCCAAAATGTAGATCGGGTAGTTAAGGCAATTATCAAGGTGGGTTTAGGATGGCATGCCCAAAGATGACCTAGATCTCCATAGATCTAAGATTTAAAATGCATCACCAAATGACCCAAGTGGGGCACAACCCTCAAAATGAGGAATGGGGCCCACAAGGCAAAAATCAAAGAGGTGAACCACTAGGGTTAGGTAATCAAGGTGAATCTATGCAAATCAAGTGGGATCTCACCTACCCAACTCTTGGAACTAGCCCAACTAGCCTCCCTCAAGGAGTGCGAATTGTCTCAAAGAGGGCTAGGTGCCTTGGAAAATGTGTCAAATGGAGGCCAATCCACACCAAACTATAGATCTGAATTGCCGTGTTTTCTATAGAGGTGGGTTTTCAATATTTTCCCCAAAGCCAAGCTAGATCCAAGTAGATCTAGAAAAAAGTGAAAAATGAGGGTTTTGATTTTAATGGAGTTTGTGACCAATAGGATGGAGAACAAGCGAAATAGATACGTACCTTGTAGATCTTACCTCATAAGCTTGCGACCTCTTAGCATATGGATGATTCTTGCCCTAGTTACAATTCCAAGCTTGATCCAAGTGTCTTCAACCCAAATCGTCCAAGCCCTAGGAGGAGAGATGTCCCATGAAACCTGTAAATCAAACTGCATCAAGTTAGATTTGATCCACAAATCAATGAGATCTAAGCATGTCATGTCAAAGAAGCAATCAATGGGCAAAGCACAATCGAAAAAACTCCCTCAAGATGAAGATGTCTTGCCCATGGGGGATGTGAGCAACCCCTACAATCTTCCCATCAAGCAAGTCGTGTGGCTAGCTTCAAGCAATTCGGCCTCCCTTCTATTGATGTCAATTTCACCTGTAAAACAAAGAATGTCTAGAAACAAGAGATGAAAGAACATATACAAGAGTAACCTAATCAAAGCCAAGAAGTAGATCTCCAAAATAATATTTTCATTCCAAGTTTTCCAGAGCCCAAAGGTGCTTTACAATAAGGGGGGTCTCCTCCTTATATAGGACAATAAAGACCAAAACCCTAGATCTCAAAACCACTTTTTGAAATGAGTGGTTGAGATTAAAAGATCTCACAATATAATCAATGGAAAAGATGAGCCTAACATAAAATCACATGGATCACTCAAAGAGGGATGACGTCATAGCTAAAAGTGACTAAGTGATGGTGACGTCATCATCTAAAGGGGGCTAAGATACAAGGGCCCACCAAATATGACATGGACATGACTTAAGAAGCTCATGGTGGGGCTAGGAGGCATCAATCCTTACTAGCTCATCCCCATGTCACAATAATATATAAAATAAAGGACCATGACATGTCCACATAACACAAATGATCAAATCCTGTCCTCAAAATCTGTGAGAGACATGTAGTAAAAGGCCTCCTGTGGCCACTGTGGACCCCACTGACTGATGCCAATTGACTGGAAGATGGGGGGTTCACCCTGGAAAACCTCTGTGAAGACCAAGTGCGAAAACCTTGCCCCGATTGCCCAAATCGAATTCCTCAGTGACCCTTCTATTACATTTTTAATCCTCCTGAAAAACCCTGAAATTGCTCAAACTGCCACCTAGGGTGCCTGCCCTGTCAAAACGGATGGCCACAGGGTGTCTGGAAGGGGGGTATAATGTGGAAATCAAGTGGATGGACCACCCCCTTCAGACAGAACGCCCTAGGCAACGACTGGCCTCCAAGCCTCTGTTGGACAGGCTGGGACAACATGCCCAAAACTGGTCAACAGGTGGATAACTGCATCTATCATCATCAGAAGTGGCCGAAACTGAAAGATAAGTGTCTCAATGGATCCAGAAGACCGAAATCTACTGAAAATGTGTACTCGTACACCATGGGTTGTCAACAGTAGGGTCCACCATATTCAGACAATGTCAAATATGAGGATCTGGAAATAATAATAAAACTGCTGAACTGCATCAACCATCATCTGAAGCATATGTCCACCATATGGAGTCATCAACAAGAGTATGTGGGACCATCAATCATCATCCATAAGCATACATGGCCCACATCATCACGGATCCCAAGAATGACCATGGTCAAACTATGTTTGACTAGGTCAATATATAACCAAAAACAAGATTATGACAAAGACTAAGACATGTTCCTTTAGATCATATTCATAGCTTAACTTAAAGCATAAACATAATTCCATGGCAGTTTAATACATGTATTTAACTAGTGTTATTTATATTTTACTTGCACATAAGCTTTAATGACAGACTCACCCATTGGACATGGTCTAACTGCTAGCTAACGGTGAAGGCTAAGATGAGGTTGGGCAAAGGGGATGACTTGACCAAACTCAACTAGGTGACACTTTGGACGGGGAGAGGGGGAGCTACACTTTGTGCTGGAGAAAATGACAAAAGGAAGTGCTGTGCCTCACAAATGGATAAGTTGTTTAGAGAGTGTCTATTCAACTTAGGCATCATGTATACATAGAGCTGATTCAGGTTCATTAGGATCATTCATTTCATTTCCATGGCCTTTTTGGCCTATATGACCCCTCTGGGATTTCACATGTGCTAAGAAGCACAACTAATTGCAGCTTGCATCAGGGGCATATTCACCTATACAAGGTCAACAATAATAAATATAACTTTTGAGTAACATTTGCTTTTTGGACCTTTTCTATACTCTTCAAGGAGTATTTTAGCATTTGATTGCTCTTGCCCTTTACTCACATGTGTTAAGATACACATTCTAGAGTTTATAGTTTCCATGGGCATATATAAAGCATTTCTAATACAAGGTAGTACATGAGCTTTCAGTTTTAGCCAACAACATCTCAAGCGACTTGGGGGAGTTTTGCACAGTGCCAAACATCGGGACAACCGACCAGATTGATTTAGGCATACAATCCAGCTTACCAAAGGTAAGCTTTGTCACCAACTTAGAGCCGAGACATAAAACAAACATGGATGCGGTCCAACACAGAGGTAGTAATGGGGAAGTCCTCAGTATCAAGAAGTCAAGAAAGCAAGTCAAAAGGTAAAAGCTAATTTAGGAAGGTCATGGATGGATGGAGTCAATTGAATGTGGTGCTTAGTCTAGCAGACAAAGAATGTCAAGGAAGACCATATCGATGTTTACAGGAGGGTAATGAAACCGGTGAGTATTGTCAGAAAACCTAAGTGTGCAAGTAATACATACAATTCATATTTATAACATCATCCAAGATATTCCATTTTATTTTAAATAGTACTGCCATGTCCTGAATCATATACCAAGTCAATGCTATGAAGATGACTAAAACAATAAGATAATAATCCAAAGTCAATAATCAGAAGTCCATAGTTCACATCACATCATAATAATCATCAATATATATCTGAAACACTGCTGCAGTATAATCACTGGGCACTGAACTGAAACTGTATGGAACAAAGGGTCACATCAGTCATCAAATCCAAGCTCTCAAGGCTCAGCCTTGGCACAAGGTCTAACAAAAATCTGATACAATACACTGCTATGATCCATGAGTGATCACAAATAATAAGCTCATCTTAGCCAATCTCTTAAAAATCCAAGCTCTGAAAAGTGCAGATATCTGCTAAGCAAGAATAGTAGCCCAGGTACTATGGTGTGATAACAAGTATATTTTCCTTGATTTAGGAAAATCTCATTTGGAAACTGCCACACCTCAAGACCTAGAAAATAGTGCATTATCCCAAGGTCTTTCATCTCAAATTCTGCAGCAAACCTCTTCTTACATTGAATGATGGGCTTGTCTTCTCCTGTCAAAAATAGATCATCGACATACAATAACAATATCATAGGTTCATCATCTATGACCTTATAATAAAGGTTGGAATTTGCTTTACTCTTGATAAAGCCCAAGCTCATCAGGAAACCATCTATTCTTCCATACCATGCTCTGGGTGCTTGCTTCAACCCATATAATGCTTTCTTCAGTTTACATACATGTGTTTTTCCGTCATCCATTTCAAATCCTTCTGGTTGCTCGATGTATGCTTCCTCTTCTATCTTTCCATTCAGGAAAGTTGTCTTTACATCCAAACTTCCATTTCATCTTAGCTACCAAGGCAAGGATGGATTTAATTGAAGTATATCTAGGCACAGGAGCAAAAGTCTCCTCATAATCAATTCCTTCCTTTTGAGAGAACCCTCGAGCTACAAATCTTGCCTTCTACTTTTCAATGCTTCCATCTGCTGAATGTTTTGTTTTGAAAATCCATTTTGACGAAACTACTGACTTGTCCTTTGGTCTTGGTACCACATCCCAAACATCATTCTTTATGATGGATTGGTACTCTTCAATCATAGCATCCAACCATTCCTTCTTCTTTGCCGCTTCTTCGAAACACGTGGGTTCTTCTTCAACAAGGTTACACATCAAGGCTACATAACTAGAATATGGCCTAGGTATCTTGCTTTCTCTATTTGTTCCTTCTGGGGTACCATATTTTCCTGCAAGTTAGATGATTTCTTGTGCCCAAGCTGGTTTTCTCTTTTGTGGATTTATCTCATGAGTTGGTTCCTCAGGTCTTTGAGGTTTTGTCATATTATGATCCTCTGGTACATGCTCTTCTTCAATATTCCTATATGGTGCACTTTTAGATTCTGTAACTCTAGGAGTTGCATGCTCCTCTTCATCCTCATGAGTCTTCTTAGACTTGTTGAAAGTTGTATCTTCATCAAATGTAACATCTCTGCTAAGTTCAATCTGGCGGTATCCTGGGATGTAGATACGGTAAGCCTTTGATTGCTCACTGTAACCCACAAATATCCCCTTCCTGAAGTTTCCAACTTTGAGCTCTTCTCTTTTGGAATGTATATGAATACTAGACACCCAAATATCTTGATATGACTGACTTCAGGCATCTCACCAGTAAACATCTCTTCTAAAGTCTTGTTGCCAAGACCACTGTGGGAGATTCTTTCCTGCACATAAATTACGGTTCTAGCTGCTTCAACCCATAGATGCATGGGTAGGTCTTGATCATGGATCATGGCCTTCACTGCTTCCATGATAGATCTATTCTTCCTTTCAACTACACCATTTTGTTGTGGATTATAGGGGATGGTAAGCCCCCTCTTAATCCCTGCTTGTTTACAGAATTCTTTGAAATCACCTGAAGTGTATTCTCCTCCATTATCTGACCTTAGTATCTTGATCTTCTTTTCAGAGAGGTTTTTCAAAAGAGCCTTAAACTCTTTGAACTTTTCAAATACTTCACTTTTATTCTTTAAGAAATAAATCCATGTTTTGCGGGAATGATCATCAATAAAAGAAGCAAAGTAGACATACTCGCTCAATGAAGTAGTTGACATTGGTCCACAAATGTCGGAGTGGACAATGTCCAATATGCCTTTTGCTTTGCTATCACTGCTTGGAAATGGGTTCTTTGTACTTTTTCCTTGTGCACATCCTTTACACATTCCTTCATGATCAATCTGGATTTCTAGTAATCCAGTCACCACTTTACTCACTATTGGTAATGCTTTGTAGTGTACATGAGCTAGTCTTCTATGCCATAATTCACAAGGACTCATGGTACTAGCCATTAGTGCTGAATCTGCATGTCCCTTGAGTTTATAGAGTCCTCCTTCCTCAACTCCAATAACAATTGCATCATTTATTGTCTTCCCCGTTGGCCACATAAGAACTTCACCATCCACAAATTCAACTCTAAGACCTTTGTTATCTAATGCTGAGATAGAAAGAAGGTTCTTTTTCAAACCTGGAACATATAGGACTTCCTTCATCTTCATGGACTTTCCAGAGTCCAACTTGTAAGAAGCCTCTTTCATTCCTTTGATAGGATATTGGTAATCATCTCCAAGCTTTACTTTGTTTGGAGTCTTTTTGCACAAGATGTCAAAGAGAGTCTTTGTATCCTGTCATGTGTTTGGAAGCTCCACTGTCTACTAACCAAGTGTCACTTCCATGAGATACTGAACCGGTGTGAGATGAAATTAGCACATATTCTTCATTGGAATCTTCATCTTCTCTGGTCTTTATTTCATCATCATGTTCATAGTCCTCGGCTGCATGGGCATGAAATCTTCTCTTCTGTTTCTTGAATTGTTCAGCGATGAGAGGACAATTTCTTGCAATGTGTCCCATCTTGTGACAAGAGAAACATTCAAAGGAGGAGAAGTCTCTCTCGATCCTTTTGTTCCTTTGAGATCTTTTAGATCTTCTGATAGAGTGGTCATGAGAACATACACCATTCTTTATTTTGTTTCTTCCTTTGGCATGGGTTTCCAAAGCTTGATCTTCATTTTCATTTAGTTTCTCTTCTCTTACTGCTATCCTTTCTTCTTCTTGCACACACTCTTCTCATAATTGTTTGAACTTGATCAATCTCTTCCTAGAGCATATGCCACGAACGAACGGTTCCCAATCTCTTGGAAGATCGTTCAACGTGGTCATCAGAACTTCTGCTTCTTCTATCATGTCTCCAATAGCTTCTAATTGTTCTTTGATCTGAGATACTCTAGTGAAATATGACTGCATAGTCTTTGACTTTTGAACCTTCACACCCTTGAGTTGATTTCTCAAGGTCATCTTCCTATTGATGTTCTTTCCTTCAAACACACTGGTCAAAGCATCAAACATTTCTTTTGGAGTCTTCTTTGAGGACACTTGAGGAATCAAGTGATCTTTGATAGAGTCAGCTATGATGCTCTTAGCCTTGATCATATTCTTCTTGTTTCTTGCTTTGGCCTCATCTCCTTCTGGTTCTGCAACTTCTTCCTTTACAAAGCCTTCTAGGTCATGTTCTTCAAGAATGAGCATGACTATATTTCCATGCCCTGAAGTTCTCAGCTCCTTCAAGCTTCTCATCAAGCATGGTAGTGCTTGTCATTTTGATAATATGATAACCTCAAATGGAAATAGAATGGAGATTGTACTTACTAGAAAAGTTGTCCTTTTGAAAAATTGCTTCTACCTTGACCTAGGGTTTGACAGGGAAACCCTAATTTTCCAACTTCAGGATCTTGGAAAACTAACTGGAGGAAAAGACACGCCTCCTCAAGGAGAGTTGAGCAATGTACGCTTTCTCCCAAATCTGTGAGCAGATCTTCGAAAAACTTGATGCCCTAGTTCTCCGGGCTGTAGTGGTGGACCCAGAAATGAAAGTTCTCGGAATTGATTTCTGCTTTGACATAAAGATGCGCCCTAGTGAGGCGAGTTAGATGCAACCTCTTTTTCACTTGATCTGTGGAGAGAGCTCTTGGAACAAGAAACCCTAGTTTCTGTACATATAGTAGCTGTACAATTTTTTCTTTCAAGCCTGCTCTGATACCATGTTAAGTTTTTGCTTGTCTAGCATAATAACATTAAACAATATAATCACTGAAAGAAAGACAGGCACAACAATCACAAAGAACACAAAATTTCTCTCGGGGAAACCACAAGGGAGAAAACCTCAACAAAACTTCCTCAATATAGAATTCACCAAGTACAAGATAAAACGCCAAGACAAAACAACTTCTCTCCTTCACCAACGAACTTCTCTCTCTCTCCTATGCAAACTTGAGTGAGTGAGTGGATGGATACAAATGAGCAACTCAACCTCCTATTTATATTCTTCAGTTGAGGTGACTTCTCCCCAACAAGGCCGACTTGACCTAATTGACTGGGCCAACTTGTTAAGTACATAATAATATTTTTTTTTTTTTTTTTTTTTTTCTAGGCCGACACAAGTCCTAGGATTTACATTGTCTCTTTCAAAGACTAACATTATCAATTACATCAATGACATCTCCCAAAGGAGGAATACAATAATACAATAGACAAGTACATTTAGAATATCTTCCGCAGTTACATTTCTTTAAGAATCTTGGTCTAAGTCAGGGAAGGAGCCAATCATGAATGGGTCGGATGAGTGGGGATAGTGACAAGTGGAACCAAGGCTAGCAACATGTGACAAATGGACAAATCTATAACAAAGTGGGGACAAGAACCAATGTGCATAAATGGGAGCTTCCAACCAATTGGTAAGCTGCCCTTACCAAATGCCACAAATAAGTATCCAATCAACCAAGTAGATCACCCAATGAGTCACCATATGTTAATTTAAAGTACTAATACAAATAAACAAGCCACAAACATACCTATGAGCATAAACCATAAAACATATATCTGCCATACCATATACCTGCTCTGATGAGTGGATAAGAAGACTGGACACTGACATATGTGGGCAAGGAAGTTGCAAACCAGCTTAGATCACTGTTGCTCCAATCAAATCATGGCTAAGCAATCCATCTCAGTGGGGTCATGTAAGAGCAACTAGGACAAGGGGGTGTGGAATGTTGCTCTATGATGCTCTAGATATGCAAAATGCAACTGTTCCAACTCTGATTATAGCTTTAGCTCAACTCAGCTCATATCTGCTCTAGCTCAAAAATGTCTCTGACAATGACTTTGCATCATGGTAGCCTCAGCTAACATGGATGTGATAACAGGCCTGCCATCACATCGATAGTAGACGAGCTTCCATGACTGCAGATCAGTTTCCTGTATATTTTTGAGCCAGTCCTTTACACCTTTTTGATGAGATCAGCCTATGATGAGCAGCATTTTGATGGCCACTCACATATATTCAGTGGATCTAGAGTTTGCATAGTGACAGTCTCTCATGCTAGGACTGAGCCCCATGACCCCAGGTCGGTGACTGAGATAGCCATTCCTCTATCATCCAGAGCAGATTGATGACAGTGCCCTTGTTATATTCAGATGCAGTGCTTAAGTGTGGATCAGGTAGTTCAGATCAAGGACTCAAGTACATGATCCAACAGGTATATTTTGGTACATGACGGTTGTTCATGTGCTCTTCCTCTTATCTAGGTTGTTTATGATTGGGTATATTGTGATGGTTGCTGGCTCTATCTTATTCGATTCTTACTTGTTGTTTAGATTAAAAGTGGTTGGTTACGATTAATAATAGGTTCTTGCATATACTCGTTGGTCATACCCTTACTCCATGAAGTAGTGACTTGTCCATTCCCTTATTTTAGGGATTTTGCTATCCATGGCACCATTAGTCATTCTCTTCGTCCATCCGTTACCTTCCAGTTTTGGTTTTATCTTGACTCACACCTTACCTAGTGATCTTGAGGACTTCCCCCAACTAGACATTTGTGTTGGATAGATTCCTAGTTTGCATTGTGTCTCGGCTCTGGAGTGTGTGATTTTAGTCACAATGGTTGTTTTCCTCTAGTCCTCGAAACCAAGTATTCCTACAAATAGTGTTGCTAAACACTAATGCATCGGATCTTAAATGCTATATCTAAGTGATGCTTAGTCAGCAAAAACAGTGTTGCTAAACACTAACCATGCATATCTATATTAGCTAGTCAGTGGCCAAGGGACGCGCACTCACCCTTTGTATGGTGCAAGGCCGTTTGCCCCTACAGGGCAATAGGGTGGTCACTACATCGCACCTATGGATGGTGGTGGGCAATGGAGGTCATATCGAGTCATTATCTGAGGCTCGCCAGGCTATTCAGGGCACCTTCTCTTGGAGGCTAGCTAGTGAAAATCTATAAAGTCAAATAAATGTGAAATCTTAATTGTAAAAAGTTGACAAATAATAAATTGCTAACAGGTTGCTTGTCTAGAGTCTATTGGAAGCATTCTCATCACTCTACCCATTTGTGAGACATCGCCATTCCTCGTGTTATCTTCTATCCAGTATATGTATAGGTGATCTCCCTGGTTCCTTCATCCGAGAGATTGCAGTGTTGAGTCCTTCCCCTAGCCTAGCCTTTATTTTTCCACGTTCACCCATGGTTAGCAAATTGTTCAAGTCAGTAAACGAGTATACACTTGAAAATCCTATTTTTAGTAGCTAGTTACTTTGATCTAGGCTTATCTTATTTATACTATTTGCATGCTTACAAAAGTCAAACATCACTCTATGCTTCGCTTTAGCTACTGATATAAGTGAAGGAGCATATCATAACCATTTGTACTTGTAGCAACAGTTATTCATGGTCTGGTTCATTATTTTGATCATTCTTGACCTGGTCAACCTAGTTTGACGAAGTCAACTGCAGAGTCCAAGATGAGTTTGGGCAGACAGTGTTTGAGATGCATTATTCATGGCCCATATGTGTCCATTAGATGGTTCGATGCCTCAGACAACAGTTTTTGATGATGGTTTGATGGAGTTTTATGATTATTATTATTTATGGACCATTTTTTTTGTTATTCTAGGCATGGATGAGCTTACAGAGGTTTGTTTTGATGGTCACATGGTGTATGAGTACTCATTGCTAGTAGTTTTGAGCATTATGAGCTCATTGGTGCACTCAGTTATCAGTTCCAGGCAATTACAGGTGATGATATGGTCAGATTACCACTTTTCTTCAGTTTGCCATGGAGAAATGGCCTGTCTAGCACTTTCATTGAGATAGCACGTTCTCCTAGGGGGCTACAGAGGGAAATGGGGGTCCAACCAGTAGTTATTATCATTTTAACCAATCCCCAGACATTTTGGTACAGTCAGATTTATGTCCGGGACACTTGGCAGTGAGTTATATGCATTTTTGTACTTTGAGGGGTGGTTTTTCGACAGAGAAATGACTCATTGAGGAAGTCGATTTGGCTTAGTGGGGCAAGGAAATGGCATGAGATTGGTCCGAGACAGAGCTGCTGGGAATCGACCCCACCCCTCGAATCGATCCCGAATCGCACTCTGGAAGGAATCGATTCCGGAATCGCGATTCCTCATCGATTCCTCCTGGAATCGATTTGGTAATTCGCCCTCCCTTAAAAAAAAATCGATCCTTGGTTTTTTCAGAATCGATCTGGAAGCTACGATTCCTCATCGATTCCTAATCGATTCCAGATCGATTCCGAGGTAAAAAATCGAACCCGAAATCGATTCCTAAATCGCTCCCACGAGTTCGGCGGACTCAACCAAAAAAATTCCGATTTTTGCATATTTTTTTGGTTTTTTTTTGGATGGGCTAGGGTTAGTTTGGGAGTATAAAGGGATTTGGAGTCCATTTGGACTCATTTCATTGATTGGGAAGAGCTTGGAGCTTTGAGTGAGATTGGAGTGAGTTTGCTAGTTGTTTGAGAGCTTTGAGCATTGAGTGGGAGATTGAAGGGGAGAGCTTGCAAGGGAGATTGAAGCTTCCATAGAGACATTCAACCACCATTGAAGAGCTAAAAGGTAGAGGCTCTAAAAACTCATCTTTGTTTGTTTTTGCAATTTTTTTTTTCACTATGTTAAAAAATGGAAAACTTTCAATGTTCTCTTCTCCTACTCTTTCCAATTGTTTCTTCTCCATCATTCTATTGCAGGGAACAAGTGACTCTCATCTTGAATCAAGAAACATGATGGGTATGTGGTTTTGGTTTTTCATTCCACGTCTTCTCATTATGATGTTGTTGGGAAGTAGATGTGGTGGTGGTAATGATGAGGGGGAAGAGGTAGAGAGTGATGCATACCAAGGAGAAGAGGAGGAAGGGGAAGAGGGTGATGATGATGAGGATGAGGGTGATGTGGGGCAAAAACAAAAAGACACAACACCTTTGTGGAAGTATGTGACAAGGCAAGGGGGAGGGAGAGGGGGTGGAACCACAAAGTTTGGATGCCCCCATAGTGGGAAAACATACACAGGTTCATATACCCGGGTGAGAAAGCATTTGTGTGGGGTTATGCCATGCGATGTAGGTAAGTCTCATGGAGTCAAAACTTGTGACAAAGTGGGAGCTAAAGAGAGAAGCAAATACAAGATGGAAGAAGAGGCCGCTCAAAACAAATCCAAGAGATCGAGGGTTGATTTTGAATCCCCACAGAGAATGTTTGGTAGTGGAGCTGCTGCTGGATCATCATCGGCTCGATCGGGAGCCTCATCTCCCCATGGAGTCTCGTCTATACAAAGAACATTATTCGATTTCCTTGACCAAGGTTGTAGAGATGATGTGGATTCAAAAGTTTATAGGTTTCTCTATGCATGTGGTGTGCCATTCAATGTTCTTCGCTCACCCTATTGGCATGAAATGGTACAAGCCATCAATGGTGGCCCTCAAGGATACAGAAGCCTTGGGTATGACAAAGCTAGAACCGTGGGACTTGACAGGGAAAGAGCCAAAATCAATAGTGCTCTTGGAAAGTTCACAAATGATTGGTCCAACTATGGGGTATCCATTGTATCTGATGGGTGGACAAATGTTAAAGGCAAGCCGTTGATAAATATTCTTGGCGTTTTTGCTAGCGGTGCAGTCTTCCTTTCAGCCCATGACTACTCAGATCGCTACAAGACCGCTATTAATATTGCACAACCTTTACTTAAAACCATTCAGGAGAATACAATGTCATTCAAGTCATCACTGATAATGCTGCTAATTGTAAGGCAGCAGGAGCAATCATTATAGATAAGTATCCCAACATATTTTGGTCAGGGTGTTTGGTTCACACATTGAACCTTTTGATGCGTGATATTGTTAAGATGAAGGACAATAATTACCGATGGATTGGTGCCTTGTACAAGAGAGGTAAGAAAATGATCAAATTTATTACCAATCATAGCATGGCCCACCACATTTTTCGCACTCACTCTAAGTTGGAGCTATTGAAGATTGCAAAGACTAGATTTGCTAGCTACTACCTCACCTTCAGGAGGCTTTTGAAGGTGAGAGAGGCATTGGCTAGTATGGTCTCAAGTGATCCATGGTAGGAATTGAAAGATAGAGTTGCAAGTGCATCAGATAGAAGTGACTTTCAGGAGGTGGAGGACACCGTTCTTGAAGGTCATTTTTGGTCACAGGTTAGGTATGTTTTGCAGTTCACCAAGCCAGTTTATAACATGATTCGTTTTGCAGATACAGATCAGCCTGTGGTTGGGGAGGTATATGAGCAGATGGATAGCATGCTTGGTCAAATCAAAGACATTGTTGAGCAAAGAGATGCAGTCTTGTATGACCATATTCATAAACTTGTGGTCAAAAGGTGGGATAAACTAAATGTTCCACTCCATGCCCTTGCATATGTCCTCACCCCAAAATACTATTCTCCAATTTGGTTGGCCCAACCTGCACCTGGGGGTGGAGTCAGGAAAAAACCCCACACAGATCCAGAGGTTGCTGCTGGGTATATGCTTGCATTAGAGAAGTTGGCCCCTGATGAGGAAGAGTGTGCTCAAGTACGGAGTGAATTGAGCATATACATAAGTGAGCATGGATGCTTTGGTTCCCTGTTTGCAACCAAAGATCGAGACAAATTGGATCCTATCCATTGGTGGAACATGCATGGCTCTGGAGCCACATATTTGCATAAATTGGCGCTGAGGGTGCTATCACAGGTTGTTAATAGCTCTTCTGCAGAGAGGTGTTGGAGCACCTACAACTTCATCCACAGTGTAAAGAGAAACAATCTGAATGTAGATCGCGCAGAAAGCTTGGTTTATGTGCACTACAACTTGAGGTGGTTGTCCCATTATTGTGAGGCGACCAAGAATGATAGAACATTTTTGACTTGGGACAACAATCCAGAGGAGGCTAATGTGGAGGATGGAGCCATTGCATTAAAGCGCTTGGAGGCTGAACTATTGGGTGATCATGATGATCCAATTCAGACTACCCATACAGAGATGCCACTCCCAAGTGGAAGCAGCTTTCTGGATGCAGGAGTTTTGCCTTTAGCTTCACAACGTCCAATTTCAGCCCGCGGGGGCCATTCATCTTCTTCTCATGTTCCACGATCACTTCCACCAGCACCTATTCCACCTAGAACACGAGAAAAGAAATTGGAAGTCACTTGTGGCAAGTGGAAAGCTTAGTAGATTCATAGTACTTTGTAGTTTGTATTTCATTTTCATGTTTATTTTGGCGGTTGGCCTATTTTGTAAACATTATGGCCTAGTTTGATGGCAAATATTATATGTTGAAATTTGAAGGTTGATGTTGTTGATGATTGATGATTGATGATTTGATGATGATTATTTAATAACAATGTTATAAGTTATAGCTCCTAGATTCGACCTAGAATCTAGAAGACGAGATGATTAATGATATATCAATGTGTACTAAATGGTTATATGAATATCTAGATTCTATGTTTTGATGTTTTCTATAGCTAATTTGGCATAATACATGTTTTTTTAAATTTATATGCATCAAAATATATTAAAATATATATTATATAAAAAACGCTCCCGAAACGGAAGCTTTTGAAAATTTCGCTTTTCGCTCCCGCTCCCCGCTCCCTGCTTCGCTCCTGCTCCCGCTCCCAACAGCGTTGGTTCGAGATACATTGATGATGATGTCCACACCTTCTAGCTCTTGTTTCGGGATCAGTGGGGTCCACACGTCTTAGTATTCATCATTTTGGATATTTTATTGTGTCTTATAGGGGGCCATGATTTGGTCATATGGTCACTTTCTGATGTTATATTGTCATATTGTTAGTTATCGTGCCATGGGGCCATGCTAGTGAAGGATATGTTACACCTAGGCCCACCATGTGCTTGTGTCATGTGTTGTAGTCACTTATCATGTGGTGCGTTCACCCTTGGACGTTTTAGTGAGTCCGCGCCCGTATATTTGTGAGTTGATCCATATATTGTATTTCTGGATCATCTTAGCCGTTGATTATTATTGTTATATCTTTTGGTCTCTTTCATTCCTATTTAAGGAAGAGACCGCCCTCATTGTAAAGTGACTTTTGGCTCTAAGCTTTTGAAATACAAAGAAATATTTTTTGAGAATTCTTGTGATCTTGGGTTGGATGCTTGGCTATGATGATTGAAACTACTTTTCCATTGCACTGAAAGATCTTGGTAGCTATCTTGCATATATTTGTTCCACAAATTTTGATTTGCAGGTGAAGGAGGCGACTTGGGAGAAGGTCGCATTGGTTGGGGGACTCAGCCTGGTACCTTCTATCAGATCTTGGTTTTCACAAGGAGTGATTTTGTCTTTGTACCAATTATTCTCTATCTTTTACTTCTAGCTTGCATCTACCTTCATCTTTGTTTGCTGATTGAACTTTGGTTCCTTGGTTTTGCAGAGATAGGAGGGCGCACTTGTGGATCTGGGCAATTCGTTGGAGCAAGAGAAGTGACCAAGCTTTTCATTTGATCTCCGCGGGAGTAATCCTCGTCATACAAGCATTCATCTTCATCATTAAGGTATGCTCACAAGGTATGTATTTGGCTCCTTAGCTCACCCATCTGTCAATTTTATTCAAACCCTAATCTGCAAAATCTTATAAAACTTCCCTAGCTCTTACAACTTGGAATTTGGGCGAATGATTTCTGGGTTTTTCACTTAAGGCCTAGCCCCAAGTGGGTCCTCAAGGGCGTCACCCTTGAGAGATTCCATCTACCCTAACACCCTCGGCACTGATCTCTAGCTTTTACGCCCTCCTTGATTTTGCCCCTTTTTCCGGTTGATTGAGACTCATTCTTGGCTTGTGAGCTTAAACTCTGTCAGATATATCATCAAGCCTTGCTAGGAAGCCCCTATCCTTTTAGATCTACTCCTTGGGACCACTTTCCATCTTTTAAGTACGCGTTTCCTAAGGCAGCTAGTTTTGATCATTTACCCTAGCATCTTTTTCCTAGATTCATCCTTAATCTCAAGTTACTGTAATTGATCTAATTAACGCTTATATCTCATATCCCTTAATCCTCTACAGTAACTCATTTCCTTAAATCTAGGGTTTATCACTTTTGAACATTGAATATCTTGATCTAGTGTTTGGTTTGGATCTCTCTCTTTGAGAGTAGATCAGGGTCTTCCCCTTTGTTATCCCGGGCTTGGATAGCAAGAAGCAAAGAGTGCCTCGATTGGCATGACAACCAATCCATCTTGGGAATCGAGGTCCTCTTGGGTCACCTCTTTAGTTGCCTAGCACCTTTGCCGTCTTGGATAGGATCACCTTTAGGGGCAACTACAAGTTGTGTGATAACATTTTTGGCGTCGTTGTCGAGGAGGTAGAGGCTTACCTCAGGTGTCTGCGAGTGTTCGTGTGATCTTTAAATATCTAATCGCATCCGGTTTTATTTTTGAATGGTTACCATTTACATCTTTAAATCATACGTAGCCATCTCATTTCACTCATCTCTCCCCGCTATTATACAACATATCTTTTGGTAGACGAGATTTATAGTTTACCTGGCGACTCCTAAACGTGGCTTCGTTGAGGAATGTCATAAAAATCCTTACGATCTCAGAAGTCGAGTAAATTCAGATCAGTTAGAAGGAACCCCGCTTACATATCACCGAAGAGATCCCAAAGCTCAATCGTTTAATTTCTTTTGGAAAATCGTGAATTCTTCTGATTCTCCAAATCATATTTTAGGATCTCCTTCAACTAATCAGGTTCCTCCTACTTCTCCATCTCATCAAATAAATCCAATCGTTGAAACTAATCAAACTCCTTCGAGTAATAGTAATCAAAATAACCCTCCGGTTGTTCGTAGATTTGGGAACAAAGCTAAAGCTTCACCTTTTGACTTTTCCCAAATCCCTGGTTCACCTAATTTCATGCCCGATATGTATTTTGAAAAGATTCTGAAATTTGGTGGAAGTTGTGCAACCTCCATTGAAGATCATATCGAGGTTGTCTGGGCTCACATGGAAGCCTATGGGGCTGAAGAAGAAGATGTCTATATGAGAGGTCTTTTCGCATCCCTAGAGGGTGATGCTCGTATGTGGTTTGACTGCTTGCCTGCATCATCAGTCAAGGGTTATGATGCTTTTGTTGAAAAACTTAAACATGAGTGGTCTATCAAGTTGGATGGACGTTTTCTTTTGAACCAACTTTTTGAAATTAAGAAGAAAGAAAATGAGTCAGTCCATGAATTCAACCTCCGTTTTGATAAGATAGTGGCCAACATACTTGATGACATTAGGCCTAAAGAACAAGCAGTGTTGATTCATTACCTCAACTCATTTGAAGGTTACCTTGGCTATCATCTCAAAGACAAGAACCCGAAGGACCTCAAAGAAGCCCAGGAAAATGCTAGAAGTGCTGAAGCTAATGTTGCCTCTATGGGGAAACAATTTTTTTTCGATTCTATTAGTGCTTCGTCCTCTAGATATGAACCCAAAACTAGAAAGGGAAAAGAACCAGTTAAAGATCTTAGCGATATGATGGAGAACATGTTAGAAATGATGAAACACATAACTCTCCTAACTAGGGATTTGGCTAAGAATAAAGAATTGGAGAGATATAGGCAACCTTATGGCCCAAAACCTTATTGGAACCCTCCAAAAAGGCCCACTAATGATGATAACAGAAGAACCCCCGTGGGCCAAACGTCACCTGAACCACTTGGAATTAACTAGTCGGGAGAACAAAGAGAGGATGATCCTGAGTAACTCACTCATAGTGAGGACACCCAAGATTCTCCTAAGAACATTAACTGGGTTGAAAATCTTGAATTTGACCAGGACTTTGGACGCATATTGATTGATCAGGAAGAAGAGAATGAAGAAAGTCCTAGTCATAATATTCCCGTTTTTTCCACAAATCAACCTGAAAGCAGTGGCCAAGATCCTATTAGGATTTATCAGAGAAGAAAGGATGGCCAAAAGCCACCTCCTTTCATTTAGAAGAAAAGTAGTGAGCAACCTAGTCCAGTGAGTGAGCCAACCTCTGTTCTCCCTGATTATGACTTAGACATCAATATCGAGAAAGAGTTGGACAAAGTTATGCATAATATTCCACTCACTGAATTAATGAAGATCCCATCTGTTAAAGAGCAAGTGGTAGAGTTTTTCGAGAATATTCTTGAAACTACCAAGAACGATGGAGAGTTACAACCTCCTTCAAACTTGACACCTAGTGCCATGGTTAAAGATGAGGAAGATCCTCCCATCAACATCCAGACAGCTTTATACGAGAGAAAGAATTGTGGTCACCAACCCTTTTATATTACACTTCACATAGGTGATCTCCTTCACAATTGTATGTTGGATTCGGGTGTTTCTATGAATGTCATGCCTTTGCAAGTTATGGAATCCATGGGATTAAAGATTACTAGGCCATATGGGAACGTGTGTGGTATAGACTCAAGACCAGTACAAGTCTTTGGTTTGATCAAGAACTTGAGAGTTGACCTATTTTCATGCCCTGATATATCCATGCTTATGGACATAATAGTCATAGATTTACCCTCGGTCTACGGAATGCTTCTATGTAGGAAGTGGTCCGCTGGATTAGGAGGTCATCTTTAGATGGACTTATCATACGCTACTATTCCTAACTCTGACGGTGCATTAGTTAGGATTTATCGGGAACCATTCTATGATGGCCATCTTGAGAGTTTCGACGATGTTATCATGAATTCTTATGGTCAAGGAGAGCTATTGCCTGAGGGTATTTTTATGGTCATGGGTAGCCTTGGTGAGGATCATAGTACTGGAAGAGGAGATGTGGAGGTCCTTTAGGGATGTTAACTTCTCTGAGGAAGAAAATGATAGAACTGAATTTGATAGAGAGGTAAACCTTGAAATGCATCGTGGTAAAGTATCTGAAGAATTTCAAACCTTAAATCAGCCTGATGATGTGGAGCCACAGAATGTTCAACCTAATCCCATCATTGAAGTAGATGATTTTGAGAACATTTTAGAGCAGGTAAGACAGGGTGGCATGTGCCTAGAACAGTTAGGGAATTCCCTCCGTTGGTTGATCATAATATTGAAAGAGAAAGACAAGGGCTTGATCACATTCTTCCATGGACAAAACACAACGAAGGAACACATCCTTCTCCTATATGGGGCAGCGATGATGAGTTGAATGAATCCCACTACTCTAATGTTCCTGATCATTTATCTCATATGTCTTTGGAAGATTGTGTATTGAGGCAAGTTAGTGATGATTCTATGAGTTGGCAAGAGCATGCCTTGGTACATGATACCCCTGAGGGAGAATTTTCATTGAATAACCTTGCAATCTTTAAGGAAACTCCCCTTGTCACCACTACAATTGACGAAAGTGAGCCATCATTGAGATATCTGTTATTGAGAGATATTCCTAGTTTCTTATAACCCCGTGAGTTACCTAGTGGTGAGGGAAGTATGCACTCTAGTGATTCATCTCAAATTCCTACCCCTTGCCAACATTCTTAGATTTGGAAGATCAAAGGTCTTGAGACATGGCTTTGAATCATTAAGCAGCACCGACGATTCATCCTTCAAGTCTAGAAAGCATGGTTGTTCTAATCCCATTCGGAGAAGGTAGTAGTAGAAGCAATGAAGATCATAATATACCATCTCCCTTGGAAGAGAAGGATGAAGAAGTTGTTAGATATTTTTGGACCGTGGGAGAAACTCCCAAGTATATTATTCACCCAGAGAATGAAGAACCAAGAGAAGAACATGAAAGGAGAAGAGTGATTCAAGAAGTTCTTATTGGTAGTGTAGCCATTCTTTTAGATGGTGGTCCTCCTAGATTTGATGCAGTTCCTCCTAGAAGGAGCTCGAGGATAGTTACCCCTCAACTGGAATACCGTGATGATGTTCATCCTATTCCGATTCGTAACATTGAGGTCATCCTTGAATCTGTGAATCGCCGTAGATTTGCTAGTGGTGATAGAGTCATAGTGCCCAACCATATATTTTACACAAGATCCAGGGGATCAAATGACATTTAGGTTGGACCATTCATGATAGAGCGTTGTCTTGGCAACATGTGTTTCCTCACTATTGGAAGTGGACAACAGATTTTGCTACCTATCAATCAAAGGGAGTTGAGGGATTACATCCCTGACTTGACTTGACTTGGACTTCCCTTGCCTATTTCGTTTAGGGTAGGTAGGTCTTTGAATAAGCTAATTTGGGGTAGTGGGATTTGAATGTTTTTTTCCTTTTTCTGAGTGCAGAGTATCATTTGAGTTTTTTTTTTGAGTTTGCTTGCATTTGCTTGAGTTTGGCCTTTGTTGTCTTTTTGGTTTTCATAGGCTTTCTTTATTCCATGCATCAAAAATAAAACTTGTTAGTTGTTAGATCAACATTTTACTTTCAAGCATTCTCTTTCAGCATTTAATAATGTAACAGGATTTGATTTTCTGTCTTAGATTATAATTTTATTTTAGTTCCCGTATTTTATTTGTATACCATACATGCTGCTTAGGTAGTCTCTGCTTTCATGTGCACAGGAATAAGTACATTTTGAGGATGAAGCAGATCAATCGGGTGCAGGATTGATGATTAAAAAGTGAGTGTTGGGGACCAGAGATTTCTGAGGTTCTCAAGCACTCTCTCCCTTAAGGCACTTGTCCTAGCTGGAGCCAAATGTTATCACATCCATAGTAGTCGGGCTACCATGATGATATGGTCAAATTACCACTTTTCTTCAGTTTTCCATGCAGAAATGGCCTGTCCAACACTTTCATTGAGTTAGCTCGTTCTCCTAGGGTGTTGCAGAGGGAGATGGGGGTCCAACCAGTCGTTATTACCATTTTACCCCATCCCCAGACATTTGGTACAGTCAGATTTGTGTCAGGGACACTTGGCAGTGAGTTACAGGCATTTTTGTACTTTGGGAGGTGGTTTTCCGGCAGAGAAATGGCTCATTGAGGAAATCGATTTGGCTTAGTGGGGCAATGAAATGGCATGAGATTGGTCTGGGATTATTTGATGATGATGTCCACACCTTCTAGCTCTTTTTTCGGCATTAGTGTGTTGATTTTTAGTGCAACTGCGAGACCCATTCTCAGAGAGAATGGTACCCTAGTCATTTGACTAGGGTTCCTGGTCAAGTTAACCAGGCAGAGTAATGTGTAAGACCCTAGAAGGTACCCTAGGGCCCCCAGCTGTCTCCTGGGGTTCTTGGTCGAGGACCAAGCAGTTGATGCCATGGCAAAGTCCCTAGCATGTGGCTAGGGCCCCTATTTGTCTCTAGGGTATTCTGGTCTAGAACCAGACGGTTTCTTGGTCATGATGACCAAGCAGATCCTGCAGGTTGAGACAGAGACTTCCTAGGTCCTGCAGATGGTTGATCAACATTCAGCCTAGGACTGAATGCTCAGCTTGAGGCTGAGGACCATTCTCTGGGAGAATGGAGATCCTGGTCATGGACCAGATGGTTGATCAACATGTCCCAGTCTAGGACTGAGGTTCAGCCTTGAGCTGAAAGCCATTCATTGAGAATGGAAGATATTGTTGTCCCCTCTCCTAATCGGTTATTGCTAGGTTGCTTCTCAAGGGACTGGCCACCCCCTGACGATGTCTCTAGTACCTAACCCTTAGGAGCAGCGTTAAGGACAAAAGGATTGCACCATCCGTTTGGATCTTCTCCCTTATACAGTGATGAAAATATATATGTGTATCTTAAGAGAGAGAAAAGTCTTTGGTCCTGTTGGTCCTATTTGATTGCTTGTCCACCTTGATTTTGTGGTTGTTGACTCATGGTCCTATTCTTGCTTGGGTGCACATTTGACCCTGATGATTCCTACCTTATGGAGTGTTTTACCTAAGGGTTTATTAAAGACCATTGGACCTTGTTTTATTATGTTTTGTTATAGGGCCTTGTCCCACTTATGTTTTTGGTCTTTTTACTTTATGTTGGACCTTTGGTTTTTCACTTTATGATAAATTCATTAAATATTTATTTTAGTCTTATTAATAAAATCTTTATGATTTTATTAATAAAGATTTTATGAGTTTATTAATAAAGTTTTTATTTATTTATTTTAAAGTCTTATCTTTTTTAATTAATTACCCTTGACCTTTGGTACCCTACTTTTATTTTATTTATTATTTATTTATTTCTTATTATTCTTTTTTTTTAATCCTAAGTTTTTATTATTTTAATCATAAGTTTTCTAAATCTAAAACTATATAAAACCTTAACTCTAAATCAACGAATGAAAAAAAAAAGCGGATTGTGAGCTTAATCTTCATGTCTCTCTTCTCGCGGCAATTGCTTTGGTAGACTGTCTCTCGGATTATCTCAGCGCTTGTTGTTTTTAGGTTGTCCCTCACGGTTTTTGCTGTTGCATTCAATTTCCTGCCATAGCTTATCTTCACGGGTGATTCTCTCACGGTTTTTGCTGTAGCATTCAATTTCCTGCCATAGCTTATCTTCACGAGTGATTCTCTCACGGTTTTTGCTGTAGCATTCAATTTCCTGCCATAGCTTATCTTCATGGGTGATTCCCTCACAGTTTTTGCTGTAGCATTTAATTTCCTGCCATAGCTTGTCTTCACGGGTGATTCCCTCACGGCTTTTGCTTTCCGGCTGTAGCTTGCCTCACGGCTTCTCTATTGATTCCGGTTGCAGCATATGTTTCCCTCACGGCTTTTGCTGTAGCATTTGATTTTCGGCTGTAGCTTGTCTCACGGCTTCTCTATTTCTGCTGTAGCAATTGATTCCGGTTGTAATTCTCTCACGGCTTCTCTATTTCTGCTGTAGCATTTAATCCCGACCTGTTGCTCGTTCTACTGTTTGATCTGAGCTGTTTTTAAGAAACCCAATCTGCTGTGTTGAGAAGGCCATGAGGTCTGGGGATTAGATTTATCTTTTATGGTGTTTATTTTTACTTGCTGTGGGTTGTATATTGATCACCTGTGACTATTTATTGTTCATACTGCAGAGACTTGATTGTCTAATTTTTTATTAAGTTTGGTCTTAGGTTGATATATGTATGCCAAGCCTTGACCAGATCCGACTTGCTTATTTTCTTTATTCTGTGCTGTGAACCTATTGGGGTTTTGTTTTTTATGCTGAGTTTTATCGTGACTTTCACTGTGTTTTCTGATTGTCATTGACTTACTTTGGTTGACTGTACTACAACCCTCTCATCTCTCTCTCAAGGTACGCATATGGTTAACCAGTTTGACTTGTCCTTTCAGTGACAAGATCAAACTCAGAACCATCTGAGTATAAGTTGGATCCAAACGTTTGTGTTAATTCTTTGATGCAGTACATGCTTGTTTTACTGTAATTTATTTTATGTTATTTTTTCTGAACTTAGCATTTGATGATTCTCGAGGACCAACATTAATGCAGTGACTAAATGGAGCATTAAGTTGAAAGAGATGAAAATTATGTCATTTATGTTTTAAATCAATTTAAATTTAAATTAAGCAGTATATTTGTTTGTATGTTCTTGTATCAAGTTTTTATATATGCGATAAAATGTACATAACGTGGAATTTCAACATAGTGGAGTCCACACATCCCAGTATTCATCATTTTGGATATTTTATTGTGTCTTTGAGGGGGCCACGATTTGGTCATTTGGTCACTTTATGATGTTATAGTCATATTATTGGTTATTGTGCCATGGGGCCATGATAGTGAAGGATATGTTACACCTCTTAGCCCCACCATGTGCTTGTGTCATGTGTCTTAGTCACTTATCATGTGGTGCATCCCCCTTGGACGTTTTAGTGAGTGCCCTCCCCTGTGTTTGTGAGTTGATCCATGTATTGTATTTTTGGCTCATCTTAGCCGTTGATTATTATTGTTATATCTTTTGATCTCCACCACTCATTTAAAAAGTGGTTAGGGTTTTGGTATCTCTCATTCTTATTTAAGGAAGAGACCCCCTCATTGTAAAGTGACTTTTGGCTCTGAGCTTTTGGAATACAAAGAAATATTTTGTGAGAATTTTTGTGATCTTGGGTTGGGTGCTTGGCTATGATGATTGAAACTACTTTTCAATTGCAATGAAAGATCTTGGTAGCTATCTTGCATATATTTGTTCCACAAATTTTGATTTGGAGGTGAAGGAAGCGACTTGGGAGAAGGGCGCATTGGTTGGGGGAGTCTCCCTGCTGCCTTTTGTCAGATCTTGGTTTTCACAGGGAGTGATTTTGTCTTTGTACCAATTATTCTCTATCTTTTACTTCTAGCTTGCATCTACCTTCATCTTTGTTTGCTGATTGAACTTTGGTTCCTTGGTTTTGCAGAGAGAGGAGGGTGCACTTGTGGATCTACGCAATTCGTTGGAGCAAGAGAAGTGACCAAGCTCTTCATTTGATCTTTGCGGTAGTAATCCTTGTCATACCGACAGTCATCTTCATCATTCAGGTACGCTCACAAGGTATGTATTTGGCTCCTTAGCTTATCCATCCGTCAATTTTATTCAAACCCTAACTTACAAAATCTTATAAAAATTCCCTAGCTCTTACAACTTGGAATTTGGGCGAATGATTTTTGGGTTTTTCACTTAAGGCCTAGCCCCAAGTGGGTCCTCAAGGGCATCACCCTTGGGAGATTCCATCTACCCTAACCCCCGAGCACTGATCTCTAGCTTTTGCGCCCTCCTTGATTTTTCCCATTTTTCCGGTTGATTGAGTCTCATTCTTGGCTTGTGAGCTTAAACTCTGTCAGATCTATCATCAAGCCTTGCTAGGAAGCCCCTATCCTTTCAGATCTACACCTTGGGACCACTTTCCATCTTTTTAGTACACGTTTCCCAAGGCAACTAGTTTTGATCATTTACCCTAGCATCTTTTTCCTAGATTCATCCTTAATCTCAAGTTATTGTAATTGATCTAATTAACGCTCATATTTCATATCCCCTAAGCCTCTACAGTAACTCATTTCCTTAAATCTAGGGTTCATCACTTTTCATCATTGCATATCTTGATCTAGTGTTTGGTTTGGATCTCTCTCTCTGAGACTAGATCAGGGTCTCCCCCTTTGTTATTCTGGGCTTGGATAGCAAGAAGCAAAGAGTGCCTCGATTGGCGTGACAACCAATCCATCTTGGGAATCGAGGTCCTCTTGGGTCACCTCTTTAGTTGCCTAGCACGTCTGCCGTCCTGGATAGGATCACCTTTAGGGGCAGCTACAAGTTGTGTGATAACAAGGCCCTCTCTCACAAACTTGGCGATGAGGGTCAAGTATACAACCCTAAACAATGAAGAGTTGGTTGCGTGAGCTTTTGCCTGTTGTAAGGCATTTCTTCCTGGAGAGTTTAGCCTAGGTTTTTTTGGTTGGAGAATTTTGGAGATCTCTGAAAGTGGAGATTAGATATTTCTACTTGTGTTTTCTTACCTTAAAGAAAAATAGAGTCTGAGCTCAAGTCTAAGATATGTTTTTAAATTTTGAACAAGGTTTGGTCTTTTTGAAATACATCACAATATGTTTAATCATTAATGTTAGCAATGGGCATGCGATTTACATTTTTATCATGTGTTTAATGAGTGCATTAAATGTTATTAGATATACTTTAATATTTTAATTTTTTTAGTTTCTTGAACTTAATGTTGAACTTTATGGCAAATTTTATCACATAATATTTCATTGTCAAATTTTTGTGAAACTTCAAGGTCATCGAACTTGAACATGAACTTGCGCTAGGTGACTCAGCCTTTCAGTAGGTAGCCCTTTGCTTTCAGATAGCAGTAGCAGCGCCCTTCCTTGAGACAGCGAGATGTACAATGGACAAGCACCCTTTCTAGCCCCTTTGGACAACCTTCTATCAAGAGTTTCTTCTTGTCAACCTCGGATCCTAGGAGAGGTTTGTATACAAATGTGGGTGACTCGTAGAGTAGGTTCTCCTCTTCTTTAGACGACAGATCTAGCACAAATCTCCTTATGCCCTCCTTCAAGGTATTCCCTTGGGGATTTTTCTGGTCATTAAACCCTTAGCAGCTATTGTATCTATCAAGTTCTTCTAGCAACACTTTCTTTCCAAGATTAGAGAGTTTACATCTTAGATTAGATTTGCTTTTGGATTTTATAGGAGCGGCCCTTGTGCACCCACAGTGTATTAATACTTTTGTACTTAGCAGTTCCATTGATCTATTTGTGGCCATTTGTTGGACAGTAATAAAATTATCTTATCTTATCATGGTTCAATTTTAGCGGATTCCAAGACCATGAAATTTTGGTCTATTTTTTTTTATTTTTTAGCCTTAGTTTTTTGAGACATGGCCATATTTTTTGGGACCAAACCCAGTATGGTGTATGTTATAGGTGTCAAATTTTGGGTAATTTTGAAGATTTTTATTTTTTAGGGTTTGGATCCATTTTGGTAGCATCTAGAAGATAGTTAGTGGGTCCTATGGGTGATGCATTTACTATTTTTGGAAACCTAAGGCACACTAGCCTACAAGGTTGCATTTGAACTAGGTGGACTTGTAAGGCACATTTATGGGGGAAGCTTCCTCACACTGTTGGTAGGCCTCATTCATTGCTATATTTGGCCTAAAGTTTGACTTGACTTGATTTGAGTTTATGGTGGGATACTATTTATGGTGAAGTTTGTCGTTGTAGGAGTTCTATTCCTCAAGCTAGAGCACACTTCACGAGGAACCTTCTTGAGCATGAGCAGGTCACCTTCTTCCTATTTATGGCTTATGGAGGTGCACCCTCCTTTGAGGATTGGTTATTACCCTATTCAACAGTAACAACCTCCTATTTTTGACATAACCGTCTTCTATTTTGAGCTGTGTGACATTCTTCTCTCACACCTATGCTCTACTTAGATTTAGTATTCTTGCCTAGAATTATGTCCTTAGCTTTTGACTTTCCCTTTCACTCTATGCATTCACTATTCATGGAGCCCTCCTGTGGAAGTTATTCTTGGGATGGAGGAGTTCTCTTACCTGTTATATGCTATACTTATCAGAGGCGATGCTTTAGGAGGATCAAATATAACATGATTTTGTTCTATTTTCATTGCATCATCTATCTTAGAGTTAGGGCGCATTATTGGAGACTTCTTGATGGCTTTATGAAGGTCATTCATTGCAGATTTATTAAGCAATTCACTTAGAGTATTTTTGGAGTTCTATTCTAGGCAGTTGAGCTGGGTTCTATTCATAATGTACTCTATGTTTGGATCTCTATTCTTATCCATTTCTATTCTTACACTCCTCTCCTCTCAATAAATCATTGTCCAAGCAATGTAGAAAGACATTGGTGCTTTCTTCTTTCCTTGCTTCATTATTTTTACTAGAGAGTTTGTGATTCAGAGTTAGCAGTGGAGTGCAGGTATTGGTTGAGTGACTCTAGTTATTGTTGTGATTGTTTCCGATCCCATGTGATGTGGAGAAGTTGAAGAATCTTGGCTTCCCTGAGATCTTTGACAGTAATTGGTGTGTTCCTACTTGTCCAGGAACTTGTTCTTCCTACAACCCTTGGCAATAAAGATCTATCAAGTACTCTTTCGGCAACCATTTCTTGTGTTCAATTGTGGAACAAATTTGATAAGTCCTAGACTCACACTTGCTTTTATTACATGCTTAATAGGAAAATGAGTAATATAAATTAAATAATTTCATTTGTGCTACTTGCTTTCTTTTCATTCACTTACAACTTCATATAACGCACTGGTCCCTTTACCAGGTTGTTTAACCAATGTAAACAAACAAATTCAATCAATTTACTCATTTCCATGCATTCTAGCATATAGGTCATATAGATTAGTTATTTGTTTTCATTTTTTAGCTTTCTGTCGAAAAACTCTGTCCACCTTACTGGTCTCTGACCTCTTTTGCATAGGAAAATACCTAAAACCGAAAAACAACATTTAATTAGCAGTTTCCTGCACAAAAACAGCAAAGAATAGCCTGCTGTTCAGCACTGTTTTTACACATTAATAAACAGTTTTTCATCATAGTTTGTATTGGTTTGTGTGTCAAACTTTCGTGACCATTTATTGCATCAATTTTAGTGTGTCCAGCAGCTTTGGAGTGTTTTCTGCTTACTGTCCTGCAATATCACAAGTAACCTACTGGTTTTAATTCAGAATTATCCGGTTCAATTATGATCAGGGATAAATCAGATCTTACAGTGACAAATCATGTTTAATAAAAGTGTGAATGAGAACAGATTTTACATTTTCTTTTTGGGATTTCAAACCTACGGAAATCAGACTTTGCAACTAGATTATTTTTGGTTACTCCATTTTATCATTCTTTGTTACTTACTTTCTCCCGGGAAAATGTTAAAAAGCTGAAAATGCAAGCTTGAGCCTTAGCTGGGACAGTACTTTTTAATCATATTTATTCTTGATATTTATTTACTCTCCATATCGTTTCTAATTCTTTCACCATATGATAAAATAGGGAACAGCACGCGTAATGTGCAACTCATTTGGATCTTCTCTATGGATGTTACCCTTCTCAGAGCACTGTCGTAGAGATCATATATACTGGAAGAGTTTTTTTGATGGTAGAGAAAAAGAAAGCTATAAGATATATTGTGACGAGAAGGAATATACATCCAATTTTTCTGGATGGCCTGTTGACCTTATAAATATTGAAATTCCAGTTGTGCCAGGTAACTTGAGATTTGGCTATATATTAACTAAGTGAACATGCCATTGTTCTTTGACTATTTGGGCTGTTGTTTAATCATGTCTTTCTGCAAATACATTTGTGTACAGATTCTGCATACCCACGTGTTTCAAAAGAATCCCAGGATGCAACTTCAACTGGAGAGTGTGGCACTCCTGTTCAAAAGTCCTTTTCTGCTCGTCAGGTGGGAGATGGTACAATTTTTGAAGAGATTGCGGATTTCGATCCTGATAGCAAAACTTTGATCAATCAACTTCACAAGTGAGTAGAGTCTTAGAAAGTTGTTCATTTTTAATTCATGGAGACAATACTAACTGAAAGATGATACTATGAATTGCATGGATTAATATTTATGACTGAGCTAGGCTGGAACAACGTTCCTGCGGCTGCTATATTTGTAGCAATGTTTATTACTGTACTTAAAAGTAAAAAATGGTGCAAATCGCAGAAGTTCTTCTCCTTTTGTAATACTCTTTTCTTTCTTTTTTATTCCTCCATAAAAGGAAATTGTCAAGTATCATTTTTTGTTGACAGGTGTTCACCAAGTACCTTGCAAACTTTTCATGCTCTACAATCCTCTCATGTTTATTCATCTTCTTTATGGCAATGTGTTGTTAATAGCAAAATCAAAAGACAGGTTGGGACTGAAAGTGCTAATGGTCAAACAAACAAAGAAACTACAAAAGAAACCCTTTGTTGGCACAAGAAATTGAAGAGTCCACTATCCACTGCTTTATCAGTTTTCAAACCGACTATCACAGTGAACCACCAGTTACTTTTAGGAAGACAGGCTAACTAGTAAATGATTTTTTCTAACCTAAAGCATATAATGCAATAATATGATGAAGGTGATCCCTCCCAAACTAGCATGCGTGATTAATGTCCTGAAGAACCAAGCTAGCCGAGGGGAAACAAAGGGGAAAAGCCAATGTTACCACACCAATTCCCTTCCAACTTTTGGTTTGCTCTTCTCCAACTCATTGGGGTTTCCCTAAGATAGGATTACTAGGGAAAAGACAATGAGGAGCAAGGTGATTTGAAGAGGTTTCCCAAGCAAAATGTTTGTTTTTGTAGTATAAGAATATATAATAGGTGATGGGAGGATAAAGAAGACCACTCTACGGACTAGTGCCAATCCCATCAAGGGCAAATGGAGTCAAAGGATCACCAACTAAGAGGGCCTTGTGAAATAGGTCACCGAGAGAAGAGAATTGCATCTACTAACCCCAATCTACTTGGTGGATCGAAGATGAATTAGGGTTTACAAGGGAGGGGATTGAATGGAGTATCCACTTTCTTTCAAGATTTATGGGGTGCACCCTCTAAATAAAGGCTTTTTGTCTACACAATCCAGATTAAGGCAAAGATACAACACATAAATCCTATATAAATAAGATGGCAAGAAGGATGAAATAGAGCTTAACTTAAAACATCTTTCTTCGACTGGATAGTACTATCCCTTCAATGGCCGAAGCAATGCTTATAAATGATTTATCATTTAGCAATGTAAAATACCCTACAATCTTTTAACCATGAAGCTCCAAGCAGGAGAGATGTGCCACGCATGAACAAGGGAACCCTTAAGACAAAATTTACTCCAAGAAAAAGATATGTCAATTAGGCTCAAAAGAGAGAGAACTCCAAAAATCCAACCATGAGTACGAATGAGGAAGAGGTTCTCTTATATAGGATGGGAGCTCAACTTGCCTTTATAATAAAATAATCATAAATTCCTAGATCTACCCTAGGATGGAGTAAACAATGAATAACCTCCACCAAAACCTAATAAACTACAATATCCATGATAAATGGTGGTCAAATCCACATATACAATGTTAAAGATAAAAAGGTCCCAAGAAGGGGGAACCTTCCGCATGATAGCTCCAACATCTCCATTAAAGACCTCAAGTATAATGATCCAACAAAGGTGGTCCACAAGGCAATGATGAAACCTAGATCCTAGGTATTTGATCCTAGATCTCCTCCTAAATGCAAAATGGTCCTCAAAACAGCACCAAAACAACCCTCTTCAAAACATAAAAGGTTCTCCAAATGTAACAAACACCACAGAATAGGGAATGAAGTGAGTTGAACCCATGCAAACAACCTCAAAGGAGTGGGTTGCTCCCCAAAAATAGGCTCAATGAAGGTGGACGTCTCAACATGAAATAGTAGGGGCATATATGTGAAACCCTCCTTCAATGAGGCGCTCCCTAACCAACTCCAATCAACATGAACAAACATCCCTTGAAGGTGGAACAACCTCATCAAGTCATAACCACATGTGAGGATCCTTATTACATGGAATCGAGCTCCAAAAGGATGAACATGGAACAAAATAAAGCTCCAAAGGGGATGGCCCTTCCTCCAATAGTATAACAAGTGACTAAGAAATCCTTCAAGACTAAATGCTTCCTTAGAGAAAGCATGCAATAACATGTAGGTGTTAGTTTTTCACTATTTAATTCAATATGATCTAGGATCTTATCTGAGAGAATAACATGCACAGCAAATCAAACACAAGAGACAAGAGACACAAAGAGTTTCATCAGGGAAACCATAAAGGAGAAAACCCTGCAATTTCCTTAGAGATAGAATGAGCAACAATACAAAACCCCAAAAGATAGAAATGGTCTCCAACAACTTCTCTCTTCTTCACTAGTGCGAATTCCTCCTCTCTCTCACTAATGCGCAAATGAGTGAGTGAGTGAATGTGTAAATAGAGAGGAGCACCCTCTCTATTTATACTTTACTTCCACTTGACTTTTACCCTAACTGGGCCGACTTCTCCTAGGAGAGTCTAATAACCCCCTACAACTTAACTCAGGGCCGACCCCTCTAGGGGAGTCTAATAACCCTTTCAAATAGAATAATAACTTTCCCGATCGGAGGAATAAAACCTCTCCGTCGGAAGTACAATAACATATGAATACAATATAAAATATACAAGTGAATATCTTCCGAAGTTACAAATACATTAACACTCCCTCTTAACTAGGAAGGTATTCTCTTGACACAGTTCATCAGCACAAGTCTTCGTCACTGGATCATCATCAAAGCTGGATGATCGTCACTGCTGCTGCTATCTCGACCATCAATCTCCAATCTACTCGTCATAGGAAGTTCTATAGAGCCAGCCCTTTTTCATGCTGGATGTAGGCCTAGCCTCCATGTAGGTCTTCATCATCTCTGCAAGCAAGCCCTCAAGTAGGTACATCTCAGGACTTATTATATGCCACTGCAAAACCTGCAAGATCTCCTAGGACTGATTATATGCCACTGCAAAACCTGAAGGAGCATCCTAGGACTGATTATATGCCTCTGCAAAACCTGTGTACCCTATTGTCACGTCATCATCTTCAGATCATCTCATCGTCACACGGAGCACAACCCAGATGCACATAACAATGTCTGCAGTATGGGAGGACTTTCCTACCACCATACGAGACCCCGTCTACCAACATGCGAGGACTTTCCTACCAACATGTGAGACACAACACTTACATCAACCGACATGGGAGGAATTTCCTACCACCATTCGGGAAAGGCTCAGCAATTACATCAACGACCATGGGAGGACCAACCTAGCACCATGTCGGAAAAGATCAGCAATTACATCAACAACCATGGGAGGACCAACGTACCACCATGTCGGAAAAGCTCGACAATTACATCAACGACCATGGGAGGACCAACCTACCACCATGTCGGAAAAGCCCATGTGCATCTGCGTCTTCCGGACTAATCACTTCCCCTTGGAAGGAACCTTGATCTGAAGTACACCAAGCTTCTCTCTGAAGTATTCAAACATCACTCTAGCTAGCGGCTTGGTCAATACATCGGCTATCTGCTCGTCTCTCGCAACATACTGGAGCTTCACTGCTCCTCTCTGCACCATATCCCTGATATAGTGGTACTTGATCTCAATGTGCTTCGACTTGTCATGGAACACTGGGTTCTCAAACAACTTCACACAACTCTGGTTGTCACAATATATACAAGTCGCGTCCAACTGGAGATCAAACAAATCAGACAGTAGCTTCCTCAACCATACTGCCTCACAACTAGCCGAACAAGCTGCGACATACTCTACTTCGGCTGTACTCAGTGCCACTCATGACTGCTTCCTGCTAAACCAAGAGATCACACCTGATCCCATACTGAAGCAGCACCCCGAAGTGCTCTTCCTATCAATGGCATTGCCTGCCCAATCCGAATCAACATAACCCTCCAGGTTAATCTTCTGATTCGCATCATACTTGAGCCCATAATCAACCGTACCTTTCAGGTACCTCAGAATATGCTTTGCAGCAATCAAGTGAACATGTCTTGGATCTGTCAGGAACTGGATCAATGTGTTCACAGCAAAGTAAATATCTAGTCTAGTATTCGTCAGGTACATCAAAGATCCAATCATCTGACGATACATCGTGGCATCAACCGACTCTGATGAAGCATCACTCAATAGCTTTAGGTTCGATGCCATAGGTGTGGCCATGGCCTTGCAGTCCATCATCCCGAACCTCTTCAGGATCTCTACTGCATACTTCCCTTGTCTAAGGAAGATTCCATCTGCACTCTGCCACACCTCCATGCCTAGAAAATAGTGCATCATACCCAAGTCCTTAATCTCGAATTCGGCAGCGAGCTTCCTCTTCGTGTCAGCAATTAACCCATCCTCACTTGTCACAAACAGGTCATCTACATAAAGTAGAAGTATCACTGGGTTCCCTTCCTCAACCTTGTAGTAAAGGTTGGAATCCGCTTTACTCTTGGTAAAGCCCAAACCGGTCAAGAAGATATCAATCCTGCCGTACCACGTCCTGGGTGCCTGTTTCAATCCATACAAGGCTTTCTTCAATTTGCACACATGAGTCTCCCTGTCATGTGTCTCAAATTTGAGTGGCTGCTCCACATACACTTCCTCCTCTACTACACCATTCAAGAACTCTGGACATCCATCTGGTGTACCTTCCACTTCATTACTGCAGCCAGAGCAAGTATTGATTTGATGGAAGTGTATCTGGATACAGGTGCAAATGTCTCTTCATAATCTATCCCTTCCTTCTGGGAGAAGCCACGTGCCACAAACCTCGCCTTGTGTTTCTCTATGCTGCCATCTGCAGCATGCTTGATCTTGTAGATCCACTTGGAAGTCACAACAGACTTCCCTATTGGTCTCAGGACCACGTCTCAAACATCATTCTTCATGATCGACTGGTACTCCTCGATGATGGCATCCTTCCATTCTTTCTTCTCAGTTGCTTCCTCATAGTTGGAAGGTTCTTTGTCAATGATGTCACACAGCAGGGCTACATAACTGGAGAATGGTCTTGGTCTCTTGCTTTCTCTATGCATTCTCTCTGGAGCACCATATCTCTCTTCATCTTGAATTGCTTCTCGTTCCCATGCTGGTTTCCTCTTGTGAGAATTCTTCTCACATGGTGGATCTACAGGTTCCTGTGGGTCTTCCATCTCGCGTTCTCCATAATCTTCTGGATTTACTTCATTCATTGTTGTATCTCCAATCCTGGGTGCTTCTGGTTCTTCAATGTCTTCAACAGGTATCTTTCTGGATTTGTGATATGCTGAGCCTTCGTCGAATGTTACATCCCTGCTGATGTCGATCTTCTTGAATCCTGGGAAATATATTCTGTAAGCCTTCGAGCTTTCACTACATCCCACGAATATACCCTTCTTTGCCGAGGGATCTAACTTCGTCCTCTTCTCTTTTGGAATGTGTATGTACACCGGGCAACCAAATATTCTGAGATGGTTGACTTCTGGTTTCTCGCCGGAGAAAGCTTCTTCTGGTGTCTTGTTGTCAAGTACTCTATGTGGAGTATGATTTTGTACATACACGGCTGTCCTTGCAGCTTCTTCCCATAGATGCATAGGAAGGTCCTGGTCATGAAGCATCACCCTTGTTGCTTCCATAATTGTTCTATTCTTCCTTTCTGCAACTCCATTCTTTTGTGGATTATATGGAGTGGTCAACTCCCTCTTAATCCCTGACTCTCTGCATAATTTCTTGAAGTCTTCTGATGTGAACTCTCCGCCATTGTCTGATCGAAAAGTCTTGATTTTCTTCTCTGTGTGGTTCTCGATCAAGGCTTTGAATTCCTTGAACTTATTGAATACTTCATCTTTTCTCTTCAAGAAATATATCCATGTCTTCCTAGAAAAATCATCAATGAAATAAACATACTATACATACCCACTCAATGAACTGGATGACATCGGACCGCATACATCGAGTGGATGATTTCCAAGATTCCTTTTGCCTTGCTCTCGCTACTTGGAAATATCTTCTTTGTATTCTTTCCCTTCGCACAACCTTTGCAAACGTCTTCATGCTTTGCTTGGATTTCTTGAAGACCTTCAACAACTTTGCTTGCAAGAGGTAGTGCTCTATAGTGTACATGTGCAAGCCTTCTATGCCATAGTTCACTTGGCTCCATGGAGTCATGGACCAAGGCTTGTTCTGGTTGGCCCTTCAGTTTGTATAACCCTCCCTCTTGCTCTCCAATCACTATTGCATCATCCATGGTCTTTCCCTTTGGCCACATAAGAACTTGGCCATCTACAAATGCAACCCTCATACCTTTTGCATCCAATGTAGATATGGAGAGAAGGTTCTTCTTTAGTCCTGGTACAAACAAGACATCTTTCATCTTCATAGACTTTCCAGAGTCTAGCTTATAAGAGGCTTCACCACTTCCTTTTATAGGGTACTGGTAGTCATCCCCAAGTTTCACTTTGTGAGGTGACTCATGTTCAGATAGGTTCATAAAGGATTCCTTGAATCCTGTCATATGCTTGGAAGCCCCACTATCTATAAGCCAATCATTGCTTCCATGTGTAATAGTTCCTGTGAGGGCAGAGATCAAAACATACTCTTCATCGCTTGAAGAATCTTCACTTTCTTCTCTGGTTCTCTTCCTGGGAGGTTCATCATCCTCTGTAGTGTGAGCATGATGTCTTCTCTTGTTGTTCTTCTTCTTGTGAGAGCTACTTTTATTTCTAGGACAATCCCTAGAGAAGTGTCCCATCCCATCACATGTATAGCATCGAATGGTGGATACATCTCTTCGGGATCTAAAGTTACCCCTCTGATTTTGGTGGTGGTGTTTTTCTTTCTTACTGTGGTGGTGCACCCTCTTGTTATCATTCCTCTTGGAGTGTGCTGTGAGAGCTTGGTCTTCATTACCCATCTTCTCTTTTCGAGCTACGAGTCGAGCTTCTTCTTGTGAGCATTCCTCCCACAACCTACTGAATGTGATGAGCTTCTTCCTAGCACAAATTCCTTGAATGAAGGAATCCCATGACCTGGGGAGACCATTCAAGGTGGTCATCACTATTTCTCCATTTTCTATGTCTTCTCCCACAGCTTCAAGTTGTTCTTTTATCTGAGAGACCCTTGTAAAGTAGGACTGCATGGTCTCTGCATTTTGTATCTTCACATTCTTCAACTGGTTCCGCAATGTCATCTTTCGATTTATATTCTTTCCTTCAAATAGCTTGGTCAAGGAATCAAACATCTCCTTGGGTGTCTTTAGAGACGACACATGTGGTATGAGATGGTCCTTGATAGAATCTGCAATAATCCTCTTGGCTTTGACCAAGTTCTTCTTATGTAAGGCCTTAGCCTCATCTCCCTCTGGAACTGGAACCTCTTCATTCACATAGCTGTCCAATTCATTCTCTTCCAGGACGAGCCCAATCCTATACTTCCATGCTCGGAAGTTATCAACCCCTTCAAGCTTATCCTCAAGCTTGGTGTGGTGAGACATATTTAATGAGTACTTCAAATGGAAATAGAAAAGATTTAGGTCTTACCACTTGATTTGCTGAAATTGGATCTGGAGCTGGCTAGGGTTTGACAGAGAAACCCTAAAAATCCAAACTTGGAATTTCAAACTTTTGTTTGGATAGAAAGATGCGCCTTGCTGAGACAAGCAAGCTGGTACACTTGGATTTTGAAAATTCCAAAAATTGACCCCTCAAAAGTGACTTGCAAATTTTGGATCTGCAATTTCTGGTCCTTTCTGGTTTTTTTGGTCCAAAAGTCAAACTAGGGTTTGACGTATCTCGAGGTTCTACCCAACCAAAAACTTCGATCTTGGTCTCTAAATTTTGATTTTAATGAGGAGAACAATCCTGTGCTGAGAGCACTCCAAAATTCCACTTCTGTCAAAAGCCCTAATTTCCCGCAGCAGTGACAGGCCGAAAATTGAAAATGCTCAGAATCCAATTCTGCTTCGACAGAAAGATGCACCTTCCTTAGGTGAGTTAGCCTAGCCTCCTTTTGCTGATGATTTGTGGAGAGAAACCAAAAAATTAAGAAGCCCTAGATTTTGTAGCTGCACAGTGTCTTCTTCTCAGGCTAGCTCTGATACCATGCTAGTTTTTCACTATTTAATTCAATATGATCTAGGATCTTATCTGAGAGAATAACATGCACAACAAATCAAACACAAGAGACAAGAGACACAAAGAGTTTCATCGGGGAAACCATAAAGGAGAAAACCCCGCAACTTCGTCGGAGATAGAATGAGCAACAATACAAAACCCGAAAAGATAGAAATGGTCTCCAACAACTTCTCTCTTCTTCACTTGTGCGAACTCCTCCCCTCTCTCACTAATGTGCAAATGAGTGAGTGAGTGAATGTGTAAATAGAGAGGAGCACCCTCTTTATTTATACTTGACTTCCACTTGACTTTTACCCTAACTGGGATGACTTCTCCTAGGAGAGTCTAATAACCCCCTACAACTTAACTCAGGGCCGACCCCTTTAGGGGAGTCTAATAACCCTTTCAAATACAATAATAACTTTCCCGATCGGAGGAATAAAACCTCTCCGTCGGAAGTACAATAACATATGAATACAATATAAAATATACAAGTGAATATCTTCCGAAGTTACAAATACATAACAGTAGGTGCTTCCAATGCTGAACACTCCAAGGAATAATCATGAAACCTGTGCAATCAACCTCCCATACTGAAATCTGACTGAGAAAAGCTGGCCATTATCTCTTCACAAGTGCAGCTACAGATCCACAGGGATCTTGAGTGTGGATTGGCCCTCATACTGCAAACAGAAACAGCCAATAGGGTAGGTTCAAAGCCTTCTGTCTGACTTCCATCCTACACATGATATTGCTGGTATAGATGCTGATCTTTTATCTGTTGAAGGGCTGCAACTTTATCATGCTGAGCTGACTGTCACGATCATCCTCCAGCTGCCATTGAATTATCAACCAAATGCATAGAGCATGCTACAGGTCAAGAGTATATTAGGCAGCAAAATCACCATCCTAGGTCTAAATATACCCTGTAATGCTGTAATACGATGAAGGAATCAGGATATGCTAATGGCGCTTCCAAAACTCGCTTTTATGCTGCTAGAGGCAGAGAAATGTCCTCTTCAGGTCCATAATATCCAACAGAGTTAATACTGCAGCAAACCCCTGTTAAAAGGTGGACAGATCCATGTTTTGATTTTCATCAGATGGAAGAAGAAAGGCATGCTTTTTACTGCCATAGGAGTTCAGGGCTAAAATACTGATTTTTTGTGAGTTTATAGTCTTCAAATCTGAGTGAATGGGTTGTTTTCCTGAATCTACATCAGAGCTTGCCACTCAAAAGACAGTTGTCAAAATGATTCTATGAAGAGACCATCCAAAGATAATGTCCCTTAGCTGCTGAAATGTGCTAATACCCTGCTGTTCATAACTGTGTGAATATGGCAGATTTTAGGAAAGAAAACAGTCCTTTACAAACAGTGACTGTTGGGCTCAGAATCCTCATAAACCGTTTATGTAAACCAGCATCAAGACCCCAAGGCATCATCACAAACACTAGGATCATAAACTAGGCCATCAAAGTCTCCATTAATATGTCACCCCTGCTGAAAATTTTGATAAAGATCTTAAGTGGACACCCATGCACAATGGGAGGTAACAGAAGACTTGTAACCAACTGAAATTAGTTAACAATTATGCCTTGAGTAGTTATATTATGAGGTAGTATTAATGGATTATTCTTTAATGTATTTTATAGGTTGGTTGGTGAAACTGGTGCATTTTTAAATGACTGCATGAGATTGTTAGGGATTGAGCCTTCAAGTAATAGGAAAAGGACGAAAGGCTAATTGATTCTAAATTTCTACGTATGTGTGTGATTATTTTTGTGACTTTAATCTGCCTATTTTTATGCTTCTTTTGCATCAGTTGTAGTAGTTAGCATTGGTTCTATCACCTGAGGAATCGTGGGTTTCATAGCAACGGAAATTGTGATGTAAACACAAAAAATATGTGCAATGATAAGGTTGGCCATAGTCCTCATCTGAAAGAGACTTCAAATGGTTTTACATAAAGAGCAAGTGGATATTAAATTTTGGAATTATGGAAGTTTGTTTTTTAGGCTAGAGCCATAGGGGCTTTAGTGGCACTAAAGAAGGAGCTGTTGGTTGTGGGCTTATATGGAGAATGTGTCTATGTAGGACTCGTACAATGATGAGCATAGGAAGAGTGATTAGGGAGGTGATAACCATGGAATCTTAAGGAAAGGAAAGCATAGAGATGAAGATATATCCCACTGGATATGGTGAGACAGGAAGAGGCTATCAGGTTGGAGAAGAAGAGTATGATGGAGCACCCAGTGGCTTGATATCAACAATAGGAAGAAAAGAGTGAAGTACATTCTCCGCATGACATTGTACTCACAGTTGGAGAAAGGCCTCTATTTATGACCCTAATTAGTAGAGCTACTCTGAAGACAGAATTAGCATAATGCATTTAATATGCTAACGAAGAACCTTCATTCATATAAAGAAAGTAAAAAATAGAAAGAAATTATATTGTTGTCCATGAATGACCATGACAGATCGATTGGAATCAAAAGCACAACTGACAAGAACAGCAGTAAAAAGAGCGCCTAAAGCATCTCCCACCTAAGAATACCTCTAAAAAAGGGTTTAACATTTTTTTTATATAAACACTAAATCAAAGGTAAACTCTATAAGATACATGACATCAAGTTGAAGATTATAATCTCTGAGATACAATAGAGTGAGATGAACTACTCTAGCAAAAAAGACTACAAAATGAACAAAGAGAAGACAAGATAGTGAACACCTTTGTATCCTCCTCATCATCAAAGTTTTAACATTTTTTTTTTTATATAAACACTAGATCAAAGGTAAACTCTATAAGATACATGACACCAAGTTGAAGAATATAATCTCTGAGATACATTAGAGTGAGATGAACTACTCTAGCAAAAAAGACTACAAAATGAACAAAGAGAAGACAAGATAGTGAACACCTTTGTATCCTCCTCATCATCAAAGTTGTAATTTATCTTGTTGCCGACCACTTTATAGTAACCAATCTTGATTTTGGGGATGTCATCAAGATTCTAGACAGTGTCATAGTTTGAGAGTAGTCAATGGAGCTATCCTCAAAGGCATAGGAGTACTAATGTGAGGAGTTGTGGAGGAAGATGCCCTAGCATCCATAACAAAGATCTCATAGGAGAAATAAAGAAGCTAGTGATTCCATCATAGTCACCAGCTCTAGACTAGATATGGGGAAGGTTTGCTATCACCGTATGTCAACCACAAGATTTAATAATGAGGATGGCCACAAAACAATGTGGGTGTTGGGACATTGTCGAATTAATCTACCACTATCTAAGTTAATGCCAACCATAGTTGCAGGCAATGTTATCAGAACCGGACTAGTAGCTGAATCGCTCAACCCCAAAAATTGGAGCCAAACTGGAGCTAGTTAAACATTGGAACAAAAACCTATTAGGAAAATAAACTGGAAGAAGAGAGAGGGAATTGTACACAGTATAAAAGAGAACCATCAAATATTTTGGTGCATTAGATAGAATAGGTCTTCTTACATTTATACAAGTGAAGAAGGGAAGAGGTTACATAATGCCTCTTCCATTTTAACTTCATTTATTAACTTAAAGCACTTTTTATTTATTAAATATAAACTCCCATTTACTAAGAACGACCATAATATTAACTAATAATAAATATTAAGTACACTAACATCCTCCCTTAAGGATCATTCTGGAAAACACAACAAACTTGTCTCTGAATTTAACAAACTTATTCGGGCCAAGTGGCTTGGTGAAGATGTTTGTAGTCTGTTCCTGTGTGCTACAATATTGGAGCTCAACTTCATCATCTTCTACAAGTTGTCTAATGAAGTGACAATGTACATCCATGTGTATAGTGCGTTCATGAAAAATTGGACTCTTTGCTAATTTTAGAACATCCTGATTGCCACAAAAAAGAATTGTTGGCTTGGTTTGCTCAACCATCAAATCTCCAAGTATTCTTCTAAGCAAAGCTTGTTAGATTTTAACATAGCAGTATAATTTTCATCTCTTTCAACTTGAATTCATAATTCATTTCATCTCACAATTATAGCATCATTCATTTGCAGCAGAAAATAAAACAAGGATCACTAAAAGAATAACCATGCACACGAGACACAAAGATTTATCCTAGGAAACCCAAACAGGGAGAAAACGCAACAAACTTTTCTCAGAAGAAATTAATCCAATACAAGAACAATACCAATCATGAAGTTTAAACCCTAGCACAAGACTATGCTCTTCTTCCACAAGAAACTTTAGCGAGGGTAGATATCTTCCAAGAGAATAAGAGAATAAGAGAAAACCCCAAAATTACTTCATGTGACTTTTGCTAGTCCTCCTTGAGAAGTGCGCACCATTTGAGAGAAGAAGATGTGATGTGAGAATGAATCAAATGAAGTGTGAGAACACTTCTATTTATATTCTTCAGTTGACTTGATTTTCACTTTTGAGGTCGGCTTGTTCTTTATTTATTCTTTATTTATCTTTTATTTATCTTTCAAGCCGACTTGTCATTTTGTCTTCTAGGGTCATGTTATCACATACATAGTAGCCGCTCTACCATGATTGCAAATCAGTTTCTAGTATATTTTTGAGCCAGTCCTTTTACACATTTTGATGAGATCAGTTGATGTTGAACAGCATTTTGATGATCACTCATGCATTTAGTGGATCCAGAGCTTGTACATTTACAGTCTCATGCCAGGACCGAGCCCCATGACACGAGGTCAGTGACTGAGTTAGCCATTTTTCTATTATCCAGAGCAGATTGATGACAGTGCCCATATTATATTCAAATGCAGTGCTTCAGTGTGATTCAGGTAGTTCAGATTAGGGACTCAGGTACAGGATCCAGTAGGTATATGATTAGTGCATTTGGGTTGCTGATGTGCGCTTTCCTTTATCTAGGTACTTTATAACTGGGTATATGATGATTGTTTACTGGCTTTATCTTATGATGATTTCTTGTTGTTTAGAGTACAAGTAGTCAGTTACTTGTTATCACATCCATTATAGCTGGAGCTACCATGCTGCAGATTGTATGGTCGGGGACCATACTACATTTTTTTTTTTTTCCAGATCAGATATCAGATGCCTTCAGAGGGGGCATGCGTTGTCTTCAGATTTGCCCCGAGTAGAGATATCAGTGGGGACAGATGGTTTTGTATTGGTCCAGACATGTTATATAGCATTGCCTACAAGGTCACCCTTCCTTGCCAGGCTTTGCATGATCCCATTTGAGATAGTTACTTAGCCATATGTTGATGAGAGCACTACAGAGTATTGCTGGTTTGCCACTTATTGCCCGGATTTAGTAGAGATCCAATTTCAGAGACAGCTTCAGCAACAGGTATATGGTATGGCAGTTATAGCACTTTATGGTTTATTGCACATGTTGTTGCTTAGATTTGTTTATTTATGATAGTACATAGAATTGACATATAATGTTTGATTATGGTGATCTCGTTGTTTATCATGATGTGTATAGCCCTTGGTGATGTCAGTCCACCTCATTTAGTAGGCTCATGTATATGCACACTGGTTCCCATCCCCGTTACTGGTATAGACTTGGTCATTTTTTCCTCTTAGGCAACTAGCTTTGGATCTACCTGTCACTTCCTTCCATCCATTCGACTCATTCATGTTGATTTCTCCTGACTTGGACCTTGATTTGTGACCTTGAGGATCCCCTTCCCCATTGACCTCTAAGTATGCCATGATTCCTTGTCTTTTGTGCCTCGGCTCTTTAATGTGTGAGATGCATTATCAAACCTGGGATTTGCTCCCATTGGTTGCCCTCGATGTTGCAATGCAGTATAGGATTGTGTAGACTCACTGGGTGTTCCCCATTGGTCATCGAAGCATGTTCACTTGCCCCCATTACTTTGCAGTGTGAGCACCTTGTTATATCTTTTGAGATATGTATGTAGCCCAAAAAGGGCCTTGAAATATAATGAAATGAAGAAATGTAAAAGAAGCCAAAAAGGCTATGTGAAATGTAAAATCAAGCCAAAAAGGCTAAGTATGAAAGTCAAATGTAAAAGTCTAAGCAATTTGTTTCTGAACACACACGGACATAGGTCAGCCATATGTATCAGCATTGTAGTGGTTATTTCTTCACATAGTCCTGCGGGGCAAGGAGGTGAGATGGCGTAAGGGACATCTATGCGAATTGTCCCCTAGAGTCTCAAGTTACGGTTTGTCGGACACCCAGTCATGGCGGCTCTAGAAAAGATCCTCACGGAGTCTTCTGAAGGCACGGATGTGAGTTGCAAGGTGCATGTTAGATGATCAGTGGTGGTTTCCCTGCACTATACCCATTTGTGAGGCACTTCCCTTCCCTGTGTTTTATCATGGTATGCTTATGTCAGTGGGTCCCGCCTTCCGTGTTTACCCGAGGGGTCACATGGTCTTTGTCCTCGTCTTCCCGTATCCTTCACCTTGTTTATCCACCTCACCCAAAGTTAGCTAAGTGGTCAAGTCTATAAGTTGTGCATAACATTGAGTCTTTGTTGGAGTTGGTGGGCCCACCTCACCCGGGGCTTTTATTTATTGAGATATTTATGTTTTGATCACCATATCAGCATTATATTGTTTTAAGTAATGTACTAACGTAAATAAGGAAGCCTTGATGCTTCATGTTGCTTACAGGTTTTCAGCCATTGCCATTTTGGCCAGATTTGACTTGGTCAAACCAGGTTGACTAGCCCAAAAATGGGCCCGAAAAAATGTTGCGATCAAGATTTCGATTTTGGTCATTTATTATCTATTGGGGTCCCATATGAGCCTCCAAGTGTCAAAATTTGAAAAGATTGAGGCATTGATGAGATTTTTAATTATTATGGGTCACCAGTGACCTGTTTTAATTAAAATCATGGATTTTGGGCAAACAGTGCCTAATTGATGGATCGGGGTCGTTCAAGTGACAATGTCTACTATATTTGGGGTCTACAATCACATTACAGCAGACGGTTCGTCAATTCGGGCATTATAAGTGGGTCAAAAGCCCAAATTACATCTTCAGCAATAAAAACCAGCAATAAATTAATATGGAAAATCAAATATGGCAAAGGTAACTATGGAAAAATGGCAAATGCAAAGGGTGGCTAATACAAGGGGGTCTTCTAAGGTATTTTTACTATGTTTAGACATTCTACTTGTGTTGTGGGGCCCTCACTTTGGCCAGCTCACCATGTGGGACGAATTTGCCCATGGGGGGCATTTTTTCACTTAGCAAAAATCAAATTTTTGTGGTTTTGTTGTATTGAGACCATGGTTTAGTGATATGGGGGGCTAAAACAACCCATAGGCACCCACCCCCCAACCACCATTTATATACATTGTATGGGCCCCACGAAGTGGCCCCATCTCCACTTGGGCGTTACAAGGTAATTCGCCCCCCCTCTTGAGAGTTGATCTCCTCCATCGATTTGGGCATTGAGAGAGTTAATCTCAGCCCTTAGTTTTGGAGGGAATTAGGGTTGAGAGTGGTCATTCTCTACAAGAGAAGACACTCACCCATTTTGTACTTCTTCTTGGCATTTTTCAGAATTCAGATTGAGAAATAGAGAGACATTGCTCCCATTTTTGCTTGTGATATGGTGGTGAATGCTTATGGTGTTGATTGTTAGCTTATTGCTGGTGCATTGTTAAGTGATTTTGTGGTGTCCATCCTTCCTTGGCCAAAACGAATTGCAGGTGAAATCGACCACTTGAGGAGGGCGCAGCTCCTGAGCTAGCAGCTCCAAGTTGTGTTCTCTCTTCGGGATTTTAACAAGGGAAGTAAAGTTTGCATTTGTTTCTTGATTTCCTTCACCATTTGTCTTTCATTTGTTGTTTTTCCTTTGCTATTTGCCACGGTTACTGATTTATCTCTCTTTGGCATGTATTAAGGCCAATTGGTCAACTGGCTGCACTAAAACGCTAGGGGAAAACGCACTTTTGCTTGGCATTTGGTCTCCAAGGTTTGTCTTCAACATCAAAACGCATTCATCTTCATCATCCAGGTACATTTCTTGCTTGTCTCTTGCATTTCATTCTCATTTGCAAATGCTAAGCTGGAAATTGTCAATATAAACCATAAAACTAAAAAACTAAAAATTCAATCGTTAGAATTTGTTTTTCTTTCCAAACCCGCTTATGAAATGTTTTTTAAATGCTTAAGTCCAAAGTTTCGGGTTGATTAGACTCCATTTTCCCTTAGAACTAGCACTGGTCCACTTGGTAAAAACGCCCCCTAGGGCGTTTTTCTCTTTCTGTCTAGCTGGGTTGTTTTGGGGTTGTGGGTAGTTTGGGTTTGGGTTAAATCATCATTTCATCATAAGAAACCAAGCTATTGTCTGTTGGAAGTGAATTTAAGCACTAATTTGGCACTGCCCTAGGTCCACTAAGCTCTTGAGTCAGTCCCCTTTCTCGGGCAGTTATACTTCATCTCTTCACTTCCAGTTTACTGTACATCCTTGGCTTGTTTTCAGCCCCACAGTCACTGATCTAATCTCACTATCTCATCACGTTTGATTGCTGGTCACTTTCCATTCACGTACTCATTTTATCCTTGTGTCCAATCAGTGGCTGAAATCCAGCTTAGGATCCCACCAACACTCATCACTTGTTTCTATCTCTTTAGCTTTTGGGATTTGGGTGTCTTTTTTGTCTCTCAACCATCACTGGTTGAGAAGGGTCTCCCCCTAGATTAGGCTACATGCCCTATCCGAAGTGACAAACGCCTTGTCTGGTGTGACTACCGTTCCTTGAGCGGTGGACTTGGCGTTTGCTGATTACACCTACCTGGCTGCTCACCCTCTACCATCTCGGACGAGATACCTTTCATTAGCAGCTAGAGTTAGTGTGATAACATTACTATGAGTAGGAGGTTCTTGTGTATGCTCGTTGGTCATACCCTAACTTTGCGAAGTACAAACTTGTTCATTCCCTTATTTTTGGGCCTTTTCTAACCATGGCATCATCAGTCACTTCTCCGTCCATCCGTTACTTTCTAGTTTGGTTTTATCTTGACTTACACCTTAACTAGTAGTCTCGAGGACTTCCCCCACCTAGATCTCTGTGTTAGATAGATTCCTTGTTTGCATTGTGTCTCGGCTCTGTAGTGTGTGATTTTGGTCACAGTGATAGTTCTTCTCTAGTCCTCGAAAACAAGTATTCCTACAAACAGTGTTGCTAAACACTAGAGCATCAAATCTTAAATGCTATATTTAAAGGGAATGCAAAGTCAACAAAAACAGTGTTGCTAAACACTACCATGCATATCTATATTAACAAGTCAGTGGCCAAAGGACGAGCACTCATCCTTGTTTGATGTAAGGCCGTTTGTTTCCATAGGGAAACAGGGTAGTCACTCCATTGCACCTGTTGACGGTGGCGGGCAATGGTGGTCATACTAAGTCATATTTGAAGCCCAGAAGGCTTTTAGGGCACCTGCTTTTGGAGGATGGCTAGTGAAAATCTTTAAAGTGAAATAAATGATAAATTTCAAGTGAGAAAAGCTGACAAATAAATCAATTTGCTAAAAGGTTGCTTGCCTAGAGTCTATTGGAAGCATTCCCATCACTCTACCCATTTGTGAGACATCGCCATTCCCCATGTTCTTGTCTATCCAACATATGTATAGGTGGTTCCCTTGGTTCCTTCATCTGAGAGATTGCAGTGTTGAGGTTGTTAAGTCCTTCCCCTAACTAGCCTTTGTTTTTCCACCCTCACCCATGGTTAACAAACTGTTCCAGTCTGTAAGCAAGTATACATTTGAGATTCTTGTTTATATTAGTTAGCTACTTTGATCTAGACTTATCTTGGTTACATTATTTACATGCTTATGCCAGTTAAACATCATTTTATGCTTTAGTCTAGCTATTGATATAATTGAAGGAGCATATCATAACCATTCCTACTTGCAACAACAGTTATTCATGGTCTAGATCATTATTTTGATCATGTTTGACCTGGTCAACCCAGTTTGACCAAGTGAACCACAGGGTCTAGGATGAGTTTGGGAAAATAGTGTTCGAGATGGATTATTCATGGCCCATATGTGTCCATTAGATGGTTCCATGCTTCATACGACAATTTCAGATGATGGTTTGATGGATTTTTATCATTATTATTATTTACAGGCCATTATTTTATTATTCCGGGCATGGATGAGCTTACAGAGCTATCACTTAATGGTCACATGCTATATGAGTACTCATTCCCAGTAGATTTGAGATTTTTGAGCTCATTGGTGCACTCAATTATCAGCTCCAGGCAGTTTCAGATGATGATATGGTTAGATTACCACATTCCTCCAGTTTGCCATGTAAAAATGGCTTGTCAGCACTCTTATTGATCATTTTCGTTCTCCTAGGGAACTCTTGAGGGGATAGGGGGTCCATCCAGTCGTTATTACCATATTACCCTATCCCCAGGCATTTTGGTACAGTCAGATTTGTGTCCGGGACACTTGGCAGTGAGTTACAGGCATTCTTGTACTTTCAGAGGTGGTTTTCCGGCAGTAGAATAGGCTAGCAAAGGAAATCAATTTGGCTTAGTGAGGCAATCAAATGGCATGAGGTTGGTCTAGGATATTTTGATGATGACTTCCACTCCATCCAACATTTGTTTCGGCAACATTGGGGTCCAAACGTCCTCCCATTTATTATTTCGGGGGTTTTATTATGTCTTTTGGGGTATATGTCCTAGTGTCCTTAAACACTTTATCACATGATGTATTATTATTGATGTAGGTGGGGCATTAGTCTAGTGAAGATTTACTCTCCTAGACACCCCCACCATGTTATGACTTCATGTTGTGTCCCTAGTCACATCTTATGTACCACGTCCCGTCTAGGGTGTCATTGAGGGAGGACGTCCCCTCTATTTTGAGTGATCCATGTATATCTTATTTCGGCTCATCTTAGCCGTTGATTATTATGTTTGTATCTTATGGTCTCAACTACTAATTTGAAAAGTGGTTAGGGTTTTGGTCTCTCTCATTCCTATTTAAGGAAAAGACCCCCATCATTGTAAACGGACGTTGGCTATTGGAATTTTCATAATAAAGAGAAATTTTGCAGACTCTTGGTTTTTTTTTGTGGATTGTTCTTGGGTGGCGATTGTAAAGTTTATTTCTCCTAGCATTTGAGATATTTCTGTGGATCCAAAATATTTTCGTGGAAATAGTGTTTGTTGCAGGAGGGTGACTTCACCTAGGACGTTTTTGCAGGGGCTCCTCAACTCGTTCCACTTGAAGTGGCTTTGTATCAAGGGGTTTTCAATTGTATCTTTGATCATTGTTATGCTTCTTGATCTATCTCTTGTTGTTACAATTCTTTTCTTCAATGCATCAAATATTACTTGTGTAGTTTTCATGTGTAGAAGAGGGGCGTGTTACGATGGTACTAGCACCAGTGTACCTGTAGAGGTGCCCCAGGGAGAGGGTGTCTTTTTTCTGACCAGGAGGGGTGTTTAGCCAACTCATTCTGAGGTAGGGGCATGGCTAGACCCTTTGGCTTCTCTTCTGGAAGTACTATGGCTTAATGGCATCGCTGACTGCCTCATGAAAGGGTTTGAAACCCTGAGGTTGGTGTCCCGGTCTTCCAGGGGTGGGTCACTGGGTCACATGCCCCCCGCCTTGTTTCAACACTCCAGCTGTAGTTGTTCTAGCGTTGAGACTCACTCTTATCTTCCGGAGCACATCTAGCACCCTCCTAGTCCTCCAATTCAGCAGCGCTCTCCCTCTGGGCCCCTCCTTCAAAGGATGATGCCATCCTCCTGGCAGACTGTTTGCTTACTAAAAGGGGGGGGCGTTGAGGGTTTTTATCACTGTTGGGGTTAGTTGGGGCATGATGACCCCCCCCTGTTGGGGTCAAATTTGGCCTTGTTTAGCATATTTTATCACCTAGGGGGTAAAATACCCCAGGTAGCCTACAATAGGCCATCTTTAGATTATTTTATATTATTTTTGTTATATTTTTAAGTTGACATTTTAAAATATTAAATTGACCTTATTTTGTGTAAAGTGAGTGTGAGATCATATAAATAAGATCTCCTCACTTCATTTTTAGACATCAACTTGTGGGATAAGATCATTATGTCTGCTATTTGCCCTAACTAGGGCTCTTTGAAGGAAGACTCTCCTTGATGAAGGATATTTTGCAAGTTTGAAGCATTTCTTGGAAGTTTTTCTTTTGTTCATGCCATTGCTAAGGTGAAGCTAGAGTTGTTTGCTTAACACATGCATTTGGAGGTATCTATACTTTTTTGTTTGATGTCTCTATGTCAAATATATGAAAGTGATGCTTGTTAGGATTGAATGGAAGCCACTGTTGCTTCATTTTGTCTTGATTTGCAATTTATTTTTGTCATTGGTCACCCTAGCATTCAAGCTTGAGCTTTAGGTCTTCAAGTCTTGCCAAGACTAGGTTTCCTCAATGAATCCTAGAGATTATTGAGGTTAGACCTAGTTGACAAGCTTGCCAAGTACCATCTCAATGAGAGTACCTCCTCTCATTGATGCCCTAGGGTTTGGTAGCTAGCTTTCTTTTTATGCCCTAGTTGTTCAACTACTTTTCAACCTAAAATCTGAGTTTTGTACATATGTAATTATTATTTAGGGTTAAAATTTTGCATTTTCATGGTAGACTTAGGGTTAGAATTAGGTCTGCAATTTTATGATAAACACCCTAAAAATCTAAAAATTTATTTTTTTTGCATTTTTGGCCCCCCCAAAATTTTGGGCCCTGAAATTTCGGCTGCTAAAATTTCGGGCCTAAAATTTCGGTCCCTATAATTTTGGCTCCAAAATTTCGGGCCGCTAAAATTTCGGCCCTATAATTTCGGCCACTAAAATTTCGGCCGCTAAAATTTCGGCCTTATGATTTCAGCCCACCTCTTCTGTGCTGCTATAGATCATTCAAGCTGTGGTTGCATACAGACCTAGTTTACTTTCTCAAATTGAAGCACTTTTGATCTATTGAATGATAAATGCTTATGAATGATTGGTTAATCATTGATGATAAAAGTGTTTAGGTCATCTATCAAATTGATGTTGATTATTGGTTGATTAACAAACATTGGTGAAAGAAAATCATTTGAATACATGACATTGACACATATCATTTACATATTTTGTTAGTGAACGACATTGAAAGACTATCACTTAATGTATGTTTGGTTATTGGTTAGTGTATTGGCAATATAGTCTTTTGATCCAATATTGATTATCTTGATATACGTGTATGTATTCTTACATTTCGTTGGTTCATTGATTGAAGTTGACTCCTTTAGGCACTGGTCTAACTAACACTTGCATAGAAAATATAGTTTGGTGTTTGTTCTAGTGTCTTACAGGGTTCCACAAGGACACTTCTCCTTGGAGGTTTCGACTTCCGAAGAAGTTAGAATGGTGACCGAGGTGACATTGGGTCACTATTCTTATTTGTACTTACTGGGAATTAGCCCTGCTAATTTGCCCGGTAACAGGGCGCATTGGCTTCCTTGGGAAAATCGATTTCACTTGGAGACATCTTTAAATCATCTCAAATTGATCGGGTAGAGGTAAATCATCACCTTCAAGGCATCTACAAGATTTTCCATGTAAGATCTACACTTGATCTCTTTGTTAGAAGTTCTAAACCATTGCTGCAAAACACATTTTGAGATATCCTGTAGGGATAGTAGATTATGGTTTGGACCAGTGAAGCACGACTCGGCCAAGACTCGTGAGTACTCGCGAGTCTTCCCGAGTCAAACCTCAAAACGAGTAACCGTTGCATACTTGGCACAGACTCGACATACTCAGCACCGACTCGTCTACTCGCCAAGACTTGCGTGTACTCGACATAGACTCTATCGGACTCGCCTAAACTTGTGGCCGCAAGTCACAAGATTCGCCAGATTTGAAGGTTGAGATTTGAATTCAGGCGAACCTGAAAGCCCTCCTTGAGGTTCGTTGAACTTCTATACAAATTTGTCACAGATTTCGATGGGTATTCAAGGCATCAACAAAACGGCCTGTAGGTCGTCATCGATTACCAAGTGTCAAATTCACAACGGAGGAAGGCAATCGCATGAGCTTGGAAATCTAATGGAAGTGTAAGTGGTTTGATTAAATATCACAAATGGCGTGGAACCAAAGAGACCCGTAAGCATTCTATACTTCGTGAGAAGGGCTTACAATCAATGAAGTTGTGCGATTCTTTGATCTGAGCGCAGATTACAATCAAAGGTCTACGCAAATTAAGGGTACGTTATACACAAATTATAGGCAGCTTACGAGGTTACTCGGGGCTTCAACACCGGCAATAATGAATAAAACCATGCAATTCTTTGATCTGTGCACACTGCACATATGACAGTCAAAGTGAAGCTTATGCGGATTAAGAGAACGATATGACTTACAGGCAGCTTACGGGTTACTCACGGGTTGTAAATGACATATTATTAAAGTTAACATTGTTATTTAAAAACATGTCTTATTTTATAAATTTCATTAATCTTAAAAAGATATATTATAAATTAATTAATCTCATATATAATATATCTTATATATTAGTAGAAGTTATATTTATAAAAAATTATAAACTTATTAATGTAATATATAATTATAGATTTATATAAACTATAAATTAATAAAAAAATTATATATATAAAAACATATAATTATATATATAGTTATAATTTTTTTTTAATATTTTGAAAATTTCAAATATGTATATGGACGAATATCATGAAAATTCAATTATTATTAATGGCATTTCATTGTTTGTATCATGACAAATTGTTTGTCACTGAGAGATGAGGTGGTCTGTAACAATTAAAAAACAGTTTGGATTTGTTACTTACATATGATCTATATTTCAGTAAATAAACTTATACTTATTAAAAAAACAAAGAAAGTGAAGAGTAAATGTTCGATCAAAGTTGATTCTAACTTTGCTGGAGTCAAGATACAAGCGGAAGCTCTAAGACAATTGCGATTAAATTAGACACATTAGCATGCGTTTGTTGGGCAATTAAACATAAAGCTCAATTGTGTGAGGGCACTGTTTTCCAAATAATCCGCTATGATCTAGACCTTTACATGCAGAGAGAGCTCTATTTTAAGTTTTTTTTCCTATTTGCCGAGTTTTGCCGAGTCTGTGCCGAGTCTTTCCCGAGTCGACGAGTCACATGCCAACCGAGTCTTTGCCGAGTTCGAGTCGTGCAACATTTGTCTGGACTACAGGAGGTCAGATGGAGTGGGCTTGGTTGGTTTCACGGATTCAGATTGGGCAGATAATGCTTTGTAGCGGAAGAGCACTTTCGATTGTTGTTTCAGTTTGGGCTCGACAGTTGTGTTGTGGTTTAGTCGGAAGCAAAATTCCGTTGCTTTGAGTTCTGTAGAGGCCAAGTACATGGCAGCCAGTCAGGCTAGTTGCGAGGCTTTGTGGCTTCGCAAATTACTTGTTGGTTTATTTGATCAGGAGCTGAGACCTACAGTGGTTTATTGTGATAATCAGAGTTGCATCAAGGTCTCTTAGAATCCGGTATTTCATGACAAGTCAAAGCATATTGAGATCAGATATCACTTCATCAGGGACTATGTTCAGAGAGGAGCTGTTGATATGTAGTACATTTCTACTGATGAGCAGGTTGCAGATATCCTAACAAAGTCTTTGGGTAGAGGGAAGCATGTTTACTTCAGAGATAAGTTGGGAGTGGTGAAGAACACCTTCTTCGGTAAGAGGGAGTGTTGAAAATTTACCAAGGAAGTGTTGTTCACCTTGTGATGCCTTGGGGTGGACAAGAACACATTAAAAGTGGTCCCTAGTTAATTTTAATAAAGTGTGAAGTATTTTATTTTTTATAAAGTCACTTTATTAAATTTTTAAGTCATGGTTTCATCCTAAGTTCATTTAAATGATTATTTCAAGTGAGTGATAAATTAAAAGGTTCTCACGTAATTAAATGATACATGTGCACTAAATATCATTTAATTATTATTTTCCTGAGCATTTATTGAGAGCCTTTGATCTAATCTAATCTTCGCCATTGGATGAAGAGGAGGAGGTTGCCATGAACAGAAAGAGAGGAATTAGGGATTGAAGGCATTCATTCATTCATTCACCCAAAGAGATTTTGGAGAGGAAGAGAGAAGGAGAGAAGAGAGAAAAGAAGAAACCCTTGAAGAATTTGTAGGTTGAGCATGAGCACAAATTCCAAGAGAAAGGGCACGAATTTCTAGACAAATCTGTACAGCATGAAAACCGTACAGTAGCACAAATTTCGAGATGGAAGCATTGTTTTCGAGGTCCATACAACATTAAATGCAGTCCGTACATGCACGTTTTTCAAGGCAACAAGTACAAAATTATTGCTGATTGTATAGGCACAAAAAACGAGGAGGAACAATTGCACAAAAATCAAGAAAATTGGTTGTACAGTCCACACGTGCAAGTCCATATAGGTTTGATATTTGGCACAAATTTCGAGGCAACCGTACAGTTCTGTCAATGAGATGCTGGCACAAAATTCGAGGTAGAATAGGGATAAAAGTACTGTTGTTGTAAAATTTGGAATTTGTCTTTGAAAGGAATAAAATTTCTCTCTTAACAGGTTTTCTCTTCAGGGTTTTGTCCTGGACCGTTTGGTAAAAAATATCGAGTCTAAATTTTTCATGTGTGTGGCTGTCATAATTTTTTGAGTAAGAACAGTTAGGCTGCAAACAATTTTTCTGAGTTGTTTAAGTTGAAAGAATTTCATGTGTTTCAAGTAAAAATAAATTTTTATATGTGAAGTATATGCATGTTGGGGTTTGGGCATTAAACAACATGCAGAGAAGTTTTTAAAACTTGAAACCGGGTTGGGGTTCTAAAATTTTCAATACAAACCAATGGTTATATTCTCATGGGAGAATGTGCCCTAGACAAGTTCTAAAGATAGAGGCCACACGTGTGAAAGAGGGACAAGTGTGCAAGAGAAGTGTTACATGTGAGAGAGATGCAACTTTGCAAGTGTCAAGGTCAGATGCATGAAGGAGGTGTGCCCAACTAGAGGAGATGCCACATGCGGGAGTAGATAGGTGCTTGATTTTAGGGATCATGTCCCACATGAGTAGAGTGTGCCCACCTTTATTTTAGGAGATGTGCCCACCTCACACGTAGGGAAATGCACCCACCATTATTCTAGGGATCATGTCACCCATTGAAGTGCACCCATCTTTATTTTAAGAGTGTCACCTTGGGAAGTGTGCTCACCTTTATTTTAGGAGATTGTCACCTCAAAAAGTGTACCCACCTTTATTTTAGGGATTGTGTTTGCAAAATGAACTCAAGTGGAGTGCGGCCACCATTTTTTAAGGAGGGAGGCTCCACTTCATACATGAAAGGTTTATTACAAAGAAAACTTCATTTTATTGCGCCAAAGAGGCGCATTCTACAACCCAGTAAGACATGTGTAACTCCTTCCGTGATCATCCCCGAGCTAGCACGTGTCCTTTTTAAAAAATAATAAAATATTATAAAAAATAGTAAATATGATAAAAAAAATAGCATGTCGGCTCAAATTAGATTTAAAACATTTACAACGACATATATATAAAACAACACAAATTAGATAAATTAAAACGCTTCTTCAACATTAGGGGTTTGCACCTTGAGAGATTTGATCCCTCTCGGCGCTTGGTAGATCCCCTTTTAAGATGGATCTATGTTGGTGTAATAAATTACATGATTCCATGGTGGTGTGTCCCCCTTGGAAAAGTATTATTTATGAACATCACTTTGTCCACCATGCCAAAATGAAAATATATCTTGATAGACTTGCTCCAAGGGACTCTAAGCCATGTGCAACTGATCATGCTGTGTCAGGATTTGGAATCTTAAGGAAGCCGTCATAATAATCTGCTTGGGTAAGACTTGCAACAAGTCTAAGCCTCATACAACGTGAGGGGTGACAGGCCCTTCAGCCCTTGAATCTTTGTTTGAACTGGACTGGAACATTGAATTGACTGATGCAGATCAGTTCACAGCACCTTCAATCAGGTGTGACCAATGGTAGTTTTGGGGGGTTGCGGGGAACAAAAAATAAAGGGGAAAGCAAAATAAAACCTCACCCTCCCTGACTCGCAAATATATATATATATATATATATATATAGGAACAACTCTTTCTAAAATTTAATTTTGCTTATTTTATGTATTTTTTGATAGATCAGTTCATAAACTAGTTCACAGGCCGGTTCTAGTCCAGTTCCTTATTCATACCAGTCTGACCCTCAATTGGTTCCAGTTTTGATAACTTTGCTCTATACACATTTTTTTACTCACATTTCTAAGTTTCTTCTCTTTTGCTGCCTTTCCATTCACACTTTCCCAGCTTCCAAAGCTAATTGATAAGCCTGCATCACCTTCACACACACCTTCCTTTTAATGGAGAACTTAAGATCATATATAAACTTGTGGTCTTCTCCTCACTCTCTTTCATGAGGCCAGCTCTCATTGCCACTCTGCAAAATTCTTCTGCGTATGCTTCTACAAACTTCTTTCTTTGCTTTAGATTTTCTAAACTATAATCCAAAGTCAAGGGCTTACCTATCATTTCTGCTATCATCTTGTTCTACTTCTGGATTTTCGCTTTATGTTTTTTTTCGTTGTTGTCCATCTTCAACTACTCCCACCCTAAGTCACCTGACACGAGGATATGGGACACAGAGAATATAGAGATAGGAGTATTCGACACGGGACACAACGATTCCAGAAACAGGACAAAGAGGACTCGGTTATATATATATATATATATATTAAAAAAATTATTATAAATATGAAATAACAGTTACAAAACACTTAAAATCCCTTAAAATCTCTCTTTTACCCTTTTCCCGCAGAATGAGAGATTGTGACAGCTCTTTCCCTACAGCTAAAAGTGAGAAAACATATTGAAAAATAGTTTTTAGAGTAGGACACGTCTAAGGCATGTGTCCTATTTTAGGACACGTCCCAAACACGTGTCCTAGCATATCTGTGTCTAACATTTGAAATACGGACACGGAGCCCCTAAGGGATGTCTCCTGTTTCATAGCTCCCAGCCTCTCACCACATAGATGCTTGGCTCTTCAACTGGTTACATGCTATCTTCACCCTCATGGGATGCTCAATTTTTTTTGCAGAAATATGGATATCTTTTGCCAATCCACTATATCAACTTCTCTGTCTTAGAACTTCTAGAATATACAGGCATCTTCTTCTTTTGGTGTTGCTCCATTAACTTATCATCTTCCTCTGATTCTGCTCTAGGAATGTAGGATTCATCTTTATCATCATCATCACTTTCATCTTCCTCTGCATCTTCACTCTTTTGGATCACTATGGTTGTGGCCCTTCTTTTCTGCTAGGCCAATCCTTTGACACTCATTTTCTTTATTATTTGTTACAACAGCTTTGCAACATCTTTTACATCATTTGTTGGGTCTTTCTCGACCTTGTCTTACAGGAATTACTCTTCCTACTATTCTTCTCTCTCCAACCTCTGTTTCTGGAATTGTCATCAATAATCAGGTGTCTTCAATACTTATGATTCTTCTTTGTTTGCTACCAATTAATGCAGTACCCAGGGCCTGCAAATCAGAATATACAACAGAAACACAACTAAGAACAACAACTGCAATTAAATTTAACACAACAGAGATTCACAGCAACAATTTTGCTTCCTTTATTGTAAACATAGAGAATTTAAAAATCTCTGGAACTCATTACATTGCACACTTCTACACTCTGACAGGCATCCCACAGCCATGGCCAAAGGTCTCTTATAGCTCTACACTCAGAGGACCCAAAGTTCCTTTCTCTTAATTCTCATCATATTTAACAAAGGGTTTGGAAGTTGATTCAATACATGGGAACTGAACCACTTAAACTTCTCCTAATTGCTAATATGCAAAACTGAAATAGATCCTTCCGTGGAATTACAAAGTAATAATAATTTAGTCAATTACAAGAATATTTCGGAAAATGCACTACTTGCAATGTGGAAGCACTAATGAAGGATTATGATTCATGAAGCATGGTGGGTGTTCCATCATCCATGGCACATCAACTCCAGTGCTTAGCTAGCGGTCCCAAGGTTAAAACTCTATTTATTGCTCAAAAGGCAAATCTGGTACAAAAACCAAGTATTTCCAGTGAGCTAACCTGCCTTAGAAAATGCATGCGTTGTGTAATCCAAAGATAGAATCCTGAATTATTCACACCAGCTGCAATGTCATGTAATCAGATTTCCCAAAATTGTTTCTGTCTAGAAGTCATAGAGCTCCAAAAATGATAATTTCAATGATTTTGCCTGTTTTTGCTAGAACTGAAAAAATGCATGTCCAAGCTTCAATATCCATCCAAATGATGATCTAAAACTTGCTGAGTATTTTTCATGACCTATTTTCATGTGTTCAGATTTGCAATCCCAATCCAAGAATTTGTTGCTGTAGTGAAACATGACAAATCTTCTCTCTTGACAAAAAGTGTAAATAAGGTTTACTTGGCTTAGGAAAACGCACACCCTATCTCAAAAGAACCTATAATAACTTATGAAGGAATATAGCTGTAGTGTTTGACATGGTGTATCATTCTACACTTTCAGTTTCCTCAAAACTATCTTGAGCTAAAAGTTATAAACCTGAAAAATTACCTTTTCATCGATTTTCATAGGTCTTTTTATTACTTTTAGCCTTTAGGAAGTTAGGGAAATGCCCAAGGAAAAATTATGCATGTTGAGTGAGCTCCGAAGCATGGAGATGATGTATGGATGTATAAGGATGTCCTAAGCCTTAACTTGTCTCATGACTCATGACAAAATCTTAAAATATGAAACAAACCTAATTGATTGCAAAAATCAAGGATTGGTAGGATAGTTGTCTGGGCTAGGGATGCTCTTGCATCAAGCTTTCCCAAAATGATTTTTTCTAGGGTAAGTCATGTGTTCAATGTGTATGTTTTGCCCTTTTATGGTGATATTTATATTTGTATTTTCTCAGTTATTTTATGTATTTAAAGCGGTATGCATCCAATATTACATCTTAATCAAAAGTAATCAAAAGTAATTGCCACGTAATAGATGATAACCTCATTTTATTTGCAGAAACAATTTAAGATTTGTTGTGACGAACTTGCCAGTGGAATATCCATGATAGTTTACATATCAGACAAACACCTTTTTCAAAAAATGCATTCAAATTTCAAAGGAAGAAAAATGAGGTCGACATTGCAAGGGACCTCATTTGACAATAAATGCTCTAATCAAATCCAAAATTGAAAGAATTGTTTGAGAGTGTCAATTACTGAAGTCATCTCCTTATTGAGTTAGAGAGGTCAACTTTTGTATTGGTTGAAAACCAGAAGCTTGGTTGATGGACATTGACAATGGTGATTTACTCTACTTGTTGTAGCCGATTGGAAGAGTTGGTCAAAGATTAGTAACAACCCAAGATTGACAGTGTCTTGAAGAGTGTTCGATCGAGTAAATTACATGATAGGATCCCATATTTTATGAGTTCCTCATTGCTGACATAAATGGAAAAGGAAACTACAACCATCTTTTGTGTATATGTAATGTATTTGTCCCAGTGAGGCTAAGATGTTGGTTGTACTATAATGGCTTGTATTATCCTTTGAGCACATTTGCTTTGGATAGAATAATAGAGGATACCATTCTTTCTTAAACACTCTTGTGCCTTATGAATGTTATACTTTATGTGTGCTATATACTATTACTGATCATATTTCTCTGAAAGTGTATAATTTTTACAACCTAGATTTGGAGCACATTTGCTTTGAATAGAATAATAGAGGATACCATTCTTTCTTAAACACTCTTGTGCCTTATGAATGTTATACTTTATGTGTGCTCTATACTATTACTGATCATATTTCTCTGCATGTGTATAATTTTTACAACCTAGATTTGGATGTTGACCTGCTAGCTTAGAACAATCAATCAATTTGTGTAATGCTGGGTATTAGAGATAAAGGTTTGGTTTGGGAGAGGTGTTAGATATGTTCATGGGAATTGGGGATACAGAGGTAACGATATTATATCTATTAACATATGCAAAAGTCATAACGAGTGCAATGTGCTTTTTGGAGCTTACCTATCCATATATTAATGAAAGCACGTTTGGTTTTGGCAAAATTTTCCTTATGTTTTTGCTGATTGCTGCACTTGTTTGTATTGCTTTGCAAAAATTTGGATAGGAACATTAATAATTGAAAAAATAGAAGATAAATTTTGGAGGTAAGATGGTTCAGAAGAGGATGAAAGACTTCCAAAATCTTAGATTTTGTCACGGATTGGTGAAGATCCAATTTTCTTTGTTTTATAGTGATTGTCTTGCAACCTTAATGGAAGATTGATCCATTTTTTGGGTTGGAAATTCAATAACCAATAGAATTTCGAAACATTAAGTCAACGATAATAGTTAAGGTGGACGTATAAAAGTCAAGGATGCTTATATGTCATGTTTTTATTTGGCAAAATTTAATCATATATACATCTCACTGTGGTTAATATCTTGGTGAGATTGTCTCGATATGATAAATATCTTTGAAATGCTAAATATAGAATATTTGTATTATTTGTACTTCCATTATTTATTGTATGACACATATTATCATTTATTTACCATACTTCCATTATTACCATATATTAATCATAAGTTGTACTTCCATTATATATTTATATTGTTAGTATTAAAATAAGAAATTACCAAGTCCAATATGCATCTTAATTAAGAAAAAAAAATCTTTTAGTAATTTCACCGTAACTTTTGATTCTGAAGTCAGATTTGGACACACTTTATACCGGTAAAAAGGTCTTGAAAAGATCTACAACTTTGCTGTTATAAAAATTTTCAGATTCCATATGGATCTTGCGGTGTGTGCATTTTTCTACTGTAGGGAATCTTTTGACATGAAAAATAATCTTTTGACATTTTCCTATAACTTTTGATCTCAACCTCCATTTTTGGCGTTTCTTATGCCATTGGAAAGGTCTCGCCAAGATCTACAACTTTGCTGTTGTAAGTTATTTGAGATTCCTTTCCGTTTGTTTCAGATTTGCGAAAGAAAATTCTGGAAATCTTTTGACAAATAGGATACATGTTAGAAGAGGCTAAAATGTAGTTAAAGACAACCACGATTATATTATTATATATTATACTATTATATTTAACTATTATTGTTATATAGTTAAATTCAGCCATCAAGATACTATTATTATATTGTTAGAGGTGCCATCATTATATTATTAATATATATTAATAGCACATTATTTATTGTATGATATCTATTATCATTTATTGTGTGCTCACAAGAATATAAACTTATCATTATTATATTTAATTCTCACCTATTAATTTTAGATCAACCTAGATTACATGGTCGTGGGATGTGGTGTATACAACTTATTATTTTACATTTTCCTTAGGAGGCCCATTTTTGGGCCCAATTTTGTCTAATGTCAGTGAAAAGAATTAAACATTAATGTTTTGTTGTTGGATTAACCTTTAGGCCTTTTCTAGAAGTTCAAAAGTGGTTCATTCTCACCTTATAAATAAATAACTTATTTGTTCAGTTTGATGGTTGAATAGTTTTGGATATGTCATGATTTTAATGCATATTTTTGGCAATTGCTTTGCAGGTTTTATCACAATGATCCTGTGTTGAATCCATTCACTCCTTGGGATAGGCCTCCAATAAAAAATATATTTTGTCTTTATGGCATTGATCTTAAAACAGAGGTGCCATTCTCAATTCTTATGATAATTATAATCTCAGCATATATTTTAATTATTTGCTGCATCTATCCCCTAAACTTGCAATGTAGGCATTTAGAAGATTCAATGCATCTTGGAAATCATTATGAACCCTTGAATGCCTACCTTGTTTTGTGCCTAATAAGGGCATACATAGAATAACAATAAGTACATAGTTATCAGAAAATTGTATTAGTAATTAATGAAGATTTAGGACCATTTGCGGAAGGGATATGATTGTCATGTAAATACACCGTAGACCATTCACCATATCTTTGCTCCAGATGGCACGCTTTTTTTAATCACATTGTTTCCAACCTTTCCTCCTGATTGCATGTCTTTTTCTCCATAAAAAGAAGTGAAGAAAATAAAAAAAGAAAGAAAAGAACAGTGATATTGGCCTACTATCTACATATACATTTGACCATTTATACACCCCAATTAAGGTCATAACATTCATTATTAGAAGAACCAAGCTAGAGCATCAAATATCACATTGTAAAGGTGATTTCTATCCAAATTAAATCTATAAGTTCAGCAGAGACAATGTTAAATGGGGAATGCTCACTTTGGTGGGGGATGTGCACTTTGGTGGGGGATGTGCTCCCTATGCTTTCTATATTCCATCCCTGATGGTGAAACCTAGTGTGGGATGTTTCCCTGCGTCCCCCTTTTGAGAAAACTTGGGGAGACATGGGATGGGGCATTTCCCAACAAATTTTGGGTGTTTCCCTTTTGTGGGTGATGCGTAAACACTCTGCCTGCAACAAAAGGGGACCCCAGAAAACCTTCCCCATGATTTTTTCCATACGGGCTTTGGAACAGTAAAAAGAAATATAAAAAAGAACAAAAAATCAAAACCCTAAAGAAAATATGAATACTTATTTCATGCTTTCATTGTTCATGTTTGTCACTTGTCATTGTTTTTTATATCTCTAATTTTTATTTTTAGTTTTAGGATTTCTGGACAGGGGACCTTGAGTTTTCCCATGATGTTTCCTAGTATTTGGGGGTGTCTCTGTGCATCCCCTGAACACATTTCATGATTCCTGGGTCCACCAACTTGGTGGAATATTGAATGAGAAGTAATACTTGTCACTGAAGAAATCAATAAGAGTGTTGCTGCAATAAGTTTGACAATGGGGATGTCCATTTTAGAAGTTTTGCAATCACTACTATCTGAAAATCCATCATATCGGCCATTTGCAGACAAGGAATATATTATACAACAAATCCATTGTCTGTGGAAAAGGGTATGTCCAATCATTTGTTGGAAATTACAGCCACACTAGCATGTGTTAGAAAGCCAGATCGCCTAGGTCGAGGCATAAAGACATCACAAGGTAAACCGCTATTGTGGATTTGAGAGACAGTTGTGGTGATACACAGAATAAGAGCCTCTTACCAATGAAGCTGCCAGGACAACTTGCAACATCACAGATAAAAACTACAAGACAAAGGACAACTTGCAACATCACATAGATAAAAACCACAAGGCAAAGATGAACCACACAACATGACACTGAACGAGTGATTGGAGTCCATCATTCAAGAAAACACTTGTAACAAGACAAAGAAGGGAAAGTCTTTTGTAAAACAGAGAGTGAAACAAGAATTGTCAGTTGGGATGTTCTTTGGAGATATAAAAATGCCCTTTGAGGATTATCGGTAGTTGTTATTTTGTGTTCATAATACATGGCAACTAGAGTTTTGAGAGACACAATTAATATGCAGTTAAACATGTGGATAGATGAAAGTGCTCCAAAGAGACATGGTCCCCAAAATACTTCAAGTCTTCAACACCAACATTACATTTTCTTTTGTTTTGAAAAATACGTCTTATATTCACAGAAAAATATTTACAAACAGAAATACAGAAAATGGAAGGGTATATACAATGAGTTTCACAACCTCTTGGAATCTCTGTTTGAGATTAGTTATTTGTCTACATTCAGTTCTTTGTGGAAAAAGGATTCTGGACCAACACTTCAATTGCTTTGGTGAAAAGCAATTAGAGGAGGAGACACTATTATGGTACCTCGAAATATGCATTGTTCCCAAACTAGAAGAAATGCCATTGTTCTGCTCTTCAATGAAGAATTAAGTCCCAATTTTGTGTTAGATTGGCTAGTTCAAGGTGTAGAATAAGGGTGATTTAACCTTAGAATAAGATAGGAATTTATAGCCACCTAATTAGGCCACCTACGCCAACTATTCCTTAGTGGCAGATATTTTATATATTTTTTCGATAAGCTTTCTTGACCAACTACATGGTCATGGGCCTCTTGTTTAGAGCCAACCACAGATTTCTTATTAAGTGTTGCTATATCCCTTTGCCTATTTATACACATGTACAATGGGAACAAGGATATATAGAGTTTTGTTCTTGAAAGTATTGCTTAGCCGACTAAGCTGGGCCAAGAGCAGTGTCCATGCTTCCTTGGTTAATTCTGGCTTGAGTGTCCATACTTTATGAGGAGTATCTTTGTGTTGTTGAGGCTCACCACTATCTCTGTTGTGTCTAAATCAATGTTGTCAGACTCAGACTCGGCAAAGACTCGGCTGGCTTGCGACTCGACCGACTCAACAAATATTTGACAAATAGAAAAAAAACTCAAAATATAGTAAATTTTGTGCACAAAAAAAACTAATGACATTTCTAATCCATATAAGTTATAAAACCACATTCTATCCAGAAATTCATTTTATTATCTCATAAAAAATGATAATACAACATTTGACACAACATATATATTTGCAAAATAGTGAATGGAAAGATGATTCCTTGAACACATTCACAAATAGTACCAAGTTCAACAACATAATTCAAAACATAAATAGAAAATCAAAATAGACAATGTCTTCAAGTCCAATATCAAGTCTCATGCATGACTATAAGAACTAAAACACCTAGAATAGGCCTAGAGGAGCTAGTGCCAACATCACTAGTTTGAAGCACCAATTGTGAAGCATCATGCACGTATATAATGTATTAGGTGTTTCCATTTCAGAAAATGGAAACTAGAGGGATCCTTAGTCTCCTCATCAGCAGGAGATCTATACATAAAGTATACAAAAAGTACGAGTGCATATAACTAAAATTGCATCGAGTGCAATCCATATCTAACCCAAAATGCATAAACAAAGAGGCCCCAAATCACCTCAAGTCCAAAAAATTTCAAAACTTCATGCTACAACAAATAACTACATATCATCAAAATCATTGCCTATACTGGTATCCTAATCGTCAATGACTCAATAGTACATTGTGCCCCTTGTTGCCACTTGGATGCACACCTCGGGAAAATGCGGCAAAAATCTTCAAGCCGCTTGGTGTGGCCTTGGGGGCAAGTCAGAGTTAAGAGCTATTACTCGAAACTTAACAACTCCGTCTAGGCTTACTCCTAGCGAAGCCAAAGGGGGTGGACCCTAATAAAGAAAATCTAAGGTGTTTAATCTATGAAAAGAGAAAAACCAATTAATCTAGGAGTTAATTAAATGAAACCTTTTTTCATCCAACTACGACAACAATAAAGATTGAAATTCAACAGCATATGGCATCCATCATCATCATTTTGCATACATATTGAACAAGATAATAAGCAATAAGACCAGTGCCCAATATAAAAGATGCAAGAAATTGAAAAAGTCCTTTGGAGTGCTTTGCTGTGTCGTGTAAGTATTGCAAGTGTCTTGATTAGTAAATTTTAAGACTTATTAATGAGTATTAAAAAAGTGGTTTTTATTCTTGGTTTGGCCCACTAAAACTTATCTTCTAGAATTGAGCACATAAGTAGCCCTACCAAGTGTCCAATGAGGAGAGGACAAACCTCATTAATGAGTATTCCCCCCAACGTTGTTGGGAGCGGGAGCGAAAAGCGAAATTTTCAAAAGCTTCCGTTTCGGGAGCGTTTTTTATATAATATATATTTTAATATATTTTGATGCATATAAATTAAAAAAACATGTATTATGCCAAATTAGCTATAGAAAACATCAAAACATAGAATCTAGATATTCATATAACCATTTAGTACACATTGATATAACATTAATCATCTCGTCTTCTAGATTCTAGGAGCTATAACTTATAACATTGTCATTAAATGATCATCATCAAATCATCAATCATCAATCATCAACAACATCAACCTTCAAATTTCAACATATAATATTTGCCATCAAACTAGGCCATAATGTTTACAAAATAGGCCAACCGCCAAAATAAACATGAAAATGAAATACAAACTACAAAGTACTATGAATCTACTGAGCTTTCCGCTTGCCACGAGTAACTTCCAATTTCTTTTCTTGTGTTCTAGGTGGAATAGGTGTTGGTGGAAGTGATCGTGGAACATGAGTAGAAGATGAAAGGCCCCCGTGGGCTGAAATTGGACGTTGTGAAGCTAAAGGCAAAACTCCTGCATCCGGGAAGCTGCTTCTGCTTGGGGGTGGCATCTCTGTATGGGTAGTCTGAATTGGATCATCATGATCACCCAATAGTTCAGCCTCCAAGTGCTCTAATGCTATGGCTCCATCCTCCACATTAGCCTCCTCTGGATTGTTGTCCCAAGTCAAAAATGTTCTATCATTCTTGGCCGCCTCACAATAATGGGACAACAACCTCAAGTTGTAGTGCACATAAACCAAGCTTTTTGCACGATCTACATTCAGACTGTTTCTCTTTACACTGTGGATGAAGTTGTAGGTGCTCCAACACCTCTTTGCAGAAGAGCTATTAACAACCTGTGATAGCACCCTCAGCACCAATTTATGCAAATATGTGGCTCCAGAGCCATGCATGTTCCACCAATGGATAGGATCCAATCTGTCTCGATCTTTGGTTGCAAACAGGGAACCAAAGCGTCCATGCTCACTTATGTATATGCTCAATTCACTCCGTACTTGAGCACACTCTTCCTCATCAGGGACCAACTTCTCTAATGCAAGCATATACCTAGCAGCAACCTCTGGATCTGTGTGGGGTTTTTTCCTGACTCCACCCCCAGGTGTAGGTTGGGCAACCCAAATTGGAGAATAGTATTTTGGGGTGAGGACATATGCAAGGGCATGGAGTGGAACATTTAGATTATCCCACCTTTTGACCACAAGTTTATGAATATGGTCATACAAGACTGGATCTCTTTGCTCAACAATGTCTTTGATTTGACCAAGCATGCTATCCATCTGCTCATATACCTCCCCAATCACCGGCTGATCTGTATCTGCAAAACGAATCATGTTATAATCTGGCTTGGTGAACTGCAGAACATACCTAACCTGTGACCAAAAATGACCTTCAAGAACGGTGTCCTCCACCTCCTGAAAGTCACTTCTATCTGATGCACTTGCAACTTTGTCTTTCAATTCCTGCCATGGATCACTTGAGACCATACTAGCCAATGCCTCTCTTACCTTCAAAAGCCTCCTGAAGGTGAGGTAGTAGCTAGCAAATCTAGTCTTTGCAATCTTCAATAGCTCCAACTTAGAGTGATTGCGAAAAATGTGGTGGGCCATGCTATGATTGGTAATAAATTTGATCATTTTCTTACCTCTCTTGTACAAGGCACAAATCCATCAGTAATTATTGTCCTTCATCTTAACAATATCACGCATCAAAAGGTTCAATGTGTGAACCAAACACCCTGACCAAAATATGTTGGGATACTTATCCATAATGATTGCTCCTGCTGCCTTACAATTAGCAGCATTATCAGTGATGACTTGAATGACATTGTATGGCCCAATCTCCTGAATGGTTTTAAGTAAAGGTTGTGCAATATTAATAGCGGTCTTGTAGCGATCTGAGTAGTCATGGGATGAAAGGAAGACCGCACTGCTAGCAGAAACGCCAAGAATATTTATCAACGGCTTGCCTTTAACATTTGTCCACCCATCAGATACAATGGATACCCCATAGTTGGGCCAATCATTTGTGAACTTTCCAAGAGCACTATTGATTTTGGCTCTTTCCTTGTCAAGTCCCACGGTTCGAGCTTTGTCATACCCAGGGCTTCTGTATCCTTGAGGGCCACCATTGATGGCTTGTACCATTTCATGCCAATAGGGTGAGCGAAGAACATTGAATGGCACACCACATGCATAGAGAAACCTATAAACTTTTGAATCCACATCATCTCTACAACCTTGGTCAAGGAAATCGGATAATGTTCTTCGTATAGGAGAGACTCCATGGGGAGATGAGGCTCCCGATCGAGCCGATGATGATCTAGCAGCAGCTCCACTACCAAACATTCTCTTTGGGGTTTCAGAATCAACCCTCGATCTCTTGGAGTTGTTTTGAGCGGCCTCTTCTTCCATCTTGTATTTGCTTCTCTCTTTAGCTCCCACTTTGTCACAAGTTTTGACTCCATGAGACTTACCTACATCGCATGGCATAACCCCACACAAATGCTTTCTCACCCGAGTATATGAACCTGTGTATGTTTTCCCACAATGGGGGCATCCAAACTTTGTGGTTCCACCCTTTCTCCCTCCCCCTTGCCTTGTCACATACTTCCACAAAGGTGTTGTGTCTTTTTGTTTTTGCCCCACATCACCCTCATCCTCATCATCATCACCCTCTTCCCCTTCCTCCTCTTCTCTTTGGTATGCATCACTCTCTACCTCTTCCCACTCATCACTACCACCACCACATCTACTTCCCAACATCATCATAATGAGAAGAAGTGGAATGAAAAACCAAAACCACATACCCATCATGTTTCTTGATTCAAGATGAGAGTCACTTGTTCCCTGCAATAGAATGATGGAGAAGAAGCAATTGGAAAGAGTAGGAGAAGAGAACATTGCAAGTTTTTCATTTTTTAACATAGTGAAAAAAAAATACAAAAACAAACAAAGATGAGTTTTTAGAGCCTACCTTTTAGCTCTTCAATGGTGGTTGAATGTCTCTATGGAAGCTTCAATCTCCCTTGCAAGCTCTCCCCTTCAATCTCTACTTCAATCTCCCACTCAATGCTCAAAGCTCTCAAACAACTAGCAAACTCACTCCAATCTCACTCAAAGCTCCAAGCTCTTCCCAATCAATGGAATGAGTCCAAATGGACTCCAAATCCCTTTATAGGCCCAAACTAACCCTAGCCCATCCAAAAAAAAACCAAAACAAAATGCCAAAATCGAAATTTTTTTGGTTGAGTCCGCCGAACTCGTGGGAGCGATTTAGGAATTGATTTCGGGTTCTTTTTTTACCTCGGAATCGATCCGGAATCGATGAGCAATCGTAGCTTTCGGATCGATTCCTCATCGATTCCGAAAAAACCAGGGATTGATTTTTTTTTGAAGGGAGCGCGAATTACCAAATCGATTCCGGGAGGAATCGCGATTCCGGAATCGATTCCTCATCGATTCCTTCCAGAGCGCGATTCAGGATTGATTCGAGGGGGGGGGGGTCGATTCCCAGCAGCTCTGATTCGCCCTGACTCTATGGTAGTCACTCTTTGCGATCTCCCGAATTCTTGAAGGTTAGCTTATGTGGATTTTCCTATTAAGCTAGCACTTACCTCCATTTCTGGTTTGATTGATTGATCGGACTATACTGTAGCGGTCCAGAGCATACGAGAAGATAAGTGTTGGTTTATTTTATTAAACAAAATTAGGAATTTCTACTTGGTTAATCTACTTCTAAGAGTCTCTTTTTCGGCCAAATTCCATTACTCGAGCAAGCTCTTTCGTGGCACCGTATTTCGGGAAAGCAAGGAAAAAATTACTCAGAAAGTAGGAAATTGTTAAAAAATGTGAAAAAGCTAAGTCCTGAGTGCACTTGTGGCACACCGTTGAAACGGATCCAACACGGTTAATTTTATTCCTAGGTTTATTTTATTAGTTGCGAAAAAACAAATCTAAACTAAAAATTTCAAACCACAAAAATGGAGTTGACACAGTTCCCCCCTAGGGCAATGGGGTGTGGGCGCGGGATAGCCCACTTGCTCTCGTTAATATTTTACAAATAAGAAGGTGGATGCCTTTGGTCCTTATGAAACTGGATCCAAAGGCTTACAAGGTTTCAAAAATGATGCAAGATGGAAGAATATTGCTCCGGGTAGCCTTGGATGGCTTTAGATCTTTGATTTTCCTGCAGCACTTCCTCTTGTTATGGCGATAAAAATACAAAACCAGCCATTTGAAATGCACCAAATGTGCCAAATAAAGCGTTAGAGGCATAAAATATTAAGTACTAAAAGATAGAAAATTAAGCCCAAGTACTCAATCAGACTAGATCTACCCAAAATTAAGTTTTAAACCCTCGATCTAGCAGCATACTTAACTAAATCAGCTTCTTAAAATATTCTTTTCAATGGAAACTAATTCAAGTAAGCATGGAAGTAACCATAACCAAAGAGAAATTTTAAATTAAAGTGAAGGGGAGAGAGAGAGAGAGAGAGAGAGAGAGAATGTTGGAATCCTGGGAATGTTTGAGCTATGGAGCCTGCTGGTGGAGAGCGGAGGGACTATATCCTGAAAGTGCTTGAAGAGTAGTAGAGTCAAACTAGATAATCTGCACATTCAAGCTTAGGCAACCTGCACAACTAAAATTACTTGCACAAAACGTCAAATCCGGTGTTTCTTGTTACCAATTAAGTTGCACTTAGTTGGACTTACAAACGAGCGTGCCAATAATGAACATGGTTCTTGATCTTTTTCAAGCATTCAGAAGTCCATCATGCCATTTTTAGGGATCCTTTCTTTTAATTTTTCACATGTTCATGCCTTGCGGGGTTTGTAATAAAGTGTGCTAGGATGGTATTTCTATGTGAAGGACTTGGCTTCCTAGGACTTATCAATCAAGTTAGGTATTCCGAGGAGTTTTTTCACTTATTAATTATGTTTGCGTTTTATAATTTTGAGCTTTTCTCCTACTCCTCCTGTTATCACACAGAGTGTAGTTGTCTACTTTAAAGGTCCTATCCAAGAAGGTAGAGGAAAACAACTAACCGGTGACATCTAAGAGGGCCTCGATTCCCAATATGGATTGGTTGTCAAGCCAATCGAGGCACTCTTCACTTCTTGCTATCCAAGCCACAAATAACAAAGGGGGAGACCCTTATCTATCCGTATCAGAGCCGTATCCGTACTGTTTCGTACCCGTATCAGAATTCGATTCGTGGAATGCCATTTCAGCAGTCTGAGGTAGGCGTTTCCGGTAACTTAGGTGTAGAACCTTAGATTTAAGGAATTGAGCTATTGTAGAGCCTTAGGGAAGATGAGATATGAAAGTTGATTAATTCAATTACAATAGCTCAGAATTAAGTACAAATCAGGATATAAGTGTTAGGGTAAATGATCAAAATCAACTTCCTTGGGAAACGTGTACTTAATTTAGGGGAAATGGTCCTGTTATCACATATATAGTAGCCGGGCTACCATACATTATTTTTCTCATTCCAGTACACTATTCAGCCAGTTCCCTTGCATTTGAGACGCCGAGATGAGCATTTATATTGGATCACTATCAGATTGTGGACAGCAGTTATATTCCCCATGCCATGACTGAGTTTCAGGACACTCAGAGAGATGCCCGATATAGCCATTATGCCATTGGTACAGAGCAGACAGTAGTGCCCAGAGTTATAGCAGCAGTCTCAGAAGACAGATGATGGTACAGGTTGATGAGCTTTCAGGTATATGACTCAGCAGGTATATCATGGTATTATGGTTAGATTGCTTTTATACTTATTCTTATAGCATGTCTTAGCACTTAGTGTCATGATCTGGCGATCATATAGATATTTGGACCTGGTTGACCTATTATATATATATTACTGTCCCTACTCAGACTTAGAAGTTCACTATTCATACTCATTGGTATATACCCTCCTTAGGGAGAATAGAGGTGATCATTCAACCATACCTTGGCTTGCTAGTGTTGGCTTCATCTTTTCATTGTCTTCATCCATCCATGGCCTACCTTTTTAGATTATCACCCTGACTTACTACTTGACTAGTGGCATGGAGGACCTTTCCCCACTGTAGCCTCTGTATTGGATGAGCTTCCCTGTTTATTGTGTCTCGGCTCTGAGGTGGTGACAAAACTTACCTATGGTGAGTTGGAGTTCCTTGAGAATTCCCCCTAGTCACTAAAGTTGTGTTGGCTAAACCTGAAACTTTTAGTGCTGCCATAAATACAAAATCTGGAAAAATCAAATGCTATATCTTGTATATGAAAGAAATGCCAATTGAAAATGGCCATGAAAAATAAAATGTTATATCTTTTGGAAAAATGAATACCTAGGTAAACAAGTTGTCCATGACACACCTAGAAGTGCTCAGGTAAACAAGTGCCTTAAAAACACACCTGCAGCAGAAAGCCTAAAAATAAATGTAAATCTATGCAATGTGTTTGTAAACACACATAGATCAAGGCTATGGAAACCTCAGGCCCAAAAAGCAATGGAACTTAAATGTTATATCTAAACAATTGCTGGCCTTATTTGTATTATGGATTGTGCGCATCTGTGAAGGTGAATAAACCCTCTTTAAACAACTCATCCATTTGTGAGACACCGCCATTCCTTGTGTTATTGCTCATTCAGTATATACTATAGTGTGTATTCCCTTTCCCTTGCCAAAGTGTCACAAAGTCAAGTCAGTCAAGTCATCCCTTAGCCTAGCCAGTTATTTCAGCCTTCACCCTTCACTAGCAAATTGATCACAACTATGAAGTGAGTATGGTCCTGAAAGTCTAGTCTGAGTAATAATAATAATTAACAACACTATATATTTGGATTTAGATCGCCAGTCATGATTACTCTGTGTTATAGTAGCTATTTGAATAAATTGTAAAGCATGTATTAACCTTGACACCTTGCAGCAGCTATGGATGATAGTCTGAGTTGTATTTGGTCTTGGTTAGACCTAGTTTGACCATGGAGGACCATGAGACATGAGATGTTGGACCTTATGATGATATGGATAGATGATATATGGTCTATGTACACATACAGGATGATTCTATGCAGCAGCTACAGGGTTATGATGATGATTCTTGGGATACAGCAGTGTTTGGTCATTTACAGATCATTATTATTGGCCTTGTTCCGGTACATTGGATATTTATTTTGATCATGCAGAGATTCATATGGTGTATGAGTACACATCTTGGATGGATTTGGACCTTCTGAGTCCAATGGGACAGTTTGTTTTCAGTTCCGGGCACGTACAGTGATGATTTGGCCTCAGTAGGCTGTCCTAGTGCAGTTTTGGTCTGTTGGAGGCCCTGTCGGAGCAGAGATGACTTTTATCCGGTTGACCTAGGGCGCTGATGATGGAGGGGGTGGTCCAGCCACTTGTTTTTACCATATTACCCCCCTCCCGGACACATTGGTGCCCTCACCTTGACAGCGCCATCACTCCAGGAGGCTGTTTGGGCAGTTTCACGCTTCCCGAGGCATTTCAGGATTGGTAGAAATGGCTATTGAGGAAATCGATTTGGGCTACTGAGGCAAAGTTATGGCATGGGATGATCAGTGATGATAGATCGGGACCTTCCACACCTCCTCCTGCAGTTTCAGCTTCATCGGGGCCCGCATCCATCACTTATGGCACTTTCTGTGGATTTTTGAGGTCTTTTGAGGACCACGACTTCACCTTGGAGGCACGATTTGGTATATTCATGATTATTTATTGGTTATTGTGCCATGGGGATTGACCAAGGAGGGATAAAATTACCCCTTGGACCCACCATGAGCCTCCTATGATATTTTGTCATCATGATTTGGTGGGATTCCCCTCTCCTAGGGCGACTTTGTCCACTTATGTTATATTTTATGTGTGATCCATGTATTATATTGTTTAGCTCATCTCAACCATTGATTAGACTTTTGTATCTTATAATCTTAGCCACTCATTCAAAAAGTGGTTAGGGTTTTGGTGCCTCTCCTTCCTATTTAAAGGAGAGAGCCTCTCATTGTAAAGGGTCTTTGGCTCTTGGATTATTGGTATAGAAAAATATTCTTGTGGAAATTCTTGTGGTCTCCTTTGCATCTGGTGTTCTTAGATGGTGATTGGAAAGTCTATTGCAACCTAGCATTTGGAAATTGTGGTAAGATCTATCTTTTGGAAATCATTGTTTGTCTACAGGAGGGCAACTTCAACAAGGGCGATTTTGCAAGGCTTCTTCAAATCGACTTTCTTGGCATTCGCTTGTATCAGGGGGTTATCATTAATATCATTGTGATCTATGCTATCTTTCTGTTACTTCTTTTGTGGCATTAGTCTTATCTCTTGATGCATCAAATCTGATATTGTTGACGTTTGTTGTGCAGGAGAGAGGGCGCATTGGCTTCTTGGACAAAATCGATTTGCATAGAAACTACCTCAAAGCTTCCAAATTGATCGGGATTGCATAGATCATCATCATCAAGGCATCTACAAGGTTATCCAGGTAAGATCCACAGGTTTGTTTCTCTTTCCTTTATCCAATCCATTGACATAACTCATAAATTGTTAAAACCCTAAATATTTCAAAACCCTCATTTTACATTTTCTCAGATCTACTTAGATCTAGTGGGTTGTTGGGCATGATATTGAAAACCCACCTCTATAGCATCCACGGCATCCCGGATCTATAGTTTGGTGTGGATTGGCTTCCATTTGACCCCTCTCCCAAGCCAACTTAGCTTCTCCCAAGGAAGGCGCACTTCACCATTTGAGCAAGTTGACCTAGATCTAGTTGATGGGTGTTTGAGATTTCACTTGATTTGACATCTACACATCAAATAACATACACCCAGGTTGTCCCTTTCTTGAAATTCACCTTGTGGGTCCCATTCCACATTTTAAGGGATTTAATCCCCATTTTGGACCACTTGGAATACTTAAACTCAGATCTACAAAGATCTAACCGGTAGATTGCCACGAAATTATAGATCCATACCCCTACTTGACTGATCTACCCGGATCTAAAGTTTGGATGCCATCCGACATGATTTGACCTACCTAAACCCAAATTGAAGCCTCCTTAGGGAAAGTCGCACCACCTTGGAGAAGTGAGTTCACTCACTTCGAGGAACTGGGTACTTGAGATTTTTGCAGATCCGGAATCAGAATAATTCAAAACCTAGGTCTAGACTGTCACTCTGTCAAATCTTGCCTTGGGGACTGCATTCCTTGTTTTAAGGGATTGTGGTCCACTTGGGTCAAACCTAGATCTAGACACATTTAACCATCAAGGCCTATACTGTCCACTTATCTCATGTTGTAGGAGTCCTAAACCATAAAGTCAACCCTACTTTGACTCCACTTCCCAATTCCCAAGGCACTGGTTTATCTCCAAGACAACCCACTCTCCTAGATTGTTGGATTGACTTGTGGTTTGACTTTTGCATGGTGAACTATACCTTTGAAGACATCATGAACCATGGTCAAGATTGTCTCATGTACTAGTTAGCCCCAATCTGACCCCTAAACAACCCTGCATTGGACACGGTTCCCAAGGCAGGGGATCTTTTGACATTGACCTAGTACACTAGCCCTAGATCTCACTTTAAACATTGTAAGTCACTCTCACATCAACTATGAACCAAAGCTACATCTATTGAACCCCTCACTTGACTTGTGACTTCATCCTTAGGTCTAGGATAAACCATACACCTAACTTCACTTGGAAATACCCTGATTTGGTGTCTTGGTTTTGATCTCTCCTGTCGGGAGTAGATCGGGTCTCCCCCTTTGTTGTCTGGGCTAGATAACATAAAGTGAAGGTTGCCTCGACTGGCGTGACAACCATATATTGGAGGTCGAGGTGATCGTGGTTGCACCTTTTGAGTTGCCCTTCCCTATTGCCATCCATGACTGGATCCATCCATAGGGGTAACTAAAGTTTAGGTGATAACAGGTCCCAAGAAGTAGATCTGAATGGATTAAGGCTTCCTAACATAGCTTGACTGTAGATCTGACAATATCAAAGTTCACAAGCAAAGATCGGGCAATCAAACAACCGAAAAAGGGGCAAACTCAAAGAGGGCGCAAGAGAGAGAGAGAGATCAATGCCTAGGGATTTGGGCAAGGAGTCCACTGAGGGTGATTCCCTAGGAAACCCACTTCAAGCTTGGCATAAAAGTAAAAACCCATAAATCGTTCGCCACGATTTTAAGTTGTTTGAGCTAGAGAATTTTTATAAATTTTGACTTTAGGGTTTGAACAGTAAATTAAATGATGACGATTGGAATGGATCCCAAGATAACAAAAATATTTCGAAAGAAACCTGGATATTGCGACTGCCTTGCAAATTGATGATCTTCCGAAAATGAAGCAATCTAGAGTGAGATCCAGCCTCCCAAGTGAAATCGCTTTGCCTCCAAGATGGCCAATGTGCCCTTCCCTACCAAAACGATCTGCAGTTAGAATCGATCTAGACAAGAAATGAACTATAAGGTAAGAGAGATGAACCAAAGAGCATCAATATGATCACAAGATACAATAAAAATACTCCCTGAAGCCAAAACGTCTTGAGGAGGAGAGATGGAGTCTCCTCACAATAAATCCCCCTTCAAAATGTCCTCCTTCTCTACCCACACGACCTCTGCAGAAAAAGGTTTGGAAAGAGCTAGATCCACAATGATATCATAGAGAAAAGACTTTACAATCACTTGCAAGAACATTCATCAAAGCATCCAAGAGATTTGCAAAAATATTCTTTATTATGCCGGAAATCCAAGAGCCCAAAGGTGCCTTTACAATCAGGGGAGTCTCTTCCTTAAATAGGAATGAGAGAGACCAAAACCCTAACCACTTTTTGAATGAGTGGTGGAGATCAAAAGATAAAACAAGAATAATCAACCGCTAAGATGAGCTAGAAATACAATACATGGATCAACTCACTAAAAGAGGGGGGCGCACTTCACTAAGACACCCTAGGGGGGACATAACACATGACAAGTGACTAGGACATAACACATGACAAGTGACTAGGACAAGTGAATAAAGCACATGGTGGGGCTAGGAGGTGTTTATATCCTTCACTAGCATCACCCCATGGCACAATGATAAATAATATGACTCAATAACATCACAAAGTGACCAAGTGACCAAGTCGTGGCCCCCTCAAAAGCATAGTAAATCATCAAAATAATGCCCCCTCATGGAGGGGGTGGTCCAGCCACTTGTTTTTACCATGCCAATTCCTTGCCTCAATCGCCCAAATCGATTTTCTTAGTGACCATTTTATTCCATTTTTAATCCCCAGAAAATCACATGTAAAGTAATAAAATGCCTGTAGCTCTTTGCTTGGTGCCCCGGGCACAAATTTAACTGTATCAAAGTGTCTGGGGGTATGGCAATATGGTAATAACAAGTGGTTGGATCACATACTCCCTCTGTAGCGCCTTAGGAGAACCAAATAAAATCCAACTGTGCTGTCAGGCCATTTTATAATGGCAAATCTGCAGTAAAGTGAGAATCTGAGTGAAATCTCGTCTGGAAGTGCCTGTAACTAAAATCTGAGTGTGCCAATGGACTTAGAAGGCACAAATGTATTAGAGATGAGTACTCATACACCCTGTGGCTATCTGGATAATCATCTATAGTCTCAACCTACGCTGCTGGGAATCGCTCTGCACCCCCACGAATCGATCCCAATTAGCGATCCGGAAGGAATCGATTCCGGAATTGCGATTCCTTATCGATTCCTCCCGGAATCGATTTCGTAATTCGTGCTTCCTTGGATAAAAAAACACTCCCTGGAATTTTAGGAATCGATCCGGAATCTATGCTTTCAGATCGATTCCTGAGCGATCCCGGGCAAAACAATCGCTCCCGATAACGCTTCCTGAGCGATTCCTTGATTTTTTTATTTATTTATTTATTTTATTTATTTTTTAATTTTATTTTTTAATTTTTTTCGGGATTGGCTAGGGTTAATTTGGGCAAATAAAGTCTATTGGACTCCATTTGGACTCATTCTATGCCCTCAGTGGTAAACAGTTTGATGTGCCCCCCATGGTAAACCGTTTAAAACTTTGATGTGCCTCAGGTTGGCGAAGAGTAGTTTCACAGATGATAAATGCATTTTCTGCCCCAAGATGAAGCTGTCAAATGCATTCTTTGGGAGTGTCGGTTTTCTTGTCAATGTTGGAAATTAGCATAGTAGAGGTTCTCTGAAATGATCCAGGGTACCATTCATTGGAGAGTAGCTGTTCTTGGGGACTAACTCTTTCATCAGTCACCTTATCAAGGCTTGTGGCATTGTATCCATATTGCTGTTATGTTCTCTTTATGGAAATTGTGCTGTAAGTGTGTTTTTGAGGACTCTAGTGGCACTGTTCTTCCTTTCAAGGGTTGTGGATGGATGAGCTTTGTGCCCAACTCAAGGGTGAAGGGTTTTTGCTCATTAGAGATGAAAAAAGTGAATTGATAACTCCATATTCAGAATTTAATGTAGCTGTAACTGCAATAAGATAGCTGCTACAATGTCTGTATATTCTTATCTTTTCTTGTACAGATTTTGTTCTCCTTGTACATAACTGTTTTATGAGTAAAATAAGAAGTATATTTGAAAAAAAACACTTTTACAGGAGTTTCAAAAAGGTCTATCCCATTGTCTGTCAACCCTGGCCTTGGGTTTACCTTCACATCATATATCAGACAATGACATTATAGAAATTGGACGAATAAATAAGGAAAATTTGGCAGTACACTGGTAAAGGGGCCTTTTCAGAAGCACCTTTGCAATATCAATAAAGTTCATTTTCTATTCAGAAGGGATAAAAGTATAAAATAGAAAACCGTCTGTATGTTAATTTTAATCAAATTCTAATTAATACAGTTTGGTTATATGAGAAAAATGGTATTGACATATGAGGGTCAAATACATGCAACATTGTCTTAAAGTCGATGCCATCAGCTACACATTTGTACTTCCCTTACAAAAATTCAGCTTCTGTTACAAAAATTCAATCATAGAGTTTGTTTGATAAAGTAAATCTTAACAATAACTTAATATCTTTGCAAGTTTGATATTGGATTTAAAGACATCACTTGCAAATGGTCATTGCCATAGCTATGTCATTCCAGAAAATCTTCTGAGATGTCCTAGATGATTGATGTTATATCAATGTGTACTAAATGGTTATATGAATATCTATGTTTTGATGTTTTCTATAGCTAATTTGGCATAATACATGTTTTTTTTAATTTATATGCATCAAAATATATATTATATAAAAAACGCTCCCGAAACACTCCCGAAACAGAAGCTTCTGAAAATTTCGCTTTTCGCTTCGCTCCCGCTCCCCTCCCCGCTTCGCTCCCACTCCCAACAGCGTAGGTCTCAACCATGCCCGAATCATCGAGGAGTGATTCTAGGCACGAATCCTGAGATAGAGGGCACAAAATTGAGGCCGTACATAGCACATAAATTGAGGAAGGTACAAGCAGGCCATACTGTCCTTTCTTGCACAAATTTCAAGGTTCTGTTTCTGCATAGAAACCGAGGCAGCCGGCACAGAAATCGAGGACCTGTTTTGCACAGAATTCAAGGCAGCTAGGCATTGATTTTGAGGCATCTTCTAGGTGTATTTTTCAGTGGAGATAAGTCTTCTGTTGACTGAAAAATTGCCGTACTGAATTTATTTTGAAGAAATAAAATCATCCTCTCTCTCTTTGACAGGTTTTCCCCTTGTGGGTTTTTCCTGGGCGTTTTGCCAAAAATTTCTGAGTCTAAATTTTTTATGGTGTGCATTGAATATTTAATTTTCTGTCTTTAAATGTGAGTTTCGGCTGTGTTTTAAATGTCTAAAAATTATGTGTAATTTCCAGCCATCATACAAAACTGGGTTGGGCATTAAACTATGAAAATTTGACATTAAAACCAGGTTGGTTGAAATTCTCAGAAAACTTTCATGGTATCAGAACTTGGTGGGCAGAAAACTAAAGTTATTTCAGACTGTCAGTGATTTATTTTGTTAGTGGGCAGCACCTTGTTGAGTTGGTAGTAAGATGGCTACATGACTTAGGTTGGAAGATAGGCTAGATGGGACAGGGAATTTTGTTCCATGGAAGGCTAGGATAATGCTTATCTTGGAGGAAAATGAACTATGGGATGAAGTGGTAAACAATACTACAGCTAAACCTTTTCAGATTCTCGCTGCTACAGATGCACAAGCATTAGCAACTTTTAACAAGAAGGATTGTAAGGCTAGGAGAATTGTTCAAGATGCAGTTAAAGACCACATTATTCCACATATTTCAGGTAAAGACTGTGCATATAAAATGTGGGATGCTTTGACTAGTTTATACTAGAGCACTAATGAGAACCGAAAGATGGTCTTAAGAGAGAAGCTGAAGGGTATAAAGATGAACAACGCAGAGGGAGTGACATCTTACCTTACTAGGATATCTCAGGTTAGAAATGAGCTTGCTGCAGTTGGGGAGGTAGTTTCAGCCGCTGAGCTAGTGCGGCCAACAGTAAATGGTGTGACCAAGCCATGGGCAGTGTTTGTGCAGGCTATAGTTGGCAGGGAGAACTTACCTTCCTGGGATAGGCTGTGGGATGATTTTGTACAAGAGGAGACCAGGAGAGGTCTTGTGCAGGGAAGCTCTTCACAGGGTAAGGAGGATGAGGAGAATGTGGCATTGACTGCAAAAGGAAAGAAGAAATCCAAGAAGGGAAGGGCTAAGCAGTAGCGGCAGCAACAGCAGGGTGGACAGAAGAAAGACTTAAGCAAAGTCAAGTGCTTTGCTTGTCAGGGATTTGGGCATTATGCTTCACAGTGTCCAAAGAAGAAGAAGAAGCAGCAGACAACAACCTCAGTAGAGATTGATGATTTTGGAGAGAGATTTCAGAGAGAGTTTTCTCTTTGTGCTGGACATGTTGAGAGAGAGAGAGCCTCTATTATCAGCAACATAGATTTAGATATTGAGATGGAGTATTCCTTGTTGACTGGCCATCAGATGGGTGCATCTACCACCAGCACTTGGTATATTGATAGTGGAGCTTCGAGTCACATGACAGGTGCTCGAGAGATGTTCTTCGAGCTTTCACAGACAAGTGTAGATGTGGAGGTTGTACTGGGAGACGACATGGTTGTCAGAGTAGTTGGTCGTGGGACCATTACTTTTCAGAGGGAGTCCATGAGTCCTATGATTTTGAGGGATGTATTATTTGTCGCTGGGCTGAAAAAGAACTTGGTATCGGTTTCCACTATTGAGGATAGGGGTCTTGGGGTTTGTTTCATGGATGGACATGTGCGTATATTCCCTAAGACTGCAGGACCATCTACCTCTTTGGACATTGGGGTTAGGTGCGGGAAACTATACAAGCTCTTCTTTCAGCCCCAACATGCTTTGGCACATAGCAGCAGCAGTGAGCTTTGCGAGCTATGGCATCGGAGGATGGCTCGTTTGCATCATCCAGCTTTGAGATTGTTGAGGAGTATGGTTATAGGTCTACCAGAGTTCAGCACAGAGCACAGTGATGTATGCAGAGGGTGCAAGGGTGCTTGATTTGATTCACTCAGTTTTATGTGGTCCTATGTCATCTGTTTCCTTGATAGGTTTTGAGTATTATGTGACTTTCATCAATGACTATTCCAGAAAAACCTGGATCTACTTCTTGAGGAGCAAGAAGTCAGTTGATGTCTTGCGGACCTTCTAAGAGTTCAAAGCTCTTGTGGAGAATCAAATAGGGAGGAGGATTCAGGTTCTGAGATCAAACAATGGGGGTGAGTATACCTCCAATGATTTCGATGAGTTTTGCAGACAGGAGGGCATACAGAGACAGTTGACAGTTCCATATACTCCTGAGCAGAATGGAGTGGCTGAAAGGAAGAACAACGCTATTGTGGGAGCAGCGAGAGCTATGCTTCATGATTAGAGTCTTCCTTTCTTTCTTTGGGCAGAGGCTTGCAGTACAGCTGTTTACCTTCAGAACAGGAGTCCCCATCGTGCCTTGGGGAGGAAGACTCCCGAGGAGATGTTCATAGGCAAGAAGCCTGAGGTTGCTCATTTTCGCATATTTGGTTGCTTGACTTAATCTCATGTCCCTTTTGAGAAGAGGACAAAGTTGGAGCCCACTGCAGAGAAGGGCATCTTTGTGGGCTATGATGAGACTTCGAAGGCTTTTCGCATTTATCTTCCTGCACTCAGGAAAGTTGTTGTGAGGAAGGAAGTGAGGTTTGAGAAGGAGAGAGCCTTCAGGAAGTCTAGAGAGTTGGAGTATGAGGAGTCACAGACTTCCACACCTCAGGTGACACAAGTATCTCCAGTTCAGAGTACTGGATCACAGGTTTTCGGAGTTACTGGTCCACAGGTACAGTGGTTCAGCTAGCAGGTATTTCGGGGACAGGTTCTGGATCTTAGGTTACAGGTTCACTAGTTGCAGGTTTTGGATCTTTGGGTTCACCTGCTATTGGCTCACAGGTTGTTGGGCCATCTACTTCTGGCAGTTCTTCAGATGAGGATAGACCGGTTTGAGAGCCACCTTCAGGGAAGAGGAAGCCTAAATGGCTTCAGGAGACCTTGAAGGAAGCAGAGTCATTTGGTAGGCCCCAGTAGCCAGTTAGGACAGTTGTGATGCTTGACAGATTGGGTATGGCATTAGTCGCTATTCTTTGTGAGTTAGAGCCTTCTACATTTGAGGAGGCCTCTCGGCCAATGTTGAAAAAGTTGGCATCGGCAAAAAGTCGGCAAGGGTCCCGAATACAACTTCTTGACAACATCGGCGAAAAAATCGGGAAAAATCGGCAAAAGTCGGCAAACATTAAAAAATACAAAATACATTCATTTTTTCAGAATTTTAAACATATAACGTAACAATAACATCAGATAAACACATTGGAACATAAATATGAAGAAATCACTAATATATAGATGTAGTGGATGCAAATAACTCGAAGTGGTTTGATTTCAATGACTGGAATTGTTAAAAAATACATAAAATTTTACAATTTTAATGAAAAAAATATATATTAAAGATTCCAAGCTATGATTCCAAACCATTAGAGACAAAATATTATCAAAATGGCACCAAGTGCAATACATATCTAAATCAAAATTGAAAAAACATAATCATCAAAATCATTGTCTATGTCGAGATCATATTCATCAATAGCACCATGTTCCCCCACCTCTAGGCTCTAGACTTTGCCTCTGCCTCCAATCTCGAAGTTGATCCTCCAAGGACATCAATTAACACCCTACAATTTTGTTCAAACTTCTTAATCCAAGCGTTAAAATAAGGTAGAAAGAGCTTCCCATGCTTAATAAGTGATTTTGCTTGACTGAAGAGTACATTTTTTTATTAAGTTCATGACAGTGGAATTCAAACAACTTTAACAATCAGGCATCGACACCACCAACATCAAGGTACATAGAGAGTTTGATGTACTTCATTAAATTCCAATCCCTTACCCACATACATGATAGAATCCACTGGAAACGTTGGAATCTTAAAATCCTGAAAACCATTAAGTCTGTTGAATTCTAAATGGGATCTAAAATCCTACTTTTTGCATATGAAGTCTGATGAGGTTGGAATCACTCTCAAACATCCTGAAACAATTAATGGTAATGTTAAAAATTTAAGTAAAAGGATGGAAAATGAAAGATAAAGATCAACATTACCATTTAGTATTGTTGACATCAATGTTACATGTACAAAACTCATCAAATTTATAAAAAAAAACCCGAGTTTTTAAAACTGTGAAAAAGCCTGGGCGATTTTTTCCATCAACTCGCGATTTTTTCGAAAAAAGCGTCGATTTTTTGAAAAAGTCGGAAGTCGCCGATTTTTTAAAAAATCGCGAATTTTAAGCGCCGATTTTTCGGCAGAGGTAAAACCTCGCGACTTTTTCAAAAAGTCGCGATTTTTCGGTGATTTTTGCAACTCCACATCAGGTTTGGAGATTTGCCATGATGGAAGAGTACCATTCCATCATGAAGAATGATGTATGGGAGATTGTATCGAGACCAGAGGGGAAGTCAGTGGTGACTTCCAAGTGGCTTTACAAGGTAAAGCATGCTGCAGATGGCAGTGTGGAGAAGTTCAAGGCTCGCTTTGTGGCACGAGGGTTCTCACAGATAGAGGGAGTAGATTATGATGAGACCTTTGCACCGATTGCTCGATATTCTTCTATTAGATCAGTGATTTCCATGGCAGCAGAGGTGGGTTGGAAGATCTACCAGATGGATGTGAAGACTGCATTTCTCAATGGTCTTCTGCAGGAGGAGGTTTATTTGGAGCAACCTCAGGGCTTTGAGATTCATGGGAGGGATTCTCATGTGTGCAGGCTGAAGAAGGCCTTGTATGGTCTGAAGCAAGCTCATCGAGCTTGGTATTCCAGGATTGATGCATATCTGATGTCGATGGGATTTCAGAAGAGTGAGGCTGATCCCAATCTTTACTTCATTGTGATTCATGGGGATCCACTCATTCTTCTGTTGTACGTTAATGATTTGTTTATCACAGGGGACGAGTGTCTCATTGTAGCTAGCAAGAGAGATCTTGCTTCAGAGTATGAGATGACAGATATTGGGATGATGTACTATTATTTGGGGATGGAGGTTTGGCAGGAGCCTGGTCATATTTTCCTGGGACAAGGAAAGTATGCTGTAGATATTCTGAGGAGATTTCAGATGGAGGACTACAGGCCTATGTCCACGCCTATGATTACCAACTGGAAGCAGCTTCATGCTTCTAAGGGAGAGTTGGTAGATCCTACTTTATATCGTCAGCTCATTGGTTCATTGATGTATCTGGTCAACACCAGGCCAGACTTATGTTTTGCGGTGAACACTCTCAGTTAGTTCATGGTGGAGCCTAGGAGAGTGCACTGGACACCTGCGAAACATGTGTTGAGATACCTTGCAGGGATAGTGGATTTTGGTTTGTACTACAGGAGTTCGGGTGGAGTTAGTTTGGTTGGCTTCATGGATTCAGATTGGGTAGGCAGTGTGATGGATCAGAAGAGCACTTCCGGTTGTTGCGTCAGTTTGGGCTTGGCAGTAGTGTCGTGGTTCAGTCGGAAGCAAAAATCCGTTGCTTTGAGTTCTGCTAAGGTTGAGTACATGGCAGCTAGTCAGGCTAGTTGTGAGGCACTGTGGCTTCGTAAGTTATTGGTAGATTTATTTGATCAGGAGCTGAGGATTTACTGTGACAATTAGAGTTGCATCCAACTATCTGAGAATCCAGTTTTTCATGACAGTTCAAAGCACATAGAGATCATGTACCACTTCATCCGAGACTATGTTCAGAGAGGAGCTATGGAGTTACAGTACATTTCCACTGATGAGTAGGTTGCAGACATTCTAACAAAATCCTTGGGGCGGGGCAAGTTTGTCTTCTTCAGGGACAAGTTGAGAGTGGTGCAGAACACCTTCCTCGGTAAGAGGGATTGTTGATTTTTGTACTTGGGAAAGTGTTCCCCTAGGTGACTTTTTCCTTAGTCACTTAAAAGGGGGAATAAAGTGACCCTTGCATTAAATGACTTGAGATGAGCATTTAATTTGACTTTAGTGATTAAAGTCACTTTTTGATAAATTTAAGTGAGGTGAGTGAAATTAATTTTCATGAGAGTTAAATGATCATTTATTCTCATCCACTCATTTAAACCAATCTCAACCCTTGGATTAGATGACCATTCACTCACCCTAGGGATTCAATCAAAAAGGCAAGGGAAGGCATTTCACTTCATCCTTTTGGAGAAGAGAAGAGAGAGCAAAGAGTGGGCACGATTTTCGAGGCAACCATTTCGGGCATTTTTGCACAACACAGAAAACTGAGGTTGGAAAGTATTTTCAGTGGGCACAGAAACCGAGGCCGTACAACAGAGAATCTGGGCATAGATTTCGAGGAGTGATTCTGGGCACGAATCTCGAGATAAAGAGCACAAAAATCGAGGCCGTACACAACACATAAATCGAGGAAGGTACAGGCAGGCCGTACTGTCCTTTCTTGCACAGATTTCGAGGTTCTGTTTCTACACAATAACTGAGGTAGTCGACACAGAAATCGAGGACCTGTTTTGCACAGAAATCAAGGTAGCTGGGCACCGATTTTGAGGTAGCTTCTGGGTGTATTCTTCAGTGGAGATAAGTCTTCTGTTGACTGAAAAAATTGTGGTACTGAATTTATTTTGAAGAAATAAAATCATCCTCACTCTCTCTGACAGGTTTTCCCCTTGTGGGTTTTTCCTGGGCGTTTTGCCAAAAATTTCTGAGTTTGAAATTTTTATGGTGTGCATTGAATATTTAATTTTCTGTGATTAAATGTGAGTTTAAGTTGTGTTTTAAATGCTGAAAATTATGTGTAATTTCTAGCCATCATACAAAACTGGGTTGGGCATTAAACTATGAAAATTTGACATTAAAACCGGGTTGGTTGAAATTCTCAGAAAACTTTCAGCAATCACCTGTGTCTCCTTCTATCATCTCATCGTATTCAGATCATCTCATCATCTCATGTGGAGAGCATCATAGGTGCATATATCATGTCCATCAGACAACCTGCGTCTTCCACCCAGTGGATACAACCTAGGAACATCTGCATCTTCCACCCAGTGGATACAACCCAGATGTATTACGTCTCTCTCTCAGTCAACCTGTGTCTTCCACCCAGTGGATACAGCCAGGAACATTTGCGTCTTCCACCCCGTGGATATAGCCAAGATGTATTATGACTGTCTCAGTCAATCTACGTCTTCAAACATGTGGATACAGCCCAGGAGCATCCCAGATGCATTACGTCTTTTCAGACCACCTGCATCTTCCACCATGTAAGATACAGCCCAGGCGCATCTCATATGCTTTATGACCCATGGACTACTAGCGTCTTCAAACATGTGGATACAGCCCAGGAGCATCCTAGATGCATTACGTCCTTTTAGACCACCTGCATCTTCCACCATGTAAAATACAACTCTGGTGCACCTGCATCTTCTGGACCTGTCACATCACTCCCTCTTTCGAGGAACATTGATCTGGATAACGCCAAGCTTCTCTCTGAAGTACTCGAACTTCACTCTTGCTAACGGCTTGGTCAACACATCGGCTATCTGCTCGTCTGTTGCCACATATTGGAGTTTCACTGCTCCTCTTTGCAGCATATCCCGGATATAGTTGTACTTGATCTCAATATGCTTTGACTTGTCGTGGAACGCCGGGTTCTTAGACAACTTCACACAACTCTGGTTGTCACAAAAGATACAAGTTTCCTCAAACTCGAGATCAAACAAATCTAATAGTAGCTTTCGAAGCCATACTGCCTCACAACTAGCCGAATAGGCTACAACATACTCTGCTTCGGCTGTACTCAGTGCCACGCATGACTGCTTCCTGCTAAACCAAGAGATCATACCAGATCCCAAACTAAAGCAACATCCTGAAGTGCTCTTCTTGTCTGTGGCACTGCCTGCCCATTCTGAATCAACATAACCATGTAGGTTAATCTTCTGATCTGTCGCAATCAGGTGAACAATGTCTCAGATCCGTCAGGAACTGGCTCAGGGTGTTCATAGCAAAGCATATGTCTGGTCTTGTGTTCGTCAAGTACATCAATAACCAATCATATGTCTGTACATCGTGGCATCAACTGTCTCTGGCTAGCCCACTTGCTCTCATTTAATAATCTTTTACAATGATCATAGAAGTGCCCCAGTCTACTTAAAGTGACTTGGTGGCTTACAATTTTGCAGGAAAAATTTAACCAGTTTAACAAAAATTCAATATTGGTCCTTCGGATTGCCTGGATCCTTGAAATTTTGGCCACACCTTCTCCTACCTATTCGTCTTTTGCTGCAAACCAGCAAGCAAATGTCAATATAAGATGCCCAAAAACACTTTAAGTGTGTCTTTGGAACACCTCTTAAAAAACCCAGAAAAAACTAAGTGTTAAAACTAGTAAAAGATGACGAAATTTAATCAAGTAAAACAAGCAATGGGGCTTGTTTACTTGGGATCTTTGCAAGCTTTTAAGGGCTGCAAATTATAAGCTCTACTAACAGCTAGATAAAACCTTTTATAATAAGAAAGTACTGCTTGTTCAAGCTATTCAAAATATACATAAAAATCTCTAACTTTGACAAGAAGCAAACTAGTATTAGATCTAGATCAGATATAACTTTGAAAATACATAAGATCTAACACTTAAATGAAATCTACTTAAGGTATTTAAAGAGAAATCAGATCTGAGAATTGCAAACCAAAGTAATCGAGAAAATTTTGTTGAATTTTATGTTGATGAGAAGAAGAGGAAATGTCTTGAATTTGGGTTATGGAGTCCTCCACCGTGGGGATCAATGGGACTAGTTCTCCTTGAATCAATTTCGAAGACCAATGGACGCAAGCAAGCTCCACCAACTCTTCGGATCAGCAATATGTAGACACAAAAGACAACTCACACAAGCAAGATCAAATGCAACTAGTGTAGACTAAAATAGAGAATTAGATTCAAGCATTTAAACAAAAATAACATTGAACTCTAAGCACTCTATGATAACCAACAATAAAAAATAATGAATTAGATTGCACTATCTTTACCTTACTAAGATAAACACCTCCTTCAAAAGCTAGTGATTGATCAATAAACAAGCATGAATAAACATGTAAATTCACAAATTACCTCATATGTTAAAATAGAACATGATCATCCACACATAGAATTTCCTCCAAAGCCTTTTATTCATAAACAAATGCAGAAGTATTACAAAGATAGGAGCAGAGGTTCCACCTTCTCATGATCAACAATGAGGAAAGAACATGCTTAAATAGAAAAACCCAAGGAGGGAGTGCACCCAAGTTGAGGAGAGAAGGGTGGGCGAATTGGTGGAGGAGATGGTGGAGAGAATAGGGGCTGCTATCCCTATGTTTTGGATGCTAAATTGCAGCACGAAACATGCTAACACAACAGCACTATTTCAGCTGCAACTTCCATGAATCGTGGGCATTCTCAGTTCACCAAATGCGCCCAATGCTAAGGAAATGCGCCCAGCTATAAATGGGGAGTTAATCCCATGAATTGTGCTGCCCAAAAGAATGAAAACTCAGCCCCACATGCTCCTCAAATGGTGCTGGTCGAAATCAGAGCACTAATTTACTCCAAAAATTTATTATTTTTTAAAGTTATATTTTCACTTTTTGCATTTTTTATGACTTTTTTGGGTTTTTTGGGCATAAGTGGAAAAATAAACGCCCAAACCTTCTAAAAAGTGGTTTTAGGGGTTAGGGGGTGCTCTGAGTTGGAAAACGGGCACCCCTAAGGTAAAAAGACCCCTAGATGCCACTTCTAGGCCAATTACAATATTTTTAATGAAACCATTAAAAAATGGATCATTTACGAGAAAAATAAACTTCGCCGAAAATTAAAAAACTACCTAGGGGGACTTAGCACATGTCCTTATGACTCAAAAATAATGTCTAGCATGTTCATATACATTGATCCATGGACTTTAACAATCCCTTAAGGCCTGTCAGCCTCCCCAGGCATTCCAGCTTTGGAGGAGTAGGAGAAAAACCCAAAAATTATGTTATGCATTAATGCAAGACATAATTAATAAGTGAAAAAACTCCTTGGAATACCTGACTTGGCCAAAAAGTCCTAGGGAACTAAGTCCTTTACAAAACACCATGCTAGTACATTTTATTACAAACCTCGCAGGGCCATGGACATGTGGAAAAATTAAAAAAGTGGCCCTTTAAAAGGCCCGCTGGACATCAAATCATCGAAAATGAACATTGACATGTTCAACTTTGCGTGCTCGCTTGATAATCCAACCAAGTACAACTTAGCTGGCAACATCTGGCTCCAACTGTGGGAAGTGTGCTCAATCTGGTCTTTGTTGCCGCCTGGTTCCACACCTGGGAAAACGCAGCAGAAGTCTTCAAGCTGCTGGTGTGGCCTTGGGGGCAAGTCAGAGTCAAGTGCTGTCACTTGGGACTCGACTCCTCCGTCTAGGCTTTCCTAGCGAAGCCAAGGGGGGTGGACCCTAAAAAATAAAAAGAAACTAAAGCCTCTAATCTAGGAGTTAGAAAAATGCTTTTGATAACCAAGAACAGACAACATATACTTTGATCAAATAAAACAATCATTTATCATTTACTCCCATTTAAAGTAATCATCATTCAACTGCATACTAGTCAAAAATAAAATGAAAATTGCATCAGGACCAGTGCCTTGCTATGGAGTCAAATAACAAATGCATAAACAGAAAAGTAAATGTTGTGGAGTGTTCTTGGTTTATTTTAAAATTTAATGTGATGGTGATCTTTTTTTATTAAGGCATGTGGGTTCCCGATATACGCAAGGTACGGGGGAACATGTCCGGAAATTTGAAGCGTGGCTTCCCTCTCAGGCTTTAGGCTGGATCGGAGTCTCGAGGAGGTGTTCAGATGCTATACCAACGAGGGCAAGCCTAACGGTTTCCAAGAGGTCGCTATCCAGTTTTATCCCAAGCCTTCTGGGAAATTTGCCCACGACAACAAATTGCGTGTTGTGCCGGATTTTCACAAAAAGGGTTTTTATTTGGGGTGGTGTTAAGTCCTATTACTAGTCATCAACTCCTTTCTGGTGTGTACCAACTGGATCAGACTAAGCTGCAAGTTGGCCACAGAGCATACGGGAGAAGACCTTGGTATATTTTATAAAATTTTTAAGAAACCAAATTCTATCTTTTTATAACCCCAAGAGTCTCTTTTCAGGCATGCATTTCGGGCAAGCCCTCATACACAACCCTACTTCGGGAAAGCAAAGGGGGCGTTATGAAATTGTAAAAAAAATGTGAAAAGCTAGGTTGTGAGTGACCTTGTGGCCCGCTAGTGAAACGGACCAACAAGTTTTATTTTAATCCTAATTGATTTTATTTAATGCCGAAAAACAAAAAATAAAACTACTCTAACAATCACGCCATGAAAATGAGACGACACAGGCCACCCCTAGGGGGATGGGGTATGGGCGCTGGCTAGCCCACTTGCTCTCGTTTAAAATGTGTACAATGATAAAGAGAAGTGCCCCAAAGTCTACTTAATGTGACTTGGTGGCTTACAAAATTATAGAAAAATATGCCCGGTTTTTGAAAAATATGGAAATATGTGTTCCGGATCGCCTGAATGCTCGAAATTTTGCCAGCACCTCCTCCTACCTGCTCATCTTCTGCTGCAAACCAGCAAGCAATAATTAGAACAAGATGCCCAAAAACACTTTAAGAGTGTCTTTGGAACACCTCCTAAGAAACCCAAAATTTTCTAAGTTAAAAACTAAGTAAAAAAATGACAAAAATAACCAAGTAAAACAAGCTATGGAGCTTGTCTACTTGGGATCTTTGCTAGCCCTTTAATGGCTGCAAATTATCAGCTCTATGGCAGCCAGATAACACTTTGCAATCAGATCTAATACTTCTTTATAAAATTTTGAAAGATTTTCGACAACTTTAAACTAGTTTTTATAAAGAAAGTACTAGTAAATCAAAAAATTTGAATTTTTTATAAATGAGAGAGAGAGAGATGGAACAAATCCTTGTTGAAAATAGAAGCCTTGAAGACGGTTCAGTGATGTTTTGAAGGGACTATATCTGCAAATAATTGTTAGTAAAAAGTGGAAACAAACAAGATCCTACTTTTCGCCAACTCAAGAAGACACCTGCACATCACAAATCTCATCAAACAAAGATTAAATGTAGATATATATGCTCATAAGAAACTAAGCTGCTACAAATAAACAAATTTGACAAACAACTTATCTCATAGATGAGCAAACCACATCATTGAAAAATAAGACTTATGCACAAGTCACCTTGGAAAAAAGATCAAGATACTTCATCCACATGTAGCCAAGACACCACAAGCTGACCTCCAAAGTCTTCTTTTATTCAAAATGATAAAAATATTACAATCATAAGTTAGCTGCTCCAAGTCTCACTCTAAAGAAAATGGAGTGGGCAGCCATGCTTAAATAGCCAAAGATGGAGAGAAATTGGTGGAATGAGTGGCATAACTCGTGGAGAAAATGGGGCTGCCCACTCCCATGTAATGGGCTGCCAAAATCAGCCCCAAATCAGCTAAAAATCAGCCATGTGACAGCCCATAAACATAGCTGCAAATTCCATGATTGAAGGGGCTCAATTTTGGGAAATATGCCCCCCTCAAATGGGGAAGTAATCCCACTAATATAGCTGCCCGGAATCTTTCCAAAATTAGCTCTTACAACTCCTAAAACATAGCTGAAAAAATCAGTCCATAAATCACTCCCAAAATTTAATATTTTTATGAGTCATTTTTTCACTTTTTCTATTTTTTCATGACTTTTTTGGGTTTTTTGGGTTTTTTGGCCATAGGAAAAAATTGAAGCACCCAAACATTAGGAAAAGTGGGTTTAGGGGTTAAGGGGGTGCTCTGAGTTAGAAAACGAGCACCTCTAAGGCAAAAAATACCTCCAAACGCCCCTTATAGGCCAATTACAAATTTTTTAATTGAACCATTAAAAAATGGCCCAAATTACGGAAAAATTAAAACTTGCCGAAAATTAAAAACAACCTAGGGGGACTTAGCACATGTCCATATGACTCAAAATTAACACCTAGCATGTTCATATACATTGACCCATAGACTTTAACAATCCCCTAAGGCCCGTCAGCCTCCCCAGGCATTCCAGCTTTGGAGGAGCAGGAGAAAAACCAATTAATTATGCAATGCAGTGATGCAAAACATAATAGATAGGTGAAAAAACTCCTTGGAATACCTGACTTGGCCAAAAAGTCCTAAGGAACCGAGTCTTTTACAAAACACCATGCTAGCACGTTTTTATTACAAACCCCGCAGGGCCATGGACATGTGAAAAAAATAAAAAAAACGGGGGCCTTAAAAGGCCAGCTGGACATCAAATCACCAAAATTGAACATGTGTCATGTTCCTCCTTGCCCGCTCGCTTGATAATCCAACCAAGTGCAACTTAGTTGGCAACAGTCTTCAGGCAAGGAGAGCATATGAGAATATCAGAATCTTCGGTTTCCATGACCTATAAAAACATCTCAACTTAACAAGAAACCTTTTAGTAGCACAAGTTTTTATAAGAGGCAAATGAACCATATGTTGCTTTAATCAAAAGCAAAATTAACTAAAAAATTCTAAGTAAAAAAAATGAAAGTACTGAAAAAGAAATGCTAAAAGTAAATGCTCACTTGATGAGCTTATTTTCCTACTCTAAGCATATAATAAAATGCTAAGTAAAATGATAAATCCAATGCAACCATCTTAACATTTTATCAATATAAAAACTTTTCAACTTGTGTTTGGTTATCAGCCAAAACAAGGATACCTTATTTAGAAAATGCAAACCTGCATGGTAATTCTAGATTAGAGGATTGGATTGGTGATCATAGGCATATGATAAATCTTTGAAGTGCTTCCCCAATGGTAAGTCCTCATGTAGGCCTCTTCTACCCATGACTGGGTAGAGCTGAGAAAAAACTCGGAATGATAAGGTAGACCAACTACCTCATCATATTGATCTGAAGGACCCTTCTGAAAGTAAACTTCTCTGAAAGTATATGCCCCAAACTGCTCCAAATCATAAGGAACCTCTGAATGTGTTGATGAAGGCTGAAACTGACATTTCACTGATTGCATCATATCCAACTCTTCGTTATACTGCTGATCCAAATCCTCAATACTGATACTTATTAATGGCTTTGATTGATCATGAGAAGCATCAAAATTTCCCACGGTCTCAAAACCAACACTCCCTTTACTGGCTATATCATAGATGGGATTCTCAACAAGATTTTCAAGTCTCATAAATTGGATTTTCAATAGAAATCAAACAATCATCATTTCGATCTATGTCAGATATGAGAGAGTCTTCATCGTTGGCACCACATCCCTGGCTATACCCATCAATGTTTGAAAAATCGAAATCGGACTCGGAATCGGTCGAGGGTCAACTCGGAATCGGAATCGGAATCGGTAATGAATCGGTCATAAATCGGCCGATTTGAATTTAATGAATCGGTTTACTCAAAAATACATAAAATGTTTAAATTTGAAAGAAAAACGACATTTTCAAGATTTTAGGACTGTTGTTATGACCCAGACCTGTTGTTTGAAGGCCAAAGAGCACCTATACTTGTTGTTTAGGGCTGCTTTCATCCACAATACTGCCCACAATTTATTTTTAGCCTTTAAGGTGATTTTCATGACTTTTTACTACTGCAAAGGTCATAACAGGCACATGTTTGCTTCAAAATTGTTGTACGAGGGTTTGAACAGCTTCAACCTAAGTTGCATGGAACGGGGAAACGAGGACGAAACGGAGAAACTTCGAAACAGGGGAAACGTGACCCCCCAAAATTGTGGAAATGAGGAAATGCAATATATATAATATATATATATATATATATTAAATTAATAAATTAGCAAAGACATTTACAAAAATGAATGTGAAATATAAATCATCAATCATACATCTCAACGAATCATTGCCTATATTGGGATCATATTCATCAATAGCACCCTATGCCTCCCTCCTCTAGGCTCTAGCCCTTGCTTCTAACTAGAATTTCAAAGTTGATACTCCAAGGACATTAGTCAACGACTCAACACACTACAATTTTGATGAAACTTCCTAATCCAATCGCTAAAATAACGTAGAAAAAGCTTTCGATGCTTGATAAGTGATTTTGCATGAGTGAAGAGTACATTTTTATTAAGGTCATGACAGAGGAATTCAACAATCAACACCACCAACATCAAGGTACATATAGGGGTTGATCTGCTTGATTAAATGCCAATTCCATACCCTCATACATGATAGAATCTGGTGGAAACCTTGCAATCCTAAAATCCTGAAAACTATTAAGTCTGCTGAATTTTGAATGGGATCTAAAAATCTACTTTTTGCATATGAAGTCCGATGAGGTTGGAACCACTCTCAAACATCCTGAAACAATTAATGGTAATGTTAAAAATTTAAGTAAAAGGATGGAAAATAAAAGATAAGGAGAATGTCACTTTTACTTTAAGAATTTAACATTACCATGATCACCAAGTACTAAAACACCATGGCGATATAGGTTAAAAATTCAAAAAACCATTTTTTACTGGCCCACAGGCCCACACCAAAAAAATCGGCCCGATTTTTGTCAAAAATCGGTGGACCGGACCGATTCGGTACCGAACCGGCCGATTTGATACCGAATCGGCCGGTTCGGTACCAAACCGGTCCTCCGATCCGATTTGGAGACCGGTTTGAACCGGTCTGGCCTTAAATCGGTGAATCGGCCGATTCCGATTCCGATTTCACCGATTTTTAAAACTATGATACCCATTCTCATGTTCATAATAGTCATCCTTAGAAGGTTTGGTTTGAAAGATATTACAAGGTATAAAGTTGTCCAAGACTTCAACAGTATGTGGAGAAAAAATAGGAGTGTCATCATAAACCATACAAATTTCATCACAAGTTTCTTTAGAGGCTTCTACAGTGGTTGCTTCCTGAGGAGAATCTGAAGTACAAAAGTCACCATTTTCACTGAAGTAATCATGAAATCCCAAATCTTCAATGGCAAATTGAGGAAGCTCTTCTGATAAATCTTCAATCGAAGACCCTTCATGAATTTCTTTGTCAACTTCTATAATGGCTTCATCTTTAGGTAAATCAGGAATACATATGTGATCATCTTCATAGATTTGAGAACACTCCATATTTTCTATGTTTTCAGTTATGGTGACAAGATGATGGTTTTCCACAAAATCTTCAACTAAGGGTGCTTCATGGAACTGTTCGATAGGGTCATGCTGAATCTCTTCTTTAAATCCATACTGTGCTACAGGGAGATCAACACGATTGATATAACCTAGAGGCACCTCCCAATATTTATCATTCTCTGTCATGATGATACGAGGAAAGTTGGGGTCTTCCTTATGATACTCAATTCAAGGTATGAACAAGAGAAAGTACCTTCTAAGGATCCTGTCCAAGTCTTCCATACTAGTTCCTCTATTATGCCACTACCTTATAAATATTCTAAGGAGGCTCGAAAGAGAGTTAATACATTTATTTAGAAGCTCTTTAGAATACCATTAATAAACAGATCCATGTAATGTACTAACAAACATCTCCATTATGTTATCTTCATATAAGACTTTGAAGTTAGCCACAACTTTAAGAAAAGACATGACATGTCGGGTTTCTATATCACATCATCTCCCCAAAAGACCGGCAAATAATCAGATACATCTTCACCATTATGATAATTAGGGAAACCAGGGATGCCTGAGAAGTCAATGGTAGGATGAGCATCGGAAATTTGCTCACTAGACTCTTTATTATCCATTTTCAAAGATCAATAGCCTGCATTTGAAATGACCATGGGATATATCTGGTACTGAATCAATGGAGTTGTCAAAAGGTGAGCTTTATAGATTTTACTGTAATGCATCAGGCTCATCTACACACAAACAGTCTCAACAAACTATATAAGAAACAAGGGTTTTATCCTTTCAATGGAGTCGCCATGTGAGAATAAAAATATGCATATGAAATAATCTCACAAAGAAATCTATTTTTTCTTTTCTTTGAACTTTTATAAAAGGAAAAAAAAAAAGGTTAGTGGAGTCGCCAGATGAAAAATTAGAAATCTAATCTAAAGATTCATCAAACAAAGCAAAAACAAAAAAGGAAAACTCAAGTCATATTCCGGGAATAAAAAGACTTATCCCCGGCAACGGTGCCAAAATGTTGCCGCCTGGTTCCACACCTGGGAAAACGCAGCAGAAGTCTTCAAGCTGCTGGTGTGGCCTTGGTGGCAAGTTAGAGTCAAGTGTTGTCACCTGAAAACTCAACTCGTCCGTCTAGGCTTTCCTAGTGAAGCCAAGGGGGGTGGACCCTAAAAATGAAAACAAACTATGGTGTCTAATTTAGGAGTTAGAAATATTTTTTGAAACCAAGCTAATGCAACATACATTTATACATATAAAGCAAAGCATCATTCATCAACATTTTATCTGCAAATATTCAACATCATCATCATAAACAACATTCATCAATAACATGACATATAACATTATAAACCAGTGCCTGAATGGAGTCGAAAAAGATGCATGAACTGAAAAAGTAAATGTTGTGCAAGTGTTCTTGGTTTATTTTAAATTTAATGTGGTAGTGATCTTTTCATTAGGGCTGGTGGGTTCCCAATATATGCAAAGGTACGGGGAACATGTCCGGAATTTTAATGTGTGGCTTCTCACTCAGACTTGGGCTGGATCGGAGTCTCAAGGAGGTGTTCAGATGCTGTACCAACGAGGGCAAGCCTAATGGTTTCCAAGAGGTCATTACCCAATTTTGTCCCAAGTCCTCTAAAAAATTTGCCCACGACAACAAAATACTCGCGTTGGGCCGGATTTTCACGAAAAGGTTTGTTTATTTGGGTGGTGTTAGATCCTATTACTATTGATTTTCCCCTTTCTGATGCGTACCAACATGATTAGATTGAGCTGGAAGTTGGCCATAGACCATACGGGAGAAGACCTTGGAAATTTTTAAATTTTTTTATGAACCAAAATTTTATCTTTTAAAACCCCAAGACTCTCTTTTCAGGCCAGTACTCGGGCAAGCCCTTGTTCTGAAACCCTACTTCGGGAAAGCAAGGGGGCGTTTGAGTTTGTAAAAAAAAAATGATAAAATCTATGTCCTGAGTGAACTTGTGGCCCGCCAGTGGAACGGACCAACAAGGTAAATTTTAACCCTAGTTAGTTTTATTAAATGCCGAAAATAAAAGAAAGAAACTACTCTAAAAAATCACACCATGAAAAGAGACGACACAGGCCACCCCTGGGGGGATGGGGTGTGGGCGCTAGCTAGCTCACTTGCTTTCGTTTAATAATCTTTTACAATGATCAAAGTGCCCCAGTCTACTTAAAGTGACTTGGTGGCTTACAATTTTGTAGGAAAAAATTTAACCGGTTTAACAAAAATTCAATATTGGTCCTTCGAATTGCCTGGATCCTTGAAATTTTGGCAACACCTCCTCCTACCTGTTCGTCTTTTGCTGCAAACCACCAAGCAAACGTCAGTATAAAATGCCCAAAAACACTTTAAGAGTGTCTTTGGAACACCTCCTAAAAAACCCAGAAAAAACTAAGTGTTAAAACTAGTTAAAGATGACGAAATTTAACCAAGTAAAACAAGCAATGGGACTTGTTTACTTTGGATCTTTGCAAGCTTTTAAGGGCTGCAAATTATAAGTTCTACTAATAGCTAGATAAAACCTTTTATAATCAGAAAGTATTGCTTGTTCAAGCTATTCAAAATATGCATAAAAATCTCTAACATTGACGAGAAGCAAACTAGTATTAGATCTAGATCAGATATAACTTTGAAAATACATAAGATCTAATACTTAAATCAGATCTACTTAAGGTATTTAAAGAGAAAACAGATCTAAGAATTGCAAATCAAAGTAACCAAGAAAATTTTGTTGAATTTTATGTTGATGAGAAGAAGAGGAAATGTCTTGAATTTGGGCTATGGAGTCTTCCACCGTGGGGATCAATGGGACTAGTTCTCTTTGAATCAATTTCGAAGACCAATGGACGTAAGCAAGCTCCACCAACTCTTCGGATCAACAACCTGTAGACACAAAAGACAACTCACACAAGCAAGATCAAATGCAACTAGTGTAGACTAAAATATAGAATTAGATTCAAGCATTTAAACAAAAATAACATTGAACTCTAAGCACTCTATGATTGCCAACAGTAAAAAATAATGAATTAGATTGCACTATCTTTATCTTACTAAGATAAACACCTCCTTCAAAAACTAGTGATTGATCAATAAACAAGCATGAATAAACATGTAAAGACACATATTACCTCATATGTTAAAATAGAACATGATCATCTAGACATAGAATTGCCTCCAAAGCCTTTTATTCATAAACAAATGCAGAAGTATTACAAAGATAAGAGCAGAGGTTCCACCTTCTCATGATCAACAATGAAGAAAGAACATGCTTAAATAGAAAAACCCAAGGAGGGAGTGCACCCAAGTTGAGGAGAGAAGGGTGGGCGAATTGGTGGAGGAGATGGTGGAGAGAATAGGGGCTGCCATCCCTATGTTTGGCTGCTAAATTGCAGCACAAAACATGCTAACACAGCAACACTATTTCAGTTGCAACTTCCATGAATCGTGGGCATTCCCAGTTCACCAAATGCGCCCAATGCTAAGGAAATGCACCCAGCTATAAATGGGGAGTTAATCCCATGAAACTTGCTGCCCAAAAGACTGAAAACTCAGCCCCACATGCTCCTCAAATGGTGCTGGTCGAAATCAAACCACTAGTTTACTCCAAAAATTTATTATTTTTTTAAGTCATATTTTCACTTTTTGCATTTTTATGACTTTTTTGCGTTTTTTGGGCGTAAGTGGAAAAATAAACATCCAAACCTTAGAAAATGTGGGTCTAGGGGTTTGGGGGGTGCTTTGAGTTGGAAAACGAGCACCCCTAAGGCAAAAAAGACCCCCAGATGCCACTTCTAGGCCAATTACAATATTTTTTAATGAAACCATTAAAAAATGGCTCATTTGCGGAAAAAATAAACTTCGCCTAAAATTAAAAAACTAACTAGGGGGACTTAGCGCATGTCCATATGACTCAAAAATAATGTCTAGCGTGTTCATATACATAGACCCATGGACTTTAACAATCCCCTAAGGCCCGTCAGCCTCTCCAGGCATTCAACTTTGGAGGAGTAGGAGAAAAACCCAAGAATTATGTTATGCGCTAATGCAAGACATAATTAATAGGTGAAAAAACTCCTTGGAATACCCGACTTAGCCAAAAAGTCGTAGGGAACCAAGTCCTTTTCAAAACACCATGCTAGTACATTTTATTATAAACCCCGTAGAGCCATGGACATGTGGAAAAATTAAAAAAGTGGCCCTTTAAAAGGCCTGCTGGACATCAAATCATCGAAAATGAACATTGACATGTTCAACTTTGCGCGCTCGCTTGATAATCCAACCAAGTACAACTTAGCTGGCAACAAGGGGCACCCCTCTCTACTTTGACTTCTCCACCATCCAAACAAAAGATGCCACCATATGAAAAATGCCCATGTATGAAGGAGGGCGCATTTCCTCTTAAGGATCCACTCATAGTTGCTAAATCAAGATTCCAATCACCCAAATTCTGATTGAGATATTTATGGGATGTGATTGCCTACCCAAATGCCTCATTAGTGGGACCAAATTCCCCTAATTTAGGAATCTGATTTTCCTCATATCTTTATTATTTTTCTATTTTTTCACTCAATTTTTGATCTTTTTGAGCAAAAGTGATTTAAGTGAAAAATAAATCACTTAAACACTTAGGAAAGTGGGTATAGAGGTATAGTGGGTGCTTTGAGTTAAAAAATGAGCACCCCTATGGCCAAATTGGCCTCATAACCACACTTTTATTATAGTTTTGAATTTTTGAATTAAAATATTAAAAAATAAAGCTGTTTTACAGGATTTTTTTTTTTCTCTCGGAATTAATCGAAAATCCTAGGGGACAGTGCATGTCCATAATGACTCAATTTGATGTCTAGCATGCTCATAAACATTGACACTTCAGCTTTAATAACCTTCTAAGGCCTAAGCACCAAGACAACATTCCAACTTTAGTGGAGCGGGTGAAAAACTCGTCGATTATAAATCGCTGATTCAACAGTATATAATTGACAAGGGAAAAAACACCATGGAATGTTTGCATTTGATGTTAAGTCCTAGGAAGCCAAACTCTTTACATAGACTGTGATGCTAGCACATTTTAACAAAATCCCCCAAGGGGGTATGAACAGACATTTATTACAAAAGGGGCCAAAACTTGGCCTGGTGGATCTCAGAACACTGATGATGAACAATTAGATTGTTCAAGTCTTCGACGGTTCACTCGGAATCCACCAAGTGCAATTTAGTGGATAACATCTGGATCCAATTGTGGGACGTGTGCTCGATCTGGCCTTCAGGCAAGGAGAGGATGCAAGAACACCAGAATCTTTGGTTTAGACAACCTGTAAAACAATTTCAACTTAACAAGAAAAACCTTGAGCAACACAAGTTTTATGAAGAAACCAAAGCATCACAAATTTCATTTATTCATAAAAACTAAAACTAACTATGGAAAAAAGGTTATTATTCCTAAGTACTAAAAAAATGCGTAAAGTAAATGCTCACTTTGAGGAGCTTATTTTCCTACTCTAAGCATGATATAAAGCAAAATGCTAAGTGTAATCAGAAATCCAATGTAACCATCTAAGCATTTCATCAATATAACAGTTTTTTGCCTTGTCTTTGGTTACCAGCCAAAGTAAGGATAAGTTTATCAGAAAGTGCAAACCTACATGAATATTTCGGATGGGAGGGCTGGTTGGGAAATCATAGACATGTGATAGATCTTTGAATTGCTTCCCCAAATGGTAAGTCCTCTTGCAGGCTTCTTCTATCCATGAATGGATAGGGATGAGAAAAAACTCAGAATGGTAAGGCAGATCGACTACCTCATCATATTGATCTGAAAGGCTCTTCTGATGATAAGTTTTTGTGAAAGCATAATCCCCAAGCTTCTCCAAATCACAAGGAACGTCTGTATGCAGAGATGGTGGCTGAGACTGCTTTTTAATTAGCTGCATTCGATTTGAATCTTTATTATATTGCTTCTTCAGGTCTACCTTGTTGATGCTTATGCATGGCTCAAACTGATCATGTGAAAAAGTTTCATGCTCCTTTTCCATGCAAAGATATCCCAAGGTCTTAAGGTACATGCTTTCTATGAAAACCTCATAAATGGGTTTTTTAATAAAACAACCAAGATACTCGGGCTCAAGCTTCCTTTCCTCAGATATGTCATTTATGGGATTTTCAATTATGCTTTCAAAGGATTCTGGCTCATCATTCTCTTCTTCAGACATGGCATAGATGGAGTTCTCTAAAAATGTCTAGTTATCATGATTAACATCTATGTCAGTCATGAGGGACTCTTCATCACTCTTATCATGATCCAGGCTATATTTGTCTTCTTCATGCTCATAATCCTCCTTTTCAGAAAAAAAAGGTCATAAGGAAGCAAACCTTCCAAACCATCATCGTTATACAAATTGCAAACTTCTTCATGAATTTCAATATGGGCTTCTACAATGGTTTCTTCTGGAGGTGGATCAAGAGTACAAATGTGCTCATCATCACTGAAATAGTCTTGGAAAAAATCCCACTCTTCAACATTTTCTGTTGAGGTAACATGAGGAGGGTCTTCAATAATATCTTCAATGAATGGTTCTCGATGTTTTTCTTTAATGGGATCAACATGAGTCTCTGAAAATGGCGTGTCAGACATTGCGTGGACATCGGATAACTCAGGCTCTTCCATATAAAGTTCTTTTGAAGGAAAGAAGTGAGCAAGAGTGCTTCTAATGAATGATTCAATATGATCTTCACCATGATGCCATTGTCTTAAAAAAATTCTAAAGAAGCCAATGAGGGAAGTGATAGATTTTTTAGGAAGGCCCTCATAAAACCATCTTGAGGCATCCCCTTGGAAAGAAAAAGCAAACATATGTATCATATGATCTTCATGGTGTATGTTGGACTTGCTCATTCGTGAAAGGAACATCACAATATGGAATCTTGGTGAGTGTTCCCCATCATGACCATAATAAATAGGAAGGGAATAAGATGTATTTTCACCCTCAAACTGATTAGGAAATCCAGGAATTATGAAGTAATCAATGGGTGGAAATGCAAGGGAGATCCGAGTAGCAGTTTCTCTTCTCTTAATATCCATATCAGAACAAATCAATGACCTCGGTTCAACCATGAGTCTTTAAAATTTTCTGCACTTGTATGGGCTCATCTACACACAAGAAGTGTCAACAATATATATGAGATGCAAGGGTTTTATCCCTTCAATGGAGTTGCCATGTGAGAATAAAAAATATACTTTTAAAATACTCATAGAAATTTCTATTTTTTGCTTTTCTTTAAAATCATAAAAAGGTAAAAAGTTAGTGGAGTCGCCATATGAAAATTACAGATCTATTGTAAGCATTCATCAAACAAAGCAAAAACACAAAAAAAGAAAACAAAAGTCATATTCTGGAAATAAAGAGATTTATCCCCGGCAACAGCATCAAAATGTTGCTGCTTGGATGCACACCTAGGGAAAATGTGGCATAAATCTTCAAGCCGCTCGGTGTGGCCTTGGGGGCAATTCAGAGTTGAGAGCTGTCACTCGAAACTTAACAACTCCGTCTAGCCTTACTCTTATCGAAGCCAAGGGGGGTGGACCGTAATAAAGAAAAATCTAAGGTGTTTAATCTATGAAAATAGAAAAAACAATTAATCTAGGAGTTAATTAAATGAAACCTTTTTTCATCCAACTAGGACAGTAATAAAGATTGAAATTCAACAGCATATGGCATCCATCATCATCATTTTGCATACATATTGAACAAGATAATAAGCAATAAGACTAGTGCCCAATATAAAAGATGCAAGAAACTGAAAAAGTGCTTTGGAGTGTTTTGTTGTGTTGTGTAAGTATTGCAAGTGTCTTGGTTAGTAAATTTTAAGATATATTAATGAGTATTAAAGGAGTGGTTTTATTCTTGGTTTGGCCCACTAAAAATTATCTTCTCGAACTGAGCGCATAAGCAGCCTTACCAAGTGTCCAACAAGGAGAGGACGAACCTCATTAATGAGTATCACCTTAACTCTGTGGTAGACACTCTTTGCGACCCCCAGAATTATTGAAGGTTAACTTATGTGGATTTTCCTATTAAGCTAGCGCTTACCTCCCTTTCTGGTTGATCTACTGATCAGATTATGCTGCAGCGGTCCAGAGCATACGGGAAGATAAGTGTTGGTTTATTTTATTAAACAAAACTAGGATATTCTACTTGGTTAATCTACTTCCAAGAGTCTCTTTTCTGGTCAAATTCCATTACTCGAGCAAGCTCTTTCGTGGCACCGTACTTTGAGAAAGCAAGGACAAAATTACTTAGAAAGCAGGAAATTGTTAAAAAATGTGAAAAAGCTAAGTCCTGAGTGCACTTGTGGCCTGCCGTTGAAACAGATCCAATAAGGTTAATTTTATTCCTAGGTTGATTTTATTAGTTGCAAAAAAGGAAATCTAAACTAAAAATTTCAAACCACAAAAATGGAGTCGACACAGTTCCCCCCCTGGGTGGATGGGGTGTGGGTGTTGGATAGCACACTTTTTCTCGTTAATTTTTTACAAATAAGAAGGTGGATGCCTTTGGTCCTTATGAAACTGGATTGAAAGGCTTACAAGGTTTAAAAAATGATACAAGATGGAAGAATTTTGCTCCGGGAAGCCTTGGATGGCTTTAGATCTTTGATTTTCCGCCATCAATTCGTCTTGTTATGGTGATAAAAGTACAAAACCAGCCACTTGAAATGCACCAAATGTGCCAAATAAAGCATTAGAGGCATAAAATATTAAGTACTAAAAGATAGAAAATTAAGCCTAAGTACTCAATTAGACTAGATCTACCCAAATTAAGCTTTAAACCCTAGATCTAGTAGATACTTAACTAAATCAGCTTCTTAAAATATTCTTTTCAATGGAAACTAATTTAACTAAGCATGCAAGTAACTATAACCAAAGAGAAATTTTAAATTAAAGTGTTGGAGAGAAAGAGATAGAAAGAATGTTGGAATCCTGGGAATGTTTGAGCTATGGAGCCTGCTGGTGGAGAGCGGAGGACTGTATCCTGAAAGTGCTTGAAGAGCAGTAGAGTCAAACTAGATCATCTGCACATTCAAGCTTAGGCAACTTGCACAACTAAAATTACTTACACAATGTGTCAAATCCGGTGCTTCTCATGCCAGAAATCAAAAGTGTAAGCATACAAACTGTTAATTTTTCAGAATTTACTTCAATCTGATATAGGATCTTAACTGAGAGAACAACATGTACAGCATATCTACAGCATATCAATCATGAACAATAATGCAAGCACACAAGAGACACAGAGTTTACTTGGGGAAAACCATAAAGGTGAAAAACCCCAATAACTTCCTCAGAGATAGATAGAGCAATGATACAACCCAAGCATAAGAGATAGACATCTCCTAGCAGCAACTTCTCCTCCTCCACAAGTGTGCCACTCTCCAAAGAGTGTGTGAGAGAATAGAATGATGAAATAGAGTGCCTCCTGCACTCTATTTATACTTGACTTGACTTGCCTAATAACCTTTACTAGGTCGGCCTCAACTTAACCACATAACACAAAGCGCCGACACCCAATAGGGTGGTCTAATAACCCTTTGACCCACATGGCCGACCCCCAATAGGGTGGTCTAATAACCCTTTGACCCACATGACTTATACAGGGCCGACCCCAACAAGGTGGTCTAATAACCCATCAAGTATAAGTTACGACACTTACAATATAAATGACGACACTTCCGTATAGAGGAATAATAACATCTCTATAGGAATACAAACACATTCATATAGAGGAATAATATCATCTCTATAGGAATACACTATACATATATGAAATACATTCCGAAGTTACATATACATCAACACTCCCTCTTAACTAGGAAGGTATTTCTCGACACAGGTCTTCTAGCACAAGTCTTCTTCTCTGGATCATTGTCACTGGATAATCGTCATCGAGTCATCGTCATCATCACTGCTGCTGCTATCTCAATCAATCTCTGAATTTACTTGTTAGAGGAAGTTCTACAGAGCCAGTCCTTTTTCATACTAGATGTAGGCCCACCATTTGCAGGTCTTCATCATCACTGGCCATACTGTGGAATCCTCAGGACTTATTATGTGCGTCACAAAACATTGCAAGAGCATCCCAGGATTGATTATGGGCACACAGCCCAACCTATCGGATCTCCCAGGGAGATATTATATGTGACTATCACAAAACCTTAAAAGAGTCTCTTGACTAGCAAGAACCCTAAAGAGCATCTGAGGCCTTTTTCATCCTGTCCAGATCTCCAGGACTTATTACATGTGACCCCCACCACAAAACCTCGCAAGAGCATCCCAGGACTTATTACGGGCAAACAGCCCAACCTATCGGATCTCCTAGGTCTTACATGTGGCCCACTATCACAAACCCTCGGAAGAGCATCCCAGGACTTATTACGGGCACACAACCCAACCTATTGGATCTCCCAGGTCTTACATGTGATACACAGTGCCAGTCCTTTTTTATACTGGATGTGACCTAGAACAACTCTAGGATTTCCTTTGCACAACCTGTCCACGGCCACAGAGTATCAACCTGATACTCACCATACATCATCCTGATGTACACATGATCATCCTGATCATCATCACTACATCGTCCTGATGCAAGTCATCTGGAGCAACATCCTAAAGCTCGTCATCCATGATCATCCTGATCATACAATGCATCTACCTGATGTATACCAAGTATCTACCTGATACATATCACCATACATGATCCACCTGATCATACAATGTATCCACCTGATACATACATAGATACATTATCCACACAATGTATCCACCTGATATATATCAACATACATGATCTACCTGATCATACACAGTATCCACTTGATACATATACAGATGCATGGTCCAACCATCCAACATGATGCATATACAAATACATATAAATGATCCAACTGATCATATCCAGCATCCAACATGATGCGTACATACATATACATATAAATGATCCGACTGATCATATCCAGCATCATTTTGATGCATATACAGAGCAGTAACTGGAGTATCATCCTGATGCTCATCATCCAGCGCTTACATCCACAACCATGTGAAGGATCCCCCTTCCACCATGCTAGGAATGGCTACAGCAAATGTCTCCATCACTTCTTCTTCGAAGTGTCGTCGATTTGAAGAACACCAAGCCTCTCTCTGAAGTACTCGAACTTCACTCTGGCTAGTGGCTTTGTCAATACATCTGCAATCTACTCATCCGTCGCAACATACAGGAGCTTCACTGCTCCTCTCTGCACCATATCCTTGATATAGTGATATTTGATCTCTATGTGTTTCGACCTGTCGTGGAACACCGGGTTCTCAGACAGCTTCACACAACTCTGGTTGTCACAAAATATACCAGTAGCCTCCAGTGGTAGATCAAATAACTCAGACAGTAGCTTCCGAAGCCATACTGCCACACAACTAGTTGAACAAGCTGCAACATACTCTGCTTCAGCTGTACTCAGTGCTACGTAGGACTGCTTCCTGCTAAACCAAGAGATCACACCTGATCCCATATTGAAGTAGCACCCAGAAGTGCTCTTCCTATATGCAGCACTGCCTGCCCAATCTCAATCAACATAACCCTGCAGGTTAAACTTTTGATTCGCATCATACTTGAGCCCATAGTCAACCGTATCCTTCAGGTACCTCAGAATATGCTTTACAGCAACCAGGTGAACACCTCTTGGATCCGTCAAGAACTGGCTCAATGTGTTCACCGCAAAGCAAATATCTGGTCTCGTGTTCGTCAGGTACATCAAGGACCCAATCATCTGACGATACACAGTGACATCAACCGGATCAGATGAAGCATCACACAGAAGCTTCAGGTTCGATGCCATAGGTGTGGCCATGGCCTTGCAGTCCATCATCCCGAACCTCTTCAGGATCTCTACTGCATACTTCCCTTGTCCAAGGAAGATTCCATCTGCACTCTGCCACACCTCCATACCTAGAAAGTAGTGCATCATCCCCAAGTTTGGTAGCAAGCTTTCGCTGCGTGTCGGCAATTAATCTATCCTCACCTGTAACAAACAGGTTATCCGCATACAAAAGTAGTATCACTGGATTGCCTTCCTCAACCTTGTAGTAAAGGTTGGAATCCGCTTGACTCTTGGTAAAGCCCAAACTGGATAGAAAGTTGTCTATCCTACCATACCAAGTTTTAGGAGCTTGCTTCAAGCCATACAAGGCTTTCTTCAACTTGCACACATATGACTCCCTATCATATGTCTCAAAACCGAGTGGCTACTCCACATACACTTCCTCTTCGACTACACCATTCAAGAAAGCTGTCTTGACATCCATCTGGTGTATCTTCCATTTCATCACTGTGGTCAGAGCAAGTACTGATCTGATGGAAGTGTGCCTGGCTATAGGTGTAGAAGTCTCTTCATAGTCTATTCCCTCTTTCTGAGAGAAGCCACGAGCTACAAATCTCACTTTGTATTTTTCTATGCTACCATCTGCAGCATGCTTGATCTTATAGATCCACTCGGAAGTCACTGTAGACTTCCCTTCAGGTCTTGGGACTGCATCCCAACCATCATTCTTCATGATCGACTGGTAATCCTCGATCATGGCATTCTTCCCAGATCCTGGGAACTTCAATATCTTCAATATTTTCAATAGATAACTTTGTTGCTGAACAAATGTTGTAGTCCTTCTTTTGTAGGTGATGGTATACGATTTTTCCTACACAACAAGTTAAATTACATGATTAGAAAACATCTCATAGTTTTCAGAACAAATTCTTACACATAAAGAAATATTTCATACAGTCATGCAATTATCTTTGCCAATGCTTCAATACAACATTTATCCATATCCCGTAACTTTCTAGATGCCTTCCAATCTCTACCAGAACATTGTTAAGTGTGTGCACAACTCCCAACATGTCAGCAAAGAAGTTTCATTCTAGATAAGTAGCAATGGAATGTTGTACAGTGCCATAGGCCACTTACCCATGTATATTAGTAGTATACTGTTCATCAATGCAACTATGCATAATACACAACCTAATTCTAGGAACATGAGTATATACATTATTGAATAGTATTATTTAAACAATAAAATATGCAAGGAATGATAATTCAAATACTTATCTTTGTTTGTTTGTTGGGTTGAATCCCTCTCAGTCTTTGCTTCTTTTCTGCAACTCCATTCTGATGTGGATTGTGAGAAGTGATCAACTCCCTCTGAATATCTGCATCCTTGCAGAAACTATTGAAGTGTGCTCCTTCTTGATCTTTGCTTCCTTGCAGGAAACAACTGGAGTGTGCTCCCTCTTGATCTTTGCTTCCTTGCAGGAACAACTGGAGTGTGCTCCCTCTTGATATTTGCTTCCTGGATTACCTGTCCTTGAACTTATATCCATCACTATGCATGCTTATTAGTATCATCATTGTGTTATCCTTGAGGTCTCATACATAATCACACATTCATTAGTATAATCTTAATACTATCAAAACACAATAATCTTAAACATGTATAGTCATGATCATTTCAAACACAGATAATAAACATTAGTATTCAAGGTTTTAGGGAAGTCTTCTTTTACTCATGCATATTCTTATTTGATCATAGGACTCTTCATGTTAGTTAAATCATCAATCAAGATAAGAGACATAAAATGCATAAACCTTTGATTACTTACATTTCTAACTTTATGAATAAACATAACCAATCATACCAAGTATACTTATATAAGGGATCCTAACACAAGGTAGGATTCTAACTTGATATAGGAAAAACATACCTGGATTGGTATGTTAGCTAGTTATGTCTAACATACCCACATGATGTCTTCTTGTTCTCTTCAATGACTTGTGCTAGTAACCTGCATGTCTCATAAGTTAACCATTGTAGAACCAAGTTATACATACCTTGTAAGTAGATCTTCTATGTGATCCATGACAATGGATGAATCTTTGTCTTCATGTCACTATGATCATATGTTCTTCATGTAGAACATGATTTGTCTTTCTTGGTGTACCTTTCATGTTAGCGAACAACATAAACTTCATACAACACCATAATGCATTAGTACAATCATAAGTGTCAAAACCTTAATCAATGAATATCTTCATAATTTTATTAAGGTGATACGACAAGTCTAGTAATTAATCAAGATTGTACTAACCGTAATGATATGAAGACAAACATATCATAAACTTAACCATGAACAGAATTCGAAACATACCTATAAGTCATACCTGTCGAGATTGCTTGTAATCTTCTTATGTAAGGCCTTAGCCTCATTTCCCTCTGAAACAGGAACTTCTTTGCTTATGCAGGTGACCAATCCATTCTCTTCTAGGATTAACCCAATCCACTTGATTTGCAGGAACTGGATTAGGGTTTGTCAGAAAAACCCTAAAAATTCAAACTTTGAATTTTAAACTTCTGAAAGGATAGAAATATGCGCCTTGATGAACTGATCAAGCTGGTATACTCATAATTTGAAAACTGCAAAGTTTCACCCCTCAAATTTGCCTTTGAAACTTCTGGATTCACTAGACATGACCCCGGACTAGGGTTTGATAAAGCCCACCCTTCTACCCAATCAAAAGGTTCGATCCAAAGCTCTCAGCTTCTATTTTTCTGAGGAGCTTCCAGCCGTGGTCACAGATTTCAAAAATTTTCATTTTTGCAGAAGCCCTAATTTTCCACTTTTCCGATCAAAGTCCCGAACTAGGGTCTGATCAAGCCCGGCCTTTTGCCCAACCAAAAATTCTGATCTTGGTCTCTAAATTTCGATTTTGATGAGTAGCATTCAGCCGTAGTCTCCGATTACAAAAATTCCAACTTTCTCCGAAACCCTAAATTCCGGAAGCCATGAATGAAGGTGCTCAAAAATAATTCTGTTTTGACAAAAATATGTACCTGATTGTTTTTGGTGTAACTCCGAACTTTTTGATCCACAGGGTTTGAAATTTTTTCCTGTGATAGCCTGACCTGTCATCTTTCCAACCCCACAGGTCTGACCTCAAATGGATTCTCTGAGAGAGAGTTATGCCAAGTGTTGCAACGTGACCTGTTTATGGGATAAAACAGGAGAGTGAACTTGTACGGCGTTCCACGTGTCACTGGTTCAGTTTCGGCCTCTGAAAACGTTACCTAAGAAAGTACAGTCCGTGCACTACCTGTCACTTTTTACGAAATTTCATTTGGAGCTTCCTAGCCCAAGTTATGACCTTTTTTCCAAGGTCACCTAATTATGACTGAGATCTAGAAGAGGCAGAAACGCTATATTGTACAGATTATAAATCACAAAGTACAACGAATTAGAGGTTGTCCTTTGGACACAAGGTACATGGGGATCTTAGCTTCTCCTTGTACGATTTTCAGACCCTAAAACCTCGTCGAAATTTATTTATAGCGCAAGTGCTATGATGACTGGTTTTTGCTATATCAAGCCCTAGCTTCGCAATTGCAACAAGTGTCATACATGCCATACCATGCCTTCTTTTAGGCTAGCTCTGATACCATGTTAATTTTTCAGAATTTACTTCAATCTGATATAGGATCTTAACTGAGAGAACAACACGTATAGCATATCTACAACATATCAATCATGAACAATAATGCAAGCACACAAGAGACACAGAGTTTACTTGGGGAAAACCATAAAGGTGAAAAACCCCAATAACTTCCTCAGAGATAGATAGAGCAATGATACAACCCAAGCATAAGAGATAGACATCTCCTAGCATCTTCTTCTCCTCCTCCACAAGTGTGCCACTCTCCAAAGAGTGTGTGAGAGAATAGAATGATGAAATAGAGTGCCTCCTGCACTCTATTTATACTTGACTTGACTTGCCTAATAACCTTTACTAGGTCGGCCTCAACTTAACCACATAACACAAAGCTGATTGGGCCGACACCCAATAGGGTGGTCTAATAACCCTTTGACCCACATGGCCGACCCCCAATAGGGTGGTCTAATAACCTTTTGACCCACATGACTTATACAGGGCCGACCCCAACAAGGTGGTTTAATAATCCATCAAGTATAAGTTACGACACTTGCAATATAAATGACGACACTTCCGTATAGAGGAATAATAACATCTCTATAGGAATACAAACACATCCATATAGAGGAATAATACCATCTCTATAGGAGTACAATATACATATATGAAATACATTCCAAAGTTACATATACATCAACACAAACTAGTAAAAACATATAACTTCTATACTGCGGACATGAGCAAGCAATATATGAAATCAAACTAGAATCATAAATCCTACCAACTAGTTATAGTCCTTTGAAGGCCTTGACCATCCACAAATGCATCAAATAATTAAGCTACGCTACAGTTACCTCATAAACCATTGATATTTGCATGCATACACATAGAGCACTACACCACCGATTTGCCTCCAAAGCCTTTATTATTCCAAAAGATGTTACAAAGTGCAGTATAAGAATCACCAGCCTTTCGGTCCTCTCTAGCCATGACCAAATGAGAACCCAAAGCCCTTCTTAAATAGAAAAAGAGAAGAGAGAGACCAGCGCATTCCCTTGATGATGGAGTGATTGAAGTCTTTACTCATGCCTTGATGGATGGGATTGGAAGAGGTGGAAGCCACTTCATAAGAGGGGCTCCCATCTCTACTTTGATTTCTCCACCATCCAAACAAAAGATGCCATCGCAACAAAAACGCCCATGTATGAAGGAGGGCGCATTTCCTCTTAAGGATCCACTCATAGTTGCTAAATCAAGATGCCAATCACCCAAATTCTGATTGAGATATTTAGGGGATGTGATTGCCCACTCAACTGCCTCATTAGTGGGATCAAATTCCCCTAATTTAGGAATCTGATTTTCCTCATATCTTTATTATTTTTCTATTTTTTCACTTACTTTTTGACCTTTTTGAGCAAAAGTGATTTAAGTGAAAAATAAATCACTTAAACACTTAGGAAAGTGGGTTGGGGGTAAAGTGGGTGCTCTGAGTTAGAAAACAAGCACCCCCCATGGCCAAATTGACCTCCTAACCACACTTTTTTTACATTTTTGAATTTTTTTATTAATATATTAAAAAAGAGAGCCCGTTTTATGAGAAATTCTTTTTTTCTCAGAATTGACCGAAAATCCTAGGGGACTTAGTGCATGTACATAATGATTCAATTTGATGTCTAGCATGCTCATAAACATTGACACCTGAGCTTTAATAACCTTCTAAGGCCTAAGCACCAAGACGACATTCCAGCTTTGGAGGAGCGGGTGAAAAACTCATCGATTATACATCGCTTATTCAGCTGTGCATTATTGACAACGGAAAAAACACCATGGAATGTTCGCACTTGATGTCTAAGTCCTAGGAAGCCAAACTCTTTACATACACCGTCATGCTAGAAATTTTTACAAAATTCCCCAAGGGGGTATGAACATGCAATTATTAAAAAAGGGGCCAAAACTTGGCTTGATGGATCTCGAAACACTGATGATGAACAATTAGATTGTTCATGTCTTCGACGGTTCACTTGGAATCCACTAAGTGCAATTTTAGTGGATAACATCCCCCACCTCTAGGCTCCAACCCTTGCCTCTATCTTGAATCTCAAAGTTGATCCTCCAAGGACATTAGTTGACACCCTAAAATTTTGATGAAACCTCCTAATCCAAGCATAAAGAAAAGGTAGAAAAAGCTTTGCATGCCTAATAAAATTTTTTGCTTGAGTGAAGGGTATATTTTTACTAAGGTCATGACAAAGGACTTAAACAATCAACACCACCAACAACGAGGGACATAGATGGGTTGATGTTTCTGGTTTAGCGAGTTCACACGAGGCGCACAGAAAGAGCATATGCAGTCAAGAAAACCCTTTCCGCTCTGTTTTTTATTTGTTGAGTTCGCACAGAGCGCACGACAAAGAGCATATTGTTAGATTTTCGGAATTTACTTCAATCTGATCTAGGATCTTAACTGAGAGAACAACATGTACAGCATATCTACAGCATATCAATCATGGAGACAATAATGCAAGCACACAAGAGACACAAAGATTTACTTGGGGAAAACCATAAGGTGAAAAACCCCAATAACTTCCTCAGAGATAGATAGAGCAATGATACAACCAACCAAAAGAGATAGTCATAACCTAGCAGCAATCCTCCTCCTCCATAAGTGCGCCTCTCCTCCTTGAGAGCATGTGTGAGAAGTGAGTGAGTAAATAGAGTGCCTCCCGCACTCTATTTATACTTGACTTGACTTGCCTTTTTACCTAACTCATGTAGGCTCGAACTTAACCACATAATATAATGCTGACTGGGCCGACCCACAATAGGGTGGTCTAATAACCCTTTGACCCACATGGCCGACCCCCAATAGGGTGGTCTAATAACCCTTTGACCCACATGACTTATACAGGGCCGACCCCAAATAAGGTGGTCTAATAACCCATCAAGTATAAGTTACAACACTTACAATATAAATGACGACACTTCCTTATAGAGGAATAATACCATTTCTATAGGAATACAATATACATATATGTGAAATACATTCCGAAGTTACATATACATCAACACTCCCTCTTAACTAGGAAGATATTTCTCAGCACAGTTCTTCTAGCACAAGTCATCTTCTCTGGATCATCGTCACTGGATAATCGTCATCGAGTCATCATCATCATCGTCACTGCTGCTGCTATCTCAATCAATCTCTGAATCTACTCGTCATAGGAAGTTCTACAGAGCCAGTCCTTTTTCATACTGGATGTAGGCCCACCACCTGCAGGTCTTCATCATCACTGGCCATACTGTGGAATCCTCAGGACTTATTACGTGCGTCACAAAACCTGGCTGCAGCATCCCAGGCTATTACGAGCACACAGCTCTACCTGTAGGATCTCCCAGGAGCACATTACATGTGACCCATCACAAAACCTGGCTGAAGCATCCCAGGCTGTTACGAGCACGCGGCTCTACCTGTCGGATCTCCCAGGAGCACATTACATGTGATCTCACCACAAAACCTGGCTGAAGCATCCCAGGCTGTTACGAGCACACAGCTCTACCTGTCGGATCTCCCAGGAGCACATTACATGTGGTCCACCACAAAACCTGGCTGAAGCATCTGAGGCCTTTTTCATCCTGTCCAGATCTCCCAGGAGCAAATTACATGTGGTCATGGCAAAACCTGGCTGAAGCATCTGAGGCCTTTTTCATCCTGTCCAGATCTCCCAGGAGCAAATTACATGCCATAGGACAAAACCTCGCAAGAGCATCTGCCAGATATCCCAGGGCACCGAATTACATGCCATAGGCAAAACCTCGAAAGACTATCTGCAGATCTCCCAGGGCACAAATTACATGTCCTTCCAAGCAAAACCTCGCAAGAGCATTTGCCAGATGTCCCAGGGCACCGAATTACATGCCATAGGCAAAACCTCGAAAGACCATCTGCAAATCTCCCAGGGCACAAATTACATGCTTTCCTGCACAACCTGATCCACGGCCACAAAGTATCATCTGATACTCATCAAACATCATCCTGATGTACACATGATCATCCTGATCATCATCACTGCAACATCCTGCTGCATGTCATCTGGAGAAGCTCGTCATCCACGATCATCCTGATCATACAATGCATCCATCTGATGCACACATAGATACATGATCCACACAATGTATCCATCAATCATACATGATCTACCTGATCATACAAAGATACATGATCCACACAATGTACCCATCAACATACATGATCTACCTGATCATACAAGGATACATGATCCACACAATGTACCCATCAACATACATGATCTACCTGATCATACAAGGATACATGATCCACACAATGTATCCATCAACATCCATGATCTACCTGATCATACAAAGATACATGATCCACACAATGTATCCATCAACATCCAACATGATGCGTTCATACAAAATACATACACATGATCCAACCGATCATATCCAACATCCAACATGATGCGTACATACATATAAATGATCCAACTGATCATATCCAGCATCCAACATGATGCATACATACATACATATAATGATCCAACTGATCATATCTAAGCAGAAACCAGAACATCATCCTAATGCTCATCATCTAGCGCTTACATCCACGGCCATGTGAAGGATCCCCCTTCCAACATGCTTGGAATGGCTTCATCAAATGTGTCCATCACTTCTTCCTCGAAGTATCCTTGATCTGAAGCATGCCAAGCCTCTCTCTGAAGTACTCGAACTTCACCCTGGCTAGTGGCTTTGTCAGCACATCTGCAATCTGCTCGTCTGTTGCAACATACAGGAGCTTCACAGCTCCTCTCTGCACCATATCCCTGATATAGTGATATTTGATCTCTATGTGTTTCGACCTGTCATGAAACACTGGGTTCTCGGACAGCTTCACACAACTCTGTCTATCACAAGAGATACCAGTAGCATCCAACGGGAGATCAAATAACTCAGACAGTAGCTTCCGTAGCCATACTGCCTCACAACTAGCTGAACAGGCTGCAACATACTCTGCCTCAGCTGTACTCAGTGCTTCGCAGGACTGCTTCCTGCTAAACCAAGAGATCACACCTGATCCCATACTGAAGCAACACCCAGATGTGCTCTTCCTATCTGCAGCACTGCCAGCCCAATCTGAATCAACATAACCCTGCAGGTTAAACTTTTGATTCGCCTCATACCTGAGCCCAAAATCCACTGTACCCTTCAGGTACCTCAGAACATGCTTTACAGTAACCAGGTGAACACCCCTCGGATCCGTCAGGAACTGGCTCAATGTGTTCACAGCAAAGCAAATGTCTGGTCTCGTGTTCGTCAAGTACATCAAGGACCCAATCATCTGACGATACGTAGAGACATCAACCAGCTCAGATGAAGCATCACATAGAAGCTTCATATTCGATGTCATAGGTGTGGTCATAGCCTTGCAGTCCATCATCCCGAACCTCTTCAGGATCTCTACTGCATACTTCCCTTGTCCAAGGAAGATTCCATCACTCTGCCACACCTCCATGCCAAAAACAAATAGTGCATCATTCCCAAGTTCTTCATCTCGAACTCGGTAGTAAGCTTCCGCTGCATGTCGGCAATCAATCTATCTTCACCTGTAACAAACAAGTTATCTGCATACAAAAGTAGTATCACTTTTATATTTCTCAATGCTGTCATCTGCAACATGCTTGATCTGATAGATCCATATGGAAGTCATAACAAACTTCCTTTCAGGTCTTGGGACTACATTCCAAACATCGTTCTTCATGATCTACGGATCATGGCATTCCATTTCTTCATCCCAGATCCTGGGAACTTCAATATCTTCAATAGATAATTTTGTTGTTGAACAAATGTTGTAGTTCTTCTTTTGTAGGTGAAGATATACGGTCTTTCCTACAAAACAGGTTAAATTGCATGATTAGAAACATCTCATAATTTTCAGAACAAATTCTTACACATAACGAAATATGTCATACAGTCATGCAATTATCTTAGCCAATGCTTCAATACAACATTTATCCATATTCCGTAACTTTCTAGATGCCTTCCAATCTCTACCAGAACATTGTTAAGAGTGTGCACAACTCCCAACATGTCAGCAAAGAGGTTTCATTCTAGATAAGTAGCAATGGAATGTTGTACAGTGCCATAGGCCACTTACCCATGTATATTAGTAGTATATTGTTCATCAATGCAACTATTCTAATATGCATAATACATATCCTAAGTCTAGGAACATGAGCATATACATCATTTGAACAATTTTATTTAAACAAACACATATGTAAGAAATGATAATTAAAATACTTATCTTTGTTTGTTCATTGGGTGGACTCCCTCTGAGTCTTTGCTTCTTTGCGGGAGATACTGGAGTCATAATCTGAAGTAGCTTCTTCTACACCTTTCTATTGTGGAATGTAGGAAGATGTTCAACTCCCTCTAAATATCTGCATCCTTGCAGAAGCTACTGAAGTGTGCTCCTTTGCTTTCTTTGCAGGAACAACTGGAGTGTGCTCCCTCTTGATCTTTGCTTCCTGGATTACCTGTCCTTGAACTTACATTCATCCTTGGTCCCTATGCATCATGATTGTGTTATCCTTGTGATCTCATATAAAATCATACATTCATTAGTATACTATTAAAACACAATAATCTCAAGCATGTATAGTCATGATCATTTCAAACAGAAATAATAAGCATTAGCATTCAAGGTTTATGTAGGAATCTTATGGTTAGTCAAATCATAAGAAGCATAACATGTCTAAACCTATAATTACTCAAACCTATGACTCTTCGCGTTAGTTGAATCATCAATTAAGATAAGAGATATAATGTGCATAAAACCTGTGATTATTCAAACCTATACTTTCATGATTCTTCTGGTTAGTCATATCATCAATTATGGTAAGAAATATAATACGCATACAGCCATGACTTATTCAAACCTATGACTTCATGAATAATCATTATCAAACAACACAACAGTATAAGATCCTAACACAAGGTAGGATTCTATCTTGATATAGGAAAAACATACCTGGATTAGCATGCTAGCTATTTATACTCACATGATGTCTTCTTGTTGTTCTTCAATGACTTGTGCTAGTAACCTGTATATCTCATAGGTTAGCCATTATAAAACCAAGTTATACATACCTCGTAAATGGATCTTCTATGAGATCCATGACAATGGATGAGTTTTTATCCTCATGTCATCATGATCATATGTTCTTGAACTGGAACATGCTTTGTCTTTCTTGGTGTACCTTTCATGTTAGTAGACAACATAAACCTCATACAACACCATAATGCATTAGTACAATCATAAGTGTCAACACCCTAACCAATGAATATCTTCTATCATGCATTCATAATTTTGTTAAGGTGAAACGACAAATCTAAAATCAAAATTGTACTAACCGTAATAACATGAAGACAAACATACCATAAACTTAATCATGGACAAATATCGAAACATACCTCGATGAGTCATACCTGTCGAGATCACTTGAAATCTTCTTATGTAAGGCCTTAGCCTCATCTCCCTCTAAAACACGAACTTCTTCACTTATGCAGGTGACCAATCCATCTTCTTCTAGGATTAACCCAATCCACTTGATTTGCAAGAACTGGACCTAGAGCTGGATATGGTTTTGTCAGAGAAACCCCAAAAATTCAAACTTTGAATTTCAACCTTCCGATAGGATAGGAATATGCGCCTTGATGAACTGATCAAACTGGTATATTCAGAATTTGAAAACTGCAAAGTTTCACTCCTCAATTTTTCCTTTGAAACTTTTGGATTCACTGGACGTGACCCTAAACTGGGGTTTGATGAAGCCCACTCTTCTGCCCAATCAAAATGTTTGATCCAAAGCTCTAAGCTTCTATTTTTCTGAGGAGCTTCCAGCCGTGGTCACAGATTTCAAAAATTCCCATTTTTATAGAAGCCCTAATTTTCCACTTTTCTGATCAAAGTCCCGAACTAGGGTCTAATCAAGCCCGGCCTTCTACCCAGCCAAAAATTCTGATCTTGGTCTCTAAATTTCTATTTTGATGAGTAGCATCCAGCCGTGGTCTCCGATTACAAAAATTCCAACTTTCTTCAAAGCCCTAAATTCCGGAAGTCATGAATGAAGGTACCAAAAAATAATTCTGTTTTGACAGAAATATGTACCTGATTGTTTCTGGTGTAACTCCGAAATTTTTGATCCACAGGGTCTGAAAAAGTTTTTTGAGATAGCCTGACCTGTTAGCTTTCCATCCTCACAGGTCTGACCTCAATTGGATGTTCTGAGAGAGAGTTATGCCAAATGTCGCAACGTGACCTGTTTTGGGAAAATACAAGAGAGCGAACTTGTACGGCGTGCCACGTGTCACTGTTTGACCTTCGGCCTCTGAAAAAGTTTTCTGAGATAGCTCGGCCTGTTATCTTTCCATCCTGACAGGTCTGACCTCAATTGGATTCTCTGAGAGAGAGATATGCCAAGTGTCGCAACGTGACCTGTTTATGGGATAATACAGGAGAGCGAACTTGTACGGCGTGCCACGTGTCACTGTTTGACCTTCGGCCTCTGAAAAAGTTTTCTGAGATAGCTCGGCCTGTGTACTACCTGTCACTTTTCACGAAATTTCATTTGGAGCTTCCTAGCCCAAGTTATGACCTTTTTCCCAAGGTCACCTGATTTTGACTCAGATCTGGAAGAGGCAGAAACCCTATATTGTACAGATCATAAATCACAAAGTACAACGAATTAGAGGTTGTCCTTTGGACACAAGGTACCTGGAGATTTTAGCTTCGACCTGTAACAATTCAAGATCCGAAACCTTCGCCAAAACGGATTTATAGCGAAAGTGCTACGACGACTGGTTTTTACTATATCAAGCCCTAGCATCGTAAGTGCAACAAGTGTCATACATGCCATATCATGCCTTCTTTCAGGCTAGCTCTGATACCATGTTAGATTTTCGGAATTTACTTCAATCTGATCTAGGATCTTAACTGAGAAAACAACATGTACAGCATATCTACAGCATATCAATCATGGAGACAATAATGCAAGCACACAAGAGACACAAAGATTTACTTGGGGAAAACCATAAGGTGAAAAACCCCAATAACTTCCTCAGAGATAGATAGAGCAATGATACAACCAACCAAAAGAGATAGTCATAACCTAGCAGCAATCCTCCTCCTCCATAAGTGCGCCTCTCCTCCTTGAGAGCATGTGTGAGAAGTGAGTGAGTAAATAGAGTGCCTCCCGCACTCTATTTATACTTGACTTGACTTGCCTTTTTACCTAACTCATGTAGGCTCGAACTTAACCACATAATATAATGCTGACTGGGTCGACCCACAATAGGGTGGTCTAATAACCCTTTGACCCACATGGCCGACCCCCAATAGGGTGGTCTAATAACCCTTTGACCCACATGACTTATACAGGGCCGACCCCAAATAAGGTGGTCTAATAACCCATCAAGTATAAGTTACAACACTTACAATATAAATGACGACACTTCCTTATAGAGGAATAATACCATCTCTATAGGAATACAATATACATATATGTGAAATACATTCCGAAGTTACATATACATCAACACATATGTAGATCGAAAAGGTAGCAACTACGAATAAAATAGAAAACGAGGCTAAAGTATGAAAGAGTATGAGAATTTTTTAAAAAAACAATCCATAGCTGTAAACATTTTACCTTTGGATTTGGTAAAATGGCCGTATCTTGGGCAACCGGAAGTTTTTTTGAGTGAAACAAAAAACGATTTCAATTGAAAGAAGTGCTCCGTATGCCATGGAACACCTCTCTCGGCCCAAAATGCAGAAAAATATCATAAACCAGAAATCCTTTAATGCATATGACAACATCGGTTCAAGATCTCGATCAACAATGGAAGCAGAACTTTATAAGCGCTATGCTACCATGTTTGGCTACCTTGGATATTTCCAAGAGGCCGAACATTTTGAGAAAGCACTCACACAAATAGATCATAGATCAATACAATGATGTTTTATGTGGTTAAAAACCTCGATGAGGGAATCAATCCACGGCCTCATCTAAATAGCTACTTGAGGCATTATATTGATGGAAAGGAAAAATATTTTACATATGAGTTTCTCATAATCGATCATTAAGCAAATGACCCTCCATGCTCTCTAAATAGAGATCATGGACCAATTGGGTGCTAAGCCATGAATCAATAGCCGTTAAGATTGATGTGAAGATGAACCGTTGGATCACTCTATTTCTTGAACATATTGTATCCGTCATATTACATAAGTTCACGTGCATACTAAAGAAACACAGTTTGCCTAAAGACACATTTTACCAAGTTGATCTTAACTAACTCCTTTAGTGTCTAAATATCCTAACAACTTTGCTAATCCAATTTAGTATTGTTCCTAATTTCTTATCATAGTATTGGTTTGCTTGGATGCTAATCATCTTAGGTCTATCATAAGCTCTTTGGGCTTGCCCTTAGACCTTGTGATACACCTTGGACTAATTATTAAGTCATAGTAATAATTGTGATTTCTAACTTGTGTATTTGGTAATAAGACTTTTATTGCTTCTTGCTTATATTGGATATCTATTGGAGCAAAGTGCCATTGGAATTTACCATTGGTATTGTTTTATTTCAAGTACATTCATTGGCTATTCTTGAATATCTAATGTTAATGCTATATCTTTATGGTGTTTAAGTTATTTCTAAGCGCATGAGCTTTATTAATATCTCACATTGTACTTAGTGAATCTAGATAACTCTAAAATTTTCATGTCTTCCATCTAAATCTAAATAATAAACAATCAATTAAGTTTGGCTACACCCTTTGGGCTTGGATTTAGAGTTAGGCCTGAAGTGAAATGTTAAGAGTTGAGGTGACAATGACGATCAACCTTGTTTTCCACCGGGTTGTGCTAGTGGGTTGGGACTTTTCCCACTTATGTACAGGTTGCGTAGTAATAGGTTTCAAAAAGGAAAAAGAGAAAAAAAGTGCCCAACCCATGGAATTGCTTAGGGAGTGCTAAGGAAGTGCTCATGGAGCGACACTACCTGAGATCCCCCCAAAAAGGAAGGAGGAATGTTTTTTTATGAGGGAGCATGATCCATAAAATCAGTCCTAGAAGGGAGCGACTAGGAAGCATGCTCGCAAGACTGCTTCTTGATTGCTCCCTCTGGGTGAGTGCTTCAAGAGTGAAGCGATGGGGGTGGGGGTGCTCCTCCACAATTCAAACCCTAAGCGTAGACTTTCCCTTGAGATTCCTCCCAAGAACCTAACATCCAAAACAAAGAGAGAAATATACATGAAGAAGATTACGAGAAGACAGGTTCACCCTAGTATCTCATCTCTAACTCAAGCGTGTGATGTCAAGAGTGAACAGGTACAAGTATGGTCAAATGACTCTGTTCTCCCTCTATTTATATGAGAGGTGAGTGAGGCTTGCAATACAATTTGGAGCTAGTCCACCACAAGCAACCTAACTTTATAGAAGATAGGCCCATATGTGGAATGCTCCAATTGTGACACATGTCAAGCTCCGAAGCATATTCATGTCTAACAAGCAAGGCTCCAAGGCTGAGTACTTCTTAATAGGGGTCCAATATATGCTGTTGGGAGCAGAGCGAAAAGGGAAATTTTCAAAAGCTTCCGTTTTGGGAGCATTTTGGGAGCGTTTTTTATACAATATATATTTTAATATATTTTGATGGATTTATATCTAAAAAACATGTAGGATGTTGAATTAGCTATAGAAAACATGGATTAAACCATATAACAATGTAACATCAACCATCTAGTAGATATAACTTATAACATTATTATCATATGATCAACCATAACAACTTTTATAGAAGCTTGGCAAAGAAGGGAGGTACCATAACATTGTCATCAAATGATAAACCTAGTATAGGAGCTTTTAGTATAGGAGGGGTAGGGAGTACCTCGAGAGCGTGCTCCCAAAACTGGGAGTGTTTTGGGAGCGAGCTTCCGAAGGAAGCGAGCTTCGGGAGTGGGAGCGAGGGGGTGGGGGGTGCTCCCACCCAGCAGAGGGTCCAATGCTCCAACACCACAAGCCTCCAAAGCTCCAATGCTACCTCCTAGGCCATGTGTACTTTTGGGTCCAATTCAGTGATATGATCACTTCTTGACCCAAGTGTCCTCAAATCAAGTACAAGCTTCCGTTCAATCATCCAAATGCGCCCATGGCATTTTGGGCTCAATGCCCTCCTCCAAGATGCTTGACTTTCCTCCTCCAAGGAAAGTCATCCTCCTAAGCAAACAACCACTGTCCATGTGCCTAGTACATGAATAAGTCACCAAGCTCCATAGGTCTACAATGCTCCAAGAAAGGATGTCACACAAGCATCAAGAGAAGGCATAGAAAACAATGTGCAAGCCAACTTCGATGTGTATGTCCATGCTAAAACTAAGGGTCATCCAAACACCATGCATCCCACATCATGAAGCACCCCCAAGCATGGTGTAAACACTTTCTGAGTAAACCTAAAACCTGGCATGGGCGAGTGATCAAAATTGACCAGGTTTCCAATAAAATACAATACCAAGTCACCCAAAAAGACAAAAGATTAAATACAAAGTACATAATAGATAAAGTACATGTTCACAAACATTTACTGCTCTGATCATCTAGTTATAATTTCTTTCGTTGCTTCAAGTTGGTATGTCATTGAGTTAATATTCGCTTTGATGATATTATATAAATAATAATAACAACAAAGTAGATGGTTTCTTTGAACCTTTGGTCCTTTATCTTTTGTTTTTGTTTCCTGCAATTCTGCAGATGTTTTTTATGTGCCACAATATAGATAATGTTGTATGGATAATTTTATTCTGGAGTTCTTGTTTTTTTGAAAATAAGCATTGCATACTTTTAACAATACAATGAATATTTTCTATGTAACAATTGATAGGTAGGCTATCACTTTGCACCCAGTGGGAAACCATATCCAGATAATTGGATCATTACAGATATTATCTATGAGATCGAAGGAGGAACTTTGCAATCCAGGTCAGTGATCTCTTATGTAGGTTCCAGTAAGAATCAAGTAATGGCAATGTATATGGAAAAATAAATATTAAAATTTATACTAATCGATATCTTTATGTCTGGTGTATATATCAATAAAGTATGTTAACTTCATGGTTTGGTTTAATCTTTTTCCTTTTTGTCTCCTACATAGGATTTGCATGCATGAACAACTCCAGTGCATGTATTTCATTGATAATTGTAGGCAGACACTTTTACTTTTCTTCAGTTATGATATAAAGATCTTATTGCTGTACACCTAAGTCACCTGACATGGGGACACGGGACACTAAGGACATGAAAATACGAGAGTCCGACACGGACACGGTGACCCCCGGAATCAGGACACGTAGGACACCTTTTCGTTTTATATACATATATATATTTTTTAAAAATATATTAAAATTTAAAAATATAGACATATAGATCCAAAAATCTTTAGAAACTAGAACATTTACAAATATTCAATAGAAATTAGAATAAAAACACATTAATGATTACACATTGTCATTCACAAATCACGATTCATTATTCACGAATCACTCACTCTCAACCAATTGCTTCCTTGCAAATGACAAAAAGAAAGCCAAAATTTGTTTTAAAGCAAACCTGGATGCCTTTTTCCGCGATTTACGTGTCCTGTTTTCTCAGTTCGTGTCCAACATTCGGGACACGCTCACATTTCGAGTTCGATTCGTTTTCCCATCATGTCCTGAAAACGGATTCGCTCAAAGTTCGAATCGGACACGAATTCAGACCGAATCGTGTCCGATTCGATCCCGACGCGACACGCTGAGGGTTTTGAGTGAATCCGGTTTCTTAGCTGTACACTCTTCTAAACCAGATTCCCTTAAAGACAAGTCATATTGCCCGTGCCTGTAACTTGAACCTGAGAAAGTGAAAGAGTGGCTATGAAAGACTTGAAGAAAGATGGAGTACTGTAGTTTTTTGGCTCTGATAGAAGCTGTAGTAAATTCATATAACTTATACATTAGATATTATTTGACTAATGCAATATTTGATTTATCTACTGAACACTAATTCTAAAGACACTAAACACCATCCTTTAGGCCCACTGATATTGGTCTGTCAGTTATTTTAGCATCTGATTTGTCCTATTATTGCTTGAAATTGCAAGACTCATTTTGGAATTTTCAAGGCATTCTTCTCAGCCATAGTGTGGTGAGGATGTGAGGTTTGGGAGCTTGGTATGTGCTGTGAATGCTAACATAATCTTATTCATCAGTCTTGGGAGATATAGAGATCTATGTGTTTTCCCTTTTCTGTCAGATGTGATGATGCTCATCTCTTTTGAGGCATGTTTTATGGTTGAGTTCACATATTTAGAGGTGGTGTTTCTCATGTGGCAATAATTCAGCTTTATGGGTGCTGTCTACATATGATGATACATGTTATTACTTTGAATTGTGCTTTTGAGTCATTCTACATATCCCGGGGCATAAGTTATGTATTTGGAGGCATTTCACACCATTGAAGCTTTTAGGAAAATGTGATGCATTACATGAAGACACTTAACATCTTTTTGTTATCCATGGGAAAGGTGGAAGTTGGAACCACATCTTGAGGACCACTCCATTGACTTTGTCTTTTATTGTTATTTTAACGTACATCATTGGAAGATGAGCTTCTTGAAGGGAGGAGGTTACTCTTGCAATGTAGTTACACTTGCATGCTTTTGGAGAGGAACAGGCATTCTAGCACATTGTTCTATGAGCTCTTCATTGTATGGGCACACATGTCCATGAGATCCACTTTGTAAGGAGTTTGCTAGTAGTGCCCACCATCCTAAGCAGATATTTTTTGGCAGAGTGCCCATATTGCCACTAGATCAATTCCAGTAGATGCATAATGGCTACGGGATTTCATAATTGTGGTTATAATAGAAAATCCGGCCAATATTGAGGGAGTTATACTGATTTCAAATTTGTTGCAAACCCTAGGCATGTTTGAAGCGCCCAACTTGAAGGAGGTTTTGAAGGAACGCCCTAGCTTTAATGAAGACACATGGAATTCTTCTTTCATTTCAAGGAGTAATTCCCTACCTTGAAGAACACCTTCTTTGACTTGGCAAGTTGGCATCTATTATTATTTTATGAGGGTAGTTACGGAGTGGTTATCTAGAAGTGAGCACACATCCTACAAGGTACTAGAGCAGCCCATTTTTCCAATAAGGAAAACATCTTCAAGAGTTTGTTTATGTTAAAGAGGATAAGTTGCTTTTCTAGACACTTCTCATAATCTTTTATTAATATTTCTTGGAGAAAAGAAGGATCTAAGGCTCTCTAGACTTTTCTAAGTAATATTTTATTCTAAAAATAGTTGAGGAGAAAAGGGTATAAAAGGATAAGCTCTCCTCATTTGCAAATAAAAAATTCAGGTGGAGAAAATCTCCTTTGAGAATGTCAAAGGTATTGTAAATTTGCAAGTTAGAGGGAGACAATGCTTGGGTGAATTATGTTACCTTTTGCTGGAGTATAGATCATATTGATGCTAGCGCTTCCATATCATTTTGGAGACTTACATATCTCTATCTTCACTCTTCAGATCTGTTACATACTTCCTGTGGACTGTTTGGATGCTAGAGGACATTTTGGAGAGGTATTCATGCCCTCGTCCATTGATGTAATCAATGTTTGTCAATGAAGATTAAAGCTGTTGTTCACTCGTTTGATGGCTGTTGCGGATCTCCTTGCTTTATTAATTGCATCCTCTGCTCGTTGGTTTTGAGCATTGCAATGTGCTTATCATATAGTTATTTGCGTCAATGTGGTTGAGTTAACTGGTGATGGTCATGTTTATCATAACTTGTTGATTTCTCCTTCATGTTGCAAACTTCTTTGTCTAGTAATGCTTTGATTCCATTTTCCCAAAGGACAAGGTACTCGGTCTTATTTGTCTTCTCACCCTTATTTTCATATCTGTGCTAATAGACATAGTAGTGATTTGATCTAGGGAAACTCTGTTGATGTATATGTAACTTCAGAATGTATTTCATCTATGTATTATTATACTCCTATAGAGATGTATTATTCCTCTATACGGAAGTGTCGTCATTTGTATTGACAAGTGTCACAAGTGTCGTAACTTGCTGATGGGTTATTAGACCACCTATTGAGGGGTCGGCCTGGATTAATGTAACCTGGGGTTATTAGGCTGAGTTAGAGAATTCGGCCCCATAGGTTTATTGGACAGGATAGGACAAGTATAAATAGAGATCGGGAGATCTCTATTTGATCATCTCAGTATTGACTTCTACACTACTCGGAAAGTGGTGCACATGTGAGGAGGAGGATCACCTGCTAGTAAAAGATCTATCTCTAGTACTTTGGTTGTATCATTGCTCTTTCTATCTCTGAGGAAGTTGTGGGGTTTTTCACCTTTATGGTTTTCCCCAGTGAAACTCTTTGTGTCCATTGTCTTATGTGATTACTTGATATGCTTGACACATGCTTGATATGATTAATATGCTGTACATGTTATTCTCTTAGTAAAGATCCTAGAGTATGTTGAATTAATGTTCAAAATCTAGCATGGTATCAGAGCTTCCTTGAGAAGAAGACATTGTGCAGTGGCGAAAACTAGGGTTTCTTGTTTATTGGGTTTCTCTCCACAGATTTTGGAAAAGCAGTAAGGTAGATTGACTCTACTCATCAAGGAGAATCTATCTGTCCAATCAGAATTCAATTCTGAGCATTTTCAGTTTTGGCCCTAAAATTAGGGTTTCCACAAAAATAGGAATTTCTGAAATCTGAAGACTAGCTGGAAGCTCCTTGGAAAAATAGAATTTTAGAGCTTTGGATCGAGATTTTTGGTTGGGTAAATCTCCGGGAAACTCAAACCCTAAATCAGGGTCCTCCCTAGTAAATCCGGGAGATTGAAAAGCATTTCTGAAGGGTGAAACTTTGTAGTTCTGAAATTCTGAGTATACCAGGCTGATCAGCTCATCAAGGCGCATCTTTCTATCCTTTCAGAAATTTGAAATTCACATTTTGAATTTTTAGGGTTTCTCTTACAAACTCTAATCTGGGACCAAATCCAGTTTTCAGCAAGACAAGTGGTAAGACCTAAAAATTTTCTATTTCCATTTGAAGTACTCTTTAAGATGTCTCACGACACCAAGCTTGAGGATAAGCTTGAAGGGGCTGATAACTTCTGAGCATGGAAGTATAGGATTGGGTTAATCCTGGAAGAAAAGGAGTTGGACATTTATATAAAGGAAGTGGTCCCTGCCCCAGTAGAAGAAGAGGCTAAGGCTCTTCACAAGAAGAACTTGGTCAAGGCAAAAAGGATCATTGCTGATTCTATCAAAGATCATCTCATACCCCATGTGTCTTCCCTAAAGACACCAAAGGAGATGTTTGATTCTCTGACCAAGCTATTTGAAGGGAAGAACATAAATCGGAAGATGACCCTGAGGAATCAATTGAAGAATATCAAGATCTAGAATGCAGAGACTATGCAGTCTTATTTCTCAAGGGTCTCCCAAATAAAAGAACAACTTGAAGCTGTGGGAGAAGACATAGAAAATGGAGAAGTGGTAATGACCACTCTTAATGGCCTTCCTAGGTCATGGGATTCCTTCATCCAAGGAATTTGTGCTAGGAAGAAGCTTATCACATTCAGTAGACTGTGGGAAGAATGCTCACAGGAAGAAGCTCGAATTATAGCTCGAGAAGAGAAAATGGGGAATGAAGATCAAGCTCTCACAGCAAACACCGGAAAAGATAATATCAAAAGGGAGCACTCTCATCACAAGAAAAGTAAACACTATCACCACGGACAGAAGGAAAGCTCTGGAAGATCTATGAAAGATCTTTCTCATATTCGGTGCTATACTTGTCATGAAAGGGGACACATTTCCAGAAATTGTAGGGGACACATTTCCAGAAATTGTCCCAAGAACAAAAGAAAGAACAACAAGAAAAGACATCATGTTCATGCTGCCAAGGATGATGAACCTTCCAGGAAGAGGGCTAGAGAAGATAGTGAAGATTCTTCTAGTGATGAAGAATATGTTTTGATTCCTTCGCTCACTGGAACCATTACTCATGGAAGTAATGATTGGCTTATAGACAGTGGGGCTTCTAAACACATGACAGGATTCAAGGAATCTTTTAGGAACCTATCTGAACATGAATCACCCCACAAGGTGAAACTTGGGGATGACTACCAGTATCCAATAAAAGGGAGTGGTGAAGCCTCCTATAAACTAGACTCTGGAAAGTCTATGAAGATGAAAGATGTACTTTATGTTCCATGTCTCAAGAAGAATCTACTCTCCATATCTGCATTGGATGTAAAAGGCATGAGGGTTGCATTTGTAGATGGACAAGTCCTAATGTGGCCAAAAGGTAAGACTATAAATGATGCAGTTGTGATTGGGGAGCAAGAGGGGGGATTATACAAATTGAAGGGCCAACCAGAACAAGCCATGGTCCATGATTCAGTAGAGCGAAGTGAAATTTGGCATAGAAGGCTTGCACACATGCACTATAGGGCATTACCAATTGCAAGCAAAGCAGTGGAAGGTCTTCCTGAAATTCAGTCAAAGTATGAAGATGTTTGCAAAGGATTTGAAAAAGGAAAGAACACAAAGAAGGCATTTACAAGCAAGTAAGGAAAAGGGAATTATCCACTCCGATGTATGCAGTCTAGTGTCATCCAGTTATCTGAGTGGGTATGTATACTATGGTTCTTTCATTGATGATTTCTCTAGGAAGACTTGGATTTATTTCTTGAAGAACAAAGATGAAGTATTCAGCAAATTCAAGGAATTCAAAGCCTTGATAGAAAACCACACTAAAAAGAAGATCAATGGTGGAGAATTCACTTCAGCAGACTTCAAGAAAGCTATGCAGTGATTCAGGGATTAAGAGGGAGTTTACCACTCCTTACATTTTACAACAGAAAGGAGTAGAAGAAGCCACTTCAGAATAGGACTCCAGTAGCTCCTGCAAGGAAGCAAAGATTAAGAGGGAGTCCACCCAACAAACAAACAAACAAAGATAAGTATTTGAATTGTCATTTCTTGTATATCTGATTATTTAAATAATGTTATTCAATGATGTATATGCTTATGTTCCTAGACTTAGGTTGTGTATTATGCATATTAGAATAATTGCATTAATGAACGGTATACTACTAATGCATGTAATGGGTAAGTGGCCTATGGCATTGTACAACATTCCATTGCTACTTATCTAGAATGAAACCTCTTTGCTGACATGTTGGGAGTAGTGCAAACTCTTAACAATGTTCTGGTAGAGATTGGAAGGCATCTAGAAAGTTATGGGATATGGATAAATGTTGTATTGGAGCATTGGCTAAAATACTTGCATGACTGTATGACATATTTCTTTATGTGTAAGAATTTGTTCTGAAAACTATGAGATACTTTTAATCACGCAATTTAACTTGTTTTGTAGGAAAGACGGCGTACCATCACCTACAAAAGAAGGACTACAACATTTGTTCAAAGACAACTATCTATTGAAGATATTGAAGAATCTGAAGTTCCTAGGATCTGGGATGCAGTAATGGAGAATGCCATGATCGAGGAATACCAGTTGATCATGAAGAATGATGTTTGGGATGTGGTCCCAAGACTAGATGGGAAGTCTATGGTGACTTCCAAGTGGATCTATAAGATCAAGCATGCTGTAGATGGCAGCATAGAAAAATATAGGGCAAGGTTTGTAGCTCGTGGCTTCTCCCAGAAAGAAGGGATTGATTATGAAGAGACCTTTGCTCCTGTGGCCAGATACACTTCCATTAGATCAGTACTTGCTCTGGCTGTAGTGATGAAATGGAAGGTACACTAGATGGATGTCAAGAAAACCTTCTTGAATGGTGTAGTTGAAGAGGAAGTGTATGTGGAGCAGCCACTCAGGTTTGAGACACATGACTGAGAGACACATGTGTGCAAACTAAAGAAAGCCCTGTATGGTTTGAAATAGGCACCCAGGACCTGGTATGGTAGGATAGATGGCTTCCTATCCAGTTTGGGCTTTACCAAAAGTAAAGCAGATTCCAACCTTTACTACAAGGTTGAGGAAGGCAATCCTGTGGTTCTACTATTGTATGTGGATGACCTGTTTGTAACAGGTGAGGATAGATTGATTGTCGATACAAAGAGGAAGTTTGCTACCGAGTTCGAGATGAAGGACTTGGGTATGATGCACTACTTTCTTGGTATGGAGGTGTGGCAGAGTGCAAATGGAATCTTCCTTGGACAAGGGAAGTATGCAGTAGAGATCCTGAAGAGGTTCGGGGTGATGGACTGTAAGGCCATGGCCACACCTATGGCATCGAACTTGAAGCTTCTGTGTGATGCTTCTTTTGAGCCGGTTGATGCTACGATGTATTGTCAGATGATTGGGTCCTTGATGTACTTGACGAATACGAGGCCAAATATCTGCTTTGCGGTGAACACCTTGAGCTAGTACTTGACAAATCCGAGACATGTTCACCTGATAGCAGCAAAACATATTCTGAGGTACCTGAAGGGAACAGTTGACTATGGGCTCAAGTATGAGGCGAATCAAAAGTTTAACTTGGAGGGTTATGTTGATTCAGATTGGGCAGGCAGTGCCATTGATCGGAAGAGCACTTCGGGGTGTTGCTTCAGTATGGGATCCGGTATGATCTCTTGGTTTAGCAGGAAGCAATCCTGTGTGGCACTGAGTACAGCCGAAGCAGAGTATGTTGCAGCTTGTTCAGCCAGTTGTGAGGCAGTATGGCTTAGGAAGCTATTGTCTGATTGGTTTGATCTCCAGCTGAGTGCTACTTGTATATATTGCGACAGCCAGAGTTGTGTGAAGTTATCGGAGAACCCAGTGTTCCATGACAAGTCGAAGCACATTGAGATCAAGTATCCCTATATCAGGGATATGGTGCAGAGAGGAGCATTGAAGCTCCTGTATGTTGCGACGGACGAGCAGATAGCCGATGTGTTGACCAAGCCACTTGCCATAGTGAAGTTTGAATACTTCAGAGGGAGACTTGGTGTACTTTAGATCGAGATGCCTTCCAAGGGGAAGTGATGACTCCGGAGACACAGATGCACATGAGCCATTCCGACATGGTTGAAGTGTGTCTTACCACAGTCGTTGATGTAAGTGCTGGGGCCATTCGAGCATGGTTGAGGTGTGTCTGCCCATGGCTGCGATATAAGCGCTGGGGCCATTCGAGCATGGTTGAGGTGTGTCTTCCCATGGCTGCGATATAAGTGCTGGGCCATTCAAGCATGGTTGAGGTGTGTCTTCCCATGGCTGCGATATAAATGCTGTGCCATTCCTAGCATGGTTGAGGTGTGTCTTCCCATGGCTATGGATATAAGTGCGGTGCCATTTTCACATGGTTGAGGTGTGTCTTCCCATGGCGTAGATATAAGGGCTGAGCCTTTCACGGATGGTTAAGGTGTGTCTTCCCATGCCGGTGAGTGTAAGTGTTGTGTGATGTGCATCTGGGTTGTGCTCCATGGACGATGACGATGATATGAAGACGACGATGTAACAGTAGGGTACACAGGTTTTTGCAGAGGCAGTGTAATCAGTCCTGGGAGATCTTGCAGGTTTTGCAGAGGCAGTGTAATCAGTCCTGGGAGATCTTGTAGGTTTTGCAGAGGCAGTGTAATTAGTCTTGAGGTGTACCTACTTGATGGCTTGCTCGCAGAGATGATGAAGACCTACATGGAGGCTAGGCCTACATCCAACATGAAAAAGGGCTGGCTCTGTAGATGTTGATGATATACATCCAGCATGAAAAAGGGCTGGCTCTGTAGATGATGAAGACCTGCAAGTGGCGGGCCTACATCCAGTATGAAAAAGGACTGGCTCTGTAGAACTTCTTATGACGAGTAGATCGGAGATTGATTGAGATAGCAGCAGTGATGATGATTCGATGTTGATGATTTGATGACGATGATCCAGTGATGATGATCCAGAGAAGAAGACTTGTGCCTATAGATCTGTGTCGAGAAATACCTTCCTAGTGAAGAGGGAGTGTTGATGTATATGTAACTTCGGAATGTATTTCATCTATGTATTATTATACTCCTATAGAGATGTATTATTCCTCTTACGGAAGTGTCGTCATTTGTATTGACAAGTGTCATAAGTGTCGTAACTTGCTGATGGGTTATTAGACCACCTATTGAGGGGTCGGCCCGGATTAATGTAACCTGGGGTTATTAGGTTGAGTTAGAGAAGTCGGCCCCATAGGTTTATTGGACAGGACAGGACAAGTATAAATAGAGATCGGGTGATCTCTATTTGATCATCTCAGTATTGACTTCTACACTACTTGGAAAGTGGCGCACATGTGAGGAGGAGGATCACCTACTAGTAGAAGATCTCTCTCTAGTACTTTGGTTGTATCATTGCTCTTTCTATCTTTGAGGAAGTTGTGGGGTTTTTCACCTTTATGGTTTTCCCCAGTGAAACTCTTTGTGTCCATTGTCTTATGTGATTGCTTGATATGCTTGACACATGCTTGATATGATTAATATGCTGTACATGTTATTCTCTTAGTAAAGATCCTAGAGTATGTTGAATTAATGCTCAAAATCTAACAAACTCCCTTGTGCTAGCCTAAAGTGAAGGGAGGTTCTACTGAGCGATAGTGGGTATAACTTCCGGTTTGTACCAGGAAGATTGGACTTATCTTGTGTTTAGATATTGGAGGTAACAAGTCCATGGACGAAAACTGCATTCCTGTGATTTACCCTCCAAAGCAACAAAATAGATTATATAATATAATGGTCCTGTAAACGTGATACCCATAATTTAAATAGAGAAGTCCAAATGCAAGAAGTACGTGCAATTAAGGCATTCCACAGCAATGAGAGACTATCATTGCACTCATAAGGTTGTTTGCCTGCCTCCAAAGAAGACCTTATTTTGTATCAAATTAGGTTCATGTTTTCCATCCTTACAATACTAGGTATGATTCAAGGGTTGTTAAAAAAAATCAAGAAATTATTAATTGATGGGTTAATTTTGAAAGTCGATCCAAGTGAATGGGCATCACCCACTGCGACAAGTCCCAAAACATATTGCAGATTGAGGATTTGCTTAGATTCTAGAAGGATAAATTTCAAAACGAAGAAGGATACCTTCCCTGTCTCTTGATTGATTAAATGAAAATCCTAGAAGTTGATGGGCATGAGATTTATGCTTTTTTGGATGAGTTTATAGGAAACAACCAGATTAGTATTGCTGAAGAAGACACTAAAAGACTTTGAGATTGTGTAATGCTCCATCTGCATTTCAAAGTATCATTCTGGCATCTATTAAAGAAGACATGCATAGTCCATGTTAATGTTTTTTTAGATGATTGTCTTTTTATGGTTAGAAGGAAAGTCATGCTAGAGTTATAGAGCGAATGTTTGCACATTTGTTGAGCTGCCCAACTTTTCTTTAAATTCATCCGAGTGTACCTTTTAAGTTGCTTATGGGGAATTGCTGGGGCGCTTTGTTTGTAGCCAGGGATTGAAGACTGATTCTGACAAGATGAGGGTTGTTATGAAGATGAAACAACCAATAGGCCTGGGCAGTATAAAATGATTTTGGGGGTTTGTTGGGGATAGTGAAGAAGGTTTATTAAGAATTGTGCCAGAAGTTCACCGCTAGAAAATTGGACATCCAAATGAGCACCTTTCCAGTGAGGGCCTAAGTAACCAAGGCCCTTTTATGAGTTGGAAAAAGAAGCTGGTAACTTAGATTTTGGTGCTTTCATATGTAGTGGGAGTTCCACATTCATGTTGATGCTTCACAAATAGCCATCGGTTTTATGTTTGCTCAAGAAGCATTAACTAAATTGGATCACCCCCTATACTTTACGAGTAGATGGCTCACAAGGATATATAGAAACTATAGCACAATTGAAGAGCACTTGGGATGGTAAATGTTGTCCAAGAGTTTGAACGTCGTTTCCTTGCTAATTCCTTTGTGTTTTGTGGACCTTGAAGCTCATTTGTATTGACTAGTAAAACTATAATTCTATAAAATATGCATAGAACAGAATCTTAAGCATATGTGGCTATTCGTTTATTGTCGGAGAGGCAAATTAATGTTACATTTTCAGGTTACTTCGAAAGTGTTTACACCATGCTTGGGGGTCCTTCATCAGATTTAGGGTACATGGTGTATGTTTAGACCTTGGATGGTTCGAGATGGATTGCAACATGACAGATGGTCCTGTTATCACACCATAATAGCTGGGCTACTATATTTGCTAAGCAGATATCTGCACTTTTCAGAGCTTTGCCTTTACATAGTTTCAGTGAGATCAGTTATGATGAGCAACATTATTTATTATCACTTACACATCAGAGCAGTTATATCAGACAGTGTGTAGACCTTGTGCCAAGGTTGAGCCTTGAAAGCTTAGATTTGATGACCGATATGACCTTTTGTTCCATACAGATTCAATTCAGTGCCCAGACTTCCAGATGTTATTATTGCAGCAGTGTTTCATTGGTTCTAGATGATATTGATGGAGATATGCAGTGATATGACTATTGGACTTGTGTGATTGTTAGCATCTGATTATTATCTTGTTGTTTTAGTCATCTTGATAGCATTAACTTGGTATATAACTCATGATGTGGCAGAATTGTTTAACTGAATAAAATGAACTATCTTGGTTGGATTTAAATAATACATTGGATGTATTACTTGCACTTTAAAGGTTTACTGACTATACTCATTGGTTTCACTTACCCTCTTACGAGCATGGACATGGTCTTTCCTGACATTTATGTTTGCTAGCTTAGGCACCACATTCACTTGACTCCATCCATCCATGACCTTCCCTGTTTTGGCTTTCACCTTGACTTACCTCCTTGACTTGTGATATGGAGGACCTCCCCGCTTCTGCCTCTGTGTTGGACTCGCATCCATGTTAGTTTTGTGTCTCGGCTCTGAGTTGGGAACAGAACTTGCCTTTGGTGAGTTGGATTTTATGTCGTTATCATTCTAGTCGGTTGCCCCGATGTGTGGTTTTGCGCCGAATTCCCCCCTAATTGCTTGAGGAGTTGTTGGCTAAAACTTGAAGTAAAATGTAATATCCCAAACTGATATTTTTTCTTTTTTTGTGTACTATAGATGGCTAATAGGCTTATGTCTCAACATAATATGAAAGTAAACCCTGATCTCTGCATGCATGCAGTTGCATGCAGATCTGTAACCTAGATAATACCGAAATGCTAGAAAGTAGGAGTAATATTGCATGCACATACCAGTATGGAGATCTGCTGATGACGATGAAGATGATCCCCGCATGTAGGAATTATGCTGGATGAATAAGGAGATAAGCCAAATCGTCCTCCAAGAGAGAAGTGCACCCTCCTCCAAGCTCAGAATGCTCCACAATAATAAATACTCTGCTGATGAAGGTCCTGATGAGGTGTACTAGGGTTATAATGCCCTTCTGGAGATGATGGAGACTGCATGCATAAACTCTAATGGCTTAGTAGCCCAAAACGTGAAGGTCCTCCACAAATAAATTCACCCAAGCATGCAAGACGTCTTCCTAAAGGAGGATATGCTGAGAAATAGCTGAAGAGGCAAGCTGAGAGATCCTCCTTCCAAGTGAAGGGTAATAATGATGCTCTGAGAAGGATAGAAGCAGCATGCAGCAATTCTGCCCTCTGTAGACTGAAATACGAATGGAAGACTATTTGGAGAATGCGCCCATGCAAGGGAGAGCAAGCCCACAATATGATATAAAAGATAACTCTGTTGAATCTGAATGATGATAATGCTTGATGATGAACAATGCTGAATCTGGACGATCCAACCTGATGATGAACTAGGGCAGATAGATTTCACTCCCGAAATACACTAGTTAGCTGAGTACAAGCCTCAACCCCAACTTTGCTCACTGAGCTCTCCAAATCGAGATCACAAATCAATTATCAATAAGCGTGTCTTCTCCATTCACTTTACCTTTCTTTTGTAACATTCAACTGCCAAAAACCTAACTTTTGACCTAATTAGATCACTTTATCTTCTAATTCGTGGTTGACTTGCATGCAGGTGCCTGGAGACTCAATCAGGTGCATGCATCATGAAATAATGCTCAGATGTCATGCATGCAGGTGGCCTTTGGCTCCGGTGGCCCCTATCTACCTACTAATGATATAATATCTATGCCCTAGATATTCTGATATGGCAAAAGTCCACAATTGATCCCCTGACTATCAGTGCCCGCTTGAACCTATGGGGAATCATATAGGTTAGCGGGATGGTCCTCAGTGCCTAAGCAAAAGAGGACATTACACAAAATGTACTACCTTGGAAACAAATGGAAGCCCAATGAAAAGGGCTATGAAATGTAATGCAATGAAATGCTGTGAAATGTAAATGCACCCCGGATGCAAGCTGCGATTAGTTGTGCTTATTAGCGCATGTGAAATCCCAGAGGGGGTTGTACTAGGCCTAAAAAGAAATGGATAAATGAATGCTATATCTAATGATTGCTGGCCATGAAGTTATATGAAATGAAAGGTCCTAAAAAGCAGTGGCTAAACAAATGATAATCTAAAGACTGCTGACCTCATATGGAAAAATACCTCATTGAGCCTACGGGTTATGATTTTAGATGGAATAAGGGAGAACTAAATCAAAGTGTCCCCTAGAGCCATGAGTGACGGTTCTAGTAGTAGACATTTTTTCCAAGGTTGAATAAACACTTCACTAAACAACTCATCCATTTGTGAGACACCGCCATTCCCTGTGTATCTTGGTAACACCTTTTCCCTTATCCAAAGTAGCACTATGACAAGTTGGTCAAGTCATCCCTTCTACTTAGCCTTGTCCTTAGCCTTCACCCTATGCTAGCAGTTAGGCCATGTCCATTGGATGAAGTATGTCTTTAAAGCTTTGGTGCAAGTAAGTTATAAATAACATTGAATATCTATGTATTAACTGCCACTTGATTGATGTTTATACTTTGAGTTAAGCTATGAATATGGTTAAAGGAACATGTCTTAGTCATTTGTTATAATCGGGTCTTTGGTTGTATTTTGACCTAGTCAAACATAGTTTGACCATGGTCATCCTTGGGATCCATGATGAGATGGACCACTTATGTTATATGATGTTGATCTATGGTCCTACATATGCCTATTGATGATTCCATATGTTGGGCACATGCTTCAGATGATGATTGATGCAGTTTTCATGGATTATTATTGTTTACAGATCATCATATTTTTACTTGTCCGTAGACCCTACAGATGATCCTACAGGTTATCATGAGGTGTATGGGTACTCATCTCTACTGGATTTGGGTCTTTTGAATCCATTGGGACACTTATCTTTCAGTTTCAAGCACTCCCTGACATGATATTAGCAGTTTTCCACTTGTTGACCAGTTTGGCCATGCTGATGTGGCCTTTCCAGCGTATCTTTGGAGGTTAGTCGTTTCCTAGGGATATACAGAGGAAGGGGGTGGTCCAGCCACTTGTTTTTACCACATTACCCCCTTCTAGACATGATGGCACACTCAGTTTGACAGCACAGGCACCCCAGAGTCAGTTTTGGGCATTTTTCAGGGATTTTCGGGAGATTAAAAAATGGAATAAAAGGGTCATTGAGGAATTCGATTTGGGAAATTGAGGCAAGGTTTTGGCACTTGGTTTGTTCATAGGTCATCCATGGTGTATCCCCCTTCTTCCTGATCAGTTTGCAGCAGTTAGTGGGGTCGACATGGGCTATAGGAGGACTTTTATTGCATATCTCTCTCTGATTATGGGGACAAGATTTGATCATTTGTATACTTGGACATGTCATTGAGTCATATTTTATATTATTGTGCCATGGGGACATGCTAGTGAAGGGAAATAATACCTCCTAGCCCCACCATGTGCTCCTAGTCACTTGTCCTTGTCTTTATGTTGTGGCTCCTATGTTATTAGCCACCCCCATGTATGACGTCATCCCCCATAGGGCTCTTCTAGCCATGACGTCATCACCTTTTTGAGTGATCCATGTCTATTGTTATGTTGGCTCATCTTAGCCATTGATTATATTATTATATCTTTTGATCTCAACAATTAGTTTTCAAAAGTGGTTTAGGGTTTTGGTCTTCCTCATCCTATTTAAGGAGGAGACCCCCCTATTGTAAAGGCATCTAGAGATTTTGGCTCAAAGATATTGGAATAAAATATTTTTCTTGGGCATCTTGGATCATGGAGTTGAATGCTTGTTTGTGGTGATTGTAAATGCTTCTTCCTCTCCACTGACAGATATTGGTGGCCATCTTGAATTTTTATCTTCAATAACACGATTTGCAAGCAAAGAGGACGCCTTGGAGGAGTGCGCATTGGTGGGGAGGCCTACCCTGCCATCTTTATCAAGTCGTTTTGGGTTTACAGGGAGTTGTTTTGTCTTTGCACCAACAATTTCATGTTTATTCAATTTTTGTTTGCATCTACCTCCATTCCTTTTAACAGATTGATCTTTGTGTCCTTGGTTGACAGGAAGAGGAGGTCGAATTGGTTGAAGGAGGCAAAACGCGTAGCAAGAGGGTTTCATCAAGTTTGGCATTTGATCTTTGTGGGAAGTAATCCTCGTCACAAGCAACATTCATCTTCATTTCTAGGTACGCTCAAGGAGGTACATTATTCTTCTATCTTGGTCATCTATTCTCTTAGGTCTACAAACCCTCATAATCAAGACCCTCATTTTTACATTTTTCCAGATCGACTTGGATCTAGCATGCTTTTGGGGATATAATTTAAAACGCACCTTAATAATCTCCACGGCAATCCCGATCTATAGTTTGGTGGTGTTTGGACTCCATTTGGCCCATTTCCCAAGGCACTTGGTCTCTCCAAGGGAGGTCTTATTCCTAGGAAGGTGGCCTTTTGCTAGTTCTAAGACGTGGGTAGTTGAGATTCTCGCTTCATTGGATAGATCATCCCCTAAAACCTACCCCCAATGCTTCACCTTATTGATTTTCACCTTCTGGGCCCCATTCCTCATTTTGAGGGTTGTGCCCCACTTGGGTCATTAGGTGATGCATTAGCCCTTTCTTAGATCTACTTGTCTAACTTCATAAGTGGCCTAAATCAAACACTTGGTTGAGTCATTTGTCCATTGCTTAAGCGTCTCAACCAAGCCCTAACCACCTTGGGTCCACTTATCTTTCTAGATCTAAAGTCTTACACCCTTGATCTCCTTGCTTAACTTTACACATTTCCTTAGGAGTCTTTGGGTTAGCTAGTCTACATAGATTGGCTAGGGTCTCCCCCTTGATCTTGATTCATCTTGATCTAAAGTGAAGAGTGCCTCGGTTAGCGTGACACCCAGCTTGCATTGGGAACCGTGGCATCTCTTAGGTCACCTCTTTAGTTGTCCAACACCTCTATCATCCTAGATATGATACCTTTTAGGGACAACTACTAGTTGTGTGATAATAGGTCCATGATGGATTTGCACAATTGAGATAGCTTGCTTAGTGGATGCTTGAACTTAGATGGTTGTTGTCTTAGTGTTCTTCCCGTAGGTGTTGGAGATCTCTTGGCAGTTTAGTGGACACCCTTCATTGGATACCCATAGAGAAGCCACTTTCTAGGAGAATGCCCTACATGGGATGAGTATGCATCATGGAGGAGGGCATTAGGCCCTAGTTGGCATGTGGTAGCTTGGATTCTTGTTTGGAGGATTGGAGATGGCTTTGCAGTGCTTGGGGCTTCAATAGTGTTTTTGTAGGGGGTAGTTGCCCCAGTGGAGTACATTGCTTAAGAGGATTAATGGAGTTTGTGATGGAGGGGTGTGGATGTGTGTTGCGTAGCTTCATTACCTTGGAGTCATTACTGTGCACGACATCATCTTGGAGTTGGAGCATGATACATGTACTTTAGAGTGGACGTTTAACTTGTGTTGGCCTACAAAGGATGATGTAGGTTTCTTGTAAGGGCTAAAGCCCACTTTGTATTGTTGGCCTCCCTTGCCTCACATAAATAGAGGAAGGAGAGAGTCTTCCCATTAATCATCATTTGTAGCTTTCTCTTTGTATTTGTCTTCATAGAGAGATTTGCTAGGGTTTGTGAGGAAACCCTAGGTGAAGCTATGGAAGGGATCCACCCACTTAGTGAAGTAATCGGTAGCAACAAGGATCCATGAATAACCATTGCTTGATTTATCCTTAAACTGATCGATGAAATCAAGCCCCCACAGTTGGAAAGGGGCTTGGACTATTACTGGTTTCAAAGGTAAGGCTGCTAGGTTTTGTTTTTCGAGAAAAAATTGACATTCTTGACAACTCCTAACATACTTGTGCACATCTGAAAATATACTTGGCCAGTAATAGCCAGCTCGAAGGATCTTGTAGGTTGTAGTTCTAGCTGCATAGTGACCACCACAAAATCCCGAGTGAAAATCAACCAAGAGTTTTTTGGACTCTGGTTCATCGACACACCTAAGTATCAATCCGTTTGGGTTTCTCCAACCCAGTCCATCCTGAGTGATGCAATACTTAGTGGCCCTCAACCTCAATGCTAGTCTCTTATGTCCTACTAGGTGGCTTGGGCATGTAAAGTTGTTTAGGAAGAAAATGATATCTGTATACCATTCACATTGTTCTAACCGTTGAAGCTCCGCTGACATGACCTGTTCTTACAAACTGTTCTAACATACCATTCCCAAGGATTCTTCATTCCCCTGAGTTAACATCTTTGCAAGGCCTTGTCCCTTAATGAGTTTAGTGGGTCTAATTTCTAAGTCATATTCTTGTATTTTATACACACACTTCCCCCTTATCCCTAGGCAATCCTGCTGGGATAATATGTCTTTTACTGCTGCATGTGGCACATAACCAATTATCTTAGAATAGCCGACATACGTTCTGAAATGTTTAAGGGATTTTACTAACGTATAGGCTTGCTTTTCCATTTGCGTATATTTTAACTCGGAGTTTTGTAATGCTCTGCTCATGAATGCAATGGGTTGCTCGAAACCTTCATTATTCTTTTGTAGCAACACCCTCTCAATTGTGTCCTCTGATGCAAATGAGAAAATTTGAAAATCTTTTGTATAATCAGGGATGACCAAAACCGGTGCTTTTGCTATGCTGTCTTTGATGCATTTAAATGCATTTCTACCTTCATCTGACCATATAAACTTAACATCTTTTTTTAAGAGTTTCTGTAATGGTTTCATTAATTTTGCTAAGTTCGGAATGAACCTCCTTATGAAGTTAATCTGACCGTTGAATGACTGGAGGGATTTCAAATCTTTCGGCAAAGGTACTCTTTTGATGGCTTCTACTCTTCCAGGGTCCACTTTTACTCCATCTTTAGTTATTATGTGGCCTAACGGTTTTCCCTCATCAATATCGAGTATTGATTTAGCTGGGTTGAGTGATATGCCAAATTTTCGACATTTCTCAAAAACTTGTCTCAAGTGTTTGACATGATCAGTCCTCTCCATGGAAAAGACAGTCAAGTCATCCTAATATATCTCAATTATTTTCCCAACCAACTTTTTAAAAGTGTAATCCATAGCATGCTGACAAGTAGCTCCTGTATTTGTTAAACCAAAAGGCATTCTGATGTACTCAAAAGTACCCGATGGTGTTGTGAAGGTAGTCTTATGTCGATCCTCCTTATTAATTAAAACTTGGTTATATCCGGAGAATCCGTCCAACATGAACATTATTCCTGGACCTGTTACTCTCTGGAGAAGAGTTTCCATGTTCGACAATGGGTAGTTGTCTTTTAGGTAGGATGTATTTAGATTTCTGAAATCAATGCAAATCCTAATTGAACCATTTTTCTTTCTAACTACCACCAAATTTGAGCACCAAGTTGAATGTCTTGTTGGCTGGATGATTCCAGCTGCCAACATCTTCTTTAATTCCTTCTTGACTATTGGTGCCATTTTGGGTTTATTTGTCTCAGTGTTTTCCTGAATGGCTTAACTAAGAACTTCTTTGAATTCTTGTTTCAAGGGGATGGTATGTTGAAATACATCATCTCGGTAGGCCTTCATTTCATCATATGTGAATGCAAAAACATCCCTTTATTCCCTTACCAAGTTAATTAACTCATTTCGTTCCTTTTCCAATTTTTATTAATTTTGGATCTTTATTTGTTCCGATGTTTACTTCTATGTATTCTCCAGGTTTGATCGTTTCCTTTTTATTCTTATGTCTATCCCGCCAATCAAAACCATGCTCTAATTCCACAAAGCCCCTAGGGATAGGATTGAACTGGTCATCTTTTTTTTTATACTCTTTACCTTCCTCTTGGAAGTTGACCTGAAAATCTGAAAATTCCTCCACATTGTGAATGAATCTCAAAATCTATTCATCATTTTGAAAAACCTACCAATGGTGTACATTATCCGGAACTGATGGTCTAAAGTTTATCTCTAGTGTACCATTCCCATCTAACAGTTCTTCTGTAGGTTGAAGTGTTGATGCAGCTACTGCTAGTCTATCTGCCATGCAATTCTGATCTCGAGGAATCTCAATAAGGTTTAATGCATCAAAGAATTCCATTGTATCCCATATTGCATTCCTATATATTTTTAGTCTTTCACATTTGCATGCATACTTGTTCTTTACTTGGAGAATTATTAAGTATGAGTCTCCCTTAATACTTAGCAGTTTGATACCCATGTCCTTAGCAATTTCCAATCCTAAAAGTAATGCCTCATACTCAGCCACATTATTTGTTGCCTCAAATTATAACCTATAAGCAAAGTTGAAAGTTTGCCCACTAGGTGAGGTGATGACAACACCTACCCCTTTTCCCGCTCTAGAATGTGCTCCATCAAAATTCATTCTCCATATCTCATTAACTTTCTCATCTTTGATTTGTTCTTTTACAGGGGCTAGAAAGTTGGAGTAAATTGCATAGTTTCCAGTGTTATCAGTGTTGAATACATATTCATTTTTTAAATTCTTAGGATCCTCAACATGATACTTCTTTGCTCTTTTCGTATGCAATTTAACTAGAGAATCTTCTGATGCAGGTATCGTGGCATAATTCCAATCCATTTGGATGGAGCCCCCCAGATCAACAACCCATTTTCTTGAAAGGAACATGCCCCACTTATTTGGTACATTGATCACTAGGATATCCATGGTGATATGGATATCAGGGTACTTAGCCAATTTTGCTGGTATATTCAAAATGATGCCAATCACATCAACTTGTCTAGAGTCCATGGCACAAACATTTGAATATGGTCTAGTGATTTTTAAATTAAGCTTTTCAATGACCTTTCTGGTCATGATATTTGATGAGGCTCTCGAGTCCAACATATAGTTGTGTAGAAGAAGACCATTTATCATCAATGATACATAAAAGGGCGGGTGATCTTCTTTACTTTAGTCCATAGTATGTAGGATTACTAGGGGATCTTTCTCAACAATTTTCTTTTGAAAAGGGGTTCTTTGTTCTGGCTGTTCTTGATTTATCTCTTTTGGAGGATCAATTACATTCATTAATTTCTCCCTTTGACAAGGGATCTTAATGGCTTCTGTGGCAGGGATCAAGACTTTAGCTGTTTCAAACCATTTACCTAAATCAATGTCTACAGTAATAGGGTTAGGATTATGTGCAGTTATTACCTTTGGTACATATTGTTGTTTGGCTTTGGGGGCTCTAGCATAATCCCGCCTCTGATAGGTAAGTCCTTTATATTTAGGCATTTCTTTAATCTGCTCCGGAGTAGGCATTTCACCATAAGCATTAGCTAACTTATCCTTTTCTTGACTATGTTCTCTAGCTTGATTTCAAGTTTCTTTAGAGAGAGGGTGAACATGTCCTATTGTGTTGATGAACTCAAGCTCGCTGGCGAAGACATCACTACTGGTACTTCCCAGATACTCTTGTTCTAAGGCTTGAAAGGCTACATAACATGTAGACTCTTCATGTAATGCATCACAAGGTCTACAATATGGAGGAACTTCTTCAACCATATTGGCGGTTTCAAGTTGATAAGGCATTCTATCCTCCTGAGGAGGTCCTTTCTTTTGCCACTTACTCTTTTGATGAAAAGGCTTCTGATTTGAATATGATCTTTCTACAACAACCACCCTATTTTGTATGGTTTTAAGTTGAGTGGCATAGTTGGCTTCCATTGCCTCCATACGTTTACTCATCTCCTTCATCTTTCTTTCATAAGGCTCTTGCATTTTATCCATGGGTGATTTATCCTTAGGTTCATGATGTTTAAGAATAGCTCTTGTGAACCCAGGGGTGATTGATTTGCCTGATGTTTGCATATTAAGATCAATTTTTATGGCCATGTCTTGGGCAGCTTTCAGATTGGGTGGTTCTCTATCCATTAACATGAATCCGATTTCTCCACTTAATGCTTCCATATGTAAACTAAAATAGATTTATCAGTTGGCTTGAAATCAACATCAAAACTAGAGACCAAATCTCTAAACTTTTTATTAAACTCCTCCATGGTTTCATTTTCATTTCTTCGGATGGAATGGAGGGCGTTCAATAGGTGGCGTGGTTCTTTCTTTTCTCCCCACCTTCCCATAAAACCTTTAGTCAAGGCATCATAGGAATCATAGGTATTATCAGCTAATCCTTTGAGAGTCTGAACCACTCAGCTGCATCATCTTCTAAAGATAAGGCAAAAAGCCTCATGTAGACATCATCATGTTGTTGGGCAGGCGTTCGGCACCAAATTAAGTTCCTATCAAACTTTTGAAGGTGAACTGCTGTCGAGATGGCATTGTTTTGCTTGAAAAGAGGGCAACTTCTCAATAGCTCTTTCAGGGAGTTCATGTGGATATCCTGCAATCTGAGTGAGGTTAAGGGGTTTGAAAATTTTATCCATCGGAGACAATTCTTTTTTTGTAAACAAAAACTGGATGTCTGAGAGGGACTCAGATCCTAAATGTTCAAGGACCCTATGAGAAGTAAGTCTAGCCTGCCCCCTTCGGTAAACCCTTTCAGGCTCAGGAATGAAGCTGACTAAACCGTCAAAAGTTCTTCTTGTAGAATACTTGATTGTATTATTAGACAGTGGAGTCGCCAGGTGGATCGAGTGAATCTCATATTTGTTCAACTAGACACACCAAAGGTAAAAAACAAAAAGAAGTTAAAATGTCATAACTAGGGATAGAAGATTTATCCTCGGCAACGGCGCCAAAAAATGTTGCCATTGGATTACCACACTTGGTTAATGCATCAAAAATCTATGTTGCTGCTCGGTGTGCCCTTGGGGGCAAGTGTCGAGTCAAGGCTGTCACTTGATCTTGACTCCTCCGTTTAGGCAAAACTCCCAACGACGCTAAGGGGGTTGGTCCCTAAGGAATGTTTCTAAGGTTGTTAGAGCTCCTAGTGAAATGGTTAAAAGGTGTTTATGATTTTAGGAGTTTTTTTGGGTGTTGATTAGAAGGGTTCCAAAATAGATTTGCAACAAAATTTAAATATACTTTCACCAGCATAGATTAAAATAACTGTCAAAATAGATGCACAATTCTTGAGATGATATTAATCAAATGTAAAGTGCAAAGGACTAGTGCCTTATGGAGTCAATACAGTATATAAGTAGTGTTGAATGAAAGGGAAATTGTTGTGCAAATGTCTCTTGGTTAATTTTAGATTATTATGGTATGAATCTTGTTAGTGAAAAGGGGGACTCCCGAGATACCGTGAGGTACAGAGAGGAATGTTCGGAAATCAAAATTCGATGGCTCCTCACGAGAACATGTGGGCTGGAATGGAGTCTCTAAGGCGGTGTTCAACACTATACCAAACGAGGGTATATCCTAACTGTGCCTTGAGGTCGCCTCCCAGTTGGTCCCGCTTCCTCTGAAGAATTTACCCACACAAAGTTTGTTCGAATTGTCAGATTTTCATTTATGTTTATCGGGTAGTTACTTTTATCAGATGAATATTAGATTAAAGGTGGAAAAATTAATAAGTGGTCGCAATCGTTTCTGATTTCCCACAGGCCTAGGCAAAGTGCCCACAAGGGGAAAGAGCATACTCCGGTCAGGGTCCAAATTTAAATTCCAATTGAAGAACAGTTGTATTATGTAAAAAGAAAAGAAATACTTGACAGAAAAAAAAGAAATATATATCACACCAAGTTTATGTGTCACATTTCGATCAACCACCACTAATCGGCAAGGCCTTTAGGTGGTGGTGAGAGCATACTTCGTGGCGACGAAACTGACTTTATTTCTACTTTACGCTTCAAAAATTAAAGTGAATTAAAACTTATGAAAATGATTAGTAAAGTATACACCCTGTGTTAGAGTGTGGTAACTTCGGGATGTCCTCCATGATTCAAATGCCTTGCATGGATGTACATTAGCTATATAGGCATCAGTATGGAGTAGAGGGTGAGATGCACTCTACTCAGTGGCATGAGTCCAGTGGTGGCTGCATGCGGACCTTCCGAAGTGTTTTGACCTTTGCATGCATGAGTTTTGCATGACCTATCAGCGATCATTGGATGCATGCAAAAGTGACTTTTGCATGCACCGAGAATTAGGGTTTTGGTAAACCTAATTCATCGGTGAGATTATTTATAGAGGTAGGGGGTCACCAGATGAGGTTGCTCAATTGTATTATCAGAGAGTGATAGTGCTTGAGTGAGGAGGGCGCACTTGTGCATGCAGGGCGACTTTCTGAGAGAGAGAGGAGCTGCTGCAGGAGCTAGGGTGGTCAGATCTGAGCTGGATCAGTGACCATTAGCTCCAGAGTCACTTGTTACCCAGTACCAGGAGGTGAGATAGCTCATCAATGTGATTTCTGCTTAGTTTAGAGGAGGATGTGTTCACCTGGAGGAGGGCGCATTTCCCAAGGAGGGAGAAGCTCATTTGGAGCCAGATTGATCGATTTAGAGTCTGAGACTTCTAAGATAGCCTTGCCTCAGCATTCGAGGAAGGTTAGGGACGATCAGAGCCCAGATCTGCTGAGATCCGGTTCGGTACGAGCATCAGAGATCCAGAGGGGAGGGTGCACTTCTACATGCAGTGGAGGTCGCATTCTACAGAGGGCAGTCTTCAGAGAGAGCAAATCAGAGCATTGTGATATAGAGAGGCAGATCAGTCAGAGGCACCTACAGAGATACTCAGATCCAGTTTACCAGTTAGGGCTTACTCTTCCAGTGCATGCATCAGCTGATGCATGCAGATCTAGAGTCTATCCGGTTCAAGGATTAAGTTACCTTTGAGGTAATACGGCATTGTACTTGTCCATTTATATATATGCTCTAGGCTCGAGAGAGAAGATAGCCCCATAGTTTGTTGGTTTTCCCCGGTTGGGGTTTCCAGGGTATATTTGGTGTTTATGTGTGATTGCATATGTTTCAGTTTGGTAAAGAGATCTAACTGTTGAGTTTATATTTATATGAGCATGTATTGATATCAAGACTGAAACTGCTTGAGATCTCAGGATGATTCAGAGGGAGCAGTGATCTCTGAATCAAAGATTTACACCCTGCAGTTAAATTGTATGTGTGTGATGGTTGTGTTTGTTAGAAAAAATTATACACAAAATTGACACAAGTACAAAGCCCCCCTTGGGGGATGGGGTGTGGGCACTGAGTATCCCACTGCTCTCGTTTAAATTTTACAAGTAAAACTTAAAAAATAAGTGCTCAGTCCATTTTACTTGGATCTAAGGGCTTACAATGATATACAGGTAAAGTAGAATGAGTCGGGTGTCCATCGGGGTGTTTTTAGCAATTTTTGTGGCCATGGACACTCCGATCTTTCACTTTAAAGCGCAGACCGGCTAAATTACAGCGAGCTAAAAGTGTTAGAATTTGATGGGAAAGATGAAACAAAAATAAAATAAAAATTGAAAATATTTGTACTTGGAAAAATTGAAAAATTTGCTAAGTGTAAGTACAAACTTCTAGCTTAGATCTAGTGAAAGATAATGTATTTTTTATAGTACTTAGATCTAATTAATTAAAATGCTTTAAGAAATATGGATCTAGAGAATGAGCATGAAGTAAAGTGGATCTACTTCTTAAGCAAATTTGTAAAGCAAAAAATTGAAAGGAGATTTTGTTTGAAAAGATGGATGAAACTCTTCAAGCCCAAGCTTGATCTCTTGCGTTGGCCTTGGAAGATCCTTAAAAAGCAAATATTAGCTTCAAAAAATATGTGCCGAAGAGAGGAGAAGAGACAACTGAGTTCTAATCCCCCTTCAAGCTTGTGATATGCACACCTAAGAAGAAAAACTTGTACAAGATGAGTTAGATCTAGTGTGTTTGGAGAAGAAAAATAGAAAGAGCCTAAATACAACCGAGTATAGTTGGCTACTCCCTAATCTTTCAAAAGCAAAACAACAAGTAAGCAAATCAACAGCTGTGAATGCTTACTCTAACAACTACAAAGCTAGATCTACCAACAAGATGAAACAAGAAATGCTTAATTCACAAGATATCACCTCATGAAAGAACAAGCATCACAATAGCACAACCATGGACCTCCAAAGTCTTCACTTGCATTAATCAAATAACATCAATAGTACAATGGGCATAGGTTCTATGCATCCATCAAAATCAATGGAGCAAGAGCTTGCTTTTATAGCCTCACAGGGGAGGAGGGCGAGTTAAGGAAGGCATGCGAATGAGGGATGCGCATCCTTCAAATGATGGAGAGATTGATGCGTAGAACTCCCACTTGGTTGGTGTGAGGGGTGAGGTGGCTGCCACCTCACAAGAGGGGCGCCCCTCTTCCTTGTAATCAATGCCCAACACATTGGAAACCTCGCCCAAGTCAAAATATGAACTCGCATGGGTGGGACATTCACCCACGTGAATGAATGGCACACTTCTCCCTTGTCTTACTCCATTCGCTATCCTAAGCTTGGGTTATAACATGCTTTAATCATTTAACATGATCTCATTCCTTTATAAACCAATATGCCACCCCTTCCAAACTTTATTTAATCATCTTTTGACTTTTTCTAATCTTTGTCTTTTTGTGCATTTTGGTTTTTTCTAGCATTAAAATGCCATTTTGTCGCATATTTAATGAAAAATGCTCCTAGAGGCGACGTAACCGCCCAGAACATGGAGAATGTGGGCACTAGGCTAAAGGGGATGCTCTAAGCGTCGAAAAGAGCATCCCCACGCCAAATTTTGCCTACGGACCACTCTTTTATTACAATTTGAATTTTTCCATTTAAACCATTAAAAAATGGTCTAGTTTTGCGGAAAAATTATTTTTGTCGGAATCGACTCAAACTCCTAGGGGACCTAGTTCATATCCATACGACTTATTAATGATGGCTAGCATGTAAAAAATACATAGACACGTAGACTTTAATAACCTCCCTAGGTTCGACCTCCATGAGAATACTCCAACTTTGGAGGTGTGAGTGAAAAACTCAAGAATTATATGCCACTGAAGAGTAGCACATAATTCCTAAGGAAAAAACACTCTAGAGTATCTCCCTGATGGCCAAACCTGAGGTAGGCTAAGTCTTTTACAAAAGAATCATGCTTAGACCAACTTATTACAATTCCACCGCAGGGGTTTGGACATGCAAATTTTACAAGGGGCAAAAAATTTTGCCTGATGAACACTGAACTCTGGCAAATGAACAATAATATTGTTCAAGTCTTCTGTGGTTCACAAGTTGTCCACCATAGTTCAACTTTAGTGGACAACAAGGTCCATTGTGAAAGTAAAGGAGAAAAAAGAAGCAGACAGGCTTGTGGGTCGATGCTTGCTATGGAGTGATATTCCATTTAACTTTGCCAAGAATCTATTTTATGTGTCCATGTTTGAGGCGGCTGCTATTGTTGGACCGGGGTATAAGCCCCCCACTTATGAGGAGTTGAGAGGGCCCATCCTCCAGGATGAAAAGGCCAATTGCACTCATAGGTTGGAGGATCTTCGAAAATCATGGGAGTTAACAAGATGCATAGTGATGTTAGATGGTTGGATTGATATGAAGGGTAGGACCCTTCTCAACTTCTTGGTTCATTGTCCTAATGGCACTATGTTTATGAAATCCATGGATGCATCTGAACATGTCAAAGATGCGGCTTTACTATTTAGCTTGTTGGATGAGTTCATCCAAGAGATTGGCCCGCAGCATGTTCTCCAAGTCATAGCCGACAACGCTGCGAACTATGTGTCTACTAGTAGGATGCTTATGGCCAAGTATCCTTCACTATTATGGACTCCTTGTGTGGCCATTGCCTTGATTTGATGTTAAAGGATTTAGCCAAGATTGATTGGATCATGGATACCATTAATTCAACACGGAGCATCACAAAATTCATATACAATCATGCAGCGGTGCTTAGCTTGAAGAGAACTTTCACAGGTGACAAAGAGTTGGTGCGTCCTACCATCACACACTTTGCCACTAGCTTTATTTCTCTCTAGTCCCTCTTGGGTTCTATGTGGGACTTGCAACAGAAGTTCCTTTCACTTGAGTGGCGTGCTTTATCATTTAGCACTAGACCAAAGGGGCAAGCCATATTCAGGCTAGTTACATACCAGCAGAGCTTTTGGGATGCGATGAGGGAGGTTTGTGCATCACTGAACCTTTGGTAAAGGTTCTCCGCTTGGTTGATGGAGATAAGCCTGCAATGGGCTACCTATATGAGGCCAAAGAGTCCATTCGTGCCTATTATGAGGACAAGGGCGATCAGGGGCAGGAGAGACAACAAATTATATGGGGGTTGATTGATGGGCGATGGAACCACACACTCCATCGCCCCATTCATGCTGCAGGGTTATACCTCAACCCTGCATTTGCTTACTCCTATGGCTTTACATTTGATGGAGAAGTTATGTCTGGATTCTACGAGTGTGTCCAAAGGATGGTGCCGTCTTCAGCTGATCGTGCAGAGCTTTCCCAAGAGTTGGATGTGTATAAGAGAGCCACAGGATTACTTGGGTTTGATATGGCAGTAAATGTCAGGACCAACCTGATGCTAAGTAAGATTCACCTTGTTTCAAATTTCGTTTTCTTTTTCTAATTTTTTTTTTAAATTTAATTGTCTTTTCTTATGTTTCTTTAATTCGTTGTAGATACCTTGTGGGAAAACTATGGTAGTTGCATACATATCCTATAGAGGCTTGCCACTCGAGTGCTCAGCCAAACATGTAGCTCTTTTGGCTGTGAGCACAATTGGAGTGTATTTGAAAAAGTACACTCCAAAAAGCGCAACAGGTTAGAGAATTTTCAAATTCATTATAAATTATTGAATTCTAGTTTATAATTTAATCATTTATCATTATGCCCCTTTACCTTCTAATTTATGTATTATAAATTATTAAATTTATAATTTAATATTTAATTTTATGATCCTCCTACAGGTTGGATACTCCGCGCCTTAATGATTTGGTCGACGTCCACTACAATTCATGTTGTGGATGAAGCAGTATGAGAAAACAGTTGATGCGAAGGCCATTTAATTAGATGAGATCGACACCACTATAGCTTGGAGGGCGGAGTGTGAGGAGCTTGTTATGGAGGTAGCCCTTGATTGGCTAGAGGATGATCATGATGATCTTAGAGAGGCTCCATATGAGGATGATCCAGTTCCAGAGGAGTTTCACATTGAGCTTGGGAGTGGGCCACAGTTCGAGACAGAACCACAATCAGGGTTAGAGGGAGATAGACCTGGTAGTATCACTGTTACTGGTAGAGGAGTAGCTGTAGGACTACCTCCTCGAGCTTCTTCTTCTTCAGGATACCAGTTTCAGCCACCTTCAGTTTCTAGAGGACATCATTTTGCAGGGTCTTCTTGTAGAGGACGTCAGATACCAATACGAGGCCCACAAGCCTCGAGGGCACCTAGTCCTAGAGGAAGGGCGAGGGTCGTTTCCACAACAATTACCTTTTCCCGTAAAAGGGGTGGAGGGAATCGATAGTTTATTTACTTTATTTCATTGTAGATGACTCATGAGTCATGATGATGATCATGAGATAAATTTGTTATATTTTTGATGATTCAGTATTCACTATTCAGGAGTAGGGCACGATCCATTTTGATGTGTGATGTATCTCTAGACATCTTATATATCTTATATATCGGTTTTCTTTCCATATTCATGTGGCAATGTGTTTATTTGATGTTATTGTTGCTTTAGATGTTTAAAAAATAAAAAATAAAAAGAATATTTTGTGTTTTTTAAGTTTGCCGATGTGATGTCGAGATATCCCGTAACGATGTTTCCTGGACCCTGCCGATTTTTTCGCCACACCGATATTTGTAACATTGGTTTAAAGTAGAAAAATTTCCATGTGTTTCAAGAAATATTGAGTTTTCATGCATGTAAAACTAATTTGTAGCTATATGGGGTTTGGGCATTAAACTTCATATGAAAACCAAAACTTGAAACCGGGTTGGGAATCCAAAAAATTTCAAGCTAAAGTATAAAGGCAGGTCAAAGTAGAGGGAAAAGACACATTCATTCTTTACAAAGACAGGTTGGTTGAAGATGAAGAAGCTCGTTAGAGAAGCAAAGTTAGAGCGGCGAAGAGGAGCCTGGGTGAGGAACCAGGTAGATTTCAAACTGCAGCCAGCAGAGAACAGAAATTTGTACATCCGTAGAGTAGACCGTATGGAGTGGCGCTCCTTTGTAGCTCCCTTAAAAACCAGGGAGTGATTTTTTTCCTTAGGGAGCGTGCTTCCTAAAATCATTCCTAGAAGGGAGCACGATCAAGAGTGATTCCTAATAGCTCCCTCCGGGAGTGCACTTCAGGACCAAAGCGTTAGGGTGGAAAGGTGCTCCCTCGCAGCTCAGGCCTGAAGTGAGAGAGGGTGCTACTGTGGTGACAATGGGTAGCCCCTCTTAGTTCCTTCAAAGTCTCACTTGTGCTTTAGGACTTTATCACAACAAGTGAGGGTTAGGGTTGTAACAAGATACATCTATTATATATTTGTTATAATTTTGTATTTACTATTCTTGAATGGACAACTATTAAGATTTAGTATTGGCAGTGGATTTTTGATGTATCCCATGGCATTTCTATACATTTTAGATATTATTTTTTCACTTTTTTGTGGAAATATGGTTATTTGTTGATGTTTGTTCATAAAAAATATTGAAAAATGAATTTATTCTGTATTTTGAAATGGTTGCTGTGGTTTGCTAATTTTTTTCCCTGATGTTGCTGATGTCACAATGTCCAGATGCTGCAATTTTTTTTTCTGATTTCTGATTTCGTTACCATATGATTCCGTCACCAAACATTCTGAAATGGGTGCCCCTCTTTTAACTTTTCGTGTTAAGATTTAAGTTGATGATAGTAAAATATAAGTAATTGGCCCAATGTTTGGTGATGGAATTGTATGGTATCGATATTGGCCAAAAATCTCACTTTTACTTATATTTTATTTTCATAAACTTTTAGATTTAATTTCTAAAGATATATATAATTTCAAATGACTTTTCAGGCTCACAATAAGCTAGAATAGGCCTAAATATGAAGCTACAATGTACATGTGTGAAACACACCCGCAATACCTTGAAATAATTGGGCCATCTTCCCAAATCATGAAACATGGTCCAAAAGGTTTCAGGATATTTTGGGTGCATTTTGTATGCATATTTGTACCCAAAACGTTTGGGAGCATGGATGAGGGGATAGGGCATTTCCTGCAACTTAGACTAATATGTTATAATTTCACGCTATTAGAAACAATCTGATCCTTTATTTTGCCCATTTTAGCATTTGCTTCGAATTATTGCATATGCTTCTTTTATCTGAATAGGAAATGACTTTTATCAGTATTTTTCTTTTCATGTTTCTGGACATTTTCTCTCCCTCTTTGTTTCCTGATATAATTTTATTTGACAGATCAGGAAATCCTGTGAATGGAAATTCTGGAGTAACAAGTGGAGACACCACAGTATGTTAAATGTCTTGATTTAATTGTTGAATTTAATTATAGAAGTAGCAAAATAATTATACAGGGGAATAAAGTTTGGAATTGCAAGACAGCCGGAAAATCAAGTTTTTTCTCTTAAATATAAATTTTGATGGATTCTTCACTTCTGACAATGCTTGCTCTACCAGAGCTAGATGATTTTTACATTTTTTCCTACAGATTTAATGATTGATGCAGGTTCCATATCATTCATTATCATGGTGCAAGACATGGCTGGGCCCTCAAGTAAATATAACCAGGACACCACAGGTGCCTTGCATTTTACTTCACATTATTGTTTTCATGGTCATTCATCTCTACAAAATACTTCTCTAATTCTGATACTAGGATTTTTATTTTATAAATTTGGTGCTTCTGCAATTAATTTTTTTTCAACATGTTTTATTTTTTTTATTTTTTTTCGGGGAGGGGGATTAAAGATGTAACTTGTTAAGGGAGGTGTTATGATCATTATATCCATGGTATCTACTTAATGTGTTAAGTTTTTACTTTGTTTAGCATAATAACATTAAACAATAGGATCACTGAAAGAAATACAAGCACAGCAACACAAAGAACACAAAATTGCTCTGGGGGAAACCACAAGGGAGAAAACCCTGGCAAAACTTCCTCAATATAGAATTCACCAACTACAAGATAAAACCCCAAGACAAAATCAGCTTCTCTCCTTCACTTGTGCGAACTTCTCTCTCTCCTATGCGAACTTGAGTGAGTGAGGTGAGTGATACAAATGAGCAACTCAACCTCCTATTTATACTTAACAAGTGACTTGACCTTTTTACTAATTAGGTCGGCTTGAATCACCTAACTAGGCCGACCTGTACACTTTACAATAAAATATTATTTTCTAGTTATTTTCAGGCCGACCTAATAGTTAGGGTTTACATTGACTCTTTCAATGAGTCTTACATTATCGATTACATCAATGACATCTCCCGAAGGAGGAATACAATAATACAATAGACAAGTGTATCTAAAATATCTTCCGCAGTTACATTTCTTTAACACTCCCTCTTAACTAGGAAGGTATTCTGCAGGCAACATCAACAGTTGTCCAACTGACTGGTGAATCTCTATATGTCGTAGGAAGTTTTTGGAACATCATCATATGTTTGGGGTATCATCAGCAACATCTGCTGGAACATTATCATCAGCATCATCATCATCGTTAGCAAGAATTTGTTGGAACATCAATATCATCTGCTGGAACATCATCATCAACATCATCATCATCGTCAACAAAAATTTGTTGGAACATCATCATATGCAGCACAGAGCTGGAACACCATCATCATCATCTTCAATACATAAGTATCATCATCATCTCATCAGTATAAAAACTGATATATCAACAACAATGACAGCACGAGGTTGGCTCATCAGCATAAAGCTGGAATAACATCATCGTCGTCAACAGCTCAAGGTTGGAACAACATCATCTATCAACAACCAACATGATCCTTCCTTTCGGAATTACGGGATCGAGTTCAACATGGGTGATCCTTCCTTTCGGAATTACGAGATCATGGACAATCCTCCCTTTCGGAATTACGGGATTCAGTCCAACAACACTGGTGATCCTTCCTTTCAGAATTACGGGATCATGGGCAATCCTTCATTTTGGAATTATGGGATTCAATCCAACAACACTGGTGATCCATCCTTTCGGAATTAGGGGTCATGGACAATCCTTCCTTTTGGAATTACGGGATTCAGTCCACCAACACTAGTGATCCTTCCTTTTGGAATTACGGGATCTAGTCTAAGGATCAACATTTAAGACAATCCTTCGTTTCGGAATTATGGGATCTAGTCTAAGGATGATCAATCCCAACTGAGCTACACGCTGTGATCAGGATACCATAGTATCATCAGCACTATTCCCCCTTTCGAGGGAAGTCCTTACGGACTACACCAAGCTTGTCATGGAAGTGCTCAAACTTCACACGAGACAGAGGCTTAGTCAACACATCTGCAACCTGCTCATCCGTGCTCACATATTGGAGCTTTACAGCTCCCTTCTGCACCATATCACGAATGTATAAATGCTGGATTTGTGTGCTTCGACTTATCATGGAACACATGGTTCTCTGTCATCTTCATACAACTTTGGTTATCACATAGAATCATTGTGGTATCCATCTCCAGATCTAATAGACCTGATAACAACTTTTGAAGCCATATGGCTTTACAACTGGCGGAACAAGCTGCAATATATTTCGCTTCTGCAGTGCTGAGAGAAACACTGGAATGCTTCCTACTTAGCCATGAGATCATGGCTGACCCCAAACTGAAACATCCACCTGAAGTGCTCTTTCTGTCTGAGACACTTCTTGCCCAATTTGAATCTGTATAACCATACAGTCTGAAGTCATGATCTCTAGTATAACTGAGACCATAGTGTACCGTACCTTTTAGGTACCTCATCACATGCTTTGCAGCTATAAGGTGAACACATCTGGGCTCAACCAAATACTGATTCAAGGTGTTCACAGCAAAGCATATATTTGGCCTGGTATTCGTCAGATACATCAATGACCCAATAATCTGCTTGTATAGTGTCACATCCACTATCTTTGACGAAGCATCAATCAACAACTTCAAATTTGTATCCATGGGTGTGGCCATGGCTTTACTTTCCAACATATCAAACCTTTTCAGGATTTCTACTTCATACTGGGCCAAACAACCTTTGCCACAAATAGAGACTAAGTGAAAGTGTCTCTCCATGCGTACTACAGTCACTCCCTCTAAAGCGGAGCTTTGCTACTCCTATAACTGAGCACTATCCTCCCTCTACATCTTGTACTCTTTGTATCGGGACATTCTACAGTGGAGTGACTGGTAGCCTTCTCTTCTGATGATCCTCTGTGTATCCATCTATTTCATCTTTCTAAGTCACTAGATACCAAGATCTCTAACCTTGTTGCAAGTTCTCTCTTGCACCCATCTATGAGCTTCTCACCTTCAACCTTGTAGCAAAGGTTGTTGTCTCATCACTCTAGGTGATCCTTGATCTCATCATTCTATCCCATGGGTGCCTTTTGAGCCCGTACAAAGCCTTCTTCGATCTGTGCACATGTGGTTCTCTATAGAGAGTCCTGAATCCTGGAGGTTGCTCGATATCTTCTTCTACTTTGAACACCATTTATCTAGTGTAATATTCACTACTGAGCAAGTGTGTCTGGCCACTAGAGCAACATCTCATCATAGTCGACTCCCTCTTTCTGAGAGAACCCTTGCTTTGTACTTTTGTAGTATACTTGATTTCATAAGTCTTGTTGAATGTTATAGTTGAACCATCGTCACTTGTTCTATGGAACAAGTCTCATCATTCTTCGTTTGTAGGTGATCGTACACGATATTTCCTACAAGTCAAATTCAGTTGCATGGTTATAAACATTTCATAGTTTACAAAATATAGTAATAATGACAAATTCTTATGCATAAAACATAGGTCACACTGTCATGCAACTATCTTAGCCAATGCTTCAACACAACATTCATCCATATCCCGTATTCATATGGTAACTTTCTATATGCCTTCCATCTCTACCAGAACATTATTAAGAGCGTGCACCACTCCGAATATGTCAGCAAAGAGGTTTCATTCTAGATAAGTAGCAATGGAATGTTGTACAACACTGTAGGCCACTTACCCATCACATGCATATCAATGCAAACATTCTAACATGCATATTACACATCCTAAATCTAGGAACATAAATACGTACACAACTGGACAATACAGGAAATGACAATTCAAATACTTATCTTTGTTTGTTTGGTAGGATCTCCCTAGTCTCCTTGCAAGAGTCTCTAACAATGTGCTCCACTCCATCATCTGATTCTGAGGACCTGTTCCTGTTGGACACACCGAGCACACTGAGAGCGGGGGGGGTGAATAGTGTGTATAGCTTTTTATTACTTTTTCAACTTTAACAATCATCAACAGCTTATTCAATACATCATTCATTATCACATTATCATTATATCATCAACATTATTAACAATTACAGTTCATCATATCATCATCACATAGGAAGCATAGCAAAAACATAGTACACAATATTTTTACGTGGAAACCCAAGTCCAGGGGGACAAACCACGGAAGTCTTTATAATAATAATTTACCAGCAACAACTGGAAGGAGGCAACAATCCCCTTTGTTACAAAGACTTCAATTCTCCAGCTACAACTGGAAGGAGGGTACAACCCCCTGGTTTACAGGCTACAACCTGAAGGAAGCCTTAGATCCCTAAATTTCCTTGCCCCGTCCTGCCACCCTGATATGAAGATAGATACTGAACTACTGAACCATAGACTGCACTGATCCTGCGGACCTGCTATCCAACACCTGTACCACACTGCACAATCTGTATCACACTGCACAACCATTGTCACTATTGACCACTGCTCATCAACTATCCACTGACCACTTGCACCACAACTGTGCCACACTACTCATCAACTGACCAATTAATCTGTATGTACCAATCAATTTGTTGTTCACATCATCCTGTCATCCAACTCGGTCAATCTGAGTTCAACCAACTGTATACCAGGCCACCTGGGTCAAACCAACTGCTCATACAACTCAACCAATCTGAGTTAGACCAAATGCACATGTAGTAGCATGTGCTCAACTGAACCAACCTATGTCAGTCTGATCAAAGGCCTGACCTAATGTGTTATGATAGTCAGTTAGTCATAAAATTAGGATAGTTTATCAAAGACTCACTCACTCACCACGACCAACATCAAAACTCTTCAAACGACTCAGTCAAGCAAAGCTTGACAGACAACCTTAACCAACCAACCTCAACCTAGAGACTTCGTTAATCTCAGTAAACCAACAAACCCATCACAACTTAAGATAACTTGCTAGATCAACAACTTTAGGTAATTTGTCAAACCAATTAGGTTACTTCTACTTGCTCAACCAAATTACTCAAGACAAGATGAAGTCTAGTTCAACACAAGCAATTCCACTCTAAGACATAAGGCTTTAATACTCCAATCAAATCAAGTCAACAACAAGTCTTAGCAACTTATCAAATCAAAGCAAGTCAAAATCAATTCTAGGTAACTTGCCAATCAAGTAAGATTAAACAAGATCAAAATTTTCTCAACTTGCCAACTTGTCAAATTAATCAGGTAAGAACTAACTGAGCAAGTCAAGTCAAATCAACTCACAGTTAGACTAACTTTGTCACATGTTTCCAGGACTCGGTCAATGCTACAGCAGCAGTCAATACAACAGTTAATTTCAGTAGGGCTGTCGAAAGGGAACTTGTGAAACCTACTCTAGTCAATTGTCAAGAAGTACTTCAATTTAGACTTAATCAATCATCTTGTCTATGGTTAACAACAATTTCCAAAATTGTCAACTTAGTCATCAATTCATTCAGTGTCTTTTACTGTCTCAAAAGCAATGCTTACAGTAGACTATCAAGATTGATTCTTACAGTCAATCTCAGTCACAAATCAAAGTGGTAGGGCAAAGACGGGCAATCAAATGTTCACAAGATACAAGGATGTGCAAAATATTCAGAACGAAAACAGGAAGGCTCTTTTACTCAAATACACTTACAACAATGTCAACACGTAGTTAATACTATCAGCCTCTCAGTAAATACAGTCAACTTGTCATATACTCAAGGAACACTTCTAGCTAAGTCAAAGGATACTCATATAGTCGAATCAAGATGCAAGAGAAGAATCCTAAGTCAATGACAGCTTTGTCAAATCAACATAAATGTAGTCAATAATACAGTCAACAACTAAAACTTTTCTACAACAAACCCATACTTTCAAAGAATACTGTGAAAAACACTCTAACAACCCTGTCATGCCCATCAAAACACAGTCAACAAACTACAGGACCAAACATACCCAAAATTACAGGATATATGCTGGTGCAACAAATCAGAACTACTGTACAACCCGAAATTTAGAGGATGGAAGTAGCCCGGATTCTTATGTTGACTGTGGATAGACAACTTCCTGAGGATAGAAGATTTTAAACCCTGAAATTTGAAGAGGATAAGCAGTGCAGATCTGCTCACAGTAGCCTGAGAGGGTCTGATTTTAGTGCTGTAGCAGCCTGTTGTAATTAGCCTGAAATCAGCTGAAAGTTCAAGAGACAGTCCGAATTTGCAGAGGAGACAACCCGAGTTTACAGAGACAGTCCGAATTTACAGAGAAGAAACAGTGCATTTTTCCTTGTTTATTTTGGGTATTTATACTCATTTTCCACTCCAAAAAAAATTGTTGGGCCAACCTAGCAATAGGATAGATAAATAAATCAAAATAAAAATAAAAACCTTTTTATTAGGCTGGCCGACTTACAAAAAGTATTTATGATTTATTTTAAATTAAATTTGATTACAATGTGTGTTAGGGCATTAAAGTTAGGGCTTGTTCTTTTGCAAAGGAGCTTCATCAATGGGCTTTTCTCAAGCAGAACTTGTTCTTATTTAAATGCCATTTAGTTCAATGAACTCATGGGCTGGGCTTAAGGCTATCAAGCAAGGGTTTCAAGATCTTCAAAGACGTCATTATGGTAAGAAGGCATCTTTATAGTATCCAAGATCCTTCAAGAGCTTCAAGAACAACTTTAAGGGCATCGTGGGCTTCTACACATGTTTATGTGGATTCCAATGACACAAGGGCACCATCATTAAGGATTATGGGCTTCTTCAACAAACTTATGGGCATATGACCAATTTGTGGGCTTTCATCATGATTTCCAAGGGCTTCTTCAATGGCACAAGGTCATCATAGGTGCCTGAACGGCATATATAATGGTTTCATTACCAAATGGGTTCATAGACATCAAAACCCCAAAATAAGGGTACTAAGGGCTTCATGACCACATCAACTTTAAACGACCATAACTCATCAACCGTAAGGCGTTAGGAGACACTCCACGTATCAACAGAAAGGGCTTGACGAGGGCTATTACCTTATGAGGGTCTTGCTTGCATTGGCAGGGTCCTTCAACTTTGTTTTCTTTAATTTGTGCAGGACCACTTCAAGGACATCATCAAAAGAAAGACTTCATCATGTAAGGGCACAAGTCAACTCTGTGAGGGCTCCAAAGACCAAACTACCATAACATTCATTTAACAAGCAATCAAGAGACCACAACAAGTACAAGCAACATAGAAACCATCAACCAAAGGACAACTAGGAGCAGGGGATACAATAATGGACTCAACTGGGACCAAGATACAGCTTAGGGTCACTCAACTAAGTCAATGAGTAGCCAGGGGTTTTTCCATTGTTCCAAGGCCTCCAAGGGCTTCAAGCTTGGGCTTGGACAAAGTCAAAAGGTCTTCTCTTGACACAGACAACCACAAACAAACACTAACCATCAGGGGCTACACAAGGGGCACCAAGACTCAACTGTTGGCGTCATGACCAGGCACTGTTGGCATCAATGACAACTTAATCAATAGTTCCTTTCTTTCTTATGACCGACAATGCTGAACAAGTCTTCTATACTACAAATTACAAGGACTCATGGTCCTAGCTATTAGGGGTGAGTCTGCATGTCCCTTCAATTTGTAGAGTCCTCCTTCTTCAATTTCAATCACAACCGCATCCCTTCTTATCCAATGCTGAGATAGATAAGAGGTTCTTTTATCTTGTCTCCAATAGCTTCTAATTGTTCTTTGATCTGAGATATTCTGGTGAAATATGAATGCATAGTCTCGGACTTTTGAACCTTCACACCCTTGAGTTGATTTCTCAAGGTCATCTTTCTGTTAATATTATTTCCTTCAAACAGACTGGTTAAGGCATCAAACATTTCTTTCGGGGTCTTCTTTGATGACACTTGAGGGATCAAGTGATCTTTGATAGAGTTAGCTATGATCCTCTTAGCCTTGATCATATTCTTCTTGTGTTTTACTTTGGCCTCATTTCCCTTTGGTTCTTTAACTTCTTCTTTTATGAAGCCTTCTAGGTCATGTTCTTCAAGAATGAGCATGACCCTATATTTCCATGCCCTAAAGTTCTCAACTCCCTCAAGCTTCTCATCAAGCTTGGTAGTGTGCCATTTTGATAATATGAGAACCTCAAATGGAAATAGAATGGAGATAGTACTTACTTACAAAACTACTTCTCCAAGAACTGCTTCTGGCATGACCTAGGGTTTGATAGAGAAACTCTAATTTTTCAACTTTGATATCTTGAGAAACTGATTGGAGGAAAATATGCGCCTCCCAAGGCGAGTTAGGAAAAGTACTCCTTTTCCCAAATCTGTGGACAGGACTGCAAAATAGTTGATGCCCTAGCTTAGGGTTTGTAAATAAAATAGCAATAAACAAATGGAATAGAAGAATAACTCAAGAAAATTCAAAGTACTTACCTCCTGTGACTTGCAAATGCCAAGTGCAATGATGTTCCAACTCCCTCGAAGCACCTTCAACTTAATTTGACAGCTCCCAAGATGAAATCGACTTTTCCCCAATAGCAAGTGCGCCTTCCTTACTGCAGATGGCAATCTCTATGAGAATTGATTTACAGAAATGAAAGTAAATGATGCAAGAAGAATTAGAAAGCATAAATATTGATCAAAGATACAATAAGAACTACTCCCTAATTATTTTACTCCTTCAGTGAAACGATCCGGAGAACCCTCACAAAATCCCTCAATGAATTCGCCCTACTGCAGAGCACGCATCAAGCAAGACATCTAGCATGGAAACTCATCAAACAATGAAAATGTGACAGGCTATCAGAGCTACAATCAAGCACGAGAACAATTTATAACAAAGGCACAAGAGTTTTTCCCAAAAATATTTCTTTATTGCCAAAAATCCAGAGCCAAAAGTCCATTTACAATGAGGGTGTCTCTCATATAAATAACAATGGGAGAGACCAAACCCCTAACCACCTTTTTTATGAGTGGTTGAGATCATAAGATACATAAGTGATAATCAGCGTTTGAGATGAGCTCAACATAAAGTACATGGATCAACTCAAAAATATAAGAGGGTGCACTAGACAAATCGCCCTGCGGGGATGTCCCACATAAAGTGACTAGGAAACATAACATCAAGCTCATGGTGGGTCTAGGGGGTGATATAATCCCTCTCTAGTGTGTACCCATGGCACAATAACATAAAATATATCATCAAGGTACAATAATCTGACCATGTGGCCAAGTCGTGTCCCCTCAAAGACACAATAAAACCATAAAGTATGAGCTCGGGAAGTGTGTCGGCCCCACTGACTGCTGCAACTGCTCTGGAAGGTGTGGGAGATGTCACACACATCATCAAAATCAATCCTATGCCATTTGCTTGCTTCAGTGGCCCAAATCGAATCCTTTAGTAGCCATTTTTAGCATTTTTATTCCTCTGTAAATCACCTGTAAAAGATAAAAATGCATGTAACTCACTACCTGGTCACCTGGGGTCAAATCTGATTGCACCATAATGTTTGGGAGTATGGTAATATGGTAAAAGCAAGTAGTTGGACCCCATACTCCCTCTATAGCGCCCTAGGTGAACAAAATAAAATGTCAAACTGCTCTGACGGGCCATTTTTAATGGCAAATCTGCACTGAAGTGATGAACTAAAGAAAATCCCAACTGAAAATGCCTAAAACAGAAAACTGAGTATCCCAATAGACTCAGAAGGTCCAAATGCACTAGAGATGCATACTAATACGCCATATGGACAACTGCATAATCATATAATATCACAACCATGCCCAGACAGAATAAAAATAATGATCTGTGACTGTAAATTATCAAAATCATAAAAATAATACAAATCACTATCTGAAACGTATAACTGCTGCATGGAACCATCCGGTGACCAATAAAAGACCATGTATCATCAATCTCTACTATTAATGGTCTACCTCATCTCATGTCCTATGGTTGACCAGGTCAAACTGACCAATAATATGACCCAAGCTAATCACATCAAAATGTTGCAAGTGTATTTGGCTAAGACATGCTTCATTAGTCATTCCAATAGCAATAATTATAAACATAAAGTATCATTTCACTGGCGATCTAAAACAAAATATTCAAAACTTCATTAATAATAATAGCTCAGAATAGAAACTCAAGGATATACTCATTTCATTGTTGTGATCAATTTGCTAGTAATGGGTGAAGATGGACAAATGCAAGGCTAGGCTAAGGGATGATTGTACTGACTCAACACTGTGATACTTTGGATGTAGGAAAGGGAGTACACACTCAAGCATATGTTGGATAAAGATAACACAGGGGAGGGTAGTGTCTCACAAATGGATAAGTTGTTTGGGAAGTGCTTATTTGACCTTGGCAGATGTCTACAACTCACATCCAAGCTAACTCAGCTCTGTGAGGATCCTCCATATCACAGGCTAAGGAGTAAGTCAAGGTGAAACTAAAACTGGAAGGTGACGAATGGATGATGAAAGTGGAAAATGGTGCCAAGACTAGCAAGCCAAATAATGGTGGGATTGATCACTTCCATTCTCCTAGGGAGGGTGAAACCAATGAGTATAGAATAGAACTTCATAATTCTGAGAAAGATAGACAATAGATATATAATAACAACCATGTCCAATATATATATATGATCGCTAGATCATGAACACTAAATGCTAAATCATGCTACTAAAATGACCAGAAAAGCAATATAAACCATCACACAAGATAATACTTGCTAGATCATATACCTATACAAACCATCTGAACCATCATCTGTCAACTGGAATCCTGCTTCTGCACATCTGGGCACTGCATACTGCTCTGCATGGAAAAATGGCTACATCAGTCATCAAATCTGAGTTTCCTGAGACTCAGTCATGGCATAAGAATATACTGGCTGCTCATAAAAATAAGAGTGATCCTAAAATAAATGCTCATCTCATGCATCTCAGTGTAAAGGACTACCTGAAAAATATACTAGAATCTGATCTGAAGATATGGTAGCTCCAACTACTATAAATGTGATAACAATACCATTGTTATTCTTGTGTTATTTATCTATTCCATTAGTTTGCTGCTATTTTTATTTCAAACCCTAAGCTGCTAAAATTTAATAAAAATTCTCTAGCTCAAACAACTTCAAATCGTGGCGAACGATTTCTGGGTTTTTTCCTTTAGACTTAGCCCAAAGTGGGTTCTCAAGGGCATCACCCTTGGTGGACTCCATCTTGCCCAATCCCCTAGGCACTATTCTACTACCCTAGTGCATTCCCAGACTTAGCCATTTTTTTAAGTTGTTTGATGTCGGTTTTGACTTGTAAGCTAAGACACTGTCATATTCTTCACCAAGTCTCATCTAAAGGTACTAGATAGCCTCATCTTGATCTTAACCCTTCTACCTTGGACACATTTCCTAAGGAAAAAGAAATCTTTCTCATTTGCTAGTGCCTTGATCCTAGATCTAGCTTCCATACTTATAAGTCACTTGTACTTTCACATTGGGTCAATATTTACATCTTTTAAGCCTCTTGATCCAAACTTAACTCACCTTGTGACTTCATCCATAGATCTAGGGTTTATCATACCTTACACCTTACGTACTCTAGCTTGCTGGTTTTATCTGGTGTTTTAGTTAGATCTCTCCTGTCAGGAATTGATCTAGGTCTCCCCCATTGTTATTTAGGGCTTGGATAGCATAAAGCGAAGAGTGCCTTGATTGGCATGACAACCAATCCATCTGGGGATTGAGGCCCTCTTAGGTCACCTCTTTAGTTGCCTATCTCTTCTACCATCCTGTATGGGATCATCTTTTGGGGAAACTACAAGTTGTGTGATAACAGGTAGATTTGCGTTTTCCAATGCACCAAGGAAAATGGGGACACCCTCAAAAATCTGTGTATAAAGCCACTAGGGTGAATTTGGTAGGTGGACCAAAATTGTGAACTCACGGCTATTTTTGGAGTTATGAATTTATTCAGATTTTTAGGGTTTTTCCAACTATTATATTTTTAGGGTTTTTTCAATATCCAATGAGGACGCCCTTATAGATCCGTGGATAAATCCACTAGGTTGAATTTAGTGGGTGGACCAGAATTTCCAAATTCCAAATATTTTTGTATTTTTAGATTTTTAGGGTTTTTAGAAATTTTCATATTTTTAGAGTTTTTATGCATAAAATTGCAACAAAATAAAATACAACTAAACTAATAAAAAGAGTAAAAGAAAAGGGAATATGATTTTCATCTCAATCCCTAGGGCATTGAGAGATCAATGGTCAATGTCCCTCTCTTGAAATGTCCTTTAACACTTTCAATCTAGGGCATCACCTAGCAATGTCTAGGGTTCGATAGGAGAGCCTAACTAGGGAAAATGAAGAAGCCCAAGGCCCCAAATATCAATAGAGAACTCCTATGGAGGACATTCCCTTCATACAAACGTTGACAAAATCCCTAACAAATCAGCAAAATGCACCATAAAAACACCATTCAACTAACCTAGGAGTATAACTTACCAACATTTAACAAGAATGAGCAATGAAAGAGACCTTAGGTCACAGTTGTGCATGAGTTCTTCCAACTAGTCTAGCATCAACCATTAGCATGTGTAACAAGAAGACCTAAAACATCATTCATCCACTTTCAAGCCAAAGAATTCTTCCCAAGAGAAGTGTGCATCACATTAATGACTCATAGAGTAGGAGAAAGAGAGTAAAAAACATATTTGAACCCTTGTCTTATGATTTTACAATGAGGTGAGGTGATCTATTTATATGATTCATCCTCCACCTAATTTCTTGAGCCTGCAAGTCAACATTAAATTAGAATATTTTTGACGGTAAATCCGCTACAAGTTGGGGACTAAGCCCTAAAATAAACATAAAATAGCAATTAAGACTAAAATAAGGATTCACTTGATGAAATTGTGAGCCAAAGGGGTACATCATGCCCCAACTAACCCCAAAGATGCTTTTTATCCATCAACACCCCCCTTTCCAAGCTTATAGACTCAATTGTGGAAGGATGGCGTCATAGGCCAAAGAGCTAGAGGAGGGGTTTCTCTGTGCTGGAATGAGATCCAAGTGGGTCAAGGAGGTGTGCTAGATAGGGGATAACAGCCCTTTACAAAACACAAACACCTCTTCATAATAAAACCAAGGTGGCCATGTGCCCCAGTGGGTCACCCCTAGAAGCCCCAGACACCAACCCATGGGATTAAAGCCCTGCAAGGTGGGGATATCCACACATCGAAGGTGCAGTCAGCTGTGCCACAAAGCCAAGTACTTTTAAGAGTGAAACCAAGGGAGCCATCCATGACCAATCCAGGGGGGACAACAACCCCTAATCCAAATATCCATACAATATAACCCACTTTGGCCTTTTTACAAAAAAATTTAGACCTCTTGCTCTAGGTTTGGCACTGTTGGAAAGCTGCAGTAGCTCTAAGGCATAACAGTATGCAGGGTTCTTCTCCGATGAAACTGATTTGACTAGTAGTGATAAGGAGGTTGACTTACTTTGATCCAGTGAGATTCATCTGAATTGGATGCCCCATTGGATTTCTCCATTTCCACTTGGACCTCTATTTTTCCTTTGACTCCATAGCCTAGAGAGAAGGCAATAGTCTTGCCAAACTCATCCTTCCCTTATTGATATATACTTACGGTTGCTCCCTCGAGGTTGGAAAAGCACTTGCCTAAAGTCAGGCATGAATGAGGTGATAGTGGGCGTTGTGTCTAAAGTTGCACCAAGTCTCCACTAGCCACTGCAATGTAGGTTTAGGTGTAAATAGGATCTAGGGTGTAGTGTTCACCCCCAACATACTCTAGACACTCATTGTAAGTAGGTTATGTCAATGAACTTATCCAATGATTTTCGATTTAGGATTTTAACAGCTTTAAGATCTCATGTTTAAGTTTATCTCATATAAGAATACTTTGCATATTAATTCACAACTTTAATAAAATTTACCAGTGTAGCACACTACTCCATTGGAAGGGACATCTTTAGCAATGGAATAAAATTTAATCCATTCATGATTCACAATCATACTTAAGTTCTAAGATTCTAACAAATATATGCATAAAATCCATGAGTTTCTTGAATTTAGAACTCTCTCATAGTAATTAACCAAATCACATTCAACCACAGAGGCACAAGAGGAATACTTGTACCATAAGTCGATAGTATTCTTCCTTTATGGAAGATCCTTCCCTTTTAGTTGGCCTCGCTCTAGCTCCTTTCCCAGGTAACCAACAAAATCCTCCCCTCCAATTCAGGAGATCTCTCAGGTTCCGTGACCCTTCGCGCTTGTACTCAGATATTTGAACCTGGTGTGTGGTGGCCCTTAAGTATGCTCTCTACTTCCTTTCGAGAATAAAATTTTATTTCCCAAATAAACATTGATTGGAAATAATCCAATCACGGGGTAGAAAAATTATCATCCTCCTTAGACTTACCTCCATCAACTTATACAAGGAGAAATAAAGTAATATTATAATGGTTATACAAGTCAATTTGAATTGCAACTCTTTTAATGGAATAATATAATTCCGCACCTACTCTTATCCATCTACCCTATGATTATATTAATGCGTGAGTGGACAATTAAGCACATAAATACTTGGATTATGCAAGGTAACCTTGCCCTACTAACTAGTAAACCTTTACAAGCAGATGATGCAAGATAGAGTGTAGACCTCTCTCTCTATATATATATGTGTGTGTGTGTGTGTGTGTTTTAAAAATCCGTCAAGTTGACCAAGTTCATTGCCCATTGAACCAACTCAGCCATCTAAACGGTATGGGGGGCAGGTTCAGTACAAAACCAACCCAACTTGGCCAAGTCATACTATACATAACCCACGATGCACATGTTGAGGGAAAAGTGTATCTTTTTCTCAAGGAAATATATATATATATATATATAGCCGCAATGGTTATCTCAATCAATTGGACCATATGCCAAATGCATGTTGCCAATGGGGAGGTCATAAGTTCCAATCTAGTCGAGTACCTCAGGGTTAACACATGGTGAAGACAAGTAGTCAAAATACATTTCAATTTTCATTTAATATTTTCGAGCATTCACTGTAACAAATTTCATTAAAGCAATATGACCTAGCATGAAGAGGACTGATTGCTGGTGAGCCAAAAAAGTGAATGCATTGCTCAAAAAGCAAATGCCTGCCCTTTTTGCATCTCCAATGCCATAGTGAAATGAAGCTAGGAATTTCTGGCAGTATTTTGTGAATTGTGCTTGGGAAGGCCAATTAATAGAACCTAATACACATAAATCTGCCAAGTGGATATATTGTAGCAATTGCACATATACATATGCACATGGGAATGCCTTCCAATGTGCCAAATCTAATAGAAAAAAATGCCTCCTTCTGTTCACCCTCGAACGCCTTACATGTAAAATAGTACCAGTGATGCAGCTTTTAAGGGGCAGGGAAACAGATAATGGAGTGATGGCTCCCACATAATTTGTGAGGTTGAAACGTCGAGTAATTTCAGAGTTTCATCCATATAGTCATTTGGCCATTCTTAACCTCTCAAAGAAACAACAAGATCAAGCTTCTAACCAGAAGAAAGACATCTGAGTGCATAGCTTTTAGAAGATTCAGGGCTTCTTTTAACCACTGAAAGGATATAAAAATCTCAGTCATGGGACGGTCTAGATTGTTCAGATCTCTGGCTAAAGCTCCATAGGAGGTCTGGAGGTCACTGAATTATAACCTTATGGCTGAATTTTAGGAACGTGGCTAGAAACTATGATAAAAAATGATAGTTGTGTGGGAGCAGCTATAATCCAAGGAGCATTCCTACTTAGAAATCTATTTAACTTTTAAGTGAATTTTTAAATTTCGAAAGCCATTCATCAAGCCAAGGGATTGAACATGGAAGTGAATTTTGCTGAGAGAAATAAAAACAAATACAAGGACATTCTTTTCTAGAGTTGGAGTTGCTTATTGTGTCATATTCGATACCTGGTATAACCCACAACCATTTTATCTCTAGTTGAATAAACAACATTACCATTTAATTATGCTTTAAACCATGTCAAGAGCGTTCCTCTTTTAGTGGCTTCCTCTGTTTCTCAAATGATCAAAACCATTACCATCGTATTATGCTTTAAAATAGTGGTTTGTTGTGCGGTCTTTGCGCATTTGTTGTCTTCAGAGCCTGCATCTGATTTCCTGGACTGATTTGGTTTCTTCTTAGACTCATTCTCTGGAGTTTTAGCTTCTCCCTTTACTTTTTCACTCAACCTTGAGGATCTCTTCGGTGTCACCCCTATTATTTCTCAAGAATACAAAATAAAATGTCAAGCATGTATTTTCTAAAAATCTGTTAAATATATAGCATCTAGAGACATTCTCCAAACCAATCTTGTACAGCCAAGATTGATCCTCTCGTATAGAGGTGAGCACTTTGATTTCCTTCTGTGTAAAGGTTATTCCTCCCGTATAGAGGTACTTGATCAAAATAATGATGTTGTAAAGTCTTGTTGGACAAAACTCCGGACTTGTGTGTCAAGTCATGATTACCATGTGAGCCTTCCGTATAAAGGTATCCATGAGATGGACCTCCCATATAGAGGTGGACCTTCCATATAAAGGTCATGCTTTACTTGTTAAAAGCATTTAATGTTGTGTGATGTATTATTAACCATGATCACCAGTTGCTATTAAGTCTCCTTTAGAGATCGATCACCTCTAAAGTGAATTACTTTAGCATATGATCATTTGGTCCGGAATAATATAATATGATCACAACATCCGATAATTCTTCTTAGTATAATGTAATGTGATGGATAATTAAAGTTAGCACATATTGACCATGCAGTAAGAGATAAAGAAATAAAAGATAAAGCATAGAGATCAAGAGAATTCGAAATTGCCCATGCAAACACTTCAACTAATTAAAGAGAACTCGAATTGTTATAAAGCTTCAATTAAATATCAATGCTTCAGTTAAAGCATCGGTTAAAGATATGCCTCAGTTAACTAAAGAACTCACAGTGGTCACTTCAAGTAAATCAATCAACATGATTTCAGTTAACTAAGTGTTAAATAAGGACTAGTTAACTAAAGTGTTTTCACTTTCTTTAAACTAAAAGACGACACTTTAGTTAAAGGAGTTAACTAAGTGACAACAAAGAAGATTTAGTTAACTAAGTGTTATTGCATGACGACACTTATGTTAAACTAAAAGATGACACGTGAGTTATAACAGTTGCATGTCGACACTTAAGCTAGCCACCTAACTAAGTGGGCAAGCTTTCAATTAAGAGGCGAGTTCATCCTAAGTGATAGCTCAGTGAGATAAAGCACCGCATGAGAAGTGGGGCGCACCTTTGCATGCAAGATTAATACATCTAGTTTGAGGGCGAGTTCATCCTGATGTTAGAAGTTAAAAATAGAAGAGAAGAATGTATAAATATGTTATACAGGATGTAGATTTTTCTGAGTTTTTAGCTTGCTGGTTTTAATGTCAATATTTCCAGTTTAATGTTTCAGCTCATTTTTTAGATGGTTGGAAATTATAAAAATATTTTCAGACAATTTAAAACACTGCTGCAACTCAAATCTTTTAGCAGAAAATATAAATGCACACAGAGTAAAAATTTTAGACACTAGATTTTTGGCCAATAGCCCTGGAAAAACCCCCACGGGGAAAACCAGTCAGAGAGAGAGAGTTTTTATTATTTCTTCAGTAATCTTTAGTACAAAAATTTTACAGTCAAAATGTACTTATCTCAACCAAAAAATTTCACACCCAGAATTTGCCTAGATTTCTGTGCCAGGCTGCCGCCTCGAATTCTGTGCCAAACACTGTCTCAATTTCTGTGCCAATACTACCTCGATTTCAGTGCCAACCTCTGCCTCAATTTTTGTCACCCTTTGCCTCGGTTTCTGTGCCAAAACATAGTCTCGATTTTAGTGCAAAAACAGTCTTGAAATTAGTGCAGAAAGTACAGTCCGTATGGACTGTACGGACTTCAAAATCTGTGCAGAAAATATCCTGGAAAATCATGCCCAGAATCATCCTAGAAAACCGTGCCCTGTCTCAGGAAATCTGCCCAGCAAAACTGCCTAAAAAATTGTGCCTTCCTCAGGATTTGTGCCCAGCTGCACTCGATTTCTGTGCCCAGAATCACGCTGTACCTTCTTGATTTTTGTGCTGCTCTTTAATGCTCTCTAGAGCTTCCTCGAAAACCGTGCCCTCTCTCCTTTCACTCTTCTCTTCACTGTCATCTCAAAAGTGAATGTCATTTGACTTTCCCTTGCTTTTTGATCAAACCCTAGGTGAATGAAGAGACCCTCAATCCAATGGCTGAGATTAGATGAAATCAATGGATGAGAATAATTGCTCATTAATTCTCATAAAAATAATTTCACTCATTTAAATTTATCAAAAGTAACTTTAGGGTCTAAAGTCACATTAAATGCTTTTCACAAGTCATTTAATGCAAAGGTCACTTTATTTCCCCCCTTTAAGTGACTTAGGCAAAAAGTCACTAGGGAAACACTTCCTAGGTACAAAAATCAACAGTCCCCCTTACTGAGGAAGGTGTTCTGCACCACTCCCAACTTGTCTCTAAAGAAGACAAACTTGCCCCTCCCCAAAGATTTCGTCAGAATATCTGCTACCTGCTCATCAATGGAAATGTACTGCAACTCTGCAGCTCCTCTCTGTATGTAGTCACAAATGAAATGGTACCTGATCTCTATGTGCTTGGACCTGTCATGGAAAACTGGATTCTCAGAGAGCTAGATGCAACTCTGATTGTCACAGTAAATCACCGTAGGTCTAAGCTCTTGATCAAACAAGTCTACCAACAATCTACGAAGCCACAATGCCTCACAAGTAGCCTAACTGGATGCCATATACTCAGCCTCAACAGAACTCAAAGCAACGGACTTTTGTTTCTGACTAAACCACGACACTGTTGCCAAGCCCAAACTGAAACAACACCCGGAAGTGCTGTTCCGATCCCTCACACTGCCTGCCCAATCTGTATCTGTGAAACCAACCAAACTGACTCCATTTGAACCCCTGTAGTCCAATCCATAGTCCACTGTACCTTCAAGGTATTTGAACACATGTTTTGCGGCAGTTCAGTGTACACTCCTAGGCTCCACCATGAACTGACTAAGAGTGTTCACTGCAAAACACAAGTCTAGCCTGGTGTTGACCAGATATATCAACGACCCAATGAGCTGACGGTATAGTGTAGGATCCACCAACTTACCCTCAGAAGCATGAAGCTGCTTCCAGTTGGTGATCATAGGTGTGGACATCGGCCTGCAATCCTCCATCTGAAATCTCCTCAGAATATCAACTGCATACTTCCCCTGACCAAGGAAAATATGACCAGGCTCCTGCCAAACCTAAATCCCCAAATAATAGTGCATCAACCCAATGTTTGTCATCTCGTACTCTGCAGCAAGGTCTCTCTTGCAATGTGCAATGCGATGCTCCTCCCCAGTGATAAACAAGTCATCAACATATAACAAAAGAATGAGAGGATCTCCACCAACCACAAAGTAGTAAAGGTTGGGATCAGCCTCACTCTTATGAAAACCCATTGATGTCAAATACGCATCAATCCTGGAGTACCAAGCTCTAGGAGCTTGCTTCAGTCCATACAAGGCTTTCCTCAGCCTGCACACATGAGAATCTCTCCAATGAATCTCAAATCACTCTGGCTGCTCTAAGTAAACCTCCTCCTGCAGAAGACCATTGAGAAATGCGGTCTTCACATCCATCTGGTGGATCTTCCAACCCATCTCTGCTGCTATAGAAATCACTGCTCTGATGGAAGAATAACGAGCAACCGGCGCAAAGGTCTCATCATAATCAACTCCCTCAACCTGTGAAAACCCTCATGCCACAAACTGAGCCTTGTACTTCTCCACACTGCCATTTGCAGCATGCTTCACCTTGTAGATCCACTTGGAAGTCACAATAGACTTCCCCTCTGGTCTCGGTACTATCTCCCATGCATCATTCTTCATGATGGAATGGTACTCTTCCATCATGGGATCTCTCCAAACCTAATGCTGAGAGCCCTCCTCAAATGTGGAAGGGTCTGAATCACGAAGACTCGCAACTAGAGCCATCCCCAATCTATTCAACATCACAACTGTCCTGACCTCCTCCTGGGGCCTACCAAATGCCTCTGCTTCCTTCAAGGTCTCCTAAAGCCATTTAGGCTTCCTCTTCCTTGAAGGCTCCTCCCAAACTGGTCTCTCCTCATTTGAAGAACTACTAGAAGCAGATGGTCCAACACCCTGTGGACCAGTAACCCATGAACTAGTCACCAATGAACCTGTAACTTGAGAACCAAAACCTGTCCCTAGGGTACCTGTTGATTGAACCACTGAACCTGTGCCTGTCACCTGTGACCCAGTCACTCCGGAAACCTGTGGACCTGTAATCTGTACTAAAGAAGCCTAAGTCACCTGAGGTGTGGAAGCCGGTGGCTCCCCATGCTCCAACTCTCTGGACTTCTTGAAGGCTCTCTCCTCATCAAACTTCACTTCCCACCTCACAACAACCTTCTTCAGGCTAGGAAGATAAATGCAGTAAGCCTTAGAAGTCTCATCATATCCCACAAAGATGCCTCTCTCTGTAGTGGGATCAAGCTTTGTCCTCTTCTCAGAAGGGACATGAGAGTAAGTTAAGCTACCAAATATGCGAAAATGGCCAACCTCAAGCTTCTTGCCTATGAACATCTCCTTAGGAGTCTCCCTCCCCAAGGCACGATGGGGACTCATGTTCTACAGATAAACTGCAGTGCTGCATGCCTCTGCCCAAAGAAAGAACGGTAAACTCTGATCATGAAGCATTGCTTTCACTGCTCCCACAATCGACTTGTTCTTCCTCTCTACAACTCCATTCTGCTCAGGAGTGTATGGAACTGTCAACTGTCTCTGAATGCCCTCCTGAATGAAAAACCCATCGAACTCCTTGGAGGTATACTCACCCCCATTGTCCGATCTCAACACCCGAATCCTCCTCCCTGTCTGATTCTCCACAAGGGCTTTGAACCCTTGGAAGACTCTCAATACTAAGGGTGACTTCTTGCTCCTCGAGAAGTAGATCTAGGTCTTCCTGGAGTAGTCATCGATGAAAGAGATATATTACTCAAATCCAGTCAAAGAAACTGATGACATGGGACCACAAATATCAGTATGGATCAGATCAAGTACTCCTGCTGCTCTGCTGTCACTGCTTGGAAAAGCAGTCTTGGTGTACTTTCCCAAAGTACACCCCCTGCAAACATCCCTTTGCTCTGTGCTGAACTCTGGTAAACATGTAACCATGCTCCTCAACAATCTCAAAGCTGGGTGATGCAAGTGGGCCATCCTCCGATGCCATAGCTCACAAAGCTCACTGTTGCTGCTGTGTGCCAAAGCGTGCTGCGGCTGAAACAAGAGCTTGTATAGTTTTCCACATCTAACCCCAATGTCCATGGAGGTAGATAATCCTGTAGTCTTGGGGAATACTTGCACTCGCCCATCCAAGAAACAAACCCCAAGACCCCTATCCTCAAGGGTGGAAACTAATACAAGGTTCTTCTTCAGCCCAGGGACAAATAACACATCCCTCTGAGTCATAGGACTCATAGACTCCCTCTAAAATGTAATGGTCCCACGACCAACTGCTCTGACAATGGTGTCATCACCTAGTACAACCTCCACATCTGTACCTATCTGTGAAAGCTCAGAGAACATCTCTCGAGCACCTGTCATGTGGCTCAAAGCTCCGCTGTCAATATACCAAGTGCCAGTGGTGGATGCACTCATCTGATGGCCTGTCAATAAGGAATACTCCATCTCCATATCCATATCAGTGCTAGTAACATTAGAGGCTCTCTCTCTCTCAATTTGTCCAGCACACAGAGAAAACTCTCTTTGAAATCTATCTCCGAAGTCATCAACCTCCGCTGAAGCTGCAGTCTGCTGTCTCTTCTTCTTCTTGCTTGGACACTGTGAAGCATAGTGCCCAAATTCTTAACATGCATAACACTTGATTTTACTCAAGTCTTTCTTCTGCCCACCCTACTGCTGATGCTGCTTGGCCCCACCCTGCTTGGGGCCCTTCTTCTTCTTCTTGCCCTTTGGTGTCAATGCCACATTCTCCTCATCTTCCCTACCCTGTGAAGAACTTCCCTGTTCAAAAGCTCTCCTGGTCTCTTCTTGCACAAAATCATCCCATAGTCTCGCCCATGAAGGTAAGTTCTCTCTGCCCACTATAGCCTGCACAAATGCACCCCAAGGCTTGGAAGCCCCATTCACTGCTGTCCACACAAGCTCAGTAGCAGTAACCACCTCCCCAACTGCTGCTAGCTCATCTCTAACCGCAGATATCCTGGTAAGACAAGATGTCACTCCCTCTCCACCATTCATCTTTATACTTTTCAGTTTCTCCTTGAGAACCATCTTTCGGTTCTCATTAGTACTTTCGTATAAACTAGTTAAGGCACTCCACATCAAATGTGCCCTAACTTTACCTGAAATGTGAGGAATGATGTGGTCTTTAACTGCATCAAAGAATTATTCTTCTAGCCTTACAATCCTTCTTGTTGAAGGTCGATAATGCTGTTGCATCTGATGCAGCGGGAATTTGAACAGGGTTGGATGTAGTGTTTCTTACCACCTCCTCCCACAGTTCATTTTCCTCCAAGATCAGCAAAATCCTAGCCTTCCATGGCACAAAGTTTCCTGTCCCATCTAGCCTATCCTCTAACCTAAGTCCTGTAGCCATCTCACTGTCAACCCAACAAGGTGTTGTTCACTAACAGAAGAAAATACTGAATTCTGGAAATTTCTGACTGTTTGCAAATTTTTATGTTTTCTGCTCCCAAGCTCTGATACCATGTAGATTTCTCTGAGTTTTCAGCTTGCTGGTTTTAATGTCAATATTTTCAGTTTAATGTTTCAGCTCAGTTTTTAGATGGCTAGAAATATAAAAATATTTTCAGACAATTTAAAACACAACTGCAACTCAAATCTTTCAGCAGAAAATACAATAAATGCACACAGTAAAAATTTCGGACACTAGATTTTTGGCCAATAGCCCTGGAAAAACCCCCACGGGGAAAACTAGTCAGAGAGAGAGTTTTTATTATTTCTTCAGTAATCTTCAGTACATAAATTTTACAGTCAAAATGTACTTATCTCAACCAAAAAATTTCACACCCAGAATCTGCCTCGATTTTTGTGCTAGGCTGTTGCCTCGAGTTCTATGCCAAACACTGTCTTGATTTCTATGCCAATATTGCCTCGATTTCAGTGCCAACCTCTGCCTCGATTTCTGTGTCACCCTTTGCCCCGGTTTCTGTGCCAAAACACAGTCTCAATTTCAGTGCAAAAATAGTCTCAAAATTAGTGCAGAAAGTACAGTCCGTACAGACTTCGAAATCTGTGCAGAAATATCCTAGAAAATCGTACCCAAAATCAGCCTAGAAAACTGTGCCCTGTCTCGGGAAATGTGCCCAACAAAACTACCTAGAAAACCGTGCCTGCCTCGAGATTTGTGCCCAGCTACACTCCTCGGTTTCTGTGCCCAAAATCACGCTCTTACTTCTCGATTTCTGTGCTGCTCTTTAATGCTCTCTAGAGCTGCCTCGAAAACCGTGCCCTCTCTCCTTTCACTCCTCTTCACTTTCATCTCAAAAGTGAATGTCATTTGCCTTTCCCTTGCTTTTTGATCAAACCCTAGTTGAATGAAGAGACTCAATCCAATGGCTGAGATTAGATGAAATCAATGGATGAGAATAATTGCTCATTAATTCTCATAAAAATAATTTCACTCACTTAAATTTATCAAAAGTGACTTTAGGGTCTAAAGTCACATTAAATGCTTTTCACAAGTCATTTAATGCAAGGGTCACTTTATTGCTCATTAAAAATAATTGTTGAGATTAGATGAGATCAATGGATGAGAATAATTGCTCATTAATTCTCATAAAAATAATTTTACTCACTTAAATTTATCAAAAGTGACTTAGGGTCTAAAGTCACATTAAATGCTTTTCACAAGTCATTTAATGCAAGGGTCACTTTATTTCCCCCCTTTAAGTGACTTAGGTAAAAAGTCACCAGGGAAACACTTCCTAGGTACAAAAATCAACACGGGATTTATGAATCCAATGTGATGCGAATTGTCTTCTCCATTGAAGGCAAGGTGCTTCTCTTTGTGCAGGGTATTGTTCGTGCTTGTTATTGTTGTGCTGGGCACACATCCGATTGATCTCTCTTTTCTATTGATTCTATATCTTCATCAAGAGTGTTTGGTGATCTCTTATCTTCTGAAAGCAATCTGCTATGTTGTAAAAGAAAGCATTCTCTGCTATCCATTATATTATACTGAGAAGAATTGTTGGGGTTTTTGTTCTCATAATTTTGAAGATTTTTCCCAAGGTATATCTTGTGTTATGGTTGTATGAATTTCATGGATTGAATTGTCTCATTGCTTCAAGTCTTTGCATCTAAAAGAATTAAAGATCAAAGCTCAACCAAATATTAACAAAATCAACATATTATATAGTAGGCCGTATCTAGAAGAAATGCAAGATGCAATGTTCAATACCAGACAGTATTATGCAGTTATTAAGAAGTGGGAAAGGAACAAAATGGAATTTGAAAAAGAAAATAGAAAGATAGTACAACGGCCTGAGAACCACCCCACTGTAATACAGAACTTCCAAAGCTTGTCATTGGCACATGAAGCTTTAAAGAAGTGGTTAAGCAGCAAAACAGAATTTCCAAAAGGGTAGTACAAGAGCCTGAAAACTGCCCCATTGGAACAAAAAACTTCCCTTAGTATGAGCATGCTTAGATCAAAAAGTTGGGCCCAAGCTGACTTCATTAGGCTTGGCAAGCAGGAAAGAGCTACGGTCAACCATGAAATGCAATGCACTGCAGCAATGGTCCGATATGGAAAAACACAATGTAAAACCAATAAGCAGAAAATGCAGGGAGAGAGAAATTCCAGACCTACCTGCCCTCCAATTGAACTCAGAGATGGGAGGGCCACCAGGATGTGACTTAAGACAACGGTCCTGCTGTGTCCTTGACTTGATCTCTTTCCCTGTTGGAGCATAGTAAACAACGTCATCCCTCTTTGGGGTCCCCTTCAGAAAAAGCTGAAAATACATTTACACAACAAAATGAAACCCCCTTGAAAAACAAAGAGAAACAAAATATAACTCCCTTGCCAACAGCAGAGAAATCAATGTATATTATTACTTTGGAGGCTACACAAATCTCAGAAGCAGTAAACGAGATAATCTAACCAACCATACAATTGCCTAAACTACACTGGAAACTAAGAGTCTAAGGGGCAGTTATCTAAAGACTAGAAAAGTACAAATCTAACATATTGTTAACAGTGCTTTACAGAAAATTGGTTGGGCAAATACAATTGACGAGACGGACAGAAACTTACCCTAACATAACAATACAAGAAAATTTCAGCTGACAAACTTACAAAGGCCCAGCACTGAGCCCTCATCCAAACAAACAAATCTCGTTGAGTACATGGAGCAGAGTATCACAAATAATTTAAGGTAATATATAACAGTCCGTGGTAACAAATCCTAGACCGAAAAATACTTAAGCTAGCAGCTTTGAAATGCCTGTTTTCTCAGAATGTTACGTTAAAATAAAATCTTCGTGACAAGGACAAGAAAAATTCACCTGGCATACTGAAATTAAAAACTCACAGAACTTTTCCCTAAATTAACAGACTCCAGAACTGGCTGTCAACCTAAAAAATAAACAAATAAATAAAAATAAAACAGTGCTACAAAATCCAGGGACTCTTACGCTCAAGGTAATGAAGGTGAGACAGCTTCACTTGGCACACTGCTGGTTAAACTTACTGAAATTTAGCTCTACGATACGTAACCCTAAACACCTAGAAAAGTTAATCTCCCAGATTTTGCTTTCCATCAGCCGTAAACAGGCTATTTACACCATATTTCACCGAATGAGCTCTGAAACTCAGCCACAAAAGCATAGAAACACAAGAGTACTGATCTGTAAAATACTCAACACTAGAATTTTCTGCTTGGAGCAATTCTGCTACAGCTGTGGGTCACAGAGAACAGAATGTGATGTTCAGCAACTTCTTGACAGTAAAGTCTCGTACAAACGCAGCAATCCAGAGCAACTAAATCACATGCCAGAGAAATTAAATCGCACTCCAGACTCCAGAGAGGGTGACGTCTCTCGGCCACTTGGTGAGCAGAACCCCCACACCAGTTCCGGAGGCTGGCGTCACCTCTCCTCAACCAATAGAGAATAAGATAAAAAGAAAAATAAAATATGTTCTTCCAATACCACCTTAGAGCATAAAAAAATTGCTTAAATGTATGGACATAATAATAGGTCCTGTGCAGTCACTATATGTCCTGCAGGGACATAATAATTTAAAATTTAACTAGAGTAGTCACCCCCTTATTATAATTATATGTTTTCAGTTAGTTTAAATGTTTTGTCAAATTTTCATGGGTTGAAAATTTTAATATTTCCAGGGGTCATTGATCCCCAATTTTTTTTTTAAAGCTTTATTTTTATTTTTTACCTGATTAGGTTATCATTAAAAAATATATATGTTCTTTCAAAATTTATCATTTGATACAGTTTGACATCTAGATGACCAATTTTAACTGCCTTACAGATCATTACATCTATAAAGGCCCAGTCAAAAATTATCATGGGCTATTAGTGTTTAATAAAATTTATATCATCGTCATTGTTCCCTTTTGCGTTGAAGGAGAAAAGTTTGAAAAGAACAAATGCATGATAAAACATGTGCATCCTACTCTATTACCATCGTCAAAGCTACTGATATTTGCTGTTTTTTATGTGTCTTGTTCGTATGCATGAGACCATATTTCTTGCCACTGAGGGATTTCTTTACAGCACTGTGCTGTTAGATTTGCTGCAAAAATGTTTCTGTACAGAATATTAGAATCCAATTCTATGTTATATAATCAATGCATAGAAACATTATATAATGGGTTTTGAGCCAGTTTCTTCTGCATTGCTGGAATGTATGCAGTCAGCACATGTATGGGTCTGATGTACAAGAACAATTAAATGTAGAGCGTCAGCCTGGTAGAGATATTATTCCAAACATGACAAGGGATAATCATATCAAATACATCACATTTTTTGAAGATGGTGCAAGCATTCCAGGGAAGAGAACAGCGGTTTGGGAACTTGATAAAGGTACTGTTTTCAAAACCGTGCATTTGTGTGTTTTCCAATGCTGTGATCAGGTTTATATCTTTGTTTCCCTCTTCACTAATGAAGATTATTTTGTAATAGCTATCGGGATGAACTTTCTAGACTTTCTTATGTGATAGTGAACCACAGGAATCTTGTTCGATCACCAGTGCTGTTGAGAGAACTTTGGTTGGAGATGTGGCATAGTACTCATCCTAATGCAAAAGCTAAATTTGTAACAAAAAGGTCATTTTCAGGTCCTTCCTGGTACTCCTGTTGCTTTATGCAATCCAATCTATTAATTCTAGTTGTGTTCTTCTGGCATTAATATTCAACAACATTTTCTCACACTGTTATATTCCTAGATAAGCAGCTAAACGGGGGCCGCTGAGGGATGAGGACTGCTACTGGGGACTACGCAAAAGCACGATGTGCTATACCAGATCACTGTGAATACAGGTTGGATAAGCCCAGTGTAATTATATATTGTATTCTTCTATATTTGTATGTCATTTAATAGATAAATAACTTTGCAGAGAAATCTTGCATCTGTTGGTCTCTAACTTGCCAACTCATTTATTTCAAACATTGTTTTAGGTATGTATTTGGGGATGTTCACCTTGGACAAAGTTGCAGACTAAAAGCTTCTCCGAGAGATCTATTTTCACGTTATTTGTGATTAACACATTTTTTTCATTCCACTCACTTTCGTTGTAAATTACAAGCAATGCTTGTGATTACATTTTATTTATCACAAGCTGCCATTCATTTGAAAACCCAAGCAGGTTGCCATGTCTGCTTGCTTATCTGCGTGCTCCAATATGGTCTATTGGCATCACGTAGAGCAATTTGCTGTCTTTCCCTAATTGAATTGGTAGAGTAGAGAGAATCTCATGATTCCATGCTATGGGAGGTTGCTCAATTCAGTCAGTTATCTTTAATTGAGAGGCAACATATATATTGCTAATGAAATCCCCATTTCTATCTGTTTATACTCTCTATGACACTATATGCTTCCAAATGCTCTGTCATTTCAATTTCAATTTGTGGCAATGGTCAAATGATGTGTCCTTTCAATTTCAGTTTGTGGCAATGGTTGGCAAGACATTGGCAATATTCTATATCTCATTAGTATTTCAATCCGGAACACCTTTGGATGCTATAGACTTCTGAAGCTTCTTTAGTTTCAAAGTGTGTTAATGCTTGCAAACACATCATCAATGGTGTATATCTGATGGCATTTGCATTTGAATCTGCAACCCTAGAATAAAGACACTAGTGACTTTAATATGGAGAGGTATAGAAAGATATTTTGTCATAGAATTAATTCCAAGGCACACAGATTTTAGGGTGCATCCGACTTAGTAACGGGCATTTTCTAGAAACTCATGTGAAAGGGGTATGACATTTTTTGAAAAGGCATGTGAAAGAGGTATTGTGGAGCATTACAAATGATATATATTTTAAAATTTTGCACATAGGGAGAGGGTGAGGGCCAAGAAACAAGCATATTCACACCACAACCAATCAATCATTATGTTAGTAGGAGGCACCACTCCCCTTGTGGCTGCCCCCATTGGCATAAGAATCATGATATATTGGTGCTTATATGTTGTTGTGGGCCACATATCTAAAATAATGTGGGATTTTTCTTTTTGTATAGAGAGGTATTTATGACATATGTCATAGAAACAATTCTAAAAACACAAAGGGGATACAACATTTTTTACATTTTTTAAGAAGGCATGTGAAAGGAGAACAACATTTTTTTAAGAAGGCATGTGAAAGGGGTACTTTGGGAATACTGTGAGTGATATTTAAAAATAAAATTGCACAGGAGGGGGGAAGGCCGAGCAATAAGCAATCAATTAACCATTATGTTATTAGGAGACATCACTCCCTTTTGGCAGCTCCTGTTGGCATAAGGATCATGGTATATTGGCCTTATATGTTGTTGTGGGCCACACCTCTCAACCAATGTGATTAATTTTTTCGTATAGAAAGGTATTTATGCCACAGAAACAATTCCAAGACAGATTTTAAACATATCTGACTTAGTGAATGTGATTAATTTTTTCGTATAGAAATTTATTTATGCCATAGAACAATTCCAAGACAGATTTTAAACATATCTGACTTAGTGATAGGCACTTTTTAGGAAGGCATGTGAAAGGGGTAGGACATTTTTTTTAGTAAAGCATGTGAAAGGGGTATTATGGAGTACAACTAGTTTGAGAGTATATAAGTAATTGTGTTTATTGCCCTTAATTGTTACATCAATGGGGCAAGGAACATGCCTAACACTTGGAAAGTCAAGCTACATTCCATAAATTTTGCTCACCATTCCATCTTATGCCCTTTATTAGTTTTCAAAGGCAAACAATGCTTCTATATATATAGTGTAAGCCTTCATCTATTTTTGTTTTTTAAGGATTTTACATTCATCAAACATTGTATAAGATGTTGAATTATATGTTTGAACATGTGTTATTAGATGTTGAGAATGGTGTAATTTTCATGTGGCCGCACCCATTTCATATTGTGTCATTAATGCATTTGAGTAGGCATTAATTATGGCCAAGGCCATTATGTATTGTAATGCTAGATTGTGGTTGAGGCCAACCAATTCAACTTTGATATGTTGTCCCAATGGGAAGTGCACCGTACTTATGTGGGCCTATAACCCCTCTTGGGAGGACACCCTACGTGTGTTGTTTATAAATACACAACGCAAACCTCATTTGGAAATCATTTTTTCGATCATTGAACTAAGACTTTCTAATGTCCTACTTATCTAGAACCCTTAACCCCCTTTTAGGTGGATGCCCTACTTAAATTGTTTATACATACACAACTCAAACCTCATTGTAAATCATCTTTTTTTATCATTGAACAAAGGCTCTCTACTATAAAGTGTTTAACCCTATGGGCACCCATATCTAGTGTCACTACACTCTTTTTCTTTGTCTAGTTTTTCTCTTGCTTGTGCACTTAACCTTTCTCCTTCTAGCACATTAATGGACAACTACAACACACTATTTTAGTTTTGTTTTTCTCATTCATTGATAGGTTTTTGGGTTAGCTATTTGGTTCCATTCGATCCTCATTTTCTGTTTGTGATCTCAACATGGTATGAGAATGGGTGTGGACCTTCCATAATCATTTCATGGTTGGTTTTAGGGTTTTTTTCTAGATTCATACTAATGTTTTTGTTATCAAAGTTGGCCTGTAGAAGAAATAGTAATTGGAGGAATATCATAGTTTTTTAGTGTGCTTTGTTGGCAAGGTGCTTTGTTAGGGCGATCAATATCCAGCCTGCTGCAAGCCATTTAATGTTGCAGCAGCAGCACTGTGGGTCGTTGGATCTCAAGCTACTTGAGATACAATGACCCACAGAGCTACTGCCCCAGCATTAAATGTTGCAGAGCAGGCTAGATAATTTTTTCCCTTTGTTAGAGTTGTTTGTGCTCATCTTCTGCATTAATAAGAAAGATTTTATCCATAAATTATTGCACTCAATGTGATTTACTTGCTATTTTGTTTCAAACATTTTTTAAACACTTGTTTTGGAGAATTTTGGCTAATGACATTGTCTTAAGGATTGTAGAATTAGGGTTTTCTTATCCCAATTTGATATTTTCTATAGGTGATCCAAAGATTTTTGGCTTGAAGCATTGCCCTGAGGGTTGTGATTTGGAGTTTCTTGATCATCTTTTAGGGTTTCATAGGGTTTTTCCCTCTCTTCAAAACCAACACCATCTTGTTTATTTTTGCAACAATATTTTCCTTAGGGCTATGTGTTTTTGTCTATAGCTTGTACTGCCCCATTACATAAAAAATACACTTGCAGATTTCTTGGAAGCACTAATACTATTTCCTTCTTAGGTCTATAAAGGAGATTATTTGAAGACATTATGGGGCCCTTATCCTTTGTTGAACCTAATGACCTCAGAGTGGCTCTATGTGCTATTCAGTAGGGATACTAATATTTAGGTAGATTTGATCAAAATAACTCTATATGCAATCATTGTCATATGGAGAGTTGTGTCTTCAAGTCGTGCTTGATTTGTCTTCAAGGGATTAAGAGCTTGCAAAAGTAATTGTTTGCGACAAAGATCTTCTAGATGATACTACTAACACAATTTATAGTGTAAATATAGTTGTGCACTCTTCATATGGGTTTGATCCATTGTGCCTAGCCCTTTATCAAGGTATGACTTCGTCAGTTTTGCATTTGAGGATTTTTTGGGCAAGTACATAGGGCCACATTCTGCTATTGCATATATGATCCTTCCCGTATAGATGTTATATTTGATAGAGTTTCTATTCATAGTTTGTTAGGATTGTTTCCATTGCCTTTTTTGAAGATTCTTCCACAAATGATCCTTAGCGTATTATAGTGGAACTTTCTCCGTTATAGTTTGATATACCTCCTCAAATTGGTGTACCTTCTACAAAGACTTTTTCTATAATGTCATTGATAGATTCTCCTTATGGTGCACATATGGTGGTACACATATCCTTTTGGGCCTTGTTCCATATATGATGATCTCATTATTAACCTCACCACATTTGAAAACATTGTTTATGTTCTAGGGTGTGGAGTTTTCCAATGGATGCTTTGTTTTATTGTAATGCAATGTTCATCTCTCAATGATTAGAGTTGGTTTATATTAGTGTTTTTGGGCTTATGGCCACTTGCTATCATGGGAAAGTCAAATACTTTCTCACATTCTTTGATAGCCTCTGTTTACATCTCTGTAAGATCTACCTCACTATTTTTCATAGATGATTCCATGGATATTTTTCCACATATTTCATTGAATCTCTTCCCTCCACACTATCATAGTGATCATTTTTGGATGTACTACACTTTGCAACTTCACGATTGAATACAACTTGTGTGAGCCTTTGTACCTTCAAACAATCAACATGCTTTAGTTGGTCCTTTTATACATCTCCTGGAGGCCATGGAGGCCATCTTTAGCAGGTTGTGGTGATATGGCATTTAGCGAGGTTACAACTTCACCATGTGGCCCACATTCAACATTAAAGGGGAACATTGTAGTGTAATGCCCCTTCTCTCCAAGGTATCATGTTCAATGGGGATGTGAATATGGAAAGCCCTATCTTGAGTTTGGTATCCATAAGCCCACTCATTGTTGTATCTTGGCTACAACCAACCTATTTGATTCAAGTATCCATAAACCCACTCACCATTGTATCATTGTTAAGCGTCCATAATCTCACTTTCATTTGTATTTTAGCCTCAGTCGACCTTGTATTGAGTTGGGTATCTATAAGCCCACTTGCATCTTTGTTCACCATTTCTCTACGTGGCCTCGACCACTTGTTCATTGTGTAATCTTCATACTTGGCCATGCCTATTTGATATTATGTCATTAATGCATTTGGCTAGGCAACTTAGTTGCAATACTAGGCCATTATTTATTGTAATATTACGTAATGGTTTAGACCAACCTAACCAACTCTAATGTGTAGGCCAATAACCATCTTATGGAGTGTGCCCTACTTATGTGAGTCCATAGCTCTTCTTGGGAGGATGCCCTACTTTAATTGTGTATAAATACATAACTTAAATCTCATTTATAAATCATCTCTTTGATCATCAAGCTAGGGCTTTTTAACATGAACCACTTATGAATCATTCAAGACTATGGGGACCTATATCTAGTGTTGCTACACTCATATTCTTTGGTTTTTTTTTTCTCCCCTATGCACTCGACATTTCCCCTAGCACATTGTTATGGGTTTTTTGGTACATAGGCATATCAAATACACTAAGCTTGGAGCTATTCGTACATACATACAATAAAAGATATAAATGTGTGAGTGAGCAGAGCTATATCAATTCATTTTTTTAACATGCAAATAAGAGAAATCCATATAAAAGAGTGCATCAAAACTTTGAAGAAGCTCCTTCATGAATTGACTATTGGTGGTGTGGAGCAAGAGAAGGCTGATTCAAGTGAAGATGCTTCCTTTACAAACTTGCACACAATGATAAGCAAATTGCCAATACTACAAATCTCCCAAAATATCAATAGTTGTATGATTAGTTATTTTGTCACTTCAGTTAACATAAGACATAGTGTTATTAACCATGCCCATAACAACTTTCATCTTAATGTAAATTTCACATCATTTGTTCAAGCATGACAATTGGTAAATTATTCCCATTCATGTATAAATTGGTTTCTACTAAATCTAAATTATCTAACTAGCATTTATATAAAGAATCGCGTCTATGGTTTTGTTTCAATGCCCAAATCACAACTAAATGTAAGCATTCCTAAAACTCTTTGCAATTCGGAAAACACTTCCAATGGTTATTTGAATCTGTACTTTGTATATGTCATTACTATTCCAATATCAATGATATTATAGAGTTTTACAATTTGGAAAACACTTCCAATAGTTATTTGAATATGTACTTTGTATATGTCATTACTATTCCAATATCAATGATATTCTAAAGAATTTTTTAACAACACCTAACACCTCACAAATGATATGTTAACTTAGTTTGTTATAATACTTCTTCATTTTTTTTCAATTTAATTCCTATAGTAGAAATACTCTTCTGCCTTGCTAAGATCACACAAACGGGCAGACATGAAAAGTGAGGCAAGGTGATCATAGCCTTCTTGATCTTCAGGACCATAAAATTCTCTACCGAGGGCAGAGAGAATTTGTTCATCTGAGTCATTAGTAGCTAACAACTCATTTCTAGTCTCCTGTGGCAACCAACGCCACCATTCATATGCCAAACCTGATAAGCCAACAATCAATTGTGCACCAATCATTTGGCCAGTAAGATTGTGATCTTGCTGCTTTTTGTATAATATCCAGTGTGTCAACAGCTGAATGGCATTTTTAATCTCTTCTCGAGATTGACACTGAATATTCAGAACAGGTTGTTCTGGCATTTGTGAAATCAAATTATTCATTGATTTAATACCAAAGTTGAAAACTTTTGGAGGATTTGATACAGCTTGTGCATCAGGCATATGGGTAACAAACTCTTCTTGAACTCTAGGGCCTTCTATCCTTCTCCTATCAGAGGATTCTGCCATCATATCTAAATCTCCTATGTACTTGGGATCAAGTACAGGTCTGTAGCCTTTGAATGCATCTATCCATTCTTCAATATCTTGTTTCATGGCATCACTTGCTCCAAAGTCCCATTCGGGCTTTTCATCATCTGGGATACTATTAAACACACCAAGAGATACAGCTTTTGTATGACCTTTTCTCGCTAGCTTCAGAACATGATCAGGAACAATATATTCTTTCTTTTTAAGTTCCTGTGTTTTGCTAGAAAGATCTACTAGAACATCAAGTCTTCTTTGTAGCTTATCAGAAGCTACAGCTATGGCTCTTTCTATCTCAGTGGTATCATGTAACAGATGATCAAGAAGTTCCAACTTAGTGATGACTCTATCTAATTGCTCTTTTTGAATAGCATGGTTTTGTTTGAGCTGCAGGATATCACTAGCCATATCATCAAGGTTTCTTGCAGTATGCACTTGCTGCAAGTTACTCTAGTTGGCTAGTTTTACTTCATCAGATACAGTCTGGTCAGAGGCTGACGACTTGAAGGGCAGAAACTCTCTTCTAGTGGTACCATCTTGGGAGTACTGACGGAAGGAAGTCTCGGGAAGATTTCTTCCAGGATAGTAAGACTTTTGACCCTGAGTGTTTATTGTTTTAGCAGAGGCACCAGATCTAGGAAGAGCAGAGAACATTCCTAGACTCGGGAATCCAAGCAAAGAATTTTCTTTTTCTTTTTCTTTTTGTAACAATTTTCTTTTTCTTTTTCTACATGCTGACCTCTATGTTCATACTCAGACAAACCAGAAAAAGACTCTGTGTTTACAACAGGATTTTGTACAGAAGTAGAAGACTCAGCTAATGACTTTTTAGCTAGTTGATCCGACATAGCTTGACGCTTAGCATTGTGATATGATGACATGGAAGTGGATCTGATCAATGGAGGACCAAATCCGGGAATGGGCTCATCTTGGGCTGAACGGAATGAACTTGTAGACTCATCATAGACAAGGGGTTTCGGATTCATAGTGGCTGCTACCCTTTCTTGATGTCTTAACTCAGTATACTTCATTTCCCAAGACTGTGGATATTGGATACCAGTCCAGTTAAATGTAATTGGGGTCGCGTTTTTAGATTTAGCATTTGGCTGTTCCACCACGCTGCAGTCTGCAGAGCTCTGATGGACATGGGACCTCAACTGTGGAAGAGTGTCATTACTAAAGCGGACACAGACACTGCCTTTCAACTGGATAATACGGGAGCCATTCTGCATGTCAAAGCCTTTCGGCAGGATATATGCTTTGAGTATATTATAAATGTGCGGATCATCTAAACTAACAGAAAACTTAGGATATATGGTTCCAAATGCAGGACCATCATGTAATGGTGCAGTGAAACCACCTATTATAGCATCAGAAAACTTATTATGCCTAGTATCTACCACACAGCGAAGTGAAGACACAGCAAGACGAGGGCGTACTAATGGACCAAGACCGAGCTTTACAGCACCAAAATGTGCGTATTTAAATTTATGTTTCTTAGCCCAATCGATTTGTTCTTTGTCAAGTAGAGTTATATGGATGGGTTCTTGGTTATCTGTGAAGGACACATCTATACTTGACACTTTAATTTGGGTGACTGAATAAAGATTCCACCAGTTAAGTCTGTAAACATCTTTAGGGAGAATTTGAGGTAACTGCCAGTTCTCACTGGGATTCTGGTCATTAATTGTGATATAAGAAGCATCGTCAGAAGTAGAGGGATTGACTGATTGCTTCCTACGTTCTGCAAGAGAGACTTCTATGTCATTGGCTGATTCACACTCTAATGTCAGCGGAACAGCATCCATTGTGGGATCCATCTTCTAAAGGTGAGGGCTAACTTCTACGATTCGAGCAACTTGTAGACTTGCTCCCCTTCACTCTCAACGGGCCTTACTGCTACGACTTCCGAACTACGCTTACACCTTTTGGAGTCTCACAATTTCCTCAACGGTCATTTCCACCGTCTACTGAATGCTTTTAGTTCTCTAGAGTGTTTAGAAATAAAAGATCAACCAGAAACAAAATGCATAGAGAGATGATATTGCAGCAGAACAATCATACATTCAAAGATATAAATCTGTGAAGCATACCAGAATAATCGCTCAATATTTGAAACAAACTGGAACTGAACAGTCACTGGCTTTAATACCAACTACGCCAGGATCTCCTCTTTCATTAAATATATTATTTCAATAATGCAGATTACAGACTCTTTTCGTGGATCGACTTCGGACAGCGAAGTTCGTCACCACATTCTCTCAGACTTGTACCTGAACACAATGACTTGAGGCCGTTTAGCTTTCGCAACTTTCCGAAGGCATGAAGCTACTTGCAGGCTCCTGGGCATCTCAAGGTATGTTCACTAGCACACCCTTACTGACAGAGTCGAATTTACAGGGCGAGTCTCAGCTTTCTGATGCGATGTTATACCACAGGGGGCAACTCGTAGAGCATAAAGCCTTCGGCTCTCACACACCTAGACACTTGCAGAGCAGACTACTTGCTCAATGCAACTCCTACTTGCAGAGCGGACTACTTGCTCATGCGACTCAAGACTCAAGACTCCAATTAATGAAATGAGGCTCAAGACTCTTATTTATAGCTTCTAAGACGGTGAACCGGTAACCTAAAACATACACCAGCCGGTTCAAAAGATAGATTCTCGGGGCATGGTGGGACAACACCATGTTATCTCGTCCCTTGGAGGCTCAGCCATATGGGGACCCGGTACTGCGAATCTGATTGACTGACATCCACTAGCCTAAAGTAGATTCTCTAGCCGACATTACTGGCCCACTTACATCAGTCAAAATTACAATCCTTCGGGGAAAAGCATCCTGAGGCAAACAAACAAACTTTTGGCTAAAACATGGCCGACAGAATATTACAACTGGAAGGCCCACCAACGGATTCCTTATAAAAGTAAATATGTACAAGATTCTTAACCATATGCAGTCACAGACCATTGAGCTTCATTCCCACGAAAGGAATCATCATCATGGAGTATCATAGCTGGACCTGCAAACACATCGGACATCATCATTGCCATCTGGAACTCCACCACAAACACAATCGAGCACTCCTTCATTATACAGATGCTCTTCCAGCTCACGCCTTGCCAGCTTATCTTCAAAATTATACTATGACTCAGGATGACGCCAATATTCATTTTCAGGAAATTCTTCATCCATATCTGGGTACAGTAATTCTCCAAAGCACTGTTCAACATCTGAACCTTTCAGTGCTTCATTGGGGCCAAAGATGAACTTTGAAGCAAACAGAGATTCTACTCTATAATTCAATGGTAAGGTACAGCGATGAACCTTGGTGTCAAGCCGATTTCCATCCTTATCTCTTTTAATGAATTTTTGTGTGACATTCAGTGCATGCTCTAATGGCGTGTAACGCCCACCATGATGGCGCAGTCTGAACTTAAACCATTGATTGTGTTGGTCAGCGGCCTGCATATCAGCTTCAAGATGCAGTATAAAATTTGCTCTTCTTTGCATCCAGTCTGTTCTCGGACAAAACTTATCCAGGAAGACTTCTGTCCACCCAGACCACTTCTTGTTCCTCATATTACCTGGGTCAGCGCAAACCACTATAGAGGACTGCTCTCTGCAAAACTGCAAAATTAAATTGTAGGTAATCCAGGTTAGATTACCTTCACCTAGATCCACATACCAAATTGTCCCTTCTTTCTCCTTGTTGCAGTCTACCCAGATTTCATTACATCTTCTCAGCTTTTCTTGTGCCTTTTGAAAGCTATTAAAAGCTTTCTTCTCCCAGCGCTCCAAAATTTGCAACTTGCATGGGCTGGCATGAATCTCTTTGATCAATGTTAAGCTGAGGTATTTTTCAGCTTGATGGCAATCTGCATAGTCTAATGAGTGCTTCTACTCACCAGCTGAAAGACTCTTATCCCAGGGCTTTAGAAATAAAGCATCTTTTGGCGCTTGTAGTTCTTCTTCAGTCATTGGGGCTTTGCCCTTATCTTTGGAACTTGATCCAGATCCTGCTGAAAACATGTTTAAACTGGGTACTTTAGGATGCACAATTTCGCGCGTAAGCATGTCAGCAAGACAATTAAGATAGCCGGGTTTATAAACAATATCATAATCAAAGTTACTTAACCATATAAACCATTTTAAAATTCGGCTACTATTTTCTGCCATGAGGTTTTCATTCTTGAAAATGCCTGGCATGATTTTCAGATCAGTTCTGGCAATAAACTTAACCGGTTTCAAATACAGAATAAAATGACTGACTGTTTTCTTTACAGCCAAAATCTCCTTGTGGCTGCTGGGATAATTCAACTCTGCATTCTTAAAAGAACCAGATGCATAGCCACAGATATGTTCTTGGCCATTTCTCTCCTCGAGCAAAACACCACCCCATGTAGTGTTTGATGCATCTGTCTCAATGATCAATTTTCCAACTCCCTGTGGAAGACTGAGAGCTGGTAGCTGTTTTACTCTTGCCTTAATTTTCTGGACTGCAAGAGTCATTTCATCAGACCATGGAATTGGTTTCTTTTTAAGCCTTTGCTGCAAACAATGAATATCAGCAGCTTGTCCACGATAAAATGGTCTAATATAATTTAAACAGCCTAAAAACCTTTGCAATTGGGTTTTCTCTAGAATTTTATCAGGAAAATGCTCAAAAGACTTTAATACATGTTGTTGCAGCACTACCTGACCTGCTCTGATATGCAAACCCAAAAATTCAATATCAGTTCTGCCTATTTCCATTTTTTATTCTGACAGAACTAAACCATGTTTATAAACCAGATCATAAAACTGTTGAAGATGTTTCAAGTGTTCTTGCAAATTTTTTGAACAAATAAGTATATCATCAATGAACACTGCCAACCATGGAATATCTCTAAATATATCCTCCATCCTTTTCTGAAATTCTGATGGTGCATTATTAATGCCAAAAGGGAGGACTTTCCATTGATACTGACCATGGGGAACTACAAATGCAGTTTTATATCTGTCCTTAGCCTCTATCCCAATTTGGTAGAACCCCTATTTTAAATCAAACTTACTAAAGATAGTGCAACCTGTAATCTTCTGTAGTAAGCTTGCCTTATCAGGCAATGGATACCTGATCTTTTGAAGAACAGCATTCAAAGGCTTGAAATTTACTACCAACCTGGGCTTTCCTCTTTTCTGCTCAGAATGCTTATTTACAACAAAGGCTCTACAAGCCCAAGGGCTTTTTGAGGGCTCAATCAGACCTTTTTTAAGTAAATCTTGTATTTCCTTGGAGCAGAATTCTCTTTCTGAGGGACTCATTAATCTTGCTGAGGCTTTCATGGATTTTATCTTTTGCAGTGGATCAAATGGCAGAGAAACAAAATATTTCTCTCTTGTCCAGAAAGCATTTGGGCTTTCAAAACAACAATCTTTTTTTTTATCTTTTCAGTGATCCCTGCAAGGAATTTATCACTGTGTACCTCTGCAAATGAGATACATCTTTCCATCTTGTTTAACGATCCTTTGGACTGAGACTGGGACTGAGACTGTACAGAACTTTGACTCAATGGCTGACATTTTTGAATAAATTTATGACTCAAAGGTAAAGTAACAGAATGACCATTGACTGTACAAGAAAATAGCATTTTCTGAGTATCTACAGAGAATGGATTTACCTTTAACAAAAATTTAGAACCTAATACACAATCCTCACGGACTGCATCTAATCTATACAGAGATAGAGAACTTTTTACATTGGTCAGGGAGATGGGAAAATATTTTATTTTACCAGTAAGATATACAGGTGTACCCTGGATTGCAGAACCAAACTCTTTAGTCTTTTCCCAATAAAAACTTGGAATAGCATTACCTTTGGCTAGATTAAATTGACATCCAGAATCTATCAGACATTGTACTGGATAGGGTTTAAAATCTTCTGGACAAAACTGTAAGGTAATGAACAACTTGGGACCTGACACAGCTCCTAACAGACTGACACTCTGAGACTGTGGGGAAAGAGATCTTTCAGGTGAAGCTTCTGGAGATTCTTCTTTGGCTTCAGGGTGACCACAAACTCTTTCAATTTCCTTAGAGAGTTCTTCATCAGAAGATTGGTCTTTCTCCTAAATCAAAATAATCAAAGCATTTTTAATCTCATCTGCTTCCTTTAACAATGCTTTAATCTGAGACTGCTTCTCCTTCAACTTCATTCGTAATAACTTTTCTCCATCAGCTCTATGAGCTTGTCTATCTGCATGACCACTAGGGTATTCTTGATAGAGTTCTGCTGGATTGAAGACAATAGGATCCTATACCTTTTGCTTTCCCTTAACTGTCTGCAATTGTGTTTGCAGAGCTTTCTTTTCTTCCCTTAACTCTATTCTTTCAAGATGTCTATATACAGGAATGGAAGATAATTGCAAATCAATATCTGTTATCCTTTTTTCTATCTGGAAGGGAGAAATAGATTTTGAAAACATATACAAACTGAAATCAAACTCAGGTAACTCACACCCCCCTAAATGTGCTTCAGGGTCTGACTTTGAGGAGGAAGACGAAGATGAGGACTGAACACATTTAGCTAACTAAGGATGGGGAAGATCTTCTTCGGACTCTGTATAGGAAGAAGACATAGACTCTGAGTCGGGTAAATAAATAACTTCATCTGTAGAAGAAGGAACTGACTTAGAAACTTTATACAAATCCCACCACTGGGGATCCAATGATGTACACAGAGCAGCTAATCGGGGCCTTGATTTCCTTTCTGGACATTTACTTGCCCAGTGACCTGTTTTTCCACAAATAAAACATACATCTCCTTTGCCCTTTTCTTTCCTTCTTTTGACAAACCTTTTATACTTGTAGGGCTTTTTATACTTTTTCTTATACTGATGATGTTTTGATTTGTGCCTATAGGGGCGATTCGGATGATACCTGGATTCAGAAGTGAAAAACTTTTTTTTTTTCTTACAGTGGCATTCACTTTTGCTTAAATGACCTCGTTTGTGAGCACCACACCCCCAATCAGGCATTCCTGCGACCTCTTTGCAGAAAGAAGCTGAAAACATTTTCTAGTGTCGCTTAAAATCTTTACTTACTCTCTTATCTAGACGGTGCTCTTGCCAAGTTTCAAGAATGTGATTGTGCAACTGTGCTAGAGAAAGAGATCTGAGAGTTATCTTTTTATTTTTCAAAGCTTGTTCCACAGCATCTGGAACATGACTGGGATAACTCCTTAAATAGTGCTTTAAGTAAGCAGGATCACCAGACTTTCCTGAAGAAATTAACAATTTTTGCATATAGCAGAAATACTCTTCTGCCTTACTAAGATCACACAAACACTTCCAATAATTATTAGAATCCATACTCTATTACTATTCCAATATCAATGATATTCTAAAGAATTGTTTGTGAGAGGTATATCAATGATATTCTAAAGAATTGTTTATGAGAGGTATATTTGGAAAACACTTCCAATAATTATTAGAATCCATACTCTATTACTATTCCAATATCAATGATATTCTAAAGAATTGTTTGTGAGAGGTATATCAATGATATTCTAAAGAATTGTTTGTGAGAGGTAGTTTGTTATAATACTTTATCTTCATATTTATTTTTTTCAATTTAATGATGATGATGATGATGATAACGCTTACATTCTTTGAAGGCACATGCAATCCATGAGAAATGTTTTCAAAACACTATTTTATGTGATCAGAAATTATTTGAATCCATACTCTATTACTATTCCAATATCAATAATATTCTAAAGAACTTTTAACGACACCTCACAAATGATATGTTAGAGGTAGTTTGTTATAATACTTTATCTTCATATTTATTTTTTTCAATTTAATGATGATGATGATGATGTTTACATTCTTTGAAGGCATATGCAATCCATGAAAAATGTTTTTAAAACACTATTTTACGTGATCAGTGCATTCCCTTTCATGTCCTCCAAAATGCTCAAGTATGTTCCTATTTTAGTGCTTGAATTTGTTCAGGTACACAGGGTACTCCCAAAAGACCGAACACCTAGAGCAACCACTTCACACAGACAGATCTCAAATCCATACACCGATGTTTTGACGTGGTTTAAACCCTCGTGAGGAAAACACTCCACGGCCCCGGCTAAATAGCTTCCATGGAACAATTTATTATGTAAAGAAAGAAAGTTACAAATGAGCTTTTCATAATCGATCAACTTTCCAATGACCCTCCATGCTCTTTAAATAGAGATCATGGACCAATCGGGTGTTAAGCCACGGATCAATGGTAGGTATGATCTAAGAGAAGTTGAGTCGTCGGATCACTCTATGTCGGGAACATATCGTGATCGTCGGATTAAGTATTTACAAACGCATACTAATGCATACTAAAGAAATACACTTTATCTAATGGATCTATTACACAAGTTGATCTTAACTAACTCCTTAGTGTCTAAATATCCAAACATCCCCCCTTAAGAACAACTTGGAATAGGATTGAAGGATTTACAAAAGTGACACTATTAGGAGAGGGAAGGAGGCATTAGAGCCTATCCCCCCTTAATGACAAGTTCCTGAACTCCTAACATAGATCGAAGTTTAGAAAACTTCACTTCTGTATGAGACTTGGTGAAGATGTCTGCAACTTGATCATCTGTAGGATAAAAGAGCACTTCAAGAACACAATCATGAACAAGATTTATGATGAAGTGCATATGTAGCTCAATGTGTTTGCTGCGTTGATGTAGGACTGGATCTTTGGCAAGCTTGATGGCACTTTGATTGTCGCACCAAAGTGGAGTAGGCTGCTGCTGCTCGAATCCAAACTCTGAAAGGATCTGTTGAAGCCATAAAGCTTCCTGACTGGCATTAACTGCGGCTCGATATTCTGCCTCTGTTGAAGAAAGAGCAAGAGCTTGTTGTTTTTTGCAAGCCCAAGTGACAGGTCCAAATCCCAGACTGAAAACATAACTTGTTGTAGACTTTCGATCATCAGGATCGTCGGCCCAATCTGAATCAGTGAAACCAACCAACAAAGGTTCCCCCCCTGTACTGTAATGAATCCCAAACTGAATTGTACCTCGAATATATCGAAGTATTCTTTTAGTTGCTTTCCAGTGACTTTCATGAAGTGTTTGCATATAATGGGCAACACGACCAATGGCAAAGGAAAGGTTAGGACGGGAATGAGTCAAGTATAAGAGACTACCAACAAACTGACGATACAAGGTGGCATCTACTTCAGGTGAAGTACAAGTGGCAAAAATTTTGACTCCGGACTGAAAGGGAGAAGGGGCAGGTGTGCAATCTTCCATGTAAAAGCGACGAAAGAGGTCACAAGCATACTCAGACTGAGAAAGAAAGATTCATTCTTTGGTTTACAGGACTTGGAGATCAAGAAAATAATGCAAATGTCCAAAGTCTAACATTTCAAAATTTTGCTTAAGACTAGATTTCACATGGGTTATAAGCTTAGGGTCACTACCAGTAAGAATAAGGTTATCAACATATAAAACAAGTATGATGAGATGTTTTTCTACTTTCTTGGTATAGACATTGGGGTCAGAATGGCATCTAGAAAAACCGGTGTCAAGGAGAAAGCTATCCATTTTGGCATACCAAGCTCTAGGAGCTTGCTTAAGGCCATATAAGGATTTCTTAAGGTGGCAGACAAGGCTAGAGTTATTCTGAACATATCCAGGAGGTTGTTCCATATAAATTTCCTCCTGTAAATCACCATGTAAAAAGGCAGACTTGACATCCATTTGATGGACTTCCCAGTTGTGTAAGGCTGCAAGGGAAAGAACAAGGCGGATGGAGTTCATTTTTGCGACAGGAGCAAAGGTTTCATTGTAGTCAATCCCTTCAACTTGAGAAAAACCTTTGGCAACTAACCTTGCCTTAAGTCTTTCAACACTTCCATCTGATGCATACTTAGTTCTGTAGACCCATTTACATCTGACAAGTTTTATTCCGTTTAGAAGAGGTACAAGATCCCAAGTATCGTTCGTCATTAAGGGACGATATTCTTCATCCATAGCTGCATCTCAATCTAGATTTCCTAAAGCTTCTGCAAAGGTTTCTGGATCATGATTCTCGGAAACTTGAGCCAAAAGAGAAGAGGCTCGCTGAAACTGAGAATGTGTTCGACATTGATCTCTAGGATCACCGGCAAAATCACCATCTGCTTCACATGTTGAATGGACCTATCGAGGAAGCACTTGTGATGGTGCAACTGGAGGAACATGAGCAGGTGGAGGTGGATTTTCATCCTCACTGTCATCATAAAAAACTGGAGTTGGAAACCTGTCAAAGAAGTTGGAAGAAGAAGAAGAAGGCACAATCGCCGAATCAGGCTAGCAGGCCAAAGATGGCACAATCGTCGAGTTAGACTCGCAGGCCAAGAGTTTTTCATCAAATTTAACATCTCTTCTAATGATTATATCATGAGAATGTGGTTGAAGAAGTCTATAACCTTTTACATCTTCAGAATATCCAACAAATATGCACTTTTCACTTTTAGGCTGCAATGCTTTCCGTTTTTCATTTGGAGTGTGAGCTAATGCTTCACTACTAAACACACGGAAGTGACTTACATCTGGTTTAATTTTACTCCATGCTTCTTCCGGTGTGGTACCTTGTAATGCTTTAGTGGGGGTGCGATTAATTATATAATTTGCACAATTAATGGCTTCAGCCCAAAATTGAAAACTTAGTCCTTTAGATTGGATCATACAATTAGCCATTTCTTTTAAAGTGCAGTTCTTTCGTTCAGCTACACTATTTTGTTGTGGTGTATATGGAACAGTGTGTTGTTGTTGGATTCCTTATTCAGTGCAGAAAGTAGTGAACTTTTTGTTAACATATTCTCCTCCATTATCATATCTTAACTTAATAATTTGATGACCAGATTGTTTTTCAACAGGGCCTTGTAGGCCAAGAACATGTTAAATACTTCGTTCTTAAGTTTTAGGAAATAAACACAAGTGTGTCTGGTGTAATCATCAATGAAAATTAAGAAATATTTGAAGCCAAAAAATGAAGCAGATGGAAGAGGACCACACAAGTCACTATGCACAAGCTCCAAGGGAAGCGAGGCGTGCCAAGAGGCACGTTTGTCAAAACTGTCTCGATGATGTTTTCCGAATACACAACCGGAACAAACACTATCCCTGCAAGATACCATCGGAAGACCTGTTACCATATTGTCTTTACATAGTTGTTGCAATGAGCGATAATTTAAGTGACCAAATCGCTCATGCCAAAGTTTGCTCAAGTTATCACTATGAGCAACAAAAACTGAAGGAAAAGGTGATGACCCAAAGTTGTTAAACTTATACAACCTGGTAATATCATCAACAATTCCGGTAGCTAGGGCCTGTTGAGAATCTTTAAAATCCTTGATTACAACTTGGTGAGGTGTAAACATCATAGTTTTACCTTCACCAGAATGAGTGATTTGACAGACTGATAACAAATTGCAGGAAATTCTTGGAACACAAAGTACATCACTGAAATGACCATTATCTACTGGAACTGTTCCAGCTCCTACAACACTTAGAGATCTATCATTACCAACAATAAATATTTGTTTGGTGTTACATTCATGCATAGTAGAAAAGATGGCTTGATCCTTAGCCATATGATAAGATGCTCCAGAATCAATGAGCCATTCATTTGAAGTAGAAGAAGAAGATGCATTATAAGAATAACCAAAAGCACAGAGTGCATGTCCATGAGAGGTAGATTCTGAAGGCAAATCTAGGCTGATGTGGTGCTTCTTCATTGCTGCTTCCAAGGCTGCCATCTTCTTGAAACACTTAGATTCATCATGATTATCTTTCCCGCAATAGTTGCAATGATGCTCAGGCTTCTTGCCTTTTGACTTGGATCCTTTGTCATTTTTTAAAGAAGGAGTTGACTAAGAGGGTTTGGGACTCTTGTTTGACTTATTATTGTGAAAATTTTGTTTCTTGGGAGGCTTGGACTTTTCTTTTTGTTGAGACAATAAGGCTTTCCCAGATGTATCTGCATTGTTAATTATTCCAAGATGGATGAGTTTATCTTGCTCTCTAATCAAGGAATCAAAAAAGGATTCAAGACTAGGCTCTTGATAGCTAATTGCATTCAAGGATTCTTTCATAAAGTAAAATATAGATACAAAAACAGAATATGCAGGTCCAAGTTTGGAAAGAATATGATAAATGTATTGTTTGTCTTCCCTCTTAATCTTGCATTCTTCACATAAGAGTTTAAGAGTTTTGTACTTAGATAAATAATCTTGTATGCATGAAAAATCACTTGGATTTAAAGAAATCAACTCATTTTCGAGTTGGTGACCTCGAATTTCATTATGTTTACCAAACACAGATACCAACTTGTCCCAAGCATCATCAGGTTTATTAATTCCAGATATGTGGAATCACAAATCAGGAGAGATTGACATCCCAATCAATCCACGAGCTTCGTCACATCTATTTGCCCATTTTATTTTCTTGTCATCATTAGTGGGTTTTGTTTCTTTCCCTAAGGTAATTTTGAAAAGTTCCCTACTTCGTAAAACATCCTCCATATGAGATTTCCATGAAAAATAGTTGAAATTGGTAAGGAGAATATCACGAGGGGCAGCCATACTGCAAATTAATGGCTATAAAAATAGAAACCAATAGTTTGGATGCGAAGAGATCGAAAAAATAGGCAGTTTAAAAAAAACGACACTGAAAACTGACTCAGTATGATGAAGTTATGCTTGAACAAAGAAAAAATTGAAGATGTTCCCAATAGTGACGTGGCAGATAGAGAATGACCAGCTAAAAAAAAAGACCACCCTTTTCCCAAGATGAACCTTTTACAATCACTTTACAAGAAAGTTGTTTTAAGTGAATCACTTTTGTAAAATAAGTGATTTCACTTTTACAATGATGTTATTTTAAATAGTGCAACAATAAAAAGGAACTTAAGTGACTCACTTTTTATTTTTAATTTTTATTATTTAAGTGAGATGCACTTTTACAATAAAGTAACTTGAAAATAGAAATTGCATGTATTTTTTATTTTAAAAGTAACTTCCTAAGACTTGAACTCAAGACCTATTAAGGAATAAAACAATTTTGAACCAAGTGAGTTAAATTAAAATGTATGTAAAATATGGGAAGGAGGAAGGGTTTTGTTTTTTTTGTTTTTTTTTACTCTTCTTGCTCGGTTTTTGTGCTTGTCTTTTTTTCTGCAAATCACACCATAAACTAAAACAAAAAAAACTTCTCCCATGCTTGTGGGGTTAGATCTCGTTAGCTTGCCCGAAAAGTCTATGTTTTCTCTCTGTTTTTGATTTGCCGAGATCGCACAAGGTACACGACAAAGAGCATACGCAGCCGAGAAAAACCCTTTCCCTTTCTGTTTCTAATTCGCCGAGATCACACAAGGTGCACGGCAAAGAGCATATGCATACAGGGAAAACAACAATCCGAAACTAAAAAAAATATAATAATAAAAACTGATAAAATATGAGATTTTTTTTTAAAACAGAAATAAAATAAAAAGCGTCACTGTAACATTATACCTTCAGATCTGTTGAAATACACATTTCTGAAGCAATCGAGAACCGTTTTCGATCAAACAGAAACTATTTCCCAGTGAAAACGGCGCTTCGAACGCAATGGAACACCTCCCACAGCTCAGAAATGCACAAAAATACCAGAACCAAAAACCCTTTCAAGTTTTGGCAACAACAGTTCAAGATCTAGATCATAACCGAAAGCGGCTCTTCATAAAAGCTTTGATACCATGTTCGGGTACATAGGGTACTCCCAAAAGACCGAACACCTAGAGCAACCACTTCACACAAACAGATCACAGATCGATAAACCGATGTTTTGACGTGGTTTAAACTCTCGTAAGGGAAACACTCCACGGCCCCGGCCAAATAGCTTCTACAGGACAATTTATTATGCAAAGAAAAAAAGTTACAAATGAGCTTCTCATAATCAATCAACTTTCCAATGACCCTCCATGCTCTTTAAATAGAGATCGTGGACCAATCGGGTGTCAAGCCACAGATTAAGGGTAGGTATGATCTAAGAGAAGTTGAGCCGTCGGATCATTCTATGTCGGGAACATATCGTGACCGTCGGATTAAGTATTTACAAATTCATACTAATGCATACTAAAGAAACACACTTTACTTAACAGATCTATTACACAAGTTGATCTTAATTAACTCTTAAGTGTCTAAATATCCTAACTGAATTATTGATAACATTATGATGCTTTTTTCACACTTTAAACAAGTCACTATTTATATAATACCTTGAATTATTCATAACATTACAATGCATCTTCTATTCTTTAAATTAGACACACTCTATCATAATTCCAACTTTAATGGGTTCATCACAATTATTCAACTCGTTTTTAATTGTTATTAGTAAACACATATTAACATAATTATCCAAATCTTAATTAAATTAATCTTCTCATAACCTATTGCTTGAATTTTCCATTCTGAGCATGTGGGTCATCTAATTCTCTATTTCTAAGTATATATTTTCCCATTGTTATTTGTAAACACATATTAACATAATTATCTAAATCTCAATTAAATTAATCTTCTCATAACCTATTGCTTGAATTTTCCATTTTCAGCATGTGAGTCATATAATTCTCTATTTCTAAGTATATATTTTCAATTGTTATTAGTAAACACACATTAACATAATTATCCAAATCTCAATTAAATTGGCATTTAATTCTCTATTTCTAAGTATATATTTTTCAATTGTTATTTGTAAACACGTATTAACAGAATTATCTAAATCTCAATTAAATTAATCTTCTCGTAACCTATTGCTTGAATTTTCCATTTTCAGCATGTGAATCATCTAATTCTCTATTTCTAAGTATATATTTTTCAATTGTTATTAGTAAACACATATTAACATAATTATCCAAATCTCAATTAAATTGAATTTTCCATTTTAAGTCATCTAATTCTCTATTTCTAAGTATATATTTTTTAATTGTTATTAGTAAACACATATTAACATAATTATCCAAATCTCAATTAAATTAATCTTCTCATAACCTATTGCTTGAATTTTCTATTCTCACCATGTGAGCCATCTAATTCTCTATTTCTAAATATATATTTTTCAATTCCATGATGGCACTATTTGTTTCAAATTGATAAGTTTTTGTATTACCATTCTTCCACTCTTTGAGAGGTGATGCTTTAGTGCAAAGTCAACAGAAAACCTTTCATTATGCCTAAAGTTATTCACAACTCAAACCATGTCGTGAATCCATGTTACATCTATATCATTCATTCAGATCATGTCAACATCACTATTTTTTTCTTTTTCAAATTACATCATTTTTCATTTTCAAAGTACATAATTATTGTTAGGTTGTCATTTCCATTAACTCACTCCTATCATGGTTGTGTGAAGAATCAAATATGGGCTCAAATTCTACATTATTTCTATTTTATTCTCATTCTTTTATAATTATTATTTATAATTTTTCAGTATTGACTATGAATTATGTATAGTTAAAATGTTATAGTACTTACACCTTTGTTGAACTAAATGACAAGGCCACATTCAAATAACTAATGAACAAACAAGTAGAATGTAAGTGATTGAAGAATTGACAATACCTTTGAAAAACTCCCAAAAAATATTGAAATAAGGAGACACGCATACCAAACACCAAACTCAAAATCAAATAAGAGAAAATTTATGTAAGATTAAATGCTTCCCTAATTTCCATAAGAGATACAATACTAGAATTGATGATACAATTATTGACGTAAGGCTACAGGAAATATCAAGCCCAAATCCAAGTTAAAGGAAAATAAACAATGACAAAAACACAAAAGATACAAGATAACACATAGTGTTAATTACAATCTCATGAAAAACATGGAACCGATGTCAATATCTCAATTCATTCACATCAAAATACATGAACTTAACAAATCTAAAGCAATTAAAACACTAGGTTATCATGCAGATCACAAACAAAAATATCTGAAAACTAAAACAATGTTATTCTTGGGATTGATTATTACATTTTGTTATATATATATATATATATATTCTCAAGGATGGAAAACCTTTTGAATATTTCTCCATGATTCATGGATGGTAAATAGAGGAAATTGTCGACCTTGATTGTAGAGCTTAACCTTGAGGGGATCATGGTAGTCGAACCCGTGACCTCCCTAACTTTGAGGGAAAGATCTCACATTTAGCTCATAACAACTTGAGTTTATAATTGATTTTATGTTATTATAAATGGATCATTTATTATTTATGAATCATTTCCTTATATTAAAGAATGGGAAGCATTTTCCTTGATTATATCATACTTTAAAACATTTAAATATGATTTCATTTATGTAGGAGAATTACAGTAGTTAGTATGAAAGAACTTATCATATCAACAATATCATATCTCATATCACTTTGTATTAAATTATATATTCTTAAAACCTTTTGTTCATTTTAGAATGGTGATTTAGATTATTTGTGTTTTTATTATGTTTTAAAAAACTATACATTGGTTTAAAAGAGCATTACTATGTATATTGATTACATTCTTTTAACAAAAATTTTATGATTCTTTAACTTTGTTGCATAATGTGTTTAGATTCAAGGTTAATATAAATTTTGGTAATCATTAAGTTGAGAGCATTACTATGTATGTTGATTACATTCTTTTAACAAAAATTTTATGATTCTTTAAATTTGTTGCATAATGCATTTAGATTCAAGGTTAATATAAATTTTGCTAATCATTAAGTTGAGTTGTTGTCAGTAATACAAGTTAATATACATTTATTCATTTTGTATTCATAATAAGTAAATCTTACATATTCCAAGTGACAAGTTCAGAGATTATGTTGTCTTATCACTGTACCATGTCCCATGGTCATGTCCGAGGAAGGGGGCTAGGAATGTATGTTGCGTTTAACACTAATTAACTTCCATATGAATTATATTACAATAATTTAACCGAAAACCACTTGGTAAATGTAGGGGACTAAAGCTACACCCCAATATATATATATATATTGAAATTCCACCACAAAACTCATGAAAAACAAACGAGATGGAAGGAAATATGTAAAGCATCAAAATCCACTTGTATACAAAGCAGGTTGTATACAAAACTTTGTAACTGTGAAGTACAAACAATCTAGGTGGGATAAATTATGCAAATTTGAGCAGATGTATAGGTTTCTATTTTGCAATTATATTATCTGCCATAAAATTACTAGGTTATTAGAATGTAGATTAATAGTCATATCTTGATAAATATCTTCTAAAGATTAAACAATGAAATTACTATACAACTTAATATGTGTGTGTAATAGACATATAACATTTGCTTCTACTCAAAATATGGATGGACTTTTTTTTAATTCCCCACTAAATGAAGTCCTAATGTTAGGCTTATTTTTCTTGGCTTGCTTCCTTCTCTTTCTTTTATTCTTTAATTTGGAAATTTCTCCAAGGTATTATTGATGAATGGTATGTTGATGCAAGCATAAGAAAACGCTTGAGGAGCTGCAACAAGATGCTATTGTGGACAAATTACAATGGACATTGGTCCCAACATTAATGAAGTGAGAACACTTGTTGTGAAATTGAATGGATGCAACCTACTTGTGCCTTGGACATTGTATTGGGATGTCTCTGCTATTACTATGAAATTCAATTAATGCAATTTACTTTCATCTTGGACAATGGAATTTCCTATAAAGTTTTTAGCTTTAATGTGTATTGCCTCATTGCCAATGATTCTAGGAATAGAATGTTGATGTTCTCCATAGTTACATCATCGAGAAAACATTTTGCAGATCATTCTCTTTCATGGGTTCGCAACGTAGAGAAAATGGCCCTGTCGTATCCCTTGACTATGTGTCTTATGGCTCAGATGCGTAGCCTTGTCCAATCATTTGTTGACTGGAGTGGTAGTAGGCTAGAGGTCACATTGCTCCAGGTGGGAGTGCTTCGTAGCGGGAGTGATCCATTCTTATAGAGTGAGATTACTTGTCTATGTTACAAGGAGATCTTATCTCCTTTTATATTAGACAAAGTCTAATCTAATGTTGAATTTGACAATTGGATCTAAGAAGTGTTCGAGACTTCTTAGAGTATGGTCAAACCAACATTAGAGCTCTACTAAAAGAATGTGACCACATGTGAGGAGATATAAACAAGGAGAACTTTTCTATGATGAAGAAATAACCAAGGAGTCGGGACAATCCATTGAAGAAGTCCCAGAGAAAGTAGAAGGCAATAAAAAGCACAACTGCCCCAGCAAAAGGGGTAAATTGACCCTACAATACAAAATGACAAGTAAGCTTGAAAGATAAATAAAACATAAATAAAGAAAAAATAAAAGTACAGGTTGGCCTCGAGAATAAAAATCAAGTCAACTGAAGAATATAAATAGAAGTGTTCTCACACTTCATTTCTCACATTCAAGCAAGCTCATCTCTCTCAATTGGTGCACACTTCTCAAGGAGGACCAGTGAAGTTCACTAGAAGCCTAATTTTTGGGTTTCTCTTATTCTCTTATTCTCTTGGAAGATTATATACCCCTGCTAGGGTTTATCGTGAAAGAGTTCGAACCTATCTTGTGCTAGGGTTCAACTTCATGATTGGTATTTTTCTTATGTTGGATTAATTTCTTCTGAGAAAAGTTTGTTGGGTTTTCTCCCATTAGGGTTTCTCAGGATAAATATTTGTGTCTCTTGTGCATGGTTATTCTTTCAGTGATCCTTGTTTTTTTTTCCATTGCAAATGAATGATGCTATAATTGTGGCATGAAATGAATTATGAATTTAGTTGAAAGAGATGGAAATTATATCGTTAAGTTAAAAACATCAACATAGAAAACTATGCTCCAACCACACAATACTTTTTTCTTATTTTCTTAATGTTGTTTATCATTTCACATAACCTCTCTAAAATTAACCAACCTAAATATGGTTAGTTGAAATTGCAGGAAAATTTGTTCTTAAGAAAATAGAAAATGAGACGTTATACATACATTGTCATGTGTTTTTGCCTATAGTTGTAGCAAAAATTCTAATGTTAATGCTTTCAAATCATCCTTCCCTCAAGATTCTAAATTGCCAACAACAGATGTTCTCAAATTGACTATAATCAGCTCATATAAAAGCTTCAGTGCATTTCATCTTTAGTATCTACCTAGATAAATGCAGGTCTGAATTTTGTGCATTGACTTCCTGGCATTGAAGGTATGCATTTAAATTTATTGAGCATATTTTCTTTATTTATCTATCGAGCTTAATTTTCCACTACAATAGCATTTTCTTCATCTCAATGTCTTGTTTTCCCTATTTTAGTTTGTAGGGTTCAGACCATATTGCTTTGCAAAGTAAACATGGCACCAAACAAAAAAACAAGGGGGGCAAGGCAGGACTAGTGAAAAATGCCCCTAGTGCAAACAACCATAGAGTAGTATATCTTGCTTCATAAATTGTCAGGTAGTTTACAAACTGAACTCCTCCTGTAGATTCTCAAACAATAATTGAATTTTCCCACAAATAGATTATGGAATTTCAAAATTTCAATATGTGCATTTAAACTTCTTAAACGATTGTGAACAATTCAAATCTTTGTTATAGTTTTTTCCAGCGAAAAATCTTCGTTATAGTTATGATAATGACCATGTGACATATATAGGAACATGAAGTAGCAAACATAATGATACCCCAACGCCATGATTTTTTGTGCTTAGTCTATTCAATACAGCTTGGAATACCAGCTCAGCAAAAAGAAGGTAACATAGATAATAATAAAAAATTCCTGAACTGCAAATAGTATATAGACAGACATCAATAACAATTTCTACCCAAACTAGTTTCTGACTCCGAGCAACTAAAATCTCTGCTACAGTTGCCATAATGACGATGTGACATATATAGGAACATCAGGCAGGAATTATAATGATACTCAAATGGCACTTTATTCCGTGCTTAATCTAAGCTCAGGCGAATATGTCACATGGATAAGATCAAAATAGTGATGAACATGGCTTAAACTACACTCATTGGTGATATTTCTCTAATAAGCTCAATGTTCTCTACAATAAACATAAGAAAGAGTAATTTATTATCTACTACTATTACTTATATTAGTATGTTCTACTTGTTTAATATTCATTGATTTAAACTTTTCTGATTGCGTCATAGTAATGAATACAGGTATTATGAGTAATAAAAGTTGTAAAACATATCCATAAAATGGTTGTGCATATCATTGCAATTCATTATAGGAAGACTATGCATCAAATGTGTTTATACCTGTCTTTTAGAAACGTTGTAAGATATTAGTTATTCATAATTTAAAAGTGAAATTAGCAGCAAAGCTATCTATACCTACCTCTTAAAAATATTTAAATGGAAATTTTAAAAAAGATTAACTCATATTGTAATATTAAGAAATATTAATAATTTAGTATGTATATTTTTTTAGAATTTTAGTATAGAAATTAGAAATGAAAATAAAAGTAGAATGTTTAAAAAAAATTTAAAAAATAAAATAAAATAACAATAATAAAACATTAATTTCAATTAAATTAATATATAAATACAAAATATAAATAAAAAATTATAAAATCATAATTAAATAATAATAAAAAATCAAAAAACAAATTAAATTTATTTAGTTTTTTCTATACTTAAAATTTAAACAAAATATATATAATAAAAAAATAAAAAAATGAAAATATTCGTATAATAAATAAAAAATAGAACAAAATATATACAATAAAAAAATAAAAACAAAATATATATAATAAAAAAATAAAATAAAAATGAAAATAATCATATAAGAAATGAAAAATATAACAAAATATAGATAATAAAGAAATAAAAGAATAAAAATAATTTCATAAGAAATGAAAAATATTAAATCAAAATTTATTATTAAAATATAATAAAAAATAATTTATTATTAAAAAAATAAAGTTCATTCTTTAAAAGACAATATAATTATTTTGTAATAAAAAATTATAAATTTGAAAAGAGTAATAATAAAAATATTAATAACAAATTTAAAAATTCAAAATTATAAAATGCTAAAAAAAAAAACATTATAATATTTATTAAAATATAAATTACAAAATATATCTTATAAAATTTTAAAAATTCAAAATTATAAAATGTCAATAAAAAAATTTATAATATTTAATGAAATATACATTGCAAAATATATCTTACTACTCAAAACTGATTAAATGTTTTGTTTACATAAAACAAGAACGACTAAATTAACAAAAAACAATAGAAGATTTTAATTTCAAATCATTAATAAAACAGTTGACTCTATTAAATATTGAATATGGTTTATCAAGTTTTGTTATAACTATAAAAAATATAATTTTAAATTTTAAATAAAATACAATTATGTATTATATTATTCGTCAAATGAAATGAAAAATCATTTGGCACGCTTGTAACTTATTCGGCTCGTCCTGCTCGGCTATCCGTTCGTCCTGGTCTGTCGTTGAGGCAAAGGCGATTAGGGAAAATCTCTCGAGCATTCAACCAAACCGAAAACACGTCAAATTATGACCGACCAATGCCACGTAGCCTAAGATCAAGTCCAAGTCTGCATCACCGTAATATGCTACACGTGGAAGAGATCCTACATTGAACGATCGGGTTGTTGCCCCAGTCAAGGAGCCAATTTCTCAATACTCATGGATTGATAACCCACATCATTCGGAGATCCGTTCACTATTGTTTTTGCGCAATACATTGACCAGTAAAACCTAATTCTTAATGAAGATTCCACGCCTCTTTAGCTGGAACAGACAACTTGTGTTTCGCATGGAAACTGACCAACTGATGACAAATAAATGTTCCAAAACTCAGCACCAACTAACGTCCAGAGGACATGACAACAGGCTCTGCGAGTTTTTGATGATTGGAAGAATCCATTTCCCATGTAGTAAATTTGCTGGCCGTGACAGTGGAAGTGCCATTATTGAAGACGTAGAGATAGCGTCTTCTTCGATTGTGAGGGTGGGATAAGCTGTAGCTCCTTTTTACTTGATTCTCTTCAGACTTTGAATTCACTTGAGTTGGTTCTTAGTAGGAAGATTGGAGTATGGATTGGAATAAGATTCGGAAAAAAATCAAGTTCAACTAAAATACGGGAGTAGGCATATTATAAATACAAAATAGATGCAATTTTAATTTAAAAATAAAATAAAATTATACATAAATCCTTCCAAATTTTAACGTATCATTCATTATTCATTGAAAACAACTTAAAACATATCTCAAATTATAATTGGATACATAGCCTATCATACAATATAACAATGTTTATGATGCCATCATCTCCACTCTTTCACCAATCCTAAGAGAATTATTAAATAAATAGTAAAATCATAAAAATAAAATTTAAAATAAAACTACATAATACATACAAAATGACTTAAAATTCTACACAAATTTATTTTTATACAAAATGACTTAAAAAAAGTGAGAACAAAACAACTACCTTAATGCTAAAAAGTAAAACATAAAAATTAAAATTAAAATAACAATTACATATAAAATAAAACTTAAATAAAAAACTACATATAATCATGTACAAGTAGATTATTGACAAATCTTTTTTTATCCTTAGCCTTCTACAACTTAACGAAATTGAAAATTGAAATAAGTAAATAATAAGAAATTACAAACTCTAATTGCAAACTCTTAAATTTAAAAGTCAAATGGTAATAATGGTTGTAACTTGTGTGATTATGTGACTCACAATGCAGTACTCATTGTGGACATATTTATGGTGGAAGTTTAAAACTTTTAACTTTTAACTCTTATACACAAGTCACACGTCATTATTCAAACTTGAACTTAGATAAGGATTTTGATTTTTAGAGGATGGGTAAATAAATGGTTGATTGTACCGAACTATCATTTTGAATGTTCGACATATTTTTAAATTGATTCGAATTTAAGTACAGCAATTACCAATACAGCCGTATTTTGCTACTATACTTTATATCACTCATTGGCTAATTCATGTGTTGGATTCTTGGTTCCATGCAATGCTGCTGGAGACATTTGCCCATTCATAGTATCCCCCAATTACTTGGTTGGTTGCTTGTCACAGGTACAAATAAGCCACTTTCATCCTGGGCTTAATATTTTCCATTTGAACATTTCGTTCATTGGGTTGAGGTGGATTCAATGGCTGAGATATTCATAGCTTTTCCAGTGTGAGGCCATCGACACTCATTGCCTTTTATTTGTTTTTTATTTATTTAATATTTAGAGTTAAAAACAAAGGGAATACCCTGGGTTTCGACTGGGTTCTTTTTGTTTTTAAAAATTGTATAATGTTTATGGCCTGTACAATATTTTCGATGGGCAATATTGTATCCGGTTTAGATGGATCGTTTAACGACTTCAATTTTTAATGTCAAAACATTGTTTGCCCTGCTTTTACTGTGTTAATTTTGACTGTGTTCAATTGAAGGGAGCTTTAGTTTCTCTGAATATAAATGTATTCAACTTCGAAACACCTGTGAACAATGTATTCAACTTCTTAAGTAACACTTGTCCACTATATATTATTTTTTCAGTGAGTGCGTCTATTATATAATATTTGTGTACAGGCTCTAGATGTTAATAATGCTTTTGTTACCATATAATATTTTTGAATTCTCCTTTCTTGCATTCATATATGCCTCTATTTTGCAATGTGTTATATTATGTATTATTGGCTTGCTTAAACATAATTTTTCCTTTGCTATCATTTGTAAAGACGATCAACGAACATTCACACAATTTGACAAAGATTAACGTACTAATTCTTTTCTTTTCTGGATTGATTTAAATTCAGATCAATAAGTTACAATGTTTATGAATTTCTACCTGCTCTGGTCACTGCACATTAATAGTTTCAATTCGTTATTTGAGAAAACACAACAGTACATTCACTCAAGTCCATTGAAGCCAAAACAAGCAGCCCAAATGGCCCAACAACAGTCCTCGCAGCTGAGCCCAATTAAGAGGAGCACACCCACTAAGCCACAATACTTAATGGCGCAGTCTACAGGATTGCTAACTGCTAAGGGTGACAGCTCAATATCATTTTCATTAATTTAAATTGCAATTAAAATAACAACACTATCTGTCGTCGACCTAACTACGGAGTTGATACAATTTAACGAAGGAAGAGCATGAACAGGAGTTTGGTATAGTTCTATGCCATTTAACATAACTACCTGTATGTGGAACTAAAGAATACATGAAAGATTACTATGTCAACTCGAAAATTTCCAAGACCCACATAACTACCTGCTCTCTTATGTGCGTTTCAGTAATTTTTGAACCGTGGCTGCACGGCACCAGATTGAATGATGATAAGCGTCGGCAACCCACTATTGAAAAGGCTTCCGACGCATAGAACGGAAAGCTGCAAGCTGCAGTCCATGGAACCCTGTACAAATTCAAGCTTACAAGTACTTCCAATAAATTTATGACAGCAAGACCTGGGTCTAGTCAGAACGTAGAATGAGCATATATTGCAAACAGGACAAATAGGACACGTGGTGTTATGACGTTTTTTGGTTTTATAAATTAGTTTTATTTGTTTTTAAAATTTGAAAATTAAAACAACTCCTGGAGGGATTTATGTCCCATAAGGAGTGTAATACACCAATAGAAAAATAGGATTATTAAATTTTAAAAATTGTTATAATTATTTTATTTTTCATAATATTCGGTTTAATAAAAAAAAATTTCAATACTTCATAAATTTGTTTTTCAGAAATGCAAATTAATACAAGTCAAAAGTGGTTGACTAACCATTAAAGTAAGAGGAGTTTGTGTTCTAATGATGTAATATATGGAGTGGTTTATTATACTTGCTTATCTATTCCACTATCTTTATAAGGGTGGAAACTCAACCATTAAAGTAAGAGGAGTTTGTATTCTAATGATGTAATATATGGAGTGGTTTATTATACTTGCTTATCTATTCCACTATCTTTTTAAGGGTAGAGTAGTTTCCAAAGCTTCATCAAACATGTTTCTATTTATTAAAACATCAAAATCATAAGCAAATGTTGAAGCTTCAAGCCTATTCATGGGTTTTTTCTAAATTTCCTGACAGGAAAAGAAAAAGGGATGGATCGGATTAATAATTTTATGTAGCTACTACCGAAAGAGCAAATGATTTTATGTTGGGCTGGTAAGTGGTTTGTTTTACAATGAAATTTTAATTTAACTAATGTTTTAACTATTATTTTCAATGTGATTAAGCAGTCTCACTAATTGATATTTCTTCTGTTTTTCACTTGGGGTTTTTGTAGTGATTCAAATAATTAGCATCTATATTGTTGAAGTTGATGCAAATAGGGGTACTTTTTCTTGGTTGAGGGTTGACAACCATACTGAAATAATTTTTTGTTCTAAAAATCTAGGTTTTTAGACTCATTTGTTTCTAAAGGCTATTCACCGAACATACAGAATGTAGTGGGTGTTTGATTAGTTTCATTTACAAAGGAATAGGCTCAAAAGTTTAAAAAGTCATTGGAATTCATTGGTGTCAATCACTCACTATTTTCAGTGTATTGTTTCGACGTTCCAAGAAAAAGTGATCTTATGTCAAGAGACTGTGCTCAAGATATGTCTATTGGAATTGTAGGTATGAATCGTTCTCACAAACATATTTAACTCAATAAATTTCATCTTTCAACAATGGTTCAACTTTTGGCCTCCTTAAATCTATGAAGACAAACATTACTGCCTCAAAAACATAAAGAAAATGGTTTTGATATGTTGAAGTTCTATTTTTATTTTTATGTCAAAATCTATGAAAACAAACATTACTACCTCAAAAACATAAAGAAAATGGTTTTGATATGTTGAAGTTCTATTTTTATTTTTATGTCAAAAGTGATACATTGCTAGCATGACATATTAAGAACATTTTATGGTTGTTCTATAATGCTTGAGTAATACAATGGAACGAGATGGAATCTGTGTCATTGATAGCATAAGAAGATTTTGAAGAATCACATCCATTTTTATAATCTTATGCTTCTCTTTTAGCAGCAAACTTTTTTTATAAACATGAGTATGTAGATTCTCACAAATAATAGTAGAATTTTTGGATTTAAACTGTGCCTTGGAGTTGAAACATAGATCTAAACTAAAAAAACAAATTAAATCAAAAAATCCTACTATAATTTTTATAAATTATTAACACCATCCTTGGAAAAAAATTAGTAATATTATCTTCTAAGTAATGTTTATATCTTGACAAAAAATATTTACCTCATGCTGAAATTTGTCACAGACATAATTGTTTCATATGTTGGTTGTACCACAAAGTATACAAACAGTGCTTGGATATATCGAGGATCATTCCCATAATATCACTATTCTTGTATATGAAAATGGTGGGTACTCTTCTTGTGGTATTCCTCTAGGTTTTCAAATCTTCGTTGAGAACTTTTTGTACAGTTGTGAATTTGGGAAGATAAAAAAAAACACATTAGATTAATGCTACTACTTTCTATATCACTTTTCGGTCATTCTTTGGTGTTTTTAAGGTTTCCACTTGTTTCTAAGATTTTGAATGATTAATATAGGATTGATCTCCATCGATAAGTCCTTCAATATGTGCTTGCAACAATTAGGTATACAAAGAGCATACAATGTTCCATTCAAGACATATCGTTTGTTAAACAATTGCTTTTTGAAATTTTTTATCAAATCTAGGAACTTGTGAGGGGGAATTGTGCCATGCTCGTCGACCTGATAACCGTCCTGTATGGAATCGGTGCCAACCTCAGAGGGAGTGGAATGAAGGCATGGTCTCTACGAGCTCCAGGACGTTGGTAGGAGCATCCCCTACCAGCCCCAAAGAACTCAGACCCTGTGCTGATGTAATCTGGGTGCATCCCCAAAACAAACTCTACATAAATATGTTTTGCAAAGTACAATGGGACCTGCTCATGGTGGGGGAATGTGCACCATGCTCCGACGAATCTATCATATAAATATGGTGCAGCAGCCTCCAACTTAAACTCCTTGAGTCTAAGCAGTTGACCGGAAGGGTGGTCATGAGGGATGTCAAACAAAGTACCCTTGATGTCATGCCCTTTTATGGCGACTTTGACATCCTCCCATTTGTGCGGCCCAATGACATCATGTCTCCTCCTCTGGCATGCAAAACGCCAAATGTCACTAAGAGGTCCCACCCTCTTGTAGAGGGACAACATCTCATCCACTGCTGATAACATCATGAATAATGATTGTTATGTGGGAGAATCGTCCCTCAATGTGCAGACACATGAGTGCACCCACTCTCGCTGGGTAGTGATATCAGCGAGAGTGATGCGTGGGACCTCATCGTCGTACAATCCCCCTAATGGACTTGCGATCCAAACCAAAACACAAATGTTACTGAAAATATATATTATAACTTGCAACTGAAATTCAATGCATCATATACTAAAAATTTACTGAAAATGTATCTAACAAAAAATATGCACTTGATGCACTCATGTCTTGCCGCATATCCCCCACCTGAGGATCAACATGTATGTTGTCAGGATGAACTGACATATTATCTTGCCTGCTGTTGCCACCAGTGGCAGCCGACCCCGGCGTGGCCTCACTCCTCGGTGAATGGGAGCGCTGTCGATGGCCGCCTTGTTGGGAGACGTCAGATCCTCTCGTGTGTCGTGGAGCACGAAGCAATGAAGTTCTCTCTTGACAACTCTTTGCATCACATTTCAATTTCTAATTCTAATTCTCTTTCAAATTTCACATTTCAAATTCAAATTCAAATTTCAAATTCAATTTAAATTCAATTCAAATTCAATTCAAATTCAATTTCAAATTTAAATTTCAAATTCAATTCCAAATTCAATTTCAATTTCAAATTTCAATTTCATGTTCAATTTCAAATTTCAATTTCACATCGAATTCCAATTTCACGTTCAATTCCAATGTCAATATCAATTTCAATTTCATCTTCAATTTCAAATTCCAAGTTTCAATTTCGATTTGAATTCTAATTACATTTCCAATTCTCAATTTTCATTTCCCATTTCAATTTCAATTTTCGATTTTCAATTCCAATTTCATTTCAAAATTCAAATTCAATTTCAATATCAATTTCCAATATCAATATCATTTTCAATTTCAATTTCAAATTTACATTTCAATTCCAGTTTCAATTTCCAATTTCAATTTCAATATCATTTTTATTTACAATTTACAATTTTAAATTTCAATTTCAATTTCAATTCCAACTTCGACTTCATTAGACCACACTTCATTATACAGAAAAACTATTTAGACTACGCAATAACCATATTGGGGCATCTGCATGATCTTATGCATAGCGCAAGATGTTGTAACTAGGTATATTCTTAAAATAAAACTAGAACCATGAGAAAATTACTTACTGTTAACTATGTACAAAAAGAAGCCACTAAGCAAAACGAGGCTATAATAAACCTACAACCAAAATATACATATAAAACCAGCAAAAACCTTAATTCAAACCGGAGAGAGGGAAACCATCCAAGCTTGAGAGATGTAAGAATGATGGACATTAGGCGCCTAAGAAAAAATAATACATAGATAAAAAAACATTAAAAAAAATCCTCCATACCAAGCAAGTTAGCAACGCTAGCATCATAGGGGCCTGGGAATCAAATTTTTTTGTCCAACACTTGTTGCGACAACATACAGGTATGGGATGGAGGGGAAATGGAATGAAGCCTAAGTCAACTAGGGCTCGCTACATGTTTGAGTCTCGATAATCTACCTTTTAAATTGAACCAGAACAACAAAACAAGTTTGTTAATGGCTCGATTTGTGAAAATTCTAGATACATGATTAATTAAGAGCTCGAGGCTCTAAAATTTGATGTGTTTTTTGGCAATCCACAATTCAGTGAATTCATAGTCACTGGCATGAAATTTAAGTTATTCAATGAAAGAATTAATGTATCTACCTCTATGTCGAAACCGTTTTCCATGCTAATGCGGGCCACTTCCCTCCTTATTGTTTTACCAAAAGGCATGAAAATGAGGAAGAAGACTTAAAATTATGGACTTCACCATCAAAGAAGCCTTACAATCACATTGGTAAGGAGTGATAAGAAGATCACAACAATCCAACGTGTCAAATCTCAGATGACAATGCCAATTAAATACTTATATGGTAAACTTAATATAAGACTTACTTATAGTTGTCTCTTAATCTATGTGTCTTGACACATTTGATAATTTATGGTTGTCTCTGCGCCTTGACTCAATTGATATTATAAGGTGAGGATGTGCATGCATAATAATCCTTAGTTATGACTATGCGATGAGGATGTAAAGACATGTAATTTTTATACGTATTTTGTTGGCGAGTGTCGAAGACAAACGTGGTGAGAAACTGCATATGTTTGGAAGGATCGAGGGAGATTACATGATCATGATCATGCCACCCATGAAATTGAAGACAATTCCTAAGCCAAAAATTGTTTTTTAAAATTTTATCAATAACCATTGTGGTACTTTGGTCCAAATGTTTTTTCTAACTCATTGTTTCTCCATATTGTGTGCTTAGTGTCACCTCTCTATATCAATGCATAAATCAACCTCTGCTTGGTTTTTGGTTCTAGTTGCATGCCATTATTTGTAGTTGCATGCCATTGAGTGTTGTTTAGAGTTGTCACGAGTCTGTGACATTCATGCAAGAAATGAAGTCTTGTAGAGGCAGACTCATCAAAGCGGCAATTTGAATTTCATTTATGAACGAGTCTCAGCCATCTTATGAATGAGTCATTGCTAGAACCATCATTATCTTGATTAATTATAACATCATGACATTTTTCATAAACGCATTGCAAGCTAACCTAAGGGAAGACTTCACTATCAAGAATCATATGATCATTCACATTGGGGAGTTGCGGAAATTCAGATTTCTTGTCAAGTGAGCAAGCATCGATAATTAAGTCATTAGAATAATCACAATAGATCAAATGAGGTATTTCCCCCAAAACATAAGATTTAGAATCGAGGATGGGATCACGAAAATCAAGGTTCTCATCCATAACCGGAAAGGACTGGGCATTTTCATTATGAATTGAAGGAGCAATAAGGGACTTGAGAAAATTATCAATCACAACATCATTTGAGTTTAAAGATTCATTATTTCTAGGTATATGACAAACATTAGTATGCCTCATCTCCTCAAAAGAATCAACTTCCCCTTTTGAATGATTAAGATCTTCTAAGACATAACATTGCAAATTATAGACCTCATCTTCAATTAATAAATTCTTTTGTGGATTGAAAAAACATAGAGCGTTAAGGTGAGGCACAATGACATCTCCCTGATGGATATGGATTTGAGGATCATGCTTGGAATTAGATGGAAATATGTCATCATCAAAATATAAGAATTCATAAGCATATTGTGTGATCGTTTTAGAACAAGTAATGGATGGGAAAAGGGAGGTGAGAGAACTATTCATGTTTTGATATTGCTTAGGCTCTTTGAGATCATCAAAGAAATAGTACCTTCAAATTCGCTAAATGATTGGCCACATCATAAGGAGCATGACTACTAGGAAAGGTAGGTGCAAATTCGAATAAGATGCTAAAATTATTGGCTTGATTGATTGACATAAGAGGTCTCTATTCATATATAGAAGAAGGAACGATTTTACCATTTCAATTCTCCTTATTGATTGAAAGATTGGGATCAAAAGAAAATTTTGGTCTAAACTGAGATTGAGACCTAGTTGCAAGAGCATAGACTTCGCCAGTAGGTTTATCAACTACCATAGGAATACCATTATTTACTCATTCCATGTATGACATGTATAATTCACAAGCAGAAGGAATGTGGCCTTTGTCGCTGCATCAATTTCGTGCAAAATATCAGTAGGTTGAGTACTCTCAGTTTGGATTAGAAAGGAAGGAGGTTGAGTGAAAGATGATTGAGACTCATTCATACACCTTTTCAAGCTAAGCTAAGAAAAGCTAATCAGTGAGTGCATAACATGAGTGAGTGAATGATTATAATTTATGATATTTCCAATATTTTGAATGATGAGTCGAATTTTATAGCATAGGAATTTCAACATAGAAATTGAAATTTATATGGATGGGTAGTTTCAAATGTTTCCTTTCTTTTGAAATGTTGATTTAAGTTATGTCCTTCCTGTTGGAAGGGTAAAATTCAGATTTTGATTTTTTTTTTAAGGGCAATTTTAACTTTACACTTCTAGAAAGGGCTAGAACCCTTTGGAAGGGCCAGGAAGGGTTCAAATTTGAACGCTGCCAATAGGTAACATGTCAAATGTGATTTTATCCTAAATAATTTGAATGTTGAAACTACAAACTTTTGATCAAATGTTCATATTTCAAAATTTCATTTTCAGTTTTAATTTAATTTAATTTACAATTTAATTTTCAAATTGAATTTAAAATTTCAATGTCAATTTCAAAGGATTTCAATTGTTTCTTTTAATGTTAATAGTTTTTGTTACATGGTTATATGAGCTTATATTGGAAAAAAGCGGGGAATGCAATATGTATAATTTTTTTCAATCCTCTTGACATTCACAGAGGATTGAAAAAAAACTTAAAATTTCAATTTCAATTTAACTTAATTTAAAATTTCAATTTCAATTTAATTTAATTTAAAATTTCAATTTCAATTTGAATCTAAAATTTCAATGTCAATTTGAAAGGTTTTCAAATGTTTTTTTTTAATGTTAATGGCTTTTGTTAAACCGGCAACTTAATATGATTATTTTTTTTTCAATTCTCTTGGCGTTATCAGAGGCTTGAAAAAAAACAGGCAGCATTTCTGCTTGTCAAAACACATTTTAAAATAAAACCGGTAGCATTTTATGCAATGAAAATGCTACCGGTTGATATAAACAAAAATATCGATAATTAAAAAAAAAAATACAACATAAATTTAAAATTTAAAACATATTTCAAATGGTTTTTGCTTTTTGTTTTGTTTTTTTTTTCATAGAGTTTTTGGTTTCAATGGTTTTTCTACACAAAAAAATGGTTATTGGTTTCAATGGTTACATCTATTTGGAAAAAAAATTGCAACATTCACACAAATTTATAAAAAACAAATAAAATGTACATTTTATTAAGAAAACACAAAAAATTTATACAAAACAAATAAAATTTAAGCTTTATTAAAAAAACAAATAGGAGGTGGGAATTCCACTTACCTGGTGGAGTGGTAGACATGGTTGGAGCTCGCGTGGTGAGTTGGGGCGTGGCGTGGTGAGGTGGCTGCGGACGCTCGGTCAAGGGGTCTGTTTTCGTCCTGCAAATGCTTGATCGAACGTCGTTTTCAAACAGGGTCAGTCGGTCGGTCGAGCCCTATTTTTTTTTTGTTGTCTTTTGTCTTAACAGCTCGATTGAGAGTTATCCAAGCCCTCGATCGAGCAATTGCTCAATCGAGGGTCTAACCAAGCCCTCGATCGGGTTAATTTAAAACCCTTGATCAAGGTATTTTCAAGCCCTCGATCGAGGTATTTTAAAACCCTCGACCGAGGGCTTGAAAATACCTTGATCGAGGGTTTGAAAAACAAGTTTTTTGGCTTCCGCACACCTAAAATCGTGAACCACCTTTGTGGATTCACCCCTACCTTTGTCTATTATGAGATTTGTATGGCTTGTTTCAAATGATTTTCCTGCTACGAGGGCTTTATTTATCGATGAAACGAGCTTTTGTAGCATGATGGTATTTATTTTGGTTTATTTTTATGTTGAGGAGCTTATCCTGTTTGTTGATAATTTGGGGGTATTTTGTGTCAAAGGAGTATATCGTTGTTTTATTGTTTTTGTTTTCACTCACTCATTTTAGTATTTGGAATGCCCTTTGGGTGGCTTTGTGGTTAGATGTAAGGTTATGCAGGGAAGCTCCTGGAATCAGACAGTCTGGATTTTAAGACAATCCTCGAGATGGGTTATATTCATGAACAAGCCTCCTAAACCTAGGGGCAATGGTAATGAAGGAAACTATGAGGCTAAGAAGATATTAAGACACTTATCTAGTCAAATGGAAGGCATGAGGGAGGCTATTCAGTATTTAAGTTTGGATGTTGAAAAGCAGGAAGATAAGCAAGATGCATTGGAAATTTAACATGGGGAATGAATGACTAAAACTAATAAAATGACAATGCACCTTCAGATGTGATATATATGATATTGGGATTTTCTCTAAGCTCTAAATCGATGGCAGGGATTCCTCTAATATCCATTGGATCAACAAAGGACCAAGCCCTAGATAGGGATACAATGCAACAATTGGAAGTAGTGTTGACAAAGAAATGGGAGGCAGCTTGCAATAAGTTTAGGAATGAGAAGAACGAGAGTGTTGGTTTACCTATGCAAAACTATTTTGTGTAAAATTTTGAATTGTTACTTTACTATATGGATTTCCAACAAAACTTTTATGTATAAAAAATTATACCCTTTTTTTTTTTTTAAATAGCCATTCAAGAAAAACCAAACAATATTACTAGCAATTGCCCCATGAGGGGCAAAAGGAATGCCGAGTGGAAAATAGCGTAAGGAAGGAAAATGATTTACAACATGATGAAATATGAAATTATAAAGAAGTAAAGAAGTAATAACAAACCTGGCAAGGCCTTTGGAGTATAGACTAGACTCATTTCAAAAGATTTCCTACATGCCTCTCTACTTCTACAACTTCTATAAAAAATGACTTAAAAATTTGGTATCCATGTCTAAACTGATCCTCTTTAACAATCCATAAATTCTCATGTTATCTTTGAAGAGTAAATTCATGTAATAGCTCACATCACCAATCTTCATACAAGGCAAAAAGTGTGTCATCTTTAGAAACCTATCAACCTTAATAAATATTGAATCATTTACGAGTTTTTGTTCTTAGCAATCAAAGCAAAGAACAAAGATCATGATAGTATATTCCCATACATCTTTGGTATGAATGATCTATACAATCATATATTATGACTTGTGTGTGTTTCCATTTAGTAAATTTTACATCGCTTCACAAACCTATTCTTAGCAATCAAAGCAAAGAACAGAGATCATGATAGTATATTCCCATACATCTTTGGTATGTATAATGATCTATACAATCATATATTATGACTCGTGTATGTTTCCATCTAGTAAATTTTACATCGCTTCACAAACCTATTGACCTTCTTATTCATATTGGACCAATGATATCCTAAGTAAAACCCATGTATTGTTGCACCTAAAATTTCTTCCTAAAATGTCGCTGTCCAATTCTCAAATCAAATTCGCTCCATTGATCCTTTGGGTCCATACACAATCCCCATCCTAGATAGTACAATTATCTAATTGTGTTTTCACTTCTTACAATGTCGAGTACCTACACATCCATGTGATCTATCAAAGTTCCATGCCAAATCCTTCATTTTTCACTTCTAATAGTATCATTCTTCTACCTAGAACATCAACATAATTGTTATTTTTCCATGTGACCTATCCAAACTCCATGTCAAAGCCTTGATCCACTCAAATCCAAATATTTGATTTTTTATTTTTCACTTCTAATATTAGCACTCTTCTACTTAGAACATCAACATAATTGCTATTTTTCCACCTTATACTTCGCCAAGAATGTGTATCTCTACAAGAACTCCACCCATCTCACAAGTCAATTATTTAACTTCTTTTGAGAGATGATAAATTGAGCCCTTCCATCCGACATCTATAGCAATAAACATGTCATTGATAACCAATGATCATACCTTCTTCCTTGTCCTCCAAAGAATTTGTGACCTCTCATAATCCTAAACTGCACCTAACGTAAATAAGCACATACAACCTAACAATTGCAAATTTAGTATGATTGCATACAAACTCAAAAGGTCAACTTAAAGATTCATTAAAAGATAAGTTTATACAACAATAATATGAACAATACGAGACTTTACAAACTAACGACTACAATCCATTTATCACTATCACCAGTTCCATGAATTTGAATGAGTTTAATTGTTTGTACTACTACAGTCAACCTATTACAATAAGAGAAAGATGTCTAAATAAATCCATGCTTAATAAGTGATTTTGCTTGATTGAAGGGTACATTTTTATTAAGGTCATCACAGAGGAGTTCAATCAACTTCAACAATTAGCACCACCAACATCAAGGTACGTAGAGAGGTTGATGTGCTTGATTAAATTCCAATCCCTTACCCTCATACATGATAGAATCCAGTGGAAACATTACAATCGTGAAATCCTGAAAACTGTTAAGTTTGTTGAATTCTAAATGGCATCTAAAATTCTACTTTTTGCATATGAAGTCCGATGAGGTTGCAACCACTCTCAAACATCCTGAAACAATTAACATTTGGTAATGTTAAAAGTTTAAGTAAAAGGATAGAAAATGAAAGATAAGAAGAATGTCACTTTTAAGAATTAAGAATTTAACATTACCAAATAATATTACTGACTATGGATAATAAAGTGAAAACTTGAGTTTCAAAAGTACTACTACTAAATAAAAAAAAAGTGTAGTTTTGGAACTCTGTATTGGCGCCTTTAGAACAAGTTTTGTCAATTTAGAAATGTCAATTCTAGACTTTATAAAAATTGTTTTTGACCTATATTCAAAGGGGCTTGGATTTTAATTAGTCCAATTTTAATGAAATAGGGGTCTAGGGAAAAACATTTTTTGAGTATAAATTATTAAATATGATATGAAATTCATAATTGTAACCCACTAACAAAACTAAGAGTAGCCCATTAAAATAAATTAAGAAAAACATTAATTTCACAAAAAAATTATACATCCAATCAATAATAACACAATAACACATTCTTTACCCTAGAAACCCAAATGGAAAAACCAACCTCAAATGATTACTTAGTCTTCAAATAATCTCAAATTATAAAATAATTTTGGGTAGCTAGACTCCTTTTTATATCTTCACCTCTCAACTAAAATACCTTTACAAGAATATATAAGGGAGTTGGGGGTAATGGGAAGGCCAATCATCCTTGCCCTTTCATTTTTAATTTCTCAAATTTTTTTTTGTTGTTTCTCCTATTTCCTTTTTTCTCATTTTTTTTATTTCTTTCATTATTTTTTAAACTTGCATTTTTTTATTTATTTATTTAGCCCTCTTTAATTTTCAAATTGCTTGTTGTTATACGTCTTATAACCTTCCATTTATTTTCAAATCCATTTTGAGTCACATAGAGAAACATAGCCAACCATGGTGTACCTTAGTAAAACTTAACTTAAATTTGTTGACCATAAACATTGACCATGGTAAAACGTACTTCAAATATAGTCTACCATAATCAATCATGGTTAACCATATTCATCAATAATCAACCATCATAAACACAATAAATTCTATCTTGCAACTATCAACATGGTCCATTGTAATTAGTGATAAACAACTATTAATGACTAAAACAAACCATAGTCAACATGCTCAACCATAGTCAAACATGATAAACACTAGTTGACATGATTGCCAAGCTCAATCATGGTCAACCATAATCAACTTAGTTAACCATAGTCAAGCATACTAATTAGTTAAACATCGACAATGAGGTCTACCTTGGTCTACCATATCCATCGACCATCGCATCCATAGTCAACTATGATCAACCATAATCATTTATGTAGAACCAAAGTCAACCATAGAACCATAGTTATCCAAACTAAATGATAGTCAACATGGTCAAACCATACTCAACTATAGTAGACTATGTCCACCCATAGTCAACATAGCTATGATCAATTGTATAGTTAGCATAGCCAACCATAGTCTATTATAATTAACTATGATCAATTGTAATAAAATATGGTTATTAGCTAACCATGGTCAACCAACATCTATTATCATTAGGCATGATCAATGTTGTCTATATAGTCAACCATAGTCAAACATGATCAATTGTGATTAACTACAGTTACTTTGGTCAATTAATGACAATCATATGGCAAAATTTAAACTATTCATTATCAACATGTTTCACCATATTATAATGGCACAATTTAAACTATCCATTATCAACATGTTTCACCATAGTAAACTATACTATAAATATCATATATATACATATAGATTAATATTATTGATTTTGATATTTTAATTTATAAATGTACTAACACAACTAATATATATTGGTGAATGCCATTAATATTCTACACCATTTTTCATTATTAACATCGAGATTATGAATATATATTACTGATGATTTTGGTAAGCTTTTATCAACCACCTTTCATTAATAGTTGTTATAAGTTATATGTTATGCAACTACTTTACAATAAACTAAATCAACCATTTAGTCAAAGATGTGATATATGTTCAATGGTCCAAGGTCACTATTAATATTCTACACATTTTTTCAGATTATTTCTTAATATATAAATTTTAAATATATATATTTAAAAAAATTAATTTACATCTAAATTAAAAATAAATCTATATTAATTAATAGTTTTTTTTGCCATTCTTATTTTACTTATAATTTATTTTATAAATTATACAACGATCATATACAATAAAACAAACCCAACTCATAATTATTCTTTGTTTGTCATTCCACTTAATTTTTAAGTTATACAACTACCATATACAATAAAACAAACTCAACCATAATAAAACAAACACAACCATGATAGGGATCATAAATCAATTGAGTAATCAAGAGCGAATCTATATGTTTTCCACTTACGCTAGTATGTGTTTTATGGTCCAACTTGCATTGGTGTAGCAGGTGGTGTCATTACTAAACAAGATCAAAAGCAATGTAACTTTAAGTTGATTGGGATAGACCACAATTATTTTTAACATTGGAAATACCATTCTAATAAAAATTATATGTAGATCGGAGTGTCCAACTCTTTATGCTGGGTTGCTTCTGTTATCTATCTTCTGCATTTTTATCATCTAATGTTGGACACATTGGCACCTACAGTTATTTTGTAGTGATTAGTTATGATATCGACTATGGACATGGTGGTTGCCTTGGAAAAAAACATTTAGTTGAACGTATTAGTTATTTGTTGCCTTGGGCAACTAAACAATTTTTTGTCTTTTAAAACCTCATCAATTCAGTGCAGCAAGTGAATTACTTGCACTTTATAACTCTATAATTCTGTAGTTGTGGGTTGGTATCCATTATTGATTCTGTTTGATTTGAAGTTTGCTTCATCCTTGGTTAATGAAGATCCATATTTGCAACATAAATAGTGCCTTTGTGCAGCCTTAACTCTTGCTTAAATGATATTTCTGTGTAAATACGATTGAAATTAAACATACAATGGAAGCCAGGTTGCTTAACCAACTAAGAAATAGTTAAAAATAAAAGAACTTTATGGTTTAAAGAAGGAAAAATCTTGAACGTGGTTGGGCAAGTCTTGTAGATGAGGCAAGTCCCACAGTGCAACACCACAAGACAGTTCAAAGGTGTTCTTTCTCACACAAATGGAAAATGGGGAGCAAAAATATGTGCAAACCAAGAGAGAATAGCGTTGGGAAACTTCAACTCAAAAAGAGAAGTTGCACACACCTATGACAGAGATTCCATCAAGTTAAGAGGCAAAGATGGCCACTGAAACTCTCCCAATGAACCAATTTTTGAAACAGAGTCATATTTTCAAGATCTCTACACAGATGAAGAAGTTGTTCAAATGATCAAGGATAGTTCCTATGATGAAAAACTACAACATATGAATCACCTTCTCAATTTCTATAGATCAACAGAACAAGGTGGACCTAATCTGCAATAGTTGGGTAGTTTACTTATAGGGTCGTCTATGATGCATAAACAGAACCTATTTCAGAAAGAGATGACGGTTAGTGATGTTGGTAATCAAAACAAGTTGGTGGTCCCCAAACATCATGCTTTGTGGCACTTTCCTACAGACATCCTGGGCAATGACAATGTCAAATTCTCTCCTACTTTATGATTTCAGCTTAATTCTCTCCTACTTCAAAACCAAGAGTGGAAATGCAAACTATCATAAAAAGATGAGCTTTCATCTTCTACCTCCATTATTGCAAAATCCTTATGGGACTGTGTTCTTCACTGCTCATGTAATAGGGGAGGGAAACCTGGAACTCAACAATGTCAATGTTGGTGCACAGTAGTGGGACTCCAGTACTGTTCTTGGAATCAGAAACCGGAAAACAAAACAAAAAAAGAAGAGGTTGCTCAACGTTTGACATTGGATTACATGTACATGAAAAGCAAGGAGCAGAACAATACCAAGGGCACCGACAGTCCTAGTCCATTACAACACCATCCTAAGTGTAAAGCACAACAGAGGCTCCAATGATTAACTATTCTATAAAAATCTATGAGAATGAGATCGACATTCGTACAAGGTAGCATTTGATTCATTAATATATCTAGTAAAAGAGATAAGGGCCAAGAGTGCCATTATCAACCTTTTGCCAATAGATTTTTTTCCTTTCCTCCCAAAAAAAACCGTGGATATTTAAGTGATTTTCAGTTTAGATTCTTTATGTGCTTTTTAAAATAATGCTACGAGTAAACTACATTATCATCTCTACTGAAATCTTTGTTATTTTCGGAGTTCTTTCAAACAAGTAAGCATTGAATTTCTTTTGGTGATTAGATATAGAATTTTGCTATAAAAAAAAGTAAGGTATTTTATTGGTGTACGTGTGCAAGAATTAAGGATCGGAAAACTTGAAGCCCCTCCTCCACCAGTGCAAGAATTCAAAAGATGAAGACCCTTTAAGCCAAAATCAATCCATAATCAACATAGAGGCTAAACAAATACTTCATTCGATTGTTCATTACACGGAAACAAAAAGAAAATTACAGTACACAAGTTTTACCTTTTACAGGATTTACCAGCAGTGGATTTTTAAGGTCATGCCAAATAATTAGCACGTCCTGTAATGGAATTTGTTGGATGGCCACTAGTCTACGGTCGCACAGATGAAGTCCTCCTCCATCTCTCTGATACCAAACTCTCCCTTCACCCAAAATTTGGCGATCACAGTCTTGTTGAAACCACGGTGTCCTGGACCTAGTGTTATTCCTATGCCTGTGGGACGGTTCCACGACATCATCACCAAGTAAGCCAAATGCCCGAATCAATTGTCCGGTGGGAGAGCTCAAATATCCCATGTACTCAACTGTTTGGGATTGAATGCGGTGGTCGTGATACTGCACTCCAGAAGAGAAAGTAGTGTCTGAAGAATATAAAGGGGAATTGTGGAAGAGAGCAACGAAACAGGTCAGGTGTATAATGATCTTTTAAACATGATGGGTTGGGCTGTATGTTTCTTTTCTCTTCTATTCATCTGTATGTCGGATGGAACCTAGAGGGAGTCGATGGAAGTGGGAGTGGTTCTTCTCACATAGTAAAACATAGGAATAAAAGGCTTCGGCAAGCGTTGCAAGGCAGGTTATTATGCAACGATTTCCCATCAATAGCTACAGGCAATATATTTTGGCAATATAGACATTCTGGAACTTCTCAAGCCCTCTGGAGGAAAAAGGATTCGACCTCTTTCCATCTCTCTTGCGGAATGTCGGCTTGGGCGAGTCCACGGTTTCTTCTGCTCTTCTTCTTAACCTTTAGAAGGATTTCTATCAGTCTTCTAATCTCATCATTCGTATTATCGGTGGATTCAGCACCAGCCCCTAAACTTTGAAGTTGTAGCTTAGCAAGCCTAGCGCAGATGGCTACCAGTTGCTGCCAAAAACATTGGAACAATATGAAGAGGAATGGCTTGGCCATGCCCGTGGTCACAAGCTTCTGCTATGGCATGATTCAAGATGCTCGCCGCCTTCGGGGTTAGCGTCTGCTGCACTGTGCGTAGCCCTGCAACAGAGGTCACAATTAAGAATGTATATTATGTGCATAAAGGAAAAACAAGCAGACAACAGATAAACTGCCACTATAAACATGCATCAAGAGCTTAAACATAGCACAGCTGAAACAAAAAACTAATTGCTAAGAACTACATATCCTTGAGAAAATAGGGGATAGATGCAGAACAGATTAACTTTCCTATACAAATCTAAGGCGGGAGCAAGACGAGCCTGGCAGATTAAAATTCCCTTTACAATTTCTCAAGCAAAACACAAAAGAGAGCAGTGTCGGTCTGGATGAAAGCAACCAAAAGAGCCATACCTCAGAAATCGTTGATAGGGTGTGCAAGGACAATCACACCCACAAAGCTACATGCAAACCACAGGATCTCAACTCAGTGACTTTACAACCATGATCTACTAAACTTTAAAGCAAAGAACCCTCACCAAAATTCCTGCTGAGGATGCTTGGGGAATGATGAGAAAAAACTGATTGCGGCTGGACTTGCAGTCTGTACACAATCCTTTGATTTAATGATGAATCTTTGAATAGTGCGAGAATCGAAGATGAATATGGTGTATTCCCTCTGCGCCATCACAAAAACATCATACCTCCCGCATTAAAACACTCCATAACAAGCAAGAACCTCAGATCTTTTGGGATCCAATTTTGTTTACCACAAGTCCATGGGGAATGAAACTCGGGTTCAAGACGCATTACACCCAATAAAATCTCGGAATTCTACCATATACAACACGAATTTTCCTCGAAAATAGGTAGGTATAATTTAAAGGAATATTGATTACAACAACTATGTGCGACCTTGGTAAGAACAGAAATAAGAAGAACACGCTTTACCCTAAATCACCTATCTCGTGAAGCGCTCAACCTCCACCTGAAACTCACGGCTGTGGTTTGAATGGACCTCTGGAAGGTGACTGATGCTAACGCAGCTCTCAAAGCAAGCAATAGGGATGTAATGTTTGGGAGAGGCAGCAAAATAAGATCGCCAAGCTCCTGAACTCCAACGCTGCAACTACAGTGAAAACAACAGATTATAAAAAGGTAGTTAATGTATCCAGCCACACACTTAATGAAGCTGAATCCGAAACTCTTAAGAAAGGTATGAACTTTGCCTTAGCTCCCAAAACCCTGAGCTTGACCATGGTAAGAACAGGCTTAGTCACCCTTATCAAATACCTAGAAACCTCGTCCGCCATAGCCATACCTTAGAAAACTTGAATAGATGTAACTTTAAGGACATGAAATGTCATAGCCAGATCTGAGTACACAGAAATCCGTAACTTCGGAGATATGGGACATGAAAGACAATTGGCAGTTGGGTGTGGACATTGATGGCGGATGTGACAAGAATTTCAATGCTCGGGAGGACGTGAATGATATTGGATGAAACCACGAACACTCTAAAACCCGCGTGAAATAGAAATTGATAGGAAAGAAGGATGCGTGAACTACGAGTATAACCAAAACCGCTTAAACTATTGGAGACGTGTCATCATTTCACTCGCTGTATAGATGAGGAATCCTGCTCCAGGAGCAAGGATTATCCTCGCAGAAAGAACGCCTTACGGCGTAATTAGCTAATAATAAATTCAAGAATTATCTAAATATTTTAAGAAGTACATGCAATGAAATTTTTTGTTAAGGGTAAACATTCATAACTAGCACACCGCATAACTTGTTGTTGGTGGGGAACACCATGTGTGGGTTGGGAGTTATGATGTGTAGTCGTTTTAATTCCGTTGCATTTTAAAAGAAAATTTGAGTGAGACAGCCATGCATATGTGCAGTGTACATCCACATAGAAGCATGGTTTGTAAAAATTTCAATGCATAGTAAAAATCCATATAAAAAAGGAGGAGAATTTTTTTCAAAATTTAAGATTTTTGAGGTAATAAAGCAAAAAGTTAAATAATTTATGTTTTTCAATTGAGTATAAATATAATATTTTAAGGAAAAATTGCAAGTACATCATTTTTAGTCCTTAGATATTCCACTTTTTATTATTAATTTATCTTGTACAAAAGTATTTCTAAAACTTGGCTATAGTTTATCCAATGTTGAAAAATTTTATTTATTTATTTGTATTTATTTAATAAAATGTTTTAATAAGTGGATAAGTTTTATTGGTGGAGAGTGCTCGAAAATACAATTTTTATCATTGTCACGAATTAAAAAAAATGAAAATAGAAGACCACTTTAAACTTGCAAATGTTAACACTTAAATATTTTCTTCATAGTGGTTCTAACAACATACATAGGGATCTGGTTGAGTTGAGAAGCATCAAGGTTGAGAGATTTGCAAGCTTAGACTTCGACCTCTGCAAACCTCGAAGCTATATTATATTATTTTGTACTGTACATAAAATTAAAATTGTTTTGCTAAATTTTTGTAATATGTATTAAAATAATTTATTAAACAATAATTATTTAATAAAAAATATTAATTAGTATAGAATCATTATTGAATTAAAAATATTGATTTGACAATTTTTATCATTCATCGGACAAAAAAAAATAAGAAATAAATGTTCTAAATTTTTTGTTTTAACCTGATCTGACAAATTACAGCTTTTGTCTACTTCTCTGCATTTGTAGCTTTCCTCTTCATTTTTCTTATCAGTCTATATGTTCCATTTTTTCTATTAGTTGGAGATCATTGCAGTGAAAAACATTATATTTATTAAAGTGAACCAGAATAATAAGATTTTCTATTTTATTTTATTACTTTTTCTAAGTTTTTATTGGACAATAACCATGAATGGGAATTTTTTTATCATTGCGGGAATTGTTTAAAAAAAAAATAAAAAAAAAATACAATACATTATATTAGTCACAACTCGTAAATTTTTCATTGATGTGACTTGTCTGCAATTTTTCCATAGCTGTAGGTATTTGACACCTCCGCACCTCCTTTAATTGACACGATGCTCACCTGAAGGTTTACTTTTGTTTATGCATGCACGGCCTGCCACACCTCCTTCAATTGACATGGTCCACACCTCCTTCCTTCAATTGACACAATGCTCACCTGGTTAAATCCTCAGTCTCACATCTGATTTTATTAAAATGTGGCTAAACCTCGGTATCCTACTGAAGCTCCACAGTTGTAGTATGTTGAAGTCTGTCAAAACGCGGACGAGATAAGAGAAAGGATTCATTAACCGTAGATTATTATGATCAAAAGACGTTTTGTTTGCAATTTTGAGGGACTGTACAAGTTCGATAAGGGATTATGGGTCCGTTGCTTTAATAGTTTGGAGTACTTAAGATTTATGTGTGAAAATGCTAGAACAATCTCCTCTTGTAATTTATTTGCTTGCCCAGATTGAGGCTTGATTATATGTATTTCCATAATTTTGAACTATGCCAGCAATGCAATTGCGTACTTTTTAATTTTTGGTCGATGATGTATATATATTTGCATTAGCATTTCAACTTGCAGACTTTGTATTTAATCTTCTGAATGGTCATTTTGTATGGGTCATAGGGTTTAAACCCTTATGACATGAGTTTTCTCGAATATATATATATATATATATATAACCGTCTCAACTATCAGGTTAGTTCTGACCTTCGACCTTCTCAGCCTCTTTTAAGCTATAGTTTTTTAATGTATGCTAACTATGTAAATGATTGACTCCATTTTTTTAGTTTCATAACCTTATTTGCAAAGAGGTAAAATATGGTCGGATCATGCTTAGCCTAGGTTATTGCTTGTATTAATAATAGTTTTGAAAGGTTGATTTTACTAATATGAGGAGGGCCTTCTAGATTTTATTTATCGTAGCCTATATTTGAAAGATCTTTTTGACTTGCATTAAGTATAATAATATTAAACATACTGATATTATGTTTATTTATTGAGGTCTATTAGCCTCGAACTTAGTTTAGCAATAGATTAAATAACTAACAGATTATGAAGCCTTAAGTTTCATATGCTTGGCTTAGCCATATGTTTTGTATATGTTTATTATTCACAGTCCATCACAGTTGACCATATGTTTAGGTTTTATGAATTAATAGATATAATATAAAAAATCAGAGTTTTGAAACTTTGTTTTTTTTATAAAGTTTATGTTTAGATTTTTTTATTATTTTATATAAAATAATCATTTTCAAATTTAATTTTTAAAATAAATTTCATATGCTTGGCTCAATCATATGTTTTCTAATCAGGTTTAGATTTTATGAATTAATAGGTATAGTAATGAAAATCAAATTTTTGGAACTTTTTTTATAAAGTTTACCGTTAAATTTTTTATTATTTATATAAAATAATAATTTTAAATTTGATTTTCAATTTTATGAATAATAAGCATAGTATAGAAAATTAAAGTTTTGGAATTCTGTTTTTTTTTTTAAAATTTAAGTTTAGAATTTTTATTATTTTATACAAAATAATAACTATAAATTTGATTTTTTTTAATTTGGTTTGGTTAATGAGTTTTATCATTAAAATGTCAAATAAATAATAAATATTTAGTTATAAAAAACAAAACAAAAAAAGTTTACACATTACATATAATTCGGTAAATTTGTTTTCAATAATTATTTTGAAAACACTGTAAAATCATGACCACCTGACAATGGTGTTAGTACTATTTTGTATTTATTAATTGGTGTGCAATGATTGAGGAATGGTTTGATCACAAATTTAATTCGAACAGCAATAATAGGGGGTCGTTGCATTAATAGCCATCATAAAGGTAAGAGCTACAACAAGGTAAAGCTGAGCAAAGCTATAAAGCTGGGTTTGTGGTAGAGGTCCTGCTATAGGCGGGGTGGTTGAGGTCGTCCCCACCCTGGATCGAACCTTGACCAAATGTTCTCACTGCACCTTCACCTCCGTGCAGCGCCAACTCTTTTCCAGTGAAATTCTTTTGCTAATGGCGATGGCCCTTGCCCTTGATTGTATAGGGTGAGTGTCATGTGTTACAATTTTATAGAAAACTATGTGTTACTAATTTTGAAGATTTCTTATTTGTTGAGAACTCATTGAGTATGTTTGTACATGCCAACTTTTAATATTTTTGTTGTAACTTTTGGTCTTTTTTCGTTCATAATTTTAAAATACAGTAAAAAACACTGTAGGAGATTAATTTAGAGAGTTGTGGTTGAGAACTACTTAGCTATTCAAGTTTTTTTTTAATTTTATATTTAATCTTTTTTCTTGGGAGGCTTTATCATTATCATAGTTGTTCTTAGTCCTGGACTTTGTCTTTTGAGTTTCAATAGAGTAGCTCCTCAAGGAAACAGAGGATTACGTATGTAATGTTTTCATTAAATTCAAGGTTTTAAAACATATGGAGTGGGTGAGTGGATTTAGAAACTATTTTTTTTTGGATTGTTATAATTTAGTAAAAAAATTATAAACTTATATATTATATAACTATATAATTATTCGTAATTATTTATGATAGAGAATATGTTAACAATAAAAATAGCTTAAATGAAAGTCTTTAGCTTAGAGATCAGGTTAATTTATAGGAAAAAATGTTATCTTTATTTATAAAGGCAATAGCATGATTTTTTATTGGTTATTTATTTTTAATAATTTTTGTTTTTTTACAAATGATAATATTAATTATTTAATTGTAAGTGCAGGGACTAAGTTGCATGCAACTTTTGTTTATTTAATTTTTTTCATTATAAAAATTATTTAAAAAAAATTAAATGTAGATGTATAAGTTTGAAATAGATACATATAACGTGGCTCTACTCACAACGTTAATAGCTTTTTCTAAAATAAATAAAAAATTACTGTATCTTTTTTGTGATTTCAGTTTTTTATAATAACTATACTTTTTTTAATTCTTTTATTATTTTCTGTAAAAACTATTAATTATTTTTTCTTAAAAAAAAATTAATTTAATTTAAAAAATCTTATAATAAAATAATTAATTATACATTTTTATTTTTAAATTAAAAAATAGAATTATAGGGCCCTCGCACGAAGCTGAGGGACCCTTTAGGTGCAAGTGCAATCGTGCATTCGTAAAATGCGCGAGAATTGTGTAAATTAGAAACGCACGCGCGTTACTTAGAACTAGGCATGGGCGGACCCCGACCCTGCCATGTCAATTGACATGTAGGATAGGATTCCAAAACGTGTGCGCGTTATAGTGATTCATAACGCGCACGTGTTATGTATCACTATAACGCGTGCGCGTTTTGGTTAATATAACAAAAAAAAAAAAGTCCACGGATCGCGGCATGTTTTACCCATCATTTTCTCCAAACGCGAATGCTCAAGCGATTTCGACTTGCCAAAATGCATTGGAGAAGCTCAACAAGGGAGATTTGGAAGCTCAACAAAGCTGATTTCATCTTGCAAGGATGATTGGAAAGGTAAGCATCCAAATCCTTGCCTCATTTCATCATTAAAAATATGAATTTTTATGTTGCCCTAAACTAAAAATCTTTGTAAATGAAATACCAAAACTAAAAATTATAAAATTTGTTATTTAACATATGTTAATTTCTACGTACTATCAATCCCTTAATGAATTTTACATCCACCATGTTAGACACAATGGCTCACTGAGAGGGGGGGGTGAATCAGTGAGCCTATATTTTAAATCAAATTTTAATTTGATTTCCATAAACACTTCATAAATTATATATATGTGTGTGTGTGTGTGTATACTTTCTTTTTCCCACCTAAACATGGTCTTCGTACCCACATCATCACCATTTTCTTTTGCTTCCAGCATGCCCGCTCTAGCTTGTAACTCATGCCCGCAAGGGTCATATTTATGCCTTTGAACATGCCTGCAACTAGACCTTCTTCAATTGCCCGCATGGGGGTCTTTGGCATGCCTCCAAGATGCCCACGGCTTCCACAAACATGCCCGCATATGCATCTTCAAGATGCCCCCATGTCACCTTGTCCACATGCCCGCATGTCCATCAACTTCATTTTCGGATGCCCGCAGATGCCATAAGGGATGCCCCCAATCTCCTTGCCAAGTGTCAACTTCAAGCTTCTTTGTTCACTTCATGCTTCTTTGTTCATGTCACTTGTTATCTCCCAGTCATCCTTGTCTAGGGTATTAGTACCAACTCCAAATGACCATAGTATGGGTCATTTGGCTCATTAGGTGTGCCAATGCCCATCACCTTGTCTTTTCCAAGTCCTTGTCAAGTCACCTTCTTTGCTTGTCATCATGCCATTTACACCTTTGTCATTAATGTTGTCATCAATGACAATCATTCACAAGATAATTCTGTCAGCTGCAACTGACTGGGATGCACCAACACCCCAACAACCATAGATTTACAAATTATATTTCAAATTCTTCTTTATGCTCGCATGGTCTCCACCCTTATGCCCACAAGGACCCATAATGTATGTCTGCAATGGTCATATGAAATGATATTTATGTTTGTAATGCATGCCTGAGATGATATTTATGTTTGTAATGTATTCGTTCTTGCACAAAGTATGTACATTTTTCATTTTTGAGAGATGTCATTATAGAACATTTATACGTTTCTAATGATTTGTTTTTGTTTTGTTTTTTATTGCAGTGACAATCATGGATGCACACTCAGACATCCAAAGAGAAATCCAGAGGCTTAGAGAAATTTGAGCATCAATTACTATTGTTGATGATAGGAATCTTATGCTTGCATCCAATTTGGATGCAATGATAGAGACCTTTAGTAGGTCTAATGGTGCAATGCAAGATATTGCCACATTCAGAGAAAGAAAGATGCGACAATATGAGGATGGACTTAGCTACATAGAAGTTAAGAAGTTGAAAATATCAAAACAACATATCTTTTCCCTCTTTAGAGATTCATAGACAGGTGAAATCCCGAATGCAAACAAAAGTCACATTTCTATCGAGTGGTGTACATATCAACCATTGATAGATAACTGGATAGACCGATGGTACATGGTGTTTGATGCACCACCACACAACAACAAGGAAATGCCTCTATATTTTCTGAGAAAGATGTACGCAGAATTTGTGATGAGGAAGCATGTTAACTATTTTTATATCTTGGAGTGCCAGGGCATTGGGATGGGGATGCCTCAGCAACGTCCCGATGCGATACATATAGATCCCAATCGCACTGTAGCTCCACCTCACAGGTAGTTACCCAGGCCAGATGTGCCGCCTGCACATCAGTTGGTCCCAGAGACACAAGAGTCCTTCCTACTGTTGGCACAGGCGGTTGTTCTCCATAGCACGTAACTTCAAGGTACGTACCAAGCAGGGCCACCAGAGCCACCATCTATGGGTGGAGTAGAGCCACCACCTGTCGGTGGGGTAGATCCACCACCTCCCGGTGGGGTAGAGCCACCACCTTACAGTGGTCCAGGAGCATCTAGTAGTGGCACTAGACCTGCACCTCATGAGCACAGCCAACATGTCACGTCCCCTTCCATCAATCTGGTGCAAGGAAGGAAACATGACCAAACACACTGGGCTTGTTTGGTAATCTCAGCCCCATACATTCCTCAGAAATTCATAACAATTAAAAACTTTTGTGTGCAAGTTCATACTCAATATATACACAGCGGAATTAAATCATATTTGCACACACACAATTATAATACATCAACATATTTACCACAAGTAGATGATGAATCAACATACAGAGAATCAATCTCATTCTTATGCTATGCACAAGCTTCATATCAATTCCATTAACATGAATAATTATCATTCAGAATTTAGACATACAGAACACATAATGCATATAAATTAAACCATAGAGAATACTTATCTTTGAGATGAAGTTGTCCAAACAACTGGCTATGTGAGAGAAACGTTCCACCCAACCATAGATCTCTGTCCAGCCTATATTCCTTCAGCTGAGAGATCACCCCCGAGTTGGGATGCATATCCACTAAGGAGGAACTAAACAGGCACACTCACAGTCATGGTTTCACTCAAACAATCATGCTAAGCCAACACATTGTTGGGTTTATCAAGCATGCAATAGAAAAAGGAGGAGGATGCTAAGCCAGTGAGCTCAACCACAGGGCTACAGACATCTCAAGCTAAACTTAAGCAATCCAATCATCTGTTCAAACATCCACACTTGGATTTCTCACATTTCTGTCAACAAATAACTCCATCCCGTCACTGGGTTTTTGGGCTATAAAAACTGGGTTTACCAATGGATTTCGGAGTATCTAATACTCTCAATTTCGCCCCAAGGTTCATATCTATGGATCCCCCATTGGATTTCACTGTCAAATATCAATTATGGGAGTTTATGGCTCTTCAAAACGTGGGTTCTTGCAAAGTTTCGATTTCTGGTTTTTCTCATTGCTGGGAATTCATAATGAATGCAAACTGATGCTCCCCCCTTCCACCATGTAATGGGGATGAGGAAGAACCAATTCCCATGAGGTAGAGTGACTTGTGGGTTAAGGAAACAGAGCCCATACCCTGCCATATGAATTTCTGGGCTTCCCATGCTCCATTGAAGCCATGGCTTGATTTCATCAACAACTATCTTACACAGAAATAAATGCCAGCAAATAAAGTCAAATGGGTTCTCAAGATGAACCTATGGTTCAATCCCACAACCCCCTCACCACTCCCTAGTGGATACACATGACCCCTTCTCATTAGTTGTTTCCATAGCCAATTTTGGTATTTTATTGCATGATGTTTATTTACATCATTTTTACAATGTTCCATGGCTAAATAGCACATGGGTAACATAATATCTAATACTTGCCATTTAAATAAAATTCGAGCTTTCCACTAGCGGGGCCTTGGCCTTGAGCTCCACGCTAGGAAAACATACATCACATGCATACAGTATTTACATTAAAAGCTAATATTTCTTAAGGGTCAAAATGGCGTATTACACGATAGCCCCACCCATGCACAGTATGCGGCCATCCTTGCTTTGGTCCTGTACAAACAGATTATACCTTCACTGGGTATTTTACATAGGTAAGTAAGTGGTTAACAATTTAGTGTCATTTGTAAATTATTTTTCCTTACTATACACATATATATAGATTGCTAATATTTTTAATGATTTTAAAACTTGTAGTTGCTACAAGAAGGGCATGAGGTTGAAGACCTTTGCACCGAAGATGCAGAGCATAGTCCACAGGCTCATGCACCAGCACCACCCAATGTAGATGATGTTGTCATACTTTCAGTGACAACAACTCACAATGAGGTAACTATTTCAACATGACATTATTTTAATACATGAGTAGATCCAATTAACAATTTAGTGTCATCTGTAAATTATTTTTCCTTACTATTCACATATATATATTGCTAATATTTTTAATGATTTTAAAACTTGTAGTTGCTACCAGAAGGGCATGAGGGGCAAGAGGCTCATGCAGCAGCACTTCCCGATGTAGTTGATGTTGCGATGAAGATGATGATGATGAATATGACGATGAGGATAATGAAGATGAAGATGATGGTGATGAAGATGATGATGATGATGATGATGGTGATGATAAAGAAGAGGAGGATTATGATGATGATGATGGTGATGATAAAGAAGAGGAGGACGATGATGATGATGATGAGTGATGATAAAGAAGAGGAGGATGATGATGATCAATCATCAATCATCAATCATCATAATCATCATCATCATCATGTAGTGGTAGGGGAAGGGGGATTAGGAGAGAGCGAGAGGGGGGAGAGAGAGAGAGGTGTAGAAGCAAGGAAGAGAGAATGAGAGAAGGGGGGTTAGTTAGGGTTAAGGGGCTAGGAGGGGGGTTAGCGAGGGGGGGGAGAGAGAGATAATGAGAGAGAGGGGGTTAGTAATGGTTGGGGGGAAAGGAGGGAGAGAGAGAGAGAGAGAGAGAGAGAGAGAGATGAGAGGGTGTTAGTTGTAGGGAGAGATAAAGAGAGATGGGAGGTGGGTTAGAGGTAGGTGGAGGTGTAGGGAAGAGAGAGAGACTGAGAGAGCCCGGGTTAGTAAGGGATAGGGAGAGGAGGGGAGAGAGATAGAGAGGAGGGGGTTTTGGGCTAGGGGGAGTAACAGAGAGATAGAAAGAGTAGGATGGTTAGGAATGGGGAGAGGTTAGCGAGATGGAGAGGGGGTTTACACAGAGAGAGAGAGAGAGAGAGGTGTAAAACCACGAAAGAGAGAGTGATGACGATGATGATGATGATGATGAATATCATGATGAATATGATGATGATGATGATGGTGATGATGATGATGAAGATGATCATGATCATGATCATGAAAATGATGATGATGATGATGATGATGATGATGACGATGAAGATGATGATGATGATGACCATGAAGATGATGGTGATGACGACCACAGCGATGATGATGATGATGTGGAGGAAGATGGAGATGACAATGATGATGAAGAATATGGTGATGATGATGATAATGATGATGATGATGATGAAGATGGTGATGAATATGACGATGAGGATGATGAAGATGAAGATGATGGTGATGATGATGATGACGATGATGATGATGATGATGATGGTGATGATAAAGAAGATGATGGTGATGATAAAGAAGAGGATGATGATGATCAATAATCATCATCATCACCATCATCTTCATCTTCATCATCCTCATCATCATATTCATCATCATCTTCATCATCACCATCATCCTCATCACCATCTTCACCATCATCATCGTCATCTCCATCTTCCCTCATCATTGTGGTCGTCATCGTTGTCATCTTCATCATCATCATCATCGTTGTGGTCATCATCGCCATCATCTTCATCGTCATCATCATCATCATCATCTTCGTTGTCATCATCATCATCATCATCATCATCATATTCATCATCATCATCATCTTCATTATCTTCATCACCATCATCTTCATCATCATCATCTTCGTTGTCATCATCATCATCATCATCATCATCATCATCATCATATTCATCATCATCATCATCTTCATTATCTTCATCACCATCATCTTCATCATCATCATCATCTTCATTATCTTCATCACCATCATCTTCATCATCATCATCTTTCTCTCACCCCCTTTATCTCCATCTAACACTTCAAAACATTATTTTTTGAAGATAATAACATGCGCGCGCGTTATGTATATACAGAATGCTAGCGCATTTTTTATATAAGAAACATGCACACGTTTTGTATAACATTAAGCGCAAAAACAATTGAATTTATATATAACGTGCACGCATTATTTGAATTTAAACATAACAAGCACGCGTTCCTAAGCACCTAATCACCCACTCCTTCCACGCTCGCGTGTCATCCACAGTCCTATGTGGTTGGTTCAGACCTACCAAACCTATGCTATGGAATTTACTAAACCATAGCTAATTAAACATTTCCACCATTTTTCTCAATATGCTTGTTTTTCACTGCTCTCTACAACATGACATACATGACCATTATTGACGAAATTTTAGGCATAGATAGAATTTTTAATGCAGATTCCAAATATGTAATTTAAAAAAAAATATTGAAATTTTCTATTTATTTCCTAATTTTCTTGTGTCATCACTCCTTAAGTAAAAAAAATATATTGTTAGTGTTTATTCCGTAACTTTTTCATTTCACAACCATTTAAAAAAAAAATGTATGTTGCATTAGTAGACACCGACCTCTATATGCTATAAAAAATCCAAGTCGAAATAACTGCATTAAGACCTTCAAAGGCTTCACCCACATTTGACGTACCGTTCTCGAGGTTTGATCACTTACATAATTAAAAATAAATAAAAATTAAACATTTAATTTTGGAAAAATAGCGTTGCACTAGTGCTACGGGTTCCATACATGTCTACCAATTTTGTAGCTTGAAACCGTCATTTAGACATTGAAAGGCTACACCCATAAAAACATATACCTTATCATTTTCCAAAAAAATAAAAAGTGACTGTTAGAAAACATGAAATTTGCAATAGTGATGTAAATTTTCAATACTTAAAACTTATGTATTCGGAAACGTGACTCAATTTCCTACGTTTCATCTTTTTTACTTGATGCAAGATATCTTGTATAAGTATTTCAAAAAAACCATGTAAGTTGAGGGATGCCTAATTTTTCAGTTTTCTATTGCATCTAACGTGCCAAAAGTGACCTTCATTAGCTTGCACATGCCCTATAATATTCATTTTATTTTTTTAAAATCTATTTTTTTAAAGAAATTCTAATAAATTGTTCTATTTATTTTTATTTTTAGAAAATATTAATCATTTAATTATAAAGATATTTGATGATGATGATGATGATGAAGATGCTTAACGTCCCGTGAGACCACCTTGGTCTATTGGACCTTAAAAAGGAAATTAATTAGATTGCTTTTAAAGTTATATTTCTATGCTCCAAAAGTTTGGAGAGAAGCTTTCTTGGCTCATTATAGTTATGGAAGGACAAGATGTTTGAGAGGGTTGTATTATGGTCGATATTATGGAACTGACATCTAATATGGGTGTAAGCAGTGAAATCTAAGAGAAAGTGATTTTCATCTTGTATGCTCGAGGACTCACATAGACTACAAATTATTTCTAGCCACGGAGTTTTAGGAATTGACCAACGTCCAATTTCACTATGGAGCTCGTGAGAGTTCGTTCTTATCTTGGCTATATTAATTTTCTTCTTAGAGCTAGCTAAAGTCGAGAGATAATTCTAAACTTCTAGATTCGGGTTAATGACTTCTTTATAGTACCTTAACTTTCTTCTTCCTTCTAGCTCTTTCTCACACCACATTTTCTCTTTAAACTTAAAAGTAATATTATGTTTAGCATTATTGATATCCTGTAAAGTGTCAATTTCGTTAATGCCCCAGTGGTTTAACCAGACCCTCGTATCACCAACCTCGCTTGAAGCGCATGTGGTTTTGGCTTGAATTTAAAGCAATTTTAGGAATCTCTTATTTCCCATATTATTTATCTTGTGCTTGTACATTAGGTATCTAATCATGGCTCTATTTTCAATGGGGGGAAGACCTATTTTAATAAGGAGAATAGGAAAAGGGGTATTGCTTTTAATTTTGAGGTTATAAGTTTTGAAAAGCTTCTGGATTTGTTCCATTTTTCTCCAAAAATCTTTAGAAATGCTTTCACAAAATTAACTGACTTACAATTATACATAAGATATTAATCTATATTTGAAATTTCAATATTTTAATTTATTACTATTAAATATTTTTAATTTTACTATTTCTTAAATACTTAATACCAAAAATTGTAAAGATATTTAACACAACATATTAATCTATATTTGAAATTTCAATATTTTAATTTATTATTATTTAATATTTTTATTTTATTGTATTAGTTTAAACATGTTGTTTTTTGGTTAAATTGTTTTATATTTTTATTTAAAATTTGAACAAACTTTAGAATGTCAACTACAATAAACACCAATAGAGATAACTAATTGAGGGAGATGGCGTTGTGAAAATAACCGGTTAAGTTTTTTTAGTTGTGTGAAAATAACCGATTAAGTTTTTTAGTTGCTCTTTAATATGCAGAGCTCCACAAGTTTTGGTGAGTTGCTTTTTAATATGCATACTCCACACATCACCAATCTTGTTGATGTGCATTTAAAAAGAAAGAAGAAAGAAATTACAGAGTGGATCTCATCATAGCTTTTTTTTTCAAAGAAAAATTATTTTCATTGATCATAAAGAGTAGAAAATACATTCCACAAGTGTCGCTGATAAGAGAGATAAAACTAAGAAATTATGTCTTTAATTGTTCATACTTGTTTTAATAGTTACATTTGCAAAATAAACTGTTTATGAAAAATTAAAGTGTCAAAAATATCCATGGATTTCCAGCTGATATCCTGATGGCTATTGTTGTTTGTAATGATCTTGCACTTGCCAACTTCCAAAAATAGTCCATTTTTAGAAAGTTCATCGGCTAACACATTTTGTTCTCTATAAATATGAACAAAATCCACCTTACTGAAAAGAGAAGCCATAGAAATCCCCCATAGGATCCCATCATAGCTATTCCATCATAGCTACTCATATGCTTCCTTCACAAATGGAGAAAAAGTGAATAATTGCTTAATCACTCTTAATCATCTTTGCCAATAACTTTCATGAAATTAAAATATGTCTATTGATCATGATAATGTTTTAGATTTCGCTTTTTCCATCCCATTTTAGAGTCAAAACTCTCATACAAGGGCATTTTGCCAATCAAGTTGTAACCCACTATGGTATTAGAAAGTCGCAGAATCACTGAATACTTGATGGACCCGAAGGCCTGAATATATAGAAGTATCACATGCTAAACTTAGAATCTTTAACTTAAACTTAATTGACTGTTGTATGTGACTACATGCAACTATGTCTTAGTTCCAACTAAGACTTATCTAACTGCTTGTTAGGAACTGAGCATCTAACTGATGTCATCAGGGAGTAATTATCTCTAACACCAACGTTAAGCAAAAGGAAAGGGTTACGTTTTCTTGACCATAACGCAACAACATGCAAGCAAAAATACATTTCCATAGTCATATTGGTTGTTCCCAAACAAGGGTTGGGTTGTCGGTTGTTGTCGGCACTTCCAAGCAAGTAGTCATAGCCGTTGGCCCTCTCAATCCTAATGGAAACTTGCAAGTAGCCATAGCAGTAGGTCCTTGCAATCTCTTAAATCTAATCCAAAATAACTCTAATGCAATTTCTTAAACCTAACTCAAAATATCTCCAAGGCAATCTTAGTAGAAATATTTAGAAGTTAAATAGATTGTTTGCCACAAACTCTATGGGTTATCCATGCATCAATTAAAAGTTATCTATTTATCAATTACCATTTATAATTGTTTAATATTTCGAATTTGGATCAGCCATTATCCCATTATCGACTACAAATTACTAATTCTCCATTCATCAGCTACAAATTATCCATAAATCCGCTACCAATTATACAACCAGATCGTAGTTAGCTGAACTGTATTCCGCTTCTGGGATTCAAGTCGTTGGAGATTTAGACCACTAGATTTCGGTTCTTGAAAACCCTCTCAGGTTTCGACAGTGCGGCTGGTAATTCAGAGCCCAGGGATTCTTGCTTTATGCTGTACTGCTAGACATGGAAAGTCAGCTAATTTCTACGTACTCAATCTAGAAGAACGGCGGGCCTTGACTGACTTGCAATTGTGAACGCGGGTAAGATAATTATCCAATGATCGTAAGAAAGACGGCAAACTTTTTGACGAGATCGCGGAACCTTTCATTTGCATGACCTTGACCACAAAGAGAAGGAATACAAGAAATTAGTGTAACAATTATTGGTATCCAAAGATAATCTGATTTGTTAAGCATTTCAAATATTGCAAAATCATTTTGGTAAGATAGTATATATCGAGGTTAAGAAGATGAACATGATAATCAAGATAGCGATGGCATTGAAATAAGTCGTTGCATGTATGATTGGTTCAGCGAGTGGAGTTTACCGTACTTACTTTTTTGCTTTTCTCAAGTTGTTGAAAGCACATCACACCTCTAAGCCCTCAATTTTCTAACACATTACTGTATGCCAAGACATATTTTCACTTGTGGAATAACTCCTAATTATCACTTGAATGAGCGCTAAAGCAAATGTGCCTCGGCCTACTGCAAAGATCATCGTCACATGCTCTAAAACCTTCATGGAGGGGCTCGTTATTGACGAGGAGGGGAATTGAAATCTTAATTCCGGATGTATTCAAGAAGGATCAAAATCTAAATGTTTTGATGCAGAGAGATCAAATATATTTTGATGTGTAAATTTAAATAAAAAATTGAAAAAATGTTTGGATTTGATCTTCTCAATATTTGATAAATCCTAAATTGAAATTAAATACACAAAAATTTGATTCATTAAATATCTTTTTGCGATACTTATAATATTTCCAAATGAAAATAAATACCAATTGAAACAGCAAGCGATAACATCCAATCGTGACAAGTAGAGTGTTGGAGATATTAGCTAGCAGTTAAACTCTAGTAACTACCCATATGTGCCAATCTTGCTGGAACACTGCCAGTAAACATCAATTCTCTAGCCATAGTAGCATGTCAATGCTAATTAGGCAAGTCAGTTATTGCATTGTAATTTTTTCAATGCAACAACAGAATTTCTTTTCTTTTCTTGGTTTTTCTTTTCATCCACCATTGAGTTGTGTATGATTTTTGTCAGCTAGATCCTCTGTGCAGGTATTTGAAACTCTACATGGTATTAGAACTGAGGTTTCAGATTTAATTTTCTCAAATTACTTTCAAAAATGTGTTGGTTATCTGTTACACTTCTGGAAATATAATGTGGATTAATCTCCCACATTAAATTTTTTTAACTTATGCTTAGATATAAATATTTACCAACATCTACAGTTTTTGGTGAAATGACAAACCTTACATAAAGAAATGGGGTAATCTGATACCGTGACACCCCATCTCCTGCCTACATACTTTTCAATTGCCATATAGGTGGGAATGGGAGAGAGATTAGAGTTTTCGGACCTTGACCGAACAAAAATAGTGTACACTGAATACTCAAGTTCAATCTCGATGGTGGACCATGCACACAGGAATGATCCAAGAAAGTTTCCATCGTCATCATAGTCTTAAAATTCCAAATCCATTTGGCTTTCTATAAAGACATACTCAATTTTGCAACCTACCGTATCATGTAGACAACTGTTTCTTGTGTCTCAATGATCTAATTCTACCAATTGTTATATCCCATATTCATCAGAGCAGCCTGCATTCCTGCTTGCCAGTTCGATATCCATGAGAGCGGCCTGCATTCCTTATTGCCAGATCATGAGAAACGCCGATAATTATAAGGTATACTATGCTAATTCTTGCAAGCGAGCAACTGTTCTATTTCATTTCACCGGTTTACTGTTGATTAGCAATTTTCCTCTATCAGAGATGCTAGCACATAGATGCAATAATGCTTCTACTTACATCCATGGAAGTACATTTTCAAGCAATTTAAATAAGGTAATGGGTGATCTACTGAAGAATGCACCTCAGACAGGGTTCAACACTTCTTCCTATGGCCAAAGTCCCAACAGAATCTATGGCCTCCTCCAGTGCCAAGGGAACATATCTTGGCAAAGCTGCTCAAACTGTTTAAAGCAAGCAAATGATAGCCTTCGACAACTTTGTGAAAACAACGTAGGTGGTCTAGTCTGGCTGGATCGCTGCTTCCTGCGATACGAAAACTATACCTTCTTCTCAAAGCTAGACACCAATGGGATTTATGAGCAGAACATCAAGTTTATTAGTACAAGTACTCTAAACAATCTCACTAATTTTGTGACGACTACTTTTGATCTCCTTTCCAAGTTGTTGGACGAGGCTTATGCTCCTGGAAATAAGGGTTTCGCTAAAGGATCCGCTGCAGTTTCTTTTAATGGCACTGTTTACGGTTTAGTTCAGTGCTGGAGAGATTTATCGATCAAGGACTGCAGATCTTGTTTGCAATTCGCAATGCTTAAACTCTACACATGTTGTTCTACGCACCAAGGAGCTCGAGTATTGTTGGGAAGCTGCACCACCCGACATGAAATATACCCGTTTTTTAATACTTCCGGAATGAGTAATCTTACCAGTACTAGTCCACCTGCATCCTCTGGCTCCTCTACGCCAAAACCTTCAACAGGACCTGCTCAGACTCCTTCGGTGAATGTAGCTTCACCCACCACGTCAAGTAATGTACAGATAATCTCTTTCTCTTCTGCTGCAATAAGCCTTTCCGAGTTTATACAATTTGATCGTTCCTAACTTTTGTAAATAAAAATACAATATATACCCTTGCAGAAGGTTCCACAAAAACAATTCCCATATGGGGGATCGTAGGAGGCGTGTTTTTAACTTTAGCGATCTGTCTGTTTGCCCTGCGGAGGAAACTTAAATCTGCCATTACACTAACCTGTGCGCAAAATGAAGGTAGAATCTGGAGTTTGATCATTGTTTCACACAAGTAAATTTATGTTATCCAATAAAGCTGTTAATTCTTATTTATCTTTTCTTCTGCACAGAAATACATGACCCTCAATCGACACTACTCAAACAGAAGCAAATTCTTTTCACCTTAGAAGCACTCATGGTGTCAACAGATAATTTTCATGAAAGCAACAAGCTCGGAGGGGGAGGCTTTGGCTCTGTATACAAGGTTGTTGTACTTATTATTATTGTTTTTTAGAAAGGAAAACATGATCTGCATTAAAAAGCACGGATTAATAAACGACCTATATTACACGTAAAGGGAAAAACATGGAGACATTCATAGCAAGTTAGCAACCCTAAAGAGGCATTCCTTGTCACCTGCTCCATATGGGGAGCAGGATAACTGGCAAATGATTTGGGACTTTTTCAATCTGCCTTCAACCCAATGTTTGCTGATATTCAGCCTCAAATCCAAAACTCTTACTGCCCCTTGATTATGCAACATCTACACCTAATATTTGCAATTTGATGCAGTGACCCTCTGCCCTGTAGGGAAAAAAAATGAACTCGGTCTACAAAGGTTTCACACTCTCTGTCTAGCACTTGGAACCTCCGTTTTATGGTTGGTTATGTTATGAAGTAACACAGAAATGCCCTGTTCTACTGAAGCAAAGCTCTATTCTATTCTGCAAGAAAATCTCCACCATCAGCAATAAATGGAACATGACTCTTCCAGCAAAGTCCAAGCATTTGATGCTGATGATGGAGATTACTTTGCAGAATAGAGCTTTTACTCCAGTTGAACAGAGGATTTCTGTGTTCCTTCATAACATAAACATTCTCTGGAAGACCATAAAATGGAGGTTCCATTTGCTGAACAAAGACTGAAAATGTTGTCCTTGCATCTTTTTGTAGACAGAGTGCTCTTTTCTCCCGGCAGGACATAGGGTCACTGCATCAGTTTTGGTATAAGACCGTGATAATCTTGTCCTTGCATCAGTTTGTAGACAGAGTGCTCTTTGTTTCCCTGCAGGACATAGGGACACTGACATAGGGACACTGCATCACACTTCCATCAAACGAATTTTGGCAGCATTCCATTCAAAACATGTCCTCGAGCTACTTGTTATTTTTTCCCAGGAAGAAAAAGTGTAAAAAAGTTAACCTGTTTTCTTACCGCTTTTGTACAGTCTCTATACATAACAGGAATATTTCCAAATACCTTCCAAGCATCTTTACAAAATGACTGCGAATCTTTCCAAAATAAGTTTCGAGCATTTCTAAAATATGTAACAGCAAAGCTAATCGTATTGCTATTTTTTTAGGGAAAAACCAGAGACAGGAAAGAAATAGCAGTAAAGAAGTTGTCTGTAAATTCGAGTCAGGGCAACGAAGAGTTTATGAATGAGGTGGAGGTTTTGGCCAATGTTCGACACCGAAATCTGGTCAAGCTGCTTGGGTGCTGTGCCGAGGGACCAGAAAGGCTAATTGTTTACGAGTACTTGCCAAACAAGAGTCTTCACGCCCTCCTGTTTGGTAAGTAGAAGGTTATTTAATCCAGATGATAACCATTGGATAACAGACGTTTTTAAAGTTGCCGTGCTTTAATTAATGCAGATCCAGATCATCAGAAGCGGAAATTGCTGGATTGGCAGACGCGCTATAAAATCATAATGGGAATAGCTTGTGGGCTTCGCTATCTTCACGATGAATCAGAGCCTCGAATCATTCACAGGGACATTAAAGCAAACAACATTTTGCTTGATGAGACATTGAATTCCAAGATAGCAGACTTTGGGTTAGCAAGACTCTTTCCTGAGGACGAGAGCTATATCCAAACAACCAAAGTTGCAGGGACATAGTAATTAAACATTTCCCTCTACCCTTCCCCACTACAATTTTTTAACAGTTGCCTTTTTTGTAATCGTGTGATTTTGCCAGCAACACCCCACTTACTTGAAGTATTTCTCATTGGAATATGCAGCGGTTACATGGCGCCCGAGTATGCAATGCGGGGACAATTATCCATGAAAGCTGATGTCTATAGTTTTGGAGTGTTAGTCCTTGAGATTGTGAGTGGAAGAAAAATCAGTGATACAGATCTTCCCCAAGAAATTCAAAGCCTATTAGAATGGGTGAGAATTTAACTTCAACCTTTTGGCTTCAATAAATTCATGATTCTTTTGAAGAGTGATTTGCTCTGTTATAATAGAGATGTCATGCGACCATGCTTTTGATTTTGATGTGATCCAGGCATGGGTATTGTACAAACAAGGGCGTCTTTTGAGTATGGTAGATTCCACAATAAGCGAAACATGTCGGCAGGAGGAAGCTGTAAGATGCATTCACGTTGCCCTTCTATGCACCCAACCTGATGCAAGCAACCGTCCGACTATCGCTACTGTTATACTGATGATCTCCAGTTCTTCTGGTACGTCATTACCAAATCCCAAAAAGCCGGCATTTCTGGAAAATACTGAAAGCAACGAGGGAGGATCCACAACCCGTAGGATTGACGAGTCACGGACGTACTCAGTGTCGCCTGCCCATACACCGAGTCCTTTGGTTCTTCTATAAATGATGTCACCATTACTGAATTGGAAAGTAGGTAACTTATCTTCAAAGTTGGTTACTGGCAGGACTGAAATTTGGGAAATCCTTGACTGTCAACTTATTTTTCTGTGATGGTTTAGCAGCCATCAATGGTGGAGAGGACAGAGTGATTAATAATTTGCCTATGGAGAATGTGGAACATTGATTGGTTGTAAAAGTTATGAACATTAGTATATAGAACTACAAGGTTGACAGTGACAAAAAATCTTAGCCCATAAAGTTTTAGATCCCAAAAAAACTGCTCTGGATTGTCAAGTTTCAAAGGTAGTTAGCCATTAATTGTAAGAGGGGTTTTTGAATGTAACAGTATTTTAATGTTGGAAGACAAATGATGCCTATAATTTGTTCTTAAACTTTCTCAACAGCATCATAAAATTGGCATAAGCTTAATGTCATTCAAATTTAAATTGAACAAACACGAATCCCACCTTCTGCTAAATTGAAAAAGATTTAGCAGAAGGTGGGATTCGCTGGAATTTCGACGGAATTGTAGGGGAAAAAGGTAACTTGCAGCCCTTTTGCTCTTGAGAAAATTCATTAATAACATTGCATTCATTAGAATCTGCAAATTCATGCCGAGATCAAAAGAATCGATGACCTTGCAGTGACCATCATTTTACCTTTTCAGTGTAACATAAGTTCCCTTTAAATTTAGTTGTAATGGCACCAATATTATTATTATTAGAGGAGACATAATCATTTATCTTTCAATGGTTAAGCCAAAATATTGTGGACTATTTGTATGTCATATCCATGCATACCCCACAAACGGTGACATGAATATTTCTCTATCATATTTTTGTGTTGAACCACCTTTCTTGAGTTCCCTTGTCTTGCCTTAGATGTGCATCCTCTAGGACACTCACTTTCTCTATGTGTTGAGGTTTCAATCCTGCAATTTTTCTCACAATTGCTTTGGATACCTCACTTTAGGGCAAATTTTCTTCACCTTAAAAGCATTTATAGAATCAACTCAATTTTTCACGTAGCAAGAACCTTGGAAGAGGAAGCTTTGGATACATGTATACAAGGTATTTTGTACTTATTATTATTTTTTTGAAAATAAACATCATCTAAATGCATACATACATATATATAATAAACAAGTTGGTATCAATTAACAAAACAAATTACACACACATATATGGGGAGAAACACCGAGAATAATATGTAAACTTTCATGGATATTTCACGGAAAAGTTCATCACAACAAATCTTCTAATATTCTATAATCGATTATAGAGTGTTTTACTTTAGATTGTAGATTTAATGTTACTTACTTAATGCTGAAATAAAGTAGAATGAATTGAAATTTAAAAGAAAGAATAAAGCAAATAATAAACCATCCACAAAATAAACACAAGATGTACCTTGTGAAAACCCAATATAGGAAAAAATCAACTATAAGGTGAGGCCTATGCTTCACTCTTTTCTTCTCAGCTATGAAATGGAAATACAAAGAAAAGGGCACTCACTATGGAGTTTCCATAAACACTATGGCCAATATGGCTACTAAATGATCTTCTACTTCCTTTGTTTTGCTTCAATATCCCACTCCTAGATGCTCTGCTCAAAATGGAACAATAAACAATACAATAAGAATGGAACCCTTTCTTTTCCCATCGACCCAATATTTAACATAGTCTTATAGTTGTTTAGGGTTAGGGTTAGGGATTTTTCATGCCTGAACCCCTAATTAATGTTAGGGATTTGAACCCTATAGAATCTTCTTGAAATTCCATAGATGAATAGCTCCACATGTGTGAGTAATGTGAGTTGACATGGTATCCACTTGGTCTCATGGTAGTCAACATGATAAGTCAAATTGTGAGAGGCATAACTTCCACATACAAACTCTGATTGAGGTAATTTTTGCAACACTGAAAAGATATCGATGTGTAAAATAATAAGATGGGTTTGTGAACTAATATTGCACATTTTAAACCCTAAAAACATCCATTTAATGCCTCAAATAGGATCTAGAAGGTTCTAGGTGCCAAATCGTTGAAGTGGAACATGCCCGTAACATGGGCCCTATGAGCCAATACTCCAATTTTTTGACCTAGAACGTACCAAATTAAATGACAAATTATATAATGGTCCATTCTAGATCGTACCTCCCCATTTAGGGAGGCTTTTGGTCCCTAAAATGTTTTATTGGAGGAGATGAGGAAACTTTTCCTCTACCTTCTCCTTGGAGTATCATTTTCCCTTGCTTAGAAGTTGTTCTTTCAACCCAACCAACCAAAGTTCATATTGCCCCCTTTTATTTGTTTTAGACTTTTTCTACTCTATGGTAGGTAAGACTTGTTCATTAGTTTCTTGGTCAAACATGGAAGGCTCATACGGTTTTAGATTCTCCACATTCAATATTCATTCATAGAGTTTCATATTCTCCACATTCATAAAATTTCATATTCTCCACTCCTTCTTGTTGTCCATTTACAACATCTAAGGGTGAAGGTGGAAAATTCCCAAAGCAAGTTTCAAAATGGACATACATGTAGAAGTGTGGACTGCCCTATTATAAGAGTGTTGAATGTAAACCAAATTTTCATCCCATGTCCTTGGTTGCTTCTGATTGTAACTCCTACAAATTTGAACCATTGTCTTGATCAGTACTTATGTTTCCCAAACTGTCTATGGATGGAAAGTATAGATCTCTTAAACTTAGTATCCATTTTATTCCGTAGTGTTTTTCAAAAGGCACTAAGGAATATGGTGCGAAGAGGGCCATTGGTGGTGCGACGCCTGGTGACTTTGGTGCGCACCATAATGCCAGTAAGTGCAGGAGGATGGTCACGAATCGACGGGTTATAAACAGACTGAGGAATGGGATGATCACAACAAACAGAGAGAGATTTAATCAATAAATCCCAAAGGTGGTGGAGGGGCGATTGATTAGAGCCGAAGGGCTTCTTACGGACTCCATAAATACGCCTAATCCTCTGCATTTACCGCCAGACCAAGTCATAATGAGAGGGGAAATCAACATAAATTGTGATAGCATGTACAGAGTGGAATTGCAGGTTCCATACCACCATTTGCATAGCAGTGTGATGCTTGCGAGTGCTTAAAGGATTGCACATAATTACAAGATCAACTAGGAGGGATGGGAGGAGGAATTGGGCCCTCATTTTAACACCTTGATTATGCATGATGGTGTTGCGGGTCTAGTAGTGTACATCGCATGTGACCCTCACTCTCTTTCCCATGGTGTTCGCTAGGGCAGGACATTTGGATTTCCATCGGTTGCTCCAGGTGCACATCTTGTGGGGAATTGTGCCCCATGGTTGGACACCCACCGTGGGGGAGCCAATCATGTTGATCAATGTTGGAACATTCCTCCCGAAGTTGCAGTGACATGTCATCCTTCCATTCTTGGTCCAACACATTTTCTGGATGATCAACCCCCCAGTTGGTGAGTTTGTCAACTAGTTTGTTGGCATCGCGACGAACATGATGCGGCAATTGTGCCTAATTTGGATTGAACTGGGCCACAAGACTATTTAGTTTTGTTGCTAGCCTCCACTTGGGATTGATTTTGCGAACACTGGATCCATTGAGGAGCCGAGTCGGGATTTTGATCATAAGCTTGGAGTTTCCTTCTATGACAAGTTTGTGTAGCCCGCTTCTTCTGCTAAATGAATTCCTTTCAGCATTGCGAACAATTCCGTTGCATTGTTACTTTCCATGCCAAGTGATCTCGTGAATATTTTGAGAATGTGGCCTTGGTTGTTCCCGAAGATGCCTCCAAATCTGATTGGGCCAAGGTTGCCTCTACTGGCCCCGTCGAAGTTAAGCTTGACAAATCCAACATCCGAAGTGGACCAAGAGATGGGGCTATTGTTACTTGTTCAGTTTCTTGGGGATGCTAGATGGGCCTTTGGGGGTCTGATGTCCAAAGCTTGGAGAATTCGTTGGTCCTGAGGTTGAGTGCTCCAGTCCTCCGAGGACCATTGGGAAATGGTGATCGTTTCTTTGATACTGGATTGAATTTTCTTCCAAACATAGTATGTGTGTTGCCCTTGGTTTTGGAATATATGCATGTTTCTTTCCTATACCTCCATAAACCTCACACACTGGAATTTGGTTTTTTTCTTGGGTGCATTTATGCTTGGATTTGATCCACATTGCAGTTGGAATTATTGTCGAATGCTAACATCGACTGCAACAAGTCATCGATGTCGATATAACTTCGACAAGTTTCGACATCGACATGACTTCGACAACCTTGGCAACTTCGACGGGTTTCGACGTCGACACAACTCTGACGAGTCTCAATTTCGACATACTGCAACACACTCTACACCTTCGACATGTTCAGCACCCTCATAGTTCGTGACATTGACAAGCAGCGTCAGCATGCGACCAGCGACTGTCGAACTTCGACAGACTATCTCTCCGTCTTCCAACCGACTGTAAAGGTTGAACTGTTGAACCGTTCTAACTTCTTCTTTGTAACTAAACGTAATAGGAAGGCACCCAAGCATCTCAGAATTCTATATAAGCATGTATAATATTGTAACATACATCAATCAATAGATGAATCTATCTGTTTGCATCTCATAGAGAAGTTTAGTTCGCAGTCCTGCATATTGTCTACGCATATTGTGTTTATCTGTGGAGTGTAATCCTGCTTTTGCTCATTCTATTTCTTAAGCTTCCTCCATAATAGGGCCAAATCATTCATTTAAAATGTTGTCCCCCTCATGCTTCCTGGACACGACTTAGATCCTTGGTATCAGAGCACTCAGTTTTGTTCGTGCTTAAATTCTCCGTATACACTTCTCTCGAAGTTACCTGACTTATGCCAGTTCAAAGTCATTCACAATCACAGCAATCCAAGCAGATGCTACCTCCATAAATGATAGAAGAAATAAATGATAGACATGCAGCCGACGAGACAACACAACTTATTGAGCAAGATCTGGCTCAACAACGAACTGAAATGTTCACCCAGTTCAACGAAATTCTCATGCGATTTACTTCAACAACCGGAGGATTTTCGACGTGAACTCACTCCGATAAAATCAGCCCCTTCAAAGTGCAAATGAATTTGGACATACCGAATCTTGAAGGTAAGATTGACGTGGAATCCATCGACAATTGGGTGCAACAATTGGAATCGTATTACGCTGTAAATCAACTCTCCAAAGCTGAAAAAGTAACGATTACATCCTTAAAGATGTCAACATCTGTGCACTACTGGTGGGAGAACCCCTCGACAAAGATGGAGAAAAGTGGAGACCCCATCGACACATGGGATAAATTCGTCGAACACATCAAGAAGTAATTTTACCTGCCCAAATACCTCGAGCAGCAGTATAAGAAGTGGCAGTAGCTAAGGAAATGGAAAGACCAATCAGTACAGAGTTACACCGACGAGTTCTACTGACTCATGGCGAGACTTGGCGTCCAAGAAGAAGAGAAAGTGCTTGTTTTGAAGTACATCAACGGATTTTCCTAGTACATCCAGCAGGAGATGGAATTTCTGACTGTCACTACACTTGCGGATGCATTCCACTACACTAGCAAACTAGAAATCAAGCAAAAAGGGAAAGCACATTTCACGACAAAGCCGACATCGGGACGACCACCCAACAAGAAGGCACCAGCCGACTTCGACAAGTTGAAATCTTCTCAGCTGACACCGCAAATCCAGACCACAGGAAAAATCATTTTCACAAGAGGGAACGTAGCAAACAACCACCTACCAAAAAATGGTGCGATTACCAGTGGATTACCACTACTCATCTTGGCATGATACGTCTAAACGCAAAGCTCAGAAGATATTTTTAACAAAAGTGTCGACCTCCGACGCGTTAGACAAGACGGTGGAAGAATCAAATCCAGACACATCGACCCTTTTGACCTCGACCACTCCAGCAGCCTCGACTATCGTCGACGAGGAGGAACGAGAGTGCTTGTTCCATTCACAGATATGGGTCTAGAGAAACCCATTACATCTGATTGTGGATAATGGGAGCCAGAAGAAATTCGTTTCTGAATATCTCGTAAAGAAACTAGGTCTTGTTACCACTCCGCATCCTTAGCCTTACAACATCGGTTGGATGAAGGATGGACAAGAACTACGGATCACTCGACAATGCAAGCTCACCAACTTCATAAATCCTTTTGAAGATGAAGTACTCTGCAACGTGGAACCACTCTCCGTAGCCGATGCCCTGTTTGGGAAACATTACCTCTGGGATAGACATGGAAGTTATCAGTCACGGCCTCAGAAGGTGATTTTCAGAATCTGAAATCAATGGTTCAGTATACCAGAGCATCAACCTACACCAACAGTTGTATTGATATCTGCCAAACAGACAAAGAAGCTCATCAATCATGCTCAAAAGTTTGCATTAATCATGATCAAGCCGCAACATTCTAAGAAGACTACAGCAACGAGTGGCATCACCGACCAATGCAGCTCTCGATAGAAGCAGCAAGTCGATCATATTCTCGATGAGTACCAGAACCTCTTTCAAGCTCTAGATGGAGTACCTCAACATTGTCAGGTAAAACACTCCATTGAACTTGTTATTGGTTCTTCTTTGCCTAACGCATCTGTTTATAGAAGATCCATTCTCGAAAATGAAGAGATTCCTAGACAGATCCAAGAATTAATCGACAAAGGTCATATCCGGCCCAGCTCCTCTCCTTGTGGAAGTCTAGTCATTTTAGTTCTGAAGAAAGACGAGACTTGGTGCATGTGCATCGACTACATATCTCTCAACAAAATATCGGTGAAGAATCGATACCCTCTGTCACGGATAGACGAGCTCATCAACTATATAAAAGGTGCTAAATTCTTTACTAAGCTTGACCTCAAGTCGGGATACCATCAGATTCCAATCGATCCCTCAGATGTGTGGAAAACTTCTTTCAAGAGCAAGGAAGGATTGTTTGAATGGTTAGTCATGCCTTTTGGCTTAACCAATGCACCTGCGACCTTCATGCGACATATGAATAACCTTCTTTGACCTTTCATCGGCAAATGGGTTATTGTTTATCTCGACAATATATTGATTTATAGTTCATCATGGGAAGAACATGTCGAACATATTCGACAAGTCCTCGACGCTCTCCAGCAACATCGACTTTATCTGAACATGGAAGAGTGCTCTTTTGCGATGACCAACATTAAATATTTTGGGTATGTAATTGACTCTGCAGGCATTCACGTCGACACAACTCCGACGAGTCTTGAGTTAGACATATTGCGACACACTCCACACCTTCGACATGTTTAGAAACCTCACAGTTCGCGACATCGACAAGCAACGTCGACATGCAACCAGCGACTGTCAAACTTCGACATACTGTCTCTTTGTCTTCCAGTCGACTGTAACGGTTGAGCTGTTGAACCATTCTAACTTCTTCTTTGTAACTGAACGTAACGGGCAGGCACCCAAGCGTCTCAGAATTCTATATAAGCATGTATAATATTGTAACATACATCAATCAATAGATGAATCTATCTATTTACATCTAATAGAGAAGTTCAGTTCGCATTCCTGCATATTGTCTGTGCATATTGTGTTTATTTGTGTAGCGTAATCCTGCTTTTTCTCATTCTATTTCGTAAGCTTCCGCCATAACAGGGCCGACTCATTCAGTCGAACTGTTGTCCCCCTTGTGCTTCCTAGACACGACCCAGATCAGGATTAATGGTGACATGATTTATATGTGGGATAATGAGTTTTCAATGTAACAAGGTGTCGTTTTGTTTCATGATTCCAAGGAAAAAATTTGTTTTCCTGTGTGTTATTGGCTTCGACAATGGGGGGATTGTGATAGGGTATGGAGGCTCAACAAGAAATGCATTGCTTGTTGGGGATTTAGATGCTCTATTGGTTGGAGGTCTTAGCCACATATACGTTTGGGATAGGGGTAAGTGTTTGGTATTTTGAGTACATTGTTTGTTTTGCTACCTTTGTTTATTATGAGATTTGTATCTCTTGTTTCAAATGATTTTCCTGCTACGAGGGCTCTATTTATCAATGAAACAAGCTTTTGTAGCATCATGGTATTTATTTTGGTTTATTTTTATGTTGAGGAGCTTACCTTGTCTATTGAGAATTGGGGGGTATTTTGAGTCAAAGGAGTATACCGTTGTTTCATTGTTTTTGTTTTTGTTTTCACTCACTCATTTCAGTCTTTGGAATGACCTTTAGGTGTCTTTGTGGTTAGATGTAAGGTTATGGAAGCTCTTGGAATCAGACAGTCTGGAGTCTAAGGCAATCCTCAACATGGGCTATATTCATGGACACGCCTCCTGAACCTGGGGGAAATGGTAATGAAGGAAAATATGATGCTAAGAAGATATTAAGACATTATCTAGTCAAGTGGAAGGCATGAGGCATGCTATTGAGTATTCAAGTTTGGATGTAGAAAAGTAGAAAGCTAAACAAGATGCATTGGAAATTCAACATGGGGAATGGATGACTAAAACTAATAAAATGACAATGCACCTTCAGATGTGATATAATATGATATTGGGGTTTGCTCGAAGCTCTCAATCAATGGCAAGGATTCCTCTAGTCTCTATTGGATCTGTCAGAGATTAAGATTTAGCTAAACTAGCTTACCTACTTAAGCAACAATAACATACCAACATGGACATAAAGAGATCAAGAAAAAGAGAACACCAGATATATGTGGTTCACCTAGATATATGTGGTTCACCCAATTGGGCTACGTCCATGGGAAGAGTTGCATCTTCCATCGATGAAAAAGATCTCAAAGATTACATGGCATCCTCACATATGCATCACATCAAGCTCCATCATACAATGTGTGTACAAATGACATACACAACATGTGATGTGTGATGAATTACAATCAACAAATACCCAAAGGGTCTCCTTCACCTCTCTTATATACTAAGAGGTTTGGATTACAATACATCCCATAATACATGTGGGATAAATGAATGCCCTCCTTTTTATATAGAGAATGGTTACAAAGGATATAATTACAATGATGCATGTGGGATAACTCTATTTTATAACATTAGAGTTATTTTATGCCTTTAAATGATATTTTACCAATATATCACATAAGTCATCATTACATATTCTAACAAGATCAACAAAGGCCCAAGCCTTGGATAAGGATACGATGCAACAATTGGAAGAAGTGTTGACAAAGAATGGGTGGCAGCTTACAATAAATCTAGGAATGAAAGATAAGAGTGTTGGTTTACCTATGCAAAACTATTTTGTGTAAAAATTTTGAATTGCTAGTATTCTTTACTATATGGATTTCCAACAAAACTTTTATGTATAAAAAATTATACCCATTTCAATAAATTAAAAAAAATTAGCCATTCAAGAAAAACCAAACAATATTATTAGCTAATAATAAATTCAAGAATTATCTAAATATTTTAAGAAGTACATGCAATGAAATTTTGTATTAAGGGTAAACATTCATAACTAAACATTATTATTAGTTAATAATAAATTTAAGAATTATCTAAATATTTTAAGAAGTACATGCAATGAAATTATTTATTAAGGGTAAACATTCATAACTAGCCCACCGCATAACTTGTTGTTGGTGGGGAACACCATGTGTCCGTAGGGAGTTGTGATGTGCACTCGTTTTAATTTCGGTGCATTTTAAAAGAAAAGTTGAGTGGGACAGCCATACAGATGTGGGGTGTACATCCGCATAGAAGCATGTGTTGTAAATATTTCAATGCATAGTAAAAATCCATATTAAAAAGGACGCGAAATTTTTTCAAAATTTAAGATTTTTGGAGGTCTATCAACATTCTAGGAAAAAGTTGCATGTACATCATTTTTATTTAATTTGTTTTATTATGAAAATTAAAATAATTCTTAAAATAAAAAAAATGTAAATGTATAAGTTTTAAAACAACATAGAGTTAAAGAACCTATGTTTTTCAATTGAATATGAATATTTTAAGAAAAATTGCAAGTGCAACCATTTTTTATTTAATTTGTTTCATTATAAAAATTATAAAAATTCTTTAAAAAAAAATTAAATGTAGATGTATAAGTTTGAAATAGATACATATAACGTGGCTCTACTCACATTGTTAATAGCTTTTCTAAAATAAATAAAAAATTACCGTATTTTGAATTGCTAGTATTCTTTAATTGTGTGATAAAGGCTTCCAACTAATTGTGTCCCACGTTACTCACATGGGAACAATATGCTTTCTTTTGACATTATATGTGAAGCTAATTCCTGTTAAAAAATATTTTTAAATGGCTGAATAAACTTTATCTTTGCCTTAATTTTCTTTGTTACAATCAAATAAGCTAAATTCAAGGTTGTGTGCACGACACTTATGTCATTTAATTTAATATATAGTAAGTAATTATTTGGTTTACTTATAATCAATACAAGTTTGTTTGATAAATTATTTTAACTAATTTTGAATATGATAATGAGGATAGTTAAAGTCCATTTATACCAATTTTGATCTATACTACCTTAATAAAGAAAAGTAAGTAACTACTTAGTTTACTTTAAAGTTTTATTTTATTATTTTATTTTATATGTAATTTTTTAAAATTTTGAAATGAATAAAAAATTACTATTATTGTAATGATGGTTAAAATCCAATTTAATTTTTATCATCAACATTCATCATAACAACTATATAAACAAAATGATTTCATATTTTAGCATATAATATTGTGTCTGAGCTAAGAATTCAATGGATTTGAAGATTGCTTTACGATTTGAACTGTAAACTTTGCAGGTGTGCAAGTCACTGTATACAGAATTTACAGTCAATATGAAGTTACGAGTATTAGTATGCTTATGAGTTATTGGACTGAAACTTGAAAGAGCAGCAACACATGAAACTATAACCATTTGGACGGTTTTGATGAAAACTATAAGAATCATTTTTTATTATAAAAAAACACGTTTTTAGAGATTATCTATGTCTCTTTTATGTCATTGATAGCAGGGTTTCCTAGTTGAAACAACATAAAGAATGATTAACGTGCATACAGAGTTCTGGAGAGTGAAAATATTGAATCTACAATATAATCTTTAAGGATGATCACGTGTACCGAAAGTATTTCTTCTTAATAGATTTTTGTGTGTAATTGTGTTTGTAGCACAACATGGGTGAAATGTCTATATAAACAAAAATTAGAACTATAAAAATATATTACAGAGTTCTAGAGAGTGAAAATATTGAATCTATAATATAATCTTTAAGGATGATCACGTGTACAGAAAGTGTTCCTTTTTAATAGATTTTGTGTGTAATTGTGTTTGTAGCACAACATGGGTGAAATGTCTATATAAACAAAAATTAGAACTATAAAAATATATATATCTTTAAGTTAAATCCACTTTGAATCTATTTTGATCTAGGTTTAAGCATTAAGCCTACAAACTTTACAATTTGAACAACAATATGAGTGATTCCATGCAGAAGCAATTACATTTTCTGTATTTTGTGATCCCTTGTGTATCCTTGATTAACACAATACGACTGTTTCTAGCAAACTGGCCTATCTGCAAAAAAAAATCCATTGTGAGAAGAGATTTGAATGAAATAAGTATTTGCAGTAAGGTTCAATATATCAACAAAAGTGAATTTACAAGATATAATATGACGTTATTACCAAATTAATATTAAATTAACAACAATATTAATCATAATACTTAATATTAAGATTATTAATATAATAAAAATAAGTAAATAAATCTATAGCTATAATGCTTTTTATTAATATAATATAAATTCTAATAATGACCATGTACATGTAAAAAATAATGGAAATAAATTTTAATTTTATATATATTTATCAAACAAATTTATAATATATATTAATAATATATATATACACTGTAAATATAATTAAACATTATCAACTATAATAAATAATAATAAGTCATCTTATAATATTATATATAAATTTATACTATTATACATTCTATAATATTATATTATAAAAAATAATTAAAATCACTTTTATAACATGACAAATAATATAAAATTATTAAACTCATTTTTATCACATTATAAGTAATATAATGAAATATTATATTAAATAAGTAAATAAATGTACAATACAATGCATTATTATTAATATAATATAAATTATAACATTGGCAAATGCACAAGCAGTTTAAATTAAATTTTAATTTTTTGTTTTTAAAATTTTAAGTTTATGATATTTAATATCAAATTTATAATATATATTAATAAGATTAATAATAATGTATATATACATTATAAACATTATTAAATATGGTCAACCATTGAAAATTATAATAAATCATCTTCAACCATTGTGAGTTATATTTAAAATGTTGCATATTGTTGAATCAACTATGGTGAACTATAGCCAAACATGTTGCATGTTGAATCAATCATGGTGAAACAAGTTGAAATAACCATGGTGATCTATCGTCAAACATGTTGCATGATTGAATCAATCATGGTGAAACAAATTGAATCAAAATCAAACATTTTCAACTATAGTCAATCATGGTGAAATAAATGTCAACTATAGTTAACCATTCATAACCTTGGATTGAAATCAACTTTAGATTGAAGTCAACTATGGAGTGAAGTCCACCATGGAATGAAGTCAATATGTGATTGAATTCAACCTTTGTTTGTATCCAAACTTGGATTGAAGTCAACCTTTGTTTGAAGCCAACCTTGGATTGAAGCCAACTTTCACATAAAGTCAACCTTGATTAAACATCAAATATGGATTGAAGTTAAATATGGAATGAAGTCAACTTTGTATTTAAGTCATCCTTGGATTGAATTCAAGAATGGAGTGAAGTCAACCTTGGATTGAAGTCAACCTTGAATTGAAGTCAAGTATGGATTGTAGTCAACCATCCATTGAAGTCAACTTTGGATTGACTTCAACCTTGGATTGGAGTCAACTTTGGACTAAAGTCAATCTTACTTGAATGTCAAATATGGATTGAATTGAACATTGCATTGAAGTCAACTATGGATTCAAGTTAACCTTGCTTAAAAGTCTGCTATGGATTGAATTCAACCATGGATTGAAGTCGACCTTAGATGAAGTCAACATTTATTAAAAATAACTATCGATTGAAGTCACCTTTGTTTAAAAGTCAACTATGGATTGAAGGAAACCTCGAGTTAAGGTCAACCATGCTAAAGAGTCAACTATTTTTTGAAGTCATCCTTGGATTAAAGTAAACCTTCGTTTGAAGCCCAATGGATTGAATTCAACCTTGCTTGAAAGTCAACTATGGATTGCAGTCAAAGTTGGATTGAAGTCAACTATGGATTCAATTAGACCATGGATTGAAGTCAGCCTTATATTGAAGTCAACCATACGGAAAAGTTAATTATGGATTAAATTCAATCTTGATTGAATTCAACCTTGAATTGAATTCAACTATGGATTGAAGTCAACCATTGATTGAAGTGCACCTTGCATTGAAGTCAACCTATGATTCAAGTCAACCTTCGACTGAAGTCATCTTTTCTTTAAATTGAAATATGGATTGATTTCAACCTTTGATTGAAGTCAACCTTGCATTGAATTCAACCTTGCTTGAAATTCAATAATGGATTGAAGTCAACAATGGATCGAATTCAATCTTAGATTGAAGCCAACCTTGTATTGAAAACTTTGGAATGAAGTCAACCTTCTTTAAAGTCAACTATGGATTGAAATCAACCTTAGATTGAAGGCAACCATGGATTAAAGTCAACCTTAGATTGAAACATGGTCAACCATTGTAAATAGTAGTAAACCATCTTCAACCATTGTTAAACATTTTCAACTATAGTCAATCATTATGAAGTCGACCTTGGGTTGAAGTCAATTATGTATTGAATTCCACCATGGATTGAATTCAACCTTGGATTGTGGTCAACAACAGATTGAATTTAACCATGGATTGAAGTCAATCTTTGATTAGAGTCAACCTTTATTTGAAGTCAACCTTTCTTAAAAGTCAAATATGGATTGAAGTCGAATATGGATTGATGTCAACCTTGGATTGAAGACAAGTATGGATTGAAGTCAACCTTGGATTCAAGTCAACTTTGGATTGAGGTCAATCTAACATACGATTCAACTATGGATTGAAGTCAAATATGGATTGATGTCAACATTGCATGAAAGTCAACTATGGATTGAAGTAAACCATTATTTGAATCCAACCTTAGATTGAAGTCAACTTTGCTTAAAGGTCTATAGTGGATTAAAGTCAACAATGGATTGAAGTCAACCTTTTGATTGAAGCCATTCTTGAATTGAAGTCAACCTTGCTTAAAATTCAAATATCTATTAAAGTCACGTTTTCTTAAAAGTCAACTATGGATTGAAGGCACCCTTGGATTGAAGTTAACCATGGATTGAAGTCAACCTTGGGTTCAAGTCAACCATGCCAAAGAGTCACTTATGTTTTGAAGTCAACCTTGGATTAAAGTCAAACTTAGATTGAAGCCCGCTATGGATTGAAGTCAACCATGTATTGAAGTCAACCTTGGATTGAATTCAACCTTACTTAGAAAGTAAACTCTGAATGAAGTCAACATTGGATTGGATTCATCCTTTCTTAAAACTTAACAATGGATTGAGGTCAACCATGGATTAAAGTCAACCTCGGATTGAAGTAAACATTCGATTGAAGTCAAACTGTGAGTAGAAGTCAACCTTTGCTTGAAGTCAACCTTGGATTGAATCCATGCTTGTATTGAAATTAACCTTGCTTAAAAGTCAACATTGGAATGAATTCAACCATGCTTAAAAGTCACCGATGGATTGAATTCACCCTTGAATTGAAGTCAACCAAGGATTCATATAAACCTTGAATAGAATTCACCCTTTGATTGAAGCCAACCTGGATTGAAGTCAACCTTGGATAGAAGTCAACCATGGATTTGAGTCATTCTTTCTTAATAGTTAACTATGGATTGAAGTCAAATATGGTTAAATTCATCCTTAGATTCAAGTCAACCATGGATTGATTTCAATCTTAGATTGAAGTCAATATTGGATTAAAGTTAACCTTAGATTGAAACATGGTCAACCATTGTAAATAATAGTAAACCATCTTCAACTATGGTGAATTATACTCAAACATGTTGCATTGTTTAATCAACCATGGTGAACTATAGTCAAACATGTTGCATTGTTGAATCAACGATGGCGAAACAAATTGAATCAAAATCAAATAGTGTCAAACATTTTCAACTATAGTCAATCATTATGAAGTTGACCTTGGGTTGAAGTCAACTATGGATTGAATTCCACCATGGATTGAAGTTAACCTTGGATTTTAGTCAACCATAGATTGAAGTTAACCATGGATTGAAGTCAATCTTTGATTAGAGTCAACATTTATTTGAAGTCAACCTTTGATTGAAGTCAACCTTTCTTCAAAGTTAAAGATGGATTGAAGTCGAATATGGATTGATGTCAACCTTGGATTGAAGCGATCCTTGAATTGAAGTCAACCTTGCTTAAAATTAAACTATCTATTGAAGTCAAGTTTTCTTAAAAGTCAACTATGGATTGAAGGCACCCTTGGATTGAAGTTAGCCATGGATTGAAGAAAATTATGGATTGAAGTCAACCTTGGGTTCAAGTCAACCATGCCAAAGAGTCACTTACGTTTTGAAGTCAACCTTGGATTAAAGTCAAACTTGGATTGAAGCCTGCTATGGATTGAGGTCAACAATGTGTTGAAGTCAACCTTGGATTGAAGTCAACCTTGCTTAAAAAGTCAACTATGGATCAAAGTCAACATTGGATTGAAGTCAACCTTTCTTAAAACTTAACAATGGATTGAGGTCAACCATGGATTAAATTCAACCTCGGATTGAAGTAAAAATTTGATTGAAGTCAACCTGTGTGTAGAAGTTAACCTTTAATTGAAGTCAACCTTGGATTGAATCCATGCTTGTATTGAAATTAACCTTGCTTAAAAGTCAACATTGGAATGAATTCAACCATGCTTAAAAGTCACCCATGGATTGAAGTCACCCTTGAATTGAAGTCAAACATGGATTGAAATTAACCAAGGATTCATATCAACCTTGAATAGAAGTCAACCTTGGATTGAAGTCAACCATGGATTGGAGTCATTCTTTCTTAATAGTTAACTATGGATTGAAGTCAAATATGGTTGAATTCATCCTTAGATTGAAGTCAACCATGGATTTATTTCAATGTCAGATTGAAGTTAATATTGGATCGAAGTTAATCATGGATTGAAGTTGACCATCGAGTTAAGTTGACCTTAGATTAACGCCAACTTAAGATTGAAGTCAACCTTTGATTGATGTTAATATTGATTAAAATTCAACAATGGATTGAAGTCAAATATGGCTTGAAGTGAACCTTGCATTAAGTTCAACTATGGATTGATGTCAACAATGATTTCAGGCCATCCTTAGGTTGAAGTCAATCTTAGATTGAAATTAACCATGGATTGAGGTCAAAAAAGGATTAAATTCAACCTTAGATTGAAGTCAACCACAGATTGACGTCAACCTTGGATTCAAGACAAACATGGATTGAAGTCAACGATAGATTAAATTCAACCTTGGTCTTACAGTAGTTATCTATCTTTTTTATTTAATGAGGAATAGTTCGGTCCCTCCCTGGTTTTCTGCCAATCAGTAAAATATAAGAGGTGGGTACGAGTTGGTTTTCACATGTTTAAAATAACCCTCAATATTATAATAAACTCTCTTCCTTACTTTCTTACGCTGGATATCTGTTGACATTGTCCATTTTCTCAATTATATTTATAATCCTTCTTTTATTGGATTGATGGAAGGCCTTCAAAAGAAAAGCTCATTGGATTCCAGGACATGTTCTTGTTCTCAACTCTCTCACTATCTAATCACCCAGCTATATTGTTCATTTGATACGCGAAAGACACCAAATAGAGTTTGTTGTGGAAGATCATCTCCTTACGGATTGCATGAAAGTTATGATATGTGTATTTATTGCTTATTTGATTGCTAGAATGGTCCGTCGTGGTTTCCAAACTGTGTGGGGCGATATTGGAGCCTTGATATTTGGTGTTATATTCCATCTAAACTATGACCTTTATAACTAACTTGAAGCTGTAAGGGAGGACGTTTACCTTGGCATAGACACTAACTTATTGCAGCAATACCCAAATTATAGTGTATGGTTGATAGCATCCTGCATTAGCCTCTCCATAGTCATTATATTGTTCCCTGAGCTACTAATCTCCGTCACGAACTATTGAGAGGAATGCTATCATTAAACATAGCCATAAGTCTATTGTGAGCCTCCATTGGTTGAATGCATGTCACATAAACTTGAGTTTAAAATATTAAAAATATATTGCTTGACAGCTATAATGACATGAGATAACAAGCATTTTCTTGGAAACCATAGGACAAACCCTCATATAAAGAATAGGGCATATAATGGTAATAATATTTCTAATAAACAACTTATGTGAAGATAAAAAAAATTGTCATTGTTTAGAGTAATGTGTTTGTGGAATTGGTTAAATGTGCGAGTATAAAGGGAATTTTGTCATGGTTTAAAGTAATTTGTTTGTAGAATTGGTTAAATATGCGATTACAAAGAGTATATAAAGGGTATTTTTTGGGTGTATTTTTATTAATAATTATGGTGGTTTATTTATTAAATGATTTGATATGTTTTTGGAGTATAAAGACAATTAATATTAATATTAATAGCATGTGGATAAGTACCTTGCTATCTAATAAGTGGTTTTAAAGTTATTTATTAGTAAAATTAGTTGATTGTGTTAATTTATAATAATTAGTTTCATGTGTGTGTTTTTTTTGTAAGTAAGTACCCACGGTATTTGAACTTGCAACCATCCATTTACAACTTATCATCTCAATTACTCATTACCAATTGCTCTACCCCTCGTGTGCAGCTTCATGCGTGTTTTAGTTTTAATATGAATTCATTAATATAAAGAACACATTTGAGAATCCAGTCTTTCCAATTATCTCCACCAAAGAGCTAGTATGTGTGCCATGGAAGACACTTATAAGTTAAAAAAAAATTAGATGTATATATGAAAAATTGGATATGCTCTCTGATTACATATACACATTCACAATTGAGACAAACATGTAGCATTAAAGCTCTTTTATTTTATTGCAATGGTAAAAATATTTGATAATAAAACCAACAAGGATTGATGGATTAAGAAACCATGTATGCCAAAGCTATGAGGAGCACTATGAGGCAAAACCATCTTTTCCAGGTGACTAAATATTTAAGAGAGTTAATAAGATATATGTACAAATATTTATACAAATGAGTCGAAACTTGATTATAGAGATGCTTGGCCTTCCATAACAGTCTTGGATAGTGGTTGACATCCATGTAGTCATTGTGTCATCGGGTCGAGGCTTAGTTATAGAGATGATTGGCATACCCTAATGATTTGGGTTAAACGTTTCTCCTCTTATTGACACGGTTATGCATAGTTTGACTCTTAAATACCCGTCACTTTAAATTCCGATATGATTTTTCAAAGCATCCTCAACAATCTCATTATTATTGTATTCATTTTTTGTTACCTCCATGGAACTATAGACTTTCCTTGACTTCTTTGGACACACAGCAGGGTGAGTTTTGTGTTATTAGTAGCTAAATGAACACTTGTGCCAATTCCAAGGGATCATTACTTATAACAAATAACACATGTTATTGAAATAGCCTTGCTTTATTCCAAAGGAATTGCTGGCATGGGCACCACATTACTAAAACCAGAGATTCTATGCCATTCATTCTTCTATCTTCTTCTTCATCATGTTCATGTGTGTGTGACCACTGACTGGCCAGGAAGTTTGTGAAGAAAAAGAGGGTCATGGAAATCTCAGTGCCCAAGTAAAAGGATTCACATTTCCAACTTTTAACCGAGAGAGATCATAGATCACAGATCAACTCATCATTAAATCGATCATGGGGAAGAAAGGAATTGGCATTCGACTCAGGGACATCAACATTGTGAAAACGAGATGCATCATTTTGGTTTTTGTGTGCTATGCACTCTTATTGTGGGGTTACGATAACGAGCAGTCATTGCTCAACTTCTTGTTTTTAAAGAAGCGCGCGCCAATGGTCGATTCATCCAATGCTACAGGGGAAATGGTAAATATGCAAAATTTGAATTCAATAGAGAAGGATCAACACTTTGTATTGCAATAGGGAATGAACGATACTACTACTTCAGATGGATTAATTACAGGAACTAATCAACATCAACCTTAGGTAATCCATGATCATGAAGACATGAATAAGGGAAACAATAGTATGGAATATGTTAAGCCTACGGAAATAACTAGTAGAATTGGAGATGAAGATGAATCAGGGATTGTTGTAGAGAGGATGAGTGTAACAACACCTAATAAACAAGTAGAGTGCAATTGGTTTATGACACATCGTACGACCTGTATTTGCCTGGAGAATGCAGCAAACACATCTACTCAAACACATCTATGACATGAAACTACCCATCTACGCTCCTCTGCAACAAACCCAATATCACCACAATATTTTTATCTAATTAACTTGAGTGGTTGCTTAAATTTTACATGTGCGATATAATGGCAGCGATTAATAAGGAAGCATTCCTTTGCATAGCAGACATTTAGGAATTAATATGTATTGATACCATAACATATCTTAAGACTTAATGCGTCGATACCATAATGAAGGCTTAAGAATTAATGCTGATCATGCAGTTACCATAGTGGAGGCATAAGAATTAATGTGCCGATACATAATGAAGGCTTAAGACTTAATGCATTGATGAAGGCTTAAGACTTAATGTGCCAATACATAATGAATGCTTAAGACTTAACGCGCCGATGAAGGCTTAAGACTTAAACACGGTTACCATAGGGGAGGATTAAGAATTAACACGTCGATACACATAATAGAGGAATTTCATTTCACGGTGGTTAAAAGCATAAGGTTGCCATTCTTTATGGTGGTTATAATATTAAGATGTTTGCATAGATAAAATTGTGACAACACATGCCTTATTTTATGGTGGCGTTGACTTAAACTTCACGGAAACACATATTTTAACATTTGCTTTTGGCAGGGATATGCTGCAACGTAGCTGTCTCTTGTTTAATTTAATTTATTTTAATATTAATTTATTTCTTTTTTGTTTAATTTAATATGTTTTAATATTTTTTATTTTTATTTTTTTAACTTAATATGTATTTCTTTTCATTTTTATTTCCAAATAACAATTTTATTAATATTTTAATTTAGCTATTTCTTGGTTAGGCCGGTTGTCTACTAGCAACAACCACAATTTTAAATGTGGGTGATATTTTCCGATTGGCGAATATCAACCACTTTTAAATGTGTGGTCATGGTTGATATACCTCAATTGGCGAATATCAACCACATTTAAAAATGTAGTTGTTGCTTGTATAATAACTATACTTAATGATAAGGTGATCAATTATAACATGTATTTTTAAATTAATTTATTTTTTAATTCTTTTATTTTTTCAGCGAAGTTTTTAATTCTTTTATTTTTTTTAAAAGCTATTACCTATTTAAAAAAAAAAAATTTAAAAAATATTATAATAAAATAGTTAATTATATATTTTTATTTTTAAATTAAAAATTATAATTATAATATCCATTTTATTTAAAAAAAAACTATTTTCTTTTAAAGAAATTCTAATAAACTGGTCTATTTATTTTTAAATTAAAAATTATAGTTATAATATTCATTTTATTTAAAAAAAAAAACTATTTTCTTTTAGAAAAATTCTAATAAACTGATCTATTTATTTTTATTTTTAGAAAATCTTAATCATTTAATTATAAAGATATTTAACATCAGATATTAATCTATATTTGAAATTTCAATATTTTAATTTATTACTATTAAATATTTTTTTATTTTACTATTTCTTAAATACTTACTACCAAAAATTTAAAGATATTTAACATAAAATATTAATCTATATTTGAAATTTCAATATTTTAATTTATTACCATTCAGTATTTTTATTTTACTAGTATGTATTAGTTTAAACATATTGATTTTTGGTTAATTATTTTTTATATTTTTATTTAAAATTTGAAAAACTTTAAAATATCAACTACAATACATATATTTAAGAGTTAAATTTATTTATATATTCATAAATACAATTTAAATAATATATTTTTTTAATTTTTAATTAAATATTATATAAATATAAATAGTATAATATTTAAACTAATTCTTATGGGTTGGTGCAAGTTAACGCTGGCCACTCATGACACGTTAGTCGCAATGGACTTCTGGAAAAACAGAAATCTGAATGTCAAAAAGCAATATTAGAGCTACCTACACAACTTTTTGGAATATGGTGTAAGAAGATGAAACGTAGACAATCGAATTACCTTCCGGAATATATAAATATTATTTATGGAAATTAAGTATAACTCCCAAAAATGGGGTTCTCCTAAGGTTGGTATGTTATTTTTTTAAGAAAACATAATGAATATGTTTGCATTGGTCCCCTGGTTTGGTATGCAAATGGTGGAATTTTGTAAAAAAAATTATATACAGTCATAGATAACAGGTCGTTCTAGTGCAGCGCTATTTTTCCATATTTATTTATGTTAATTTTATTTTATTTTTTAATTAAGGAAGTCAGCCAAACCCTAAAATGACTAGGTCGAGCATTGGTCCCCGACATCATGGTCTTAACATAATCAATGAACTTTTTTTTTTTGGATGTAGGTCTTTGTGTGTACTTGTGCGGGTTCTTTTTCGTTTTCAAAATAAGTGAGGCAATCAGAAGTTATAGAGAAATAAATAACCTACTTTTTGTGTAAGATTGACGTTAGTGCAATTAAAATTAATTAAAAAATAGAAACAAATAATAGATTTAATAAAAAATTACATATTCGAAATCTGCACACATAGTTCTACAAGTGTGTACAATTTCATTAGCAGTGGACAAGTGTAGCATACGCATAATCATGCTCGAAACAGAAAAAGTTATAGAATAAGATGTATTTTTTTATAACACAGTCCAAGCCACTTGGTTGGGAAACCCGAACCTAAAACCATAACGGCTAAGTCATCCACTACATTGGTGGGAAAGGAATTGCCCTCCAAAATTTAGAAATTTAAATGGCGCGTGTGCGTTATTTTAAATGCGTGTACACAGAAATAGTGCGTATGCACTAAACAACGTGTACGCACAATAAGTGCGTATGTGCTCTAAGTGCGTACATGCCCTAAGTGCGTACGCGCTATATAGTACTTAGGTGGTGGACTATTGACTACAAGAAATGGTGACTATTGGGATTTGATATCCTAATCAATGAATACAATGGATTTACCAAATCCTAGCTAAATTGCATGACTATTGGCTTTTGGAAATAGAAACTATTGGTATTTGGTATCCTAATCTACAACACACCAATATGAATACATTGTATTGACCAAACCCTAGCTCAATTGCACATATGCATCCATAAAAAATCCTATTGAATGAATCAAAATTAGGCATAAGAGTGATTGTAGTGTATGCATTTATTAGTATTCACTTACACCTACCTACTTAGAGGTACTAGGGTGTTTCCTACTTCCATTTCCTTGATATACATGACCTACCCATTATTAACATTGATATTTTTCTCTCTTCATACAAAGATTGTTATGTGCTAGATAAATATCTATTGAGTCACTTTACCTTACCCTACATGCATGAAATCCTTGTGATGTATAGTGCTTAAGTAGGGTTTGATATTGCCTCCTCTTCAATATTATAACTTTAATCATTAGTTTGACTCTACTAGACCCTTTGGGGAACCCTCCTACTTACTAGGTTTTGTCTTGGGATCCAACCTTGTGATTTGGCCCATAGTTAGTTGGAGTGCTTAATTTTGGTTCATCAACAACATGACTCTAGGAATGATTAAAAGGGGTAACTCTAGGTCAAACCTTGATTCCCCCTTCTTGATGATGATGATGATGATGATGATGATGACCAAGATGATGATGATGATGTGGAAGAGGGTGATGACGATGATGATGATGATGATGATGATGAAGATGATGATGACGACGATGAGGACGATGATGAGGATGATGATGATGATGATGACGAGGATGAGGATGAGGATGAGGATGATGATCATATTCGTCATCATCATCATCATCATCTTCATCTCCGTACTCATCTTCATCATCATCCATCATCTTCATCATCATCATCATCGTCGTTGTCATGATGATGATGACAGCAATGACGAAGATGTTGATGATGATGATGATGAAGAAGATAATGATGATGATGAGGATGATGATGATGATGATGGTGACGAATATGATGATGAGGATGATGATGATGATGATGATGATGATGATGATGACGACGATGACGATGACAATGATGATGATGATGATGATGATGATGAGGAAGAGGGTGATGACGATGACGATGACGACGACGATGATGATGATGAGGAGGAGGAGGATGATGATGATGATGATGATGATCATCTTCGTCGTCGTCATCATCATCATATGATCATGGTATTCATCATCGTCATCATCATCATAATCCTCGTCATCATCATCATCATCATCATCCTCATCATCATCATCATCTTCATGATGATGAGGATGAAGATGATGATGATGATGATGATGATGAGGAAGAGGGTGATGACGATGATGAGGATGATGAGGATGATTATGAAGATATTAGTCATGATCATGATCATCATCTTCGTCATCATTATCATCATCATCATCATATGATCATGGTCTTCATCATCAGCAGCAGCAGCAACATCGTCATCATCATCCTCGTCATCATCATCATCATCATCATCATCATCATCATTATCATCATCTTCATGATGATGAGGATGAAGATGATGAGGATGATGATGATGGTGATGATGATGATGATGATTATGATGAGGAAGAGGGTGATGGCGATGATGAGGATGATGATGATGATGATGAATCATGCTGATGATGACAAATATGGTGATGATAAAGATGATGATGATGATGATGATGATGAAGATGATGATGATGATGAATAAAATGATGATGATGATGATGATGATGAATAAAATGATGATGATGATGATGATGATGATGACATATATGATAATCATCATCATCATCATCATCATCTTCTTCATCATCATCATAATCATCTTATTCATCATCATCATCATCATCATCATCATCATCATCATCATCTTCTTCATCATCATCATAATCATCTTCTTCATCATCATCATCAACAACAACATCTTCGTCATCATCTTCATCATCATCATCATCATCATCATCTTCATGATGATGATGATGAGGATGACGAGGATGATGATGAGGATGAAGAGAAGGACGATGATGATGATGACGTTGATGATGATGAATGATGATGAATGACGATGATGATGATGTTGATGATGACAGTGACGATCAACAACATCTTTGTCATCATCATCATCATCATCAACATCAACATCATCATCATCATCATCATCAACATCAACATCATCATCATCATCATCATCAACATCAACATCATCATCATCATCATCATCATCATCATCATCCTCATCATCATCATCATCAACAACATCTTCGTCACCATCATTATCATCATCATCATCATCATCAAAAGGAGGATGATGATGATGATGATGATGACGAAGATGTTGTTGATGATGATGATGATGAGGATGATGATGATGAGGAGGATGATAATGATGATGATGATGATGATGATGATGACGATGACAACGACGACGACGACGATGATGATGATGACGACGAAGACGACGACGACGATGACAACGACAACGACGACGATGATGATGATGATGGCATGATGATGATGATGATGATGATGATGATGATGATGGGATGATGATGATGATAATGACATCCATATCAAACTTTGATTGTAAAGACCCCTTAGAGAGGTTCCATGCCATTATTTGCACATGTTTTTGATGGATATTGAACCTAAGAGACTATATTTAAGCCTCGAGGATGATGTTTTTTCCTCCCCAAACCATGGCACTTGAGCTTGAAAAGGTTACTTTTTGGTTGAAGCCGTTTGTTCCACCTAGGCATGTTTAGGACTAAAGACCCATTCCCAATTCATGAAACCTACTGATGAGGCTAAGTATCCCACTAACATACTTAGCAACACTATCCATGGCCTCGAAAAACATTCTCGGCGTGGGTCGAAGACATAATCTTGTTTAAGGCATGTGATGTAGCCTAATCATGGTATATGTATCCCTCTGCATTTGCTAGAGATACCCCACAAGAGTTATGTGTGGTGGTTTGAATATGCATTCAACATCGTATCCTAAGAAGCTTCTTGAGTTGTAGGTTTTGTTCATGGTGCTTGAGCATGAGAAGCTTCATTTAAGGTATGAGGAGCTTCTTGTTGTCCCTATACCTTGGTCAGACCTTGACACCCATTTTTTATTCACAACTAACCTAGTCATGGCACACATAACACACTTGAAGTTGACTAATACCCTATATATTTCATATGCGGCGGTTCAGGGACTCTAAGCATATATTTCACCTAATACCCTATATATTTCACCATCTAAGCATGTTTACATTTCAAATCTTGTGTGGCGTTGCACCGAGCGCGACCCTTGAAAGTATGACGTGGGATGCTACTGCTCCCCCCTAACTCTTAAATCCATAGAAGTCTTAACCCCCTCTCTTTATCCATTCATTTATCCACTTTTGAATTATAGTCCAATGTAATCAAATATTTTTGAAGCGGGGGAAGGTTTGGCATTAAATGGTGTAAACGTTGGTTAATAAATGGTGTAAAATTTATGCAGGGGTGCATGTGCGTGTTTTAGCGCGTATGCGTTGTTGACGTGTACGCGCTACAAACCTGTGTGCACGCATTTAAACATGCGTGTGTGCGTCTGCTGCTATATAAAAAAAACAGAGTTTTCTATTCCCGGGAATGCTACCAAAAAACACAGGATTTTTTTGTCTTTTGCGGGTTCAAGATCTTCCAGGTTGCTTATTGGCTCACATTCATTGATCTTTTGGACACTCATTGATCTTTTGGACACAAAATCACTCTTGGAATCTAACAAACATCTTCAGTGGTCTTGGAATCTAGTGGATACATTCAAGCTACCACTTTCCATTGCAAGTGGAGATCATTTCTATAGGTATGGTGAATTGTAAATAATTCTTTTCATTCACAAGATTTGAGATTCTCCCATGCATTTTTGTTTTCATCATATGCCTACAGCAATATCCATGCATAGACAACAATGAATTTGACAAGAAGAATTCTCAAGTTCACATCTAAAAAAAATCATATTCGCTAGACAAGATGAAGTATGCAATGTAAACCAATAATTATTACCATGAATATATTTTGAGTTCATACAAGGATGGTATGGATGAGGTTCTCTCTTGAGACTCTTCAATTTGAATAAAATCCTAAGAAGCAATCATGGGATAGGGTCCATATTGATTAGTTCATGAAATTTTGTCCATGCTCTCATCTTCATGCTATGCTTATCATAATGTTTCTTTAATATCGAGCCTTTGAGCTTGAGTACTTGCCTCTACCTCATTGAATTCTCCTTCCTTGGGGGAATTTGCAACCTCCTCATTGTGTAATTAGAAAACTTATTCTCTTTACCTTATTTGATGTAGAAAAACTATCAAATTATTCCCAAGGCATCTCTAGCCATTTCTGTTGTAGGGTGTTACTACCAAATTTTTTATGAATTCATGCTAGGCAAGACACTAGTTTCTCCATTCTACACTTGACTAACCATCATCTATATTGATTGGAATTATAAGCGATAATGATGTTTATTCGAACACAAATAAACCAACATAGTCTGTAGTTGTATGTGTTAATTTGTAAAGTGGTAAGTTATGTTCGAATGTGTCAAGTTCATTGTATAATGGAACTAATATCTTATTTCTTGTTTCTTTTGCAGGGGTAGGCCTCATAGTTTTGTTAAAGAGAATTTTGGAGATGTGAAACTCATGTAACAGAATAAAAAAATATAGAAGAAATTTTCCCATTGAAAAGGTCAATGACTTAAGAGAAAAGGCCAAGTTGGCAATGGAAAGAGTGAGACATGGTCCTGTCATTGCCACTGATCCCGCCACTGATCCTAACACAATTGTTGACATGAAAACCTCTTTTTCAAAACCATAGGTAAAGCGTTTGCGTCCAATGGCCCCAACTCAAATTCCAACATCAACACAGTCTCCAACCAACAATCCATCAACAAGTCATGTTGAAGTTCCTCACGACATACGAATATTGGGAGATGCTGCATGTGTAGAGATGGACATACAAGCAGTGCTTAATTTGCAATCTCCCTAAGAATACCATGGCCATGTCGAGCACACTCCAATTATGTCCCAATGTGTGAACGAAGCACCACAACGAACAAGATCTGGTATTCATGTCTCATGTCCACCTTCCCTACCTCGACTGTCCAGTGCAAAAAGAAGAAATCCTAGACGTATTCATGTGGATGAAAGTGCTATGTAGGGACTTAAAGGTAAGTTTCCAAAACACACTGTTGAATGGAAATGCAACAAAATTGTCAAGGAATATTTTGAATCCAAAGGTGATGCAGGTAAATGCCAATTATTGCTATGTTTGTTAAAGTCACATTGTTCAATTGTTGTTAGGAGAATTTTGGGAATAAATATAGTTAAAATTTCAGAGGCTAGCATTCATATTGTTAGAAATCTCCAATATGCATTTAATGCAACTAGGAAGAAGTCTCGTACAAAAGATCTATGTGCGTCTCATCATGTGTTAGCGGAATCAGTTGTAAACAATTCCACAAGGCAACGTCGCCTGCTATCACACACTTCTCACATACTTAGGTTAAATAGAAAAACTATTAAAAATTACTCTATTATAAGAGAAAATCTTGACACTCCGTGATCCGTATCGTGTCTAGGAAGCATAAGGGGGACAACAGTTCGACTGAATGAGTCAGTTCTGTTATGGCGGAAGCTTAATAAACAAAAAGAGCAAAACAGGGTTACACAATACAGATAACACAAGTACACACAGACAATATGCAAAAATGTGAACTGTTCTAGATTGACCAAGATGAAGATCTGATAAAATCCAATTAGCTCTATATTACAATAGTTTACATGCTTATAAAGAAATATGAGACGCTTGGGTGCCTGCCCATTACGTTCAGTTACAAAGAAGAAGTTAGAGCAGTTCAACTGTTCAACCGTTACAGTCGACTGGAAGACAGAAAGACAGTCTGTCGAGGTTCGACAGTCGTTGGTCATATATCAACGTTGTTTGCCGATGTCGTGAACTATTAGGTCACTGAACATGTCGAAGGTGTGAAGTTGTCGAAGTCTTGTTGCGTCAAAACTTGTCAAAGTTGTATCAACTACGAAGACTAGTCAAGAATGTGTCGAAGTTAGCATTCGACAACAATGCCAACTGCGATGTGGATCACTCCGGGTGGAAACGATTGTTGGGATTTTGTTGGTAGGTTGCCTTGTGGAGATAAGAAGCTAATTGATGCTGTTAAGGAGTTAGCACAAATTTTTTGGCATGATCATACCAGACCTTCATCAAACCAAAGAGACATGCTAAAGCTGAGAAAAGGTTCTACTGAACGTAAACCCCATGTTAAACACTTCCTTGATACCACACAGACTGAACTCTATGAGAGATTCAGGAATGAGCACACACAATTGAACCTGGGACAAAGGTCCTTTGAGAAATGCAAACCATGGTATGTTCGTATATGCATTGATCGGAACACCTGTTGTTGTAGATACCACATAGAATATGAATATTATTATGACACATATAAACATATATTTTCTTATTTGCATACTAACATTGTGCAGGGATGCAATGAATTCATACTACCACTGAATGCATCAAGAGACTTTATCCACAACATCATGTGTCCAAGGCACGAAGGACAAAAATATTATAAAAAATCGTGTCTATATGGGACATGTTCTAGGTGCAGTGGGTTTTCTCTTTTGAACCATTGCATTCATGAAATCAAGGAGCACGAATTTGGCCGGATGGCCATGGAGATGCAAAGCTTCAAGTATGTAACCTATCAATTAGACAGTGCTAGGGAAAGTAAAAAGATTGCATTAGTGAAGTCACAGGTACAAATGAATATTGCATATTTTTCATATTACACGTTCAATTTATGACATATACATTTTTCCAAAGGCCACATTGTAATATTGGCCTTGTTTTCATGGTAACAGGAACGGGTATGTGACTTCTTGACAGAGTTCTACAAGAAAACAAATCAATATGTTCAGCATGTGCATGTAGCGCGATGGAAAGATGAGCAGTACATAAAATGCAAGGACACATTTCCTGTTGGAACCATAATGCACGGGGACTTCACTCAATGACTGCCTACCATAACACGTTCGTTCGTGGCATATGAAACAATACCCCTAATTTCAAAAAATATTGGAAAAAAATTCCCAGAATCATTTTTTTAACCCTCTCCCAATATGCCTTCCCAATTTAAAAAAACCCTTATTTTCCCTATATATTGTATGTATCCACTTTTTCATTTACATTTTTTATACCCCTTATATATCTACCTAGTATATTGCCATGATACCATGGGCTTGACTAAACCTCCCAAGGCCTGTAATAAGCACGAGTGGTTGGGTATTCAAGCCCTCAAGGCCTATAACAGGCCATGGAGGCTTAGAGCCTACCAAGGCACCCTGGGGCTCGGATACCGTCATGGTATACAAACAAGTGAATATGGGATAAGTAAAACATAACAATTTAGATATGTCTCAGATGTGGACCTCTACAACTCCAAGACACTAAATACAACTAAAGACACTAATTATCGTCCCAGAAATTTCTAAAGCTCTTAAATCCTTCATTGGAATCCAAGAAGGCATGGAAGAGTAGGGACAGTTGATCTAGTAGAGACATATGATCTTTGGTGAGTGCACCCAATTAGTTAATATGCTTTCTACAAAATCACTAGAGTTCATGAGGATGCATCCCCTACATACCGAGGACACAGGAATGGGATGGGGATATCCTCTGCATTTGGATATTGAATGAGAATGCCATGGGAATATCACTTTGCGGTGGATGAGAAAAGCACAAAATGGTAAATCCCCCTTGTCAATTAAATGGATTAGTTGCAGTATTCTACAAATATGTACTTTGAAATAGCAGAATAATGTTGAGAATTTATTTGGATGTACTAAAAGGAGAAAGAAATTGCAGTAAAAGAAACACTTGTTATGATCCATTGATGATTACCAACAAAAGATAGGAAAAATAAAATGTAACCCTGCAACTTTATTATATTATAAAATATGAGCGTGCATGGTATTTGTTTCCTGATTTTCATGTATGCATGAAAAATACTAGAAATAGATCAACATAGAAGACTAAGGCATTTTACTATGTACGACCCTTCTTGTTGAGAAATCACTTATGGAAAGCAATTTCAATCTTGCATATATGGTATGTGGTCAAATATAAAATACTCTTTGGAAGGAAATGATGATGGCACATTGTAGAATGACCAATAACATCCACTATGCAAAACTCATGTAGTTACTGAAGGTCAATGTACAAACTAGAACAGGTGATGAAACTTCTTTTGTTACACCACTCATCTTTCCACTGTTAGTTCCCTACTAAAGAGCATTGGCACTTGGGAATCAATTTTATTAGAAGTATGATGCTACTATAAAATATGATTTTCCAAAAGGACTGGACATATCCCACTGGAAGCATAAAATCAGTGGATTTAACATGGAAATGAAATGCGAGTCCCTCTAGTGATTAAAAGTGTTGCAAAAAACTGGGAAAAGAAAACTAGCACTTTGAAAAAGAATAGCACGTTAAACAATTCAAATACAAAATTGAATTTAACTAAAATTAAGAAGTCCAACTGCACCCTCCCAAAACGATCTCTAAATGCAATTCCAAGCTAAGCGTCTCTCACATGTGATAGAGTAATAATAATTTTAACTACTATAATATATGGAAAGAATGTCCCAGAGCTAAAGAACCCATTAGCATGAGGTTCACATATATGCAACACAATTATTGTATAAAAGATAGACCTAACTTTCATGCCTAGTTATAAGGTGGCATTAGCAAACTAATGATCATTAGAGAAGTCATCGTGGAATCAAGAGTCTGAGTCCCAAAGGAAGAAATCAATTCTAACCAATAACATAAAATCAGGCCCTCAATAACCATAGAAGAGAAGTATAACTGATCCTATTTTTCAAAATTTTCACACATTTGGAAATCGAAGTGTAGTAAAGCCAAAGATAAACCAAAGAGTGACAACTATGGCAACAATTTTTCAGATATTTGTGATGTTGTATTTGGGCAAAAAAAAGGTATATAAGTTGACCTATAATCACAACCATTCTATGTGAAAGTAGCAATGGAGAAGGGACTGAACCAGCTTCAGGTTTTCAGGGGCTCGATTTTGGTCATTAACTGGATGAAAAACCATCTACAAGTTCAGAATATAGCCTTACTACCTCTGGTAGATCAACTTAAGGAGATAGCACTTCACTTTCACACGATTACTTTCACTCATGTACCGAAAAATGAACACTATTCTTGATACATTATCTAAACAACACTCACACTAACTGTGGGACAAGTATTTTTGGTGGAGTCTCATGAGGGCATCACTACTGAAACCAGATAGGATATCTAGCTGTCATAGACTGATTTCAAGCAGAATATCTAAAAGTCATAGTCTAGATGATAGATCTCTTTTGTCATGATGATAATAGAATTCCAAATAGTGATTTACTCCTAGATTACTGTAATATGTCATAATGGATAATTGCACTTTTGTGATGATCTGTTTTGTAACCAAAACTTATTTGGAGAGCTCCATATATGTACTTTCTGAAGTTCTAGAAAACTGCCTCCATGAAGGATCTCTATCCTTTTATAATTAACATGCCTGGAGCACATAAAGAAAGTGTTTTTATACTAGAATATAAAATGCTTTTTTTCCTTGGAAAAAATATCACAAGCATTCTCTTAAGAAATTGACAATAACAAATAGACCAATCTAGTCAATACAAACATGCAGTGAAAACACACAGTGAAAGTAATGAATGAGATAGAAATCAACTCCCAAGAAAACTGGTGTGTCATAGCATTACCCTGACAATAGAATTTTTATAATAAGTTTATGACAAATTTGGATACTACAGATCAATATAGATTGTAGATTTGCCTAGAACAACTTTCACCACATGAGGGTGGCTAAAAATACTAAATAGCCAATAGTGTTAAGATCCTGGTGGGCGTCCTTCACTAACATCTCGAGGTTTTGGTGTAACGGTTCGTATCATCTGGTATCAGAGCCTCCACCCAGGTTCAATTCACAGAGCGGGTGGCAACGCCGGCATTGCAGTGTTCGCCCGGGGCTCGTACGGCGCAAAGGGGACACCACCGTACGGGCGCACATCCAGCCCAGAGTCTGGACTACGGAGCGTGGTGGGATGTTAAGATCCTGGTGGGCGGCCTTCACTAACATCTCGAGGTTTTGGTGTAACGGTTCGTATCAAATAGACAATAGACTAAAGCCTGTGTCTCACCACCAGTGCATTGGAAATCCTGATTTTCAACTCCAGTCTTAGAAAATCTCAGCTAAGGACATTCATAAATAGGAAACTCATGTAGCAATGAAATTTACCAATCATAGCTTGCAAGTTCTAATGGATATACAACCTCAGTGGCAAAACCAAAACTCATCAAACTATATTAATGAGCCGATGCCCACACAAGTAGGGCCTACCCTCTTGGAGAGAAAAATTAATGGGCTTTTACCTTCACCCTTCCCCTCAAGCTGCTTTGTTGGATGCTTTTGGAGATGTTTATTTGGAGAGAGCCCTAGGTGGCCAGGAGTGCTACAATCAAAATCATAATTAAATAGACCATGCTGACTAAAATTTCCTTGTGGACCTCCCAACCCAGGGTGTGAATATGAGTGCCTATTAAGAATGGAGTTACATTGGAGCCCTAAGCTTCTAGGTAAAAATCAAAATCAAAACTTACACTACATGGAAACTGAAACAGAACTATTGTCTTCTTGAAGGAAGCCAACCTGCTAAGTTTATCATGTTCACCTCATGGAAAATACCAAAAGGGCATAGTGTAAATCCTTTTCTACAATTCAAAACTTGAAGCTTTTGTAGACAAAAAGACCCAATAAATAAACAAGGAGAAGTTGTATCAGATTTCAAAACAAGTTACCATTTTAGTTCTTTCTAAGCAAACCCAAGTAAAAATATATATATAATAAAATCCACAACGAATCAAAAATTGATACGATGTTCGATGTACTGATTGGAAGTGATAGTCTAAAGACAACAACCTTTTAACATAGTGAAAAAAAAGGCATTCAACAGTCCCAAAAACTTACTTCTAGCGATGAGATTTCTCGATTTAACTGATCCAATTCGGCTTGTTTTCTGTACTTTCCATTGATATCAGGATGACGAGGAGGTGTCCTGGGCTGTGGCTGTCCCCTCCTAGATGTCGAATCCACTTCCAGATGGTCGCCAACTGGCTGCATTCTCTCTTCAAGCACGCCTATATGGACCCCTCTATCATACACAATGACCCACTGAAAATATCCTTCATGGGGGCCCTGAAACTTTTATCATGCATTCTCGGTCGACAACAACGTTATTGGTGTTGTATGAATTTTTGTTTCTATGTTAATGCCAAAACCGTACAAAAAAGGTACTGGTTTTCCAAGGTGGCCATGGAGGTTCCAGATAAAATTAAAAACACTGTACACAACAGGCCCCTACAAGGATGGTAGGGCTCCTCAGACAAGTGGGGTGGGGATTCCTATCACACATTCCTCCAATTGGGTTTGCTAGTTTTCACTATACATCAGGATTACCCTCCAGTTTCCCATTATTTTTTTGTTCCATCATCCCCTGCTGCTTATAGATTTCACCAAACTCGTCTCTTTCAGCATGAGAGGGGGTTAGTTTAGAATCACTGATATCCTTGATGGTCTCAACTTTCTTGTCAGACTTATCATCATCAGTAGTAATGTTTACATCGGCCTCTTCACTGCTGCTAGAACTACGTTCACTCTCACTATCACTGTTGCTTCCACTCCCACTTTCAGCTAGGCTTCTACTCTTGCTTTTTCTTCTACTTATGCTCTTGCTTCTGCTCTGACTCCACGCACTATCACTTCTAGTGTCACTACTTCCACTATCACTTCCGCTATCACTGGAACTACTGGAACTGCGTCCATCACTATTAATTGCCTTCTTTTGATTGGCAGTCACATATGGGGATTCATGCAGATTATCATCTATTTCATCAACAATGTTTAAGTCTGAATCTTGTTTTGGGGTTGAGTGCATCTGTTGCTCATAAGCTGGTCCTCTAGCTTTGTCTGACAATGGTGGCATGTCCACTGATGGAGAGACACTGGGTTGGCGTTCAGGAGAGTTGCAAACCAAATTCAAAAACCCACTGAATGCCATAAAGCTTATATATTTCCAAAATATATCAATCAAATGTAAATCAAAGGAAGTGTGTCATTTAAAGAACTGTCTAATTCTACTTATCTGTAAATTGAAGGGATTTTCTTTTTGGATTTGGGGTTCAGTGCATCTGCTGCTCATAAGCTGGTCCTCCAGCTTTGTTTGACAATGGTGGCAAGTCCACCAATGGAGAGACACTGGGTTGGCATTCAGGAGAGCTGCAAACCAAATTCAAAAACCCACTGAATTCCATAAAGCTTATATATTTCCAAAATATATCAATCAAATGCAAATCAAAGGAAGTGTGTCATTTAAAGAACTGTCTAATTCTACTTATCAGTAAATTGAAGGGATTTTATTTTTGGATAGCATGCTTCCAGTCAAAATGAGTGCACAAGCATGTGTACTTGTGAAAGCAAGACCTTGGCTAAACTGCCACAACTAGGGAGTATCTATTCTACCAAATTCACTCCCCAACTGCCATAGCAAGTACTGGTGCACAACAAACACAAGGGAAAGCTAGAGTGTGTCCTAGGTGAGAATTGAACTCTGGTACCATAGCCAACCAGGCAAATATTTTTAAGTTTTAGACAACCTGCAGCTTGACAAATATGAAAAGACTATAAAGAGGGTCCCAAATTCTTGAAATGAATATATTACTCTATGCAGTGTGCACACAATATCATGGAAAACATCTATATCACATCAAAATCAGAGATATAGAATGAAGAAAAGTGAAAAGTAGTTGAATGAGAAGGAGATGTAGAAATGGAGAGGTCAATGCAATAATCAAATCATTTTGGACATGAAAAACTATAAATTGAGAAGAGAGGTTCCTCAGAGAGTGTTATAAATTAAGAATAAAGATCTCTAGTTATGGTTTGGAGAAAATAAGTTCTGTGCTCAAAATGGAATCTTTGAGATCACAAGTTGGGTCATTTTTCCAAAATTATTTATACACTATTACAGTCAAAGTAATTAATTGGAATTAATTTATGTGCAAACATCATAAAAATGCCCAGATGTATAGAAAACTTCATACAAAGGCAAGTCCAACATAACCTCAAATGTAAACATTCTGGAATCAAGAGCTTGGAGAATGAAGTGAAATGAAATGAATTATATTAATGTTCATGAATGACCAAAATAGGTCAATGTACTAGGAAGAACATTTTAGAATAGTCATAAGGAGGTCTTAGAGCATCTCCTACGAAGTTCTGCAATCTAAGGTCAAATATAAGAAATAAAACTGCCTATCTCACCTTCCACTACAAGGTGAGAGATTCGTAGAGCCTTCTTTCTCCAAACCTGGTTTCAGAATGTATTCTCCTGGAGCCTGGTAATTTGTGATCTAAAGCCAAAAAATTAGTGTCAGAATGGGAACATTATAACTTAATGTGTCAACCTGTAACCAAGGTAGATTACTTGATTGATTAACTACTTACCAAATAAGTTGAAAGGGTATTGCTGAAAGCATTACGCAACTGATTGATGAAACACAGGGACTTGAAAAAATCATATAAGTAAGAAATTCTTATCCTATCAGTAAGAAAATGCCCAAAGAAGTATACATTAATCCTATCCCTTCCTTCTTTAATAAGTGACTCAAAGGGGTGAGCATTCAAACAGAATTGAATTAACCAAGCGAGGATAGAGATAAACTAAAGAAGGGCGTAGGACCAAAAATTCTGTTTAGATCCTTTTATCTATAGGTATTGTTCCCAATCCCTTATTTAAGTACGGCAGCGAGGAATCAAACCTCGTAACTCTTCCATTTATCCTCTAAAAGTATTATGGAGGTTAGGCCTTCATACTGCCTTATTCTCTCCTTATCCAGTGGAAGCCTCATTCCCCAATACCTTATTATCGAATCTGATTTATCCCTTTCCACCCAAATTATATAGGTTCATTTCAATCTCAGTAAGATGTGTTTTCCATGAAGCCCAGGCCCACTTAGTGTTGTGTTCTGCTTTAGAGTCTATGCCCCAAAGACCTGGCCCACCAGACCAACTTTCAATGCATTATGGAATTATTTACCCAGTCAAGCACAAGCCATAATTCCCTAAAATGAATTAACAAGCTAAAGCCCACCTCCTTCCTTATAACCCTCTGACTTACTGGATGATAAGCGAAAAAGAAGAAGTGGAAGGCATTAATTTACTCTATACAGTGAGGTATCTCCTTACCATTTATTTCCTGATTGTATGGGCTGACTGTTTGGGTGGTTAATCTATCTGCTGGATAGGTAGAACAGGTGTCTAGGTCAAAAAGTGGATACGTAGTGTGCACTGTAACAGTATGTGATACTGTAAGTAAGCTAGCTGCTGGGTTCATCCTGTCCCAAGAATAGAAGTATAATGAAACTAAGCATTAAGGGTTAGAGGATTTTTTAATTTAAGTAGTAAACTTTAATGCATGAACATATAAAATCAGATTCAGAATAGTACTGCTCTAATAAAATTTGAACTGTAATAAACAAACATAATTTTCATCTCTTTCAACTTAATGCTCCATTATTCATTGCGTTAAAGTTGGTCCTCGAGAATCATCAAATGCCATGTACAGTAACAACATGATAAATTAATGTACAGTAGATATCAACAGTAAATAATCATAACCAATATTTGAATCAACCATATACTCAGATTTTTCAAATTTGATCTTGTCACCGAAGGGACAAGTCAATATAGACAAACAATGTATGTACCTTGAGAGAAATCCATAGAGGGTTAAAGAAGAAGCATATTGACCACATACTGACCTAGACTTCTTAGTCAACAAGCACATTCATACCTAGTACAGTCATGCTAACAAAGGACACACAGTCATGCTGGGTAAGGATGCAGTCACATACTGCAAAGGCACATAGGCATACTTTGCACAGTCATGCTTGAAAAAACACAGTCCACTCATAAAGTGAAACTCACTGTCACGTTGGGGAAGACCCCATAGTCCACACAAGAAAATAGGCTCATGGTCACCTCATGGTCATGCTAGGGAAGGACCCACAATCCACCCGAGAAAACAGATAGGGTATCAAAACATTAATAAACATAACCTATGGACCAAGTAAGATACATGTAAGATAAAGGATCATGATTCAACCAAGGGGGCCACAACAAAATAAACCACAAACCCACAAGGTCAAGGTGAACTATATAAGGTGGACAAGCAACTCCTTTATAGGAGCAACGAGACCAATAATCTTTTCTCTCTCTCAAGGTACACTTTTTTATATATTTTTGTCATCACTGTATAAGATTCATTAGTTATAGAAAGTAGAACCCACGTAGAACCAAATAAACAACTTATACAAGGAAGAGAAGTGAAATCCATAAAAAGTAGTTGGATTGGAAACTACAACTGCAACTGAAATACATAAATAGGCATCAAAGCAAATGCAAACCATCTCAAACAGACATAAACCATGACAAATGATGACAAAATAGTATCGTTTTAACTAGACAAGACAATTTTAAAGCATAATTTTCATCTCTTTCAACTTTAACACTCCCTAAGGTCCCTGTGTTAAAGTTGAAAATCATACAAAGACAATAAATAAAAACACTAGTAAATCTAACTCAAAGTACAAAGACTACTAATACGATAACCAACTATGAGAGTTGAAACCTTCCTTATACTCAGCTTAGCACACCTAGACAATGCAGTAAAGATATTAGTCCACACAAGTCCGAATGCATAGTGTTCATATCTTTCAACTTTAACACTCCCAAAGGTCCACATTCGGGATTTTTAAAGTTGAAATAGATGAAAACTATGCTTTGAACTTATCTTTTCTCACTCTTGTCTAGTTACAGTTGAAAAGCATACAAAGACAATAAATAACATCGGTAGTAAATCTAACTCGTGTCTAACTCAAAGTACAAAGAAAACAAATAATATAACCCACTAGGAGAGTTGAAACATGGTTGAAACCTTCCTTAAACTTAGCAATATTTTTTTAGATCAGAGCAAGGAATCCCTAATTACTGGAGCAGCGGAGCAAGGAATCCCCGTGGTTTAAGCAGGTTTAATTGGAATAATATATGTGTTGTACTGTATGAGTGTTTGCTCCTGCTTAAAGTGAACCATAAGGAAACCCCAATTATTGGAGCAACAGACCCGGAAACAACAATCCATAAAATTGAAGGTAATGATGAAATTTCACACACAAAAAGTGCACAAACCAGATCTCTGTTTGTAGCCCATACAAAGCCCATGGATTTCTTACAACTTAGAACACTCAAATAGTGCAATAGAGATATTAGACCACTCACGTATGAAACCATGGGGTGTCGCTGACGGACCAATACCATATCACATCCGTTTATATTGGGGGATTAATAACTATAAAAAAAACATTATATTGGGAAAGTTATAAATCATTGTAATATTGTTATATGTTTGACAAATTCATATAATTTGGGGCAAATTCAAACAAATAACAATATTACATTGAATTATAACTTTCACAAACAATTTGCATTCACAACATTTCATCAAACAAATTGGAAACAAATTGGGGTATTAAATAATCATGAAAAGGAAAGGCTCGGGCGAGCTGACAAATATCCGCGAAATGGAAATGAGGCAAGGCTCGGGATTACCAGAGTCACAGGGAAATCATGTTGCTTGAGGCCAAGGTTTTGTGGTGAAGACACGGTGAAGAGGCAAGGGCTGGAAAGGGCCAAGAAGACGAAGGTGTCAAACTCGTGGTCAAACTGTTATATTCTCTCTCAAGGTATCACCAAGGTATATATTCCATAACTTATAAGTGTTCCAAACCACAACAATACGTTTTATCATCACCGTATAAGGAAGGTCCATACCATGTCCATACCCACTCCATACCACGGCAGGTGCACAACAGTGAGTTTTATAACAAGAGATTTCCACACCCTAGCCATCTTTCGAATCAACAACAGTCACAATTCTAATGATTTAATACGCACTCCACACAAACATGATGAAATTGAAGAACACTTCCACTGGAAAAATTTAAGATTTGAACCATAAACATCGAATGGACTATCAAGATTTAAACTTGAAAATTTCTCTGATTTCTCAACTTTGTTGTCAACTGCTGAACTATTACCATCAGCATTGTTTCCAATAATATCTGAAAATACATTTTTTCCAATTCCTGTACAGCATGAGACTGAAAAAGAGAGTGAAAAGAAATACCTTTGCTTTTAGTAACCATACAAAACTTGGACTATGCTATGCAGTTTCCATGAGCTAATAACACATAGTCAGCTAATAAGCTTTAAAAGCATAAGCAAAAATGAAGCAAAACTGTAAAGCATGCTAAATAACGTGTAAATAACGAGCACATCAAAATTTATTGTGAATTAAGTCTGAGTATCCCACTACTTGTTCGATATTTTGGAAATGCATCTTCATACCTCAGGATTTACATGCATCTTCAACATAGAAACAAAATAGTATCATTTTAACTAGCCTAAGATAAGTTTAAAGCATAATTTTCATCTCTTTCAACTTTAACAATCCCTAAGGTCCATGTGTTAAAGTTGATAATCATACAAAGACGATAAATAACAGCAGTAGTAAATCTAGTTGAAAAGCATACAAAGACAATAAATAACATCGGTAGTAAATCTAACTCGTGTCTAACTCAAAGTACAAAGAAAACAAATATATAACCCACTAGGAGAGTTGAAACGTGGTTGAAACCTTCCTTATACTCAACAATATTTTTTTTGATCAGATCTTTTCTATTAAGAGACAAGTCACTACAGGAACAAAGGACCAACAAAGGACATACCTGAGAGAGAATAAATTCAGTTACCTAGTCGACGAGCAAGGAATCCCTAATTACTGGAGCAGCAGAGCAAGGAATCCTCATGGCTTAAGCAGGTTTAAGTGGACTAAGATCTATGTTGCACTGTATGAGTGTTTGGGTCTGCTTAAAGTGAACCGTAAGGAAACCCCAATTACTGGAGCAGTAGACCCAGAAACAACAATCCATAAAATATCAGGAAATGATGAAATTGCACACACAATGTGTTCCATCCATTATAGCAACCAAAAAACAATGTGTGCCATCCATTACAACAACCAAAAAACAATCACATACTCAATCCATCATTAAGGCTAAAGAATGGCTAAGCAGTGGAACCACCATAATTAGAGCTTCTCCGACTTATTAAGTGTATCCATATATTTCCCATGGGCTGAGAATAAACTTTTAAAAACAAAGTAACAAACTAAGATTGGAGGAGAGAAAAATTAATCTGGAACATAAACCTAGAGTTTTAATTGGAAGATGTGTGTTCACTGACTTCTCTATAAACAGAACAACCCGGACACAGTTCTCTGAAAATCAAACCTCCAATAGCCAGCAGCCAACCCCGATATGGTTCTCTGCAAATCAAACCCCCTGTAGTCTCAAGGTTTGACATGCAATGCATTCAAATTTCAACACATAAATAGAAAGGTGGCCAGAAAACAAAGAAGAGATACAAGAATTATGAAAAGGATGGCTAGGAATCTCCAAAATACAAAATATGTAAAAGTGTTTCTTTAAAAAAAATACATATTTCAAGAAAAATAAAATTCAATTTTCATTGCACTCATGGGAGGAAGAAGGGATGAAACATCCCTTGCATAATTAAAGGCTAATATAAAGCCAATATTAAAAAAAATAGCATCCTTCATAAGGGATGAGATCAATGAAAAGAGCATCCATCAGAAGAATTTACTGCCTTAGCAAACTGGGAAGTCCCAAACAAAACTTTACTTCTGTACCTAATTTATGAGCAAAAATTGCACTCTTTACAGTCTGATACAACAAACATAGTAGATTAGAAATATTGACCACGTTGTTGGAAGGGAAAAAAGGTTAACAATTGTTAAAAATCTGGCAATTGCAAAGGACAAGTTTAACCAAAACAAAGTAGTTCCTACCATCAAAATTCTTTACCAGTCTTAGGTACTATCCAAAGACACTACTGATGAACCAAAACATAGTACCTTTTGTGGTCACATCCATCCCATTTTCAACCTGTTCAAATTGTTAAAATATAAGGTTTACATATGCAATAAAGTCACCCTAGTGACTTTAGGGTTTTCACTTATCATTAGTGTTTAGTATTTTGGACAAATAATAATATAGACAATAAAATTGTTTGTGCAAATAGCCCACAAAGAACTCCAAGCCAAAGTCCCCGAAGCATCCAACAAAATCAGTTATCAGATGTAACGCACACATAGAAACAAGAAAGAAGTCCCTACTTTCTTCGAACATAACTTTTCAGAGTCAGGCATGGATGAGACCTTCCATACAGGTAAATTTGATATTGGAAATATTTCAGCATGACAATTGCTCACCAGCCCAGATACCTAGCTAAGAGAATGAGTAGAAATGTAGTCACCATGTGGGGAGAGCTTAGAGACCTTGAGCATCAGACATGGAAGGATTTGTATAATCTGGAGGGGGTAAGAGCTTTCCGAATTCAGATAAAGAAGAAAAATATCCTCAAAAGCTTATACTTGAAGAGGATTTGTTTATAATAAGTGACTTAATTGAGGGACCAATCTGGAGGCACTGGTGAAGGAAATTTAGTAAGCCTATTTTTGTGTTTGACACTCACAAATTCTATCAAGCCCATCACTCAAGGGCCATGTTCTCATCAATGTTGAAAAAGAGGTTGGGATTTAATGATACTAGAAACAATTTGATAGTTAGGCTTTAAAAGGCATGGTTATAGCTCCTCACAAATTAAGGACTTTTTCCTGGTTGTCAATCTATCAATGTCCACCTGGAGAAAGCAAGTCTTGCATAATATTGTTTCAGAGGGCTTTCTTGTCCTCACTATAAGAAGAAGGAATTGGTTAAACATCTCTTTGGATTGCCTAGAGGCCAAATGCATTTCGAGCAAGCTACTTGTTAGGTTCCATATTATAATCCTTTGTTAGATGAAAGACCTCCCAAACTCTATATAATAAAGGTGAAATCTCATTGTAATAGTGTGAAGTATTTGCGTAATAAAATATTGTTATTGCATGTATCTCCATCTCAACCCTATTTAGGGTTTCAACATTTAGTGATCTAGCTTATTTTATAATACAAATAAGGCTCCAAAAAGCTATAGAGAAAAGGGAAGAAGTTTTGGGTCAAGGATTTGATCATGAAGGATTTAAGATATTTAAGAAAGAGAAAAGAACGTGACTTAAAATGACTTACTAAGGATGGGGCAAAGAAAATATATACTGTATCATATGAAGTCTAGGTAGGATTTCAAGGAACTATAGTGATTAAACAACAAGATATCAAGATGGAGTTCAATTACCTGCATCTTGAGGTCAATATAGACTGCAAAATAAAGTGTTGACTATAATTCAAAATGTAAAGACAATTCCCCTGTAACAGAAACTTATATCCAACTCAAAGAGGAGAATCTGGTTGCGGAATCAATAAGTCTGCTCTCTCTGGAAAATTAGACTCTGGCAAGAAACCGGAAGGATAGTTCTATGACAGAGGCATGCCAATGGCTAGAAGCCCTATTTGAAGAAGAAAGTACTGTTCCAATAGCAGGGAATGGTGCTTTCACTTTTATATCTAATTGTGGCAGATGTGATGATGATTTCCAGTATTATATGGTAGATGTGGCCACTTTAACCTCTGTCTGATCTCAGAATGAGCAGCAGTCCTAAAGACTCCCAAGATGATGCTGACTAATAGGACTACTCTCTTTTTTCTTAACCAAAAAATTCACTGAAATTCACCTTGGCTTTGAAAAAAAGACCAATATAAGCTCGAAATTCGAATTTTTTGGGTCATTTTTTTTCTATTGTAGTAACCAGAAATATTAAATTCTCAAGGTAAAAGCTTATATTCTTATTATATTTCATTTTACTTAACTTTAAGATGACCATTAATAATTAAACGATGTTTGAGAGTGGATTCAACCTCATATAACTTCATATGAGGAAAATAGAATTTGATATCCCATTCAGAATTCAACAGAATTAACAGCTTTTTTGGTTTCAACATTCCAGGATTGTTGGGTTTGCAATATTTCAAGACTAAATTCTATCATGTATGAGGGTATGGGATTGGCATTTAATAAAGAGAACCAAGCCCTCTATGAACCCCTTTGTTGGCGGTGTTCACTATTGGAGTAATTCATCATGACCTTAATAAAAAATTACCTTTCACTCAAGTCAAAACCAATGATTACTGATTAGGAATGTTAAAATTTCTACCTAATTTTACAGCTTGGATTAGCCAATTTCATCAAAATTGGATGGTGTTTCATTGCAAAACAACATGGTGGATGGACTTGGACCCACAAATATTACCAAGTACTAGTACTAATATAGTTGGAGGATCAATGAAGAGGCCAAAAGATGAGGTAGAGGTTGCTATCGACGATGAGGATCCTAATATAGGGTATGATTTTGATTATATATGTAATTATTTGTTGTCGCATGATGTTGTTTGGACAATGGCTTCCATTTAGAGCCTTTGAAGTATTGCAAGCACTAGCACAATATTATGATGCACAACCCTTACATGATAAAAATATGGAACTACTAGTAGTACAATCAATATGATAAAATCGAATAATATGTTTACCTATAAGTTACCACTAAAATACTTCTGAACATACAATTTCAACCATCATTCTATGTCTGTTAAAGAATTCAAGAGTGCCATGTTGAAATAAACCTTTAATTGGAAAAATGGTTACATGTTAAATATGAACCCATATCACATATTCTCTATAGTCCTATTTAGAACAAATTTTCCCTGTAAAGTTAATTTGACCTACCATCATTGCTCAAAGAGAAAAAGAAAAAATACTTGCAAAGCATCACCATATAAAGCTAGCAAATGCTTCAAAATAGTACAACTACATATTTTCCTACAAAAACAAGGTAGTCTGCTAGAAACAAGTGCCAGTTTACATCATACACACCATCACTCAGTCATCATTGTCGACATGAGCATACATCTACAAAAAAGCTTAATAAAGACATGCATTAGCATTTACAATCCCAACTTTTCCAAGGGAACACTAGATGAGCTATCAAGTTCTACTCAAGTACTCTGGAAAAGAATATGCAAATGCATAAAATCCTCTAGCATAGTGGCTTAACAAACAAAGCAAGGCCCTTGTGAAAAACTTGAATAGAAATAAAACTCGAAGATTCCTCCACAATGTGGGCACTCAACTCATCAATAATACAAATAGTGAACATGTAGAAAACATAATTATGATAAAAACAACACAATATAGAGAACATGGAAGGAAAGTTAAGGACAACTGCACCAAAAATATCCAAACCTTAAGGTTAAAACTCACCTGCAACATACATCGATGGAAAATCAGTGAATTCAAATGTTTTAAAAACAAGATTTTCTCCATATAAATTTTATTTAAAATGAAATTATATTAATGACCACAAGTGACCAAAGTATGTCACTAGAAATATAAAGTACAAGCAATAAGAGCAATGGCAGAGTGAGTGGAGCATCTAAGAAGATTAGCTTATTCTACCTCACCCTTGTGAAGACAGTATACACTAAAAGGCTAGCTTATTCTCCATGTTTTCTACTTGTTCAGGAAGATGGGTATTTGTCATTCTATGGAAGTATGGTATCTGAATCCCTGGTTGTACAATATCCTCTTAGGTTACTATGTTGAACTCTAATGCAATTGGGGTATTTGAATTTTGAACTATATTGTAGTTATTAAGTTAACAACCATGGAAACTTCATTTCTGGTTTGTGAAAAGGAAGAGAGGACAACAACAGTTTTTTCCTGTAAATTCTCTACGCTTGCCATTGACAAGGAGAAAATTTAAAAATAGAAATACCAAAGACAGGGCATGAGTGATCTGAAGTAAGTATATATTCATTGGTTGCAATCATTAAGAAATTAGTTCATCCTAAGGAGGCGTGACAGGACATGACCCAAATCCACAGCAGAATGTAAAGAGCCAGCTCCTCAAATCTACATTTTTATTACTGAAACTGTTATATAGAAAAGAAAAAATGAAAATGGAAATGCCCTTACCAGCACCCGGGGTGATGCAAACAATTCCAGTTATCATGCCCTGAACAGCTCCAATGAATGATGGTTTCTTGAAAAATATAACATCCAGGCAAGTCCATACAAGAAGGCTGGTAGTTGCACATATGTTAGTATTCAAGACTGCCATGGACGAAACAACATTGGAAACATAAGGGCCGCCTCCATTAAACCCTGACCAACCCATCCACAAAAGTCCTGCTCCAGCTAGCATAAGCAACACAATGTTTGGAGGAAATATTTCACGATCTTTAGTTGATCTAGGTTCGACTTGTAATCCCCACCCACTAAATAAAACCAATCAGCATAAGCAATCTATGGTATAGACTAAAAAGAATTGATAGGCTGCAAGGAGTATGAAATAATTGTAACATACCCAATAAGCTACAGTGAAACCTGCAATTCCAGAAGAGAGATGGATTACATAACCACCAGAAAAATTAATGACTCCCCACTGAAAGAGGAATCCCCCTCCCCTTATGCTGAAAGCTCCCACTGTATATGAAAAAGTGAGCCAAAGTAGCACAAAAACCATCCATGCCTTGATGTTCATTCTTCCAAGCAAAGAGCCATCCAGTAGGATCAGAGTTATAGCTACAAAAATGAACTGGAAAAACACAAGGGTAGCCATAGGAAAAAAGGGCTCACGAGCTGGTGTTTCCAAGTATCCATTCTTATGATGGTGGATTGTTTTAGGGACTTTTGCTTGTTGGATGAGAAACTCTTGGCCAAGTGCAGGTCTTGACTTGCCCCAGAATGGTAGAATCTGATCGCCAAATGACATTTTATAGGCCCAGGTGACCCAACAGATCAAAACAGCTGCAAATGCATAGAGTGCCATGAATGCAGAATTGACGGCCCATTTCTTCTTCACTATGATTCCATATAGAATGACAAGGCCTGGAATGCTTTGCATTCCTACAATGGTTGCATCTATCATATTCCATGCATTGTCTCCTTTATTAAGCCAATCTGGTATTGTCGTCCCATTCTGGTAGGCTATTGGAAGCCCATCCATGGCTGCTACAAACCAAAAAACTCAAATCCAATCACCAAATTCAAAGCTCTGCACATAATCCATGAAAATACATGAAGTTAGTTGTCACATAAACACGATGCATTACAAGATTTCACGCTCTGCAAGCCCTTACCTCTTCACACCATACCAAAGGGGCTTCACCACCACAAAAAACCCTGGCCTTCAGCTGCGACACGATTTCAATTTCCCTACAGCACTCTCATTGCCATTTTGGGGGACATTTGGCAGCCCGACCATATATAATATACCTCAATGTATTGTGTATTTCTCTATTAAATAAAAAACCTTAACCACCCTTAATATATAAGCAATATAATATTATGGTTTTCATGTTTAATTAATACCCCCAATATGAATGAACGTGGTATAATATTGACCCCCTAATGAAGACACCGTGCCATAGTGTCAATTTTGGATTTTGCAGAAAAAAACACCCTTCAGCCACAAAATGAAATTCAGAGTCAATACTACCATTCAGACCCAGTCAGCATCATGGTACATATTATGTATAGGCATGGGCCAAAGAGCAGCAATAACATGAGGATAATATTGAAGGAGACAAACTTTTACATAAGTGATGATAGAACCCATGATCTACATTATGTGCAACATTGTTTTCAAATTTTCTATGATCAATTGAAGGAGATAGATATACAGATGGATCAGCATTGGATATGGTTGGATGGTTGTGCGGGCCAGTTCAAAAATGCCCGAGTATTCTAATGGATGAGTATTTTGCATAAGACTTATAATGTGTCGCATATCTGTAACTATTTTGAGACCAGGCATGGTAAAGGAGAGCATGATGGGGCTGGTGCATGCATCAATATTGCACTACGAAGGGAAGAGATGAGGTTTAACATGGATCCTCATATCTGAGATGCAGAATCCATAGTTCAATGGTGCTCTGCAACAATGTTAGACCGAGCAAGAGATCAACAAACATCATTAGTGACAGGACATGTGGTAAGAAATTTTTGGCAAGTGGTTGACATAGATCGATCGTGTTCCTATAGTTGCAACACAGTACAAGGAACACATGGATTTCATTCAGTTTGAAGCTCAAACAACCCCTTATTTGAAATATGGACGTGAAAACTTGCTTGCTTTGCATCCCTTGCAGCAGTGGCGAATGGGATGAATGCGAATGCATGGACTGGGTTGTTGAATGGGATCGTCTGTCACTTGTAGTAGACCAATGTGCAGTTGTTGAAACAACCCAGTTAGAGGAGGGTCAATCAATGATTTCAATAGACTACGACCATATCTAAGATCTTGTACAACGATGACACATATACGCAGTTGTTTCCCCGAAAGACAGTGAATGAGGCATGGATTATTGGTTGGAACGGTGCATCCAAGGTAAGAAAACCCTCTATGAAACGTTAATCAATGATGAAGGCATTAAATTTCCTATTGGCTTGATGGTGGTTAAGGGGGAATATCTTACACTAGATGGGAAGTCAATAAAGACTAGTGGGTATGTATTCATGGATTACAGACCAGGTTCAGTGCTGTATCACTTCACAAACTTGATCGTTGGCACAAACATCCATCTACATACAATGACAAGCAAGAGCTCAACCAAGGTATGCTACTACCTGCCTCATTCAGAGCATGAGAGATTGATGGAGACAATTAGCAATATAGAGGATCCAGATGGATTTATTGAATGAGGTCAGTCAACTTTACATAAGAGATAGAATTGCAGCAAAGAATGTTATGTTCTACATCGAGGTATGTGTAGTTTTATGTTATTTTGTTGCTGCATGCATTTTTTGTTGATACATACATACATACATGTGAACAATTCGAGTTCTCTATTATCTTAACATTTCTAATTTTAAATCCACCATCCATTAATTGTTTTGGCTATGCTAATTCCTGCCTCATTCAGAGCACGTAGTAATACTCATTCCTGAGCTATTTTGTTGGGTATGCTACTTCCTACCTTGTAATACTCACATTATCTAACACTCTTGAATCACCCTCAACAACGTCCTCCATTAAGGCATCACACCTCTCTAATGAATAAGTAGAACCTCTCTAAAACCTTTTCTTACTTCTATCAATCAATCAAAATTCATCAATGTATTATACTTCCATTTAAAGCTATATATATATATATTTAATTTTTTGATCTTCTCTTCACATCATCACTGTGTGCCTGCCATGTTTGTCATACTTGTCACCTTTTCCATTCCTCAAGCCATGTCAACATGCCATGTGTGTTCTCCTTGTCTTTGACATGTCACTAACACTTGTCATGCTTGCCAAATTCACTTTGATTGTTTGCCTAGTCAACAACATTTGTCATGCTTTCTCCATTCAACAAGTCATCCTCATCATGCATGTCAACAACATCTGTCATGCTTGTTTGACATGGTATCATGCTTGCTTACTTGGCCACTTTTCATACGTGGCCAATTGTCATACTCCTTTGTCATCCTATCAATCTTGCTTACCTTGGCATGCTCCTTTGTCGAGTCATCAACACTTTTTCATTAATGTGTTCTCCATTGCTTGTCCTTCATGTCATCTTGTACTTCTGCCATGTCATCATTTCACCCTTTGTCATTAATGTTTAGAAACCTAATCTATCCCTAGAAACTTAGTCTAGCCCTAGAAGCACTAATATAACCCTACAAACCTATTCTATCCCTAGAAATCCTAGAAAGATAAACTAACCCTAGAAACACTAATTTAACACTAGAAAACTAAGCTAGAATACTATAATCCTAATCTAGTCCTAGAAACCTAAACTATCCCTAGAAACACTAATATAACCCTATGAAACTGATCTAGAATCTTAGAAACCTAATCTAGCCCTATTAACCTAATCTAGCCCTAGAATCCGTGAACCACCACACGTACCCTCAATAGGGGGTATTTGGACTCCAAGTGGGATATGATCACTATTAAAAGGGTTTGTATATGAGGGGTGGGTCTCAAATCCTTGGCCATGGCTATGGTGTTAGTTTTTTGTTGCTTTGAGACGTTCTCCTGGGACAAGTGAGGATGAGTGTTGAAAGAGATTCCTTTTAGATTGGGAAAGCCACGTGGACATCTCTAGGACATCTAGGGTTTCCTTAGCAACCCAATAATATCTAGGAAATCTAGGAATCCCTCATTGGCTTCAACAACAAGCTTATGTTAATCAATGTCTCCCCACTAGCATGATTATCTTTATTACGGTTTAAAAAACCTACCCATGTTACGTCACACAAGTACCCTTAACTTATTCAATGATGATGTCAAATCACTCAAGAAAATTATCTTTTACTTATGATAAATTAGCAATACATATATAACTATAAATTACAATTCAAGAACATGCATGAGAGCCATTCCAATTTTTCTCAAGGGGGTCATTTCTCATCTGAAGGCTCCCGGGCATGCATGGCCACCGTGGACATGTCCACAATGGCCACTTGCACCTGTGGGAGCCGACGGAATCCAAGTCCAATCGTCGATTTGGGTTTCGTGGCCCCGGAACAATCCTCAAAGTGTCCCTTAATGGCCCCGGGGTAACCGATGAAAATTCCCACCCAAACCATGACTACAATCGTGAATCTATCGATTCCGATGGATCCGGGACGTCGGGTTCCAGCTAGGGGACCCCCCCCCCCCCACCATGCCTCGAAGTCTCAGAAACGATGTCAATGTGCCATCTCTGGAGCTAGGTTTTTTCTCAGTGAGGGCCATTCCAATTTCGCTCAAGGGGGGCATTTATTATACGAAGGATCCCGGGCATGCATGGCCACCGTGGAAACATCCACAATGGAAATAGACACGTGTGGGAGCTGATGGAATCCAAGTCCGCTCTCTGGTTTGGGTTCCATGGCCCCGGAGCAAATCCTCAAAGTGTCCCTAAATGGCCATGGGGTGCCCGATGAAAATGCCCGTTGCACCCAAATCGTGACTCCAGAAGCAAATCTTTCGATTTCGATGGAATCCGGACGCTAGGTTTTAGCTATCCCCCCCACCCCACACTGTGCCTCGACGTCTTGGAAACGGTGCCAATGTGCCATCTCCAGGGCTAGGGTTTTTCTCAATGAGGGCCATTCCAATTTCGCTCAAGGGGGTCATTTCTCATCTGAAGGCTCTCAAGCGTGCGTGGCCACTGTGGAAACATCCACAATGTCCACTTTCACCGATGGGATCCGACGGAATCCAAGTCCGCTCGCCGGTTTGGGTTCTGTGGCCCTGGAGCAAATCCTCAAAGTGTCCCTGAATGGCCCCGGGGTGCCCGACGAAAATGCCCGTTGCACCCAAACCGTGACTTCAATCATGCATCCCCCAATTCCGATGGATCCAGGATGCTAGGTTTCAACTAGGGGACCCCCCACACCGTGCCTCGAAGACTTAGAAACGGTGCCAATGTGCCATCTCCGGAACTAGGGTTTTGCTCAGTGAGGGCCATTACAATTTCGCTCAAGGGGGTCATTTCTCATCCGAAGGCTTCGGGGCGTGCATGTCCATTGTGGACACGTCCATGATGGCCACTTTCACCTGTAGGAGCCGACGAAATCCAATTCAGCTCGTCGGTTTGGGTTCCATGTTCCCGGAGCAAATCCTCAAAGTGTCCATGAATGGCCCCGGGGTGGTCGACGAAAATTCCCATAGTACCAAAACCATGACTCTGGTAACGAATCCGTCGATTCCGATGGATTTCAGACGCTGGTTTTTAGCTAGGGGACCCCCCACACTATGCCTTGAAGTATCAGAAATGGTGCCAATGTGCCATCTACGAAGCTAGGGTTTTGCTTAGTGAGGGCCATTCCAATTTCACTCAAGGGGGGCATTTCTCATCCGAAGGATCCCAAGCGTGCGTGGCCACTATGGACACATCCACAATGGTGCAAGTGGCCATTTTGGATGTGTCCACGGTGGCCACGCACGCTCGGGAGCCTTCGGATGAGAAATGGCCCCCTTGAGCGAAATTGGAATGGCCCTCACTGAGCAAAACCATAGCTCCGGAGATGGAAGATTGACACCGTTTTCGAGACTTCGAGGCACAATGTGGGGGGGCCCTGGCTGGAACCTGGCGCCCCAGATCCATCGGAATCGACAGATTCGCGATCGGAGTCACAGTTTGGGTGCTATGGGAATTTTTTCCAGGCACCCCGGGGCCATTCATGGACACTTTGAGGATTTGCCCCAGGGCCATGGAACCCAAACCGGTGAGTGGACTTGGATTTTTTCAGCTCCCACAAGTGAAAGTGGCCATTGTGGACATTTCCAAGGTGGCAACGCACGCCCGGGAGCAGTCGGATGAGAAATGACCCCCTTGAGTGAAATTGGAATGGCCCTTGCTGAGCAAAACCCTAGCTCCAGAGATGGCACATTGGCACCATTTACGAGCCGTCAAGGAACGGTGTGGGGGGTCCCCTAGTTGAAACTTGACATCCAAAATCCATCGGAATCGACAGATTCGCTACCGGAGTCATGGTTTGGGTGCAACGGGCATTTTCGTTGGGCACCCCGTGGCCTTGAGGATTTGCTCCGGGGCCACGGAACCCAAACCAACGAGTGGAATTGGATTCCATCATCTCACACAGGTGCATGTGTCCATTGTGGAGGTGTCCATGATGGCCACGCATGCCCCGGAGCCTTCGGATGAGAGATGCCCCCCTTGAGCTAAATTGGAATCGCCCTCACTAAGCAAAACCCTAGCTCTGGAGATGGCACATTGGCACTGTTTCTGAGACTTCGAGGCACGGTGTGGGGGGTCCCCTAGATGAAACCTGCCATCTGGAATCCATCAGAATCGACGGATTCGCTATAGGAATCATGGTTTGGGTGCTATGGGAATTTTTTCAAGGCACCCTGTGGCCATTTAGGGACACATTGAGGCTTTGCTCTGGGGCCACGGAATCCAAACCAGTGAGCGGACTTGGATTCCGTCGACTCCCACGGGTGCACGTGGCCATTGTGGACATGTTCACGGTGGCCACACATGCCCAGGAGCCTTCGGATAAGAAATTCCCCCCTTGAGTGAAATTGGAATGGCCTTCACTAGGCAAAACCCTGGCTCCAGAGATGGCACATTGGCACCGTTTACGGGCATTGGAGGCACGGTGTGGGGGGTCCCCTAGATGAAACCTGGCGTTCAGAATCCATCGAAATTGACGGATTCCCTACCGGAGTCACCATTTTGGTGCTACGAGCATTTTTACTTTTTTCTCTTGTTTAGGGTATTTTTCAATTGGACATTTGTCCAAAGGCCCCTTGTGGATTACGATTTAATATTTAATTTTTTATAAATATTAAATAAAAAATTTAATGTCATTTTTGTGTGTTGTGACAGAGGATGTAGTTATGATGGCACAAATGTATTACTGGGATAGTTGGATTGGTGTCAATATGTTGCAAAGAAAATTAGTTGAAATATGCAAAATTCATATCGTTGAAGTCTAAACGTTTTGAGTTGACATTTTTAGGCCACTTAAAATAATGGGAAGGGAAATCAATGTTTTTTTTTCTTAAATTTGGCAAGAATTATTTTGGATTGATGGAATTAGATCAATCATTAATATTGAAAAATCAAATTGCAATATGGGTATTCAAGTGTGCTTAATCCATTTTTTCTTTAAAAACAACAAATTCAACAATCCAAAATTGCAATTTCCTTCCAAAGTGCTTGGCCACAATGAATGCAATATGTTATCCTTCGGTGGTTGTGCTTTGGTCACCTTGGTGGTTTTCACTCAGTGACCCCCATGTTTGAATTTCTTCCTCTATTTTAAGAGGATTAGATATCAATTGTTGGTGGTTGCATCCTCACTATTTTTTTTCTCATTACCTTTCAATTTTGGTTCTTTACATTGTGGGGTCACTTGTGTTTTTGAGGACTACATTGGTGGTTTTGGAGGACTTGTTCCATGGTTCATGTTGCTTGTGTTGTGGGTGGTTTTCTGGTAACTTTGTGGTTCATTTTGCTTGTGTTGTGGGTGGTTTTATGATAACTTTGTGGTTCATGTTGCTTGTGTTGTGGGTGGTTGTGAAATATGCAAGTAAGGGAGTCAATATAGAGTGTTTACTGCTTCATTTTGATCTCAAGGTTCCTTGTTATGTAAGGATTAATAAACCAATTTATACTATAATTTATCTAAAATGAATTTATTTAGAATTATTGGACACCAAAATGACCATTAAATGAAGGCATGCAAGGTGACAAAGGCTTTTTGTTAAACATTAATAGTGATATAATGTGCACATATCATATAATAATTTTCTAATCTATATATACCTTCATCCCTTGTCCCTCACATCAATCCCTTGTAATATTAGGAAGAATTGAATAGCTTCTCATTTCACATCATCGATCACAAGATCAAAGCATGCATCACTCATCCACAACATTCCAATGGATAAAAAAAATTGGAGGAAAAATTGTGCAAGAGAGATGCATCAGTGCTCTATAACTCAGAATATTGAGAATAAATACAATACTGTCACAATGAATGAGCAATCCGAATTAACCAAGGAGGTCATTCGAATTTACTACATGGAATAGATTGGCTCCAACTAGGAGTCTCATCATCAGATCAGTGGAGTCACCAATTCACAAGTAATGGTCAACCAGGTGTCAAACTGAGTCTAACTGAGTGTGGTAGGTGTAACTGTCACATGTAGGTGCTAACTGAATGAAGGAGGCTCAGTGGAGGGTGCATGAGGAGCTAACTGGAGTCAGAATAGGTAGTCTAGTCTCACTGTAGGTCCATTGGAGTGATACAATTAGTTGAGAGTCAGTCTAGCCTCAAATCAATGAAAGAACTCAACTAACTAAAGTGAACTAGAGTGGTAGGTGAGAAAAGGCGCCCTTCTCAAGTGGTAGGTGCATGTTGGGTGCACTAAGCACTAGGAGGGATAAAACTAAGTGGAAGGAATCTCCCGGGTGCTAGCAGACTGGGGACTAGGTGCTGGAGGCATCAAACTGGTGACTGGGTTGCATGCGGATGCATGAAAAGTACATAACTGAATGATGAGATATCCTAACACCCCCCCTCAAGCTATACTATGATGTAAAAAATAATAACTAAATAAGGCCCTGGTTACTGAGACCAAAGGTCACCCCAACACAATAATCCAAAAATGCTAGAAATAAATCTAAGTGAGGAAAGAAGGGAAAACCCAATGGGAAGAAAGCCCCCCCCTCAAACTGAACATAGAAGGATCTAATCTGTCTCCACCATGATGGAACTCACCCCCAAAAGTGAACGGAGGAAAGATAACTTCTTCTCAGTGAAGCTCTTGGTGAAGATGTCTGCAATTTGTTCATCGGTAGGGCAATATTGCAAAATAATGGTGCGATCATGCAAAATCTCTCGGATGTAGTGCATGTGAATCTCAATGTGCTTGGTACTCTGTCAGTGAATTGGATATGTGGAGATCTTGATAGCACTTTGATTGTCACAAAAGATGACATTCGAAGTAGTGCTACCAATATCAAACTAGGAAAGAATACCCTGCAACCAAACTGCCTGAATGCAGGCATTGACTGCCCCTCGATACTCTGCTTCTGTTGAAGAAAGTGCAATGGATGCCTACTTTTTGCTTGACCAGAAAATAGGGCCATGACCAATCATGAAAACATATCCGGATGTGGACTTCCGATCAATTCTATCACCCGCCCAATCTGAATCAGTGAAACCAATGAATTCTAGCTCAGAATTTGCAGCATAGTGTATGCCAAAATGTCTCATACCTTGCACATAGTGCAAGATCCTTTTGGTTGCCCGCAAATGAAGCTCATGGGGCTGATGCATATACCTTGACACAACACTCACGGCATAAGAAATATTAGGCCTTGAGTGTGTCAAGTATGGTAGTGAACCAATCAACTGTCGATACATAGTGTAATCTACAAGTGGTGTAGAATTTCCCTCTTCAAGACTGATTCCTGAGAGGAATGGGAACGGAGCTGCCGTACATTCTGCCATATTAAATTTTAATAGCAGTTCTGAAGCATACTTTTACTGAGATAATGTGATCCCATCAAAATTTTGAGCTATCTCCAAGCCCAAAAATTGCTTCAGCAAGCCCAAATCGCTCATGTCAAAAGCTATATTTAAGACAGTTTTTAGCTTGTTGATTGTAAGGAGAGTGCTACCAGTAATGAGAAGATCATCAAAATAAAGAACAATAATCAACAAATTACCTTTAACTTGCTGTAGATACACATTCGGATCAGATTTGCATCTTTTGAAATTTTGAGAAATAAGGAAGGAGTCCATCTTTGCATACCAAGCTCTCGGGGCCTGTTTCAATCCATACAAAGATTTCTTCAATCTGTAAACTAATGATGGATATGATATGTATCCTTCTAGCTGCTTCATATATATTTATTCATTTAGATATCCATGTAGAAAATCACTCTTCACATCCATATGGTGCACTTCCCAGTGCTTGGATGCGGAAATAGCCAAAACTAGGCGGATGGAATCCATCTTTGCAACCAGTCCAAAAGTCTCAGTGTAGTCCACTCCTTGGACTTGGGAGAAACCTTTTTCCACCAGCCTAGCTTTACATTTGCTGATAGATCCATCAGCAACAACCTTCGTGCAGTAGACCCATTTACATTGGACTAATTTTCTTCCAGGTGGAAGAGAAACTAGCTCCCATGTAGCATTCTTTTGAAGAGAATTGTACTCTTCATCCATGGCGGCTTTCCATCTTGGATCTCGATGGGAATGATAATATGATTTTAGGATCTGAAACTATCATCAAAAAAAATTTCTCAGATAGCAAAGGATCATAGAAATAAAGAGCCATACCTGCTCTTTGAAAGTCTGCTCGAGTCCTCCTTGGATCAGCAAAATTTCCAATGTTTGGACCAGTAGAATCGAGTGTATTTTGGGTCCACTTTGGCAAGTGTGGAGGCACAACTGGATCAGCTTCTGAAACTGATATATCATGTTAATCAAAGTCTGATAAAATATCATAAATATCAAAACCAATACTTTCATCATCTTCTTCAAATTCTTCTTCTGGTGGAGGCAGTGAATCGACAGTTTCTTCCTCGACTAGCTCTAGATTTTGAAGCGGTTCTTCAAACTTGACACTTCGCTCAATGAATATCTTTTTGGATCTGATATCCATGAGTTTGTATCCCTTTTATTCTTCAGCATATCCCAATAGGATGCATTCAACACTTTGCGGATCGAAAGATCTTCTCTTTTTAGACGGAATTCTAGCCCAAGTGATTGAGTCAAAAACCCAAAAATTGGACACATCAGGTTTGTGACCTGTGTAAGCTTCGAAAGGTGTAACATCAGTCAAAGATGAACGTGGAACCTTGTTTTGAATGTATGCAGCAACATTCATGGCCTTATCCCAAAGGTTTTCAGCCAAACCTTTTGATTAATTCATACAGGTTGCCATCTCTTTCAGTGATATGTTCTTCCTTTCCGCTACACCGTTCATCTGAGGTGTGTAGGGAATTGTGTGCTGGATCTGAATGCAGCTTTCAGCACAAAGTTGAAGCAGCTTTGATTTGATATATTCACCTCCATTATCATATCTAATATCTATGATCTTCCTTTCAATATCATTCTGAACAGAAGCCTTAAAAAACTTGAAGTTTTCTAGTACTTCCGACTTGTTTTTTAGGAAGAAAACCCATGTAAATCTAGAGAAGTCGTCGATGAATGTTAGAACATACCTTGATCCATTCATGGATGTATGTGGCAGCAGACCGCTGATATCATAATGTATCAGCCCCAAAATAGTAGAAGCTCTGCATTTTCCTCGGTCAAATTTGTGCTCGGGGTGCTTCCCAATGATGCAACCTTTGCATATTCCCTTCGAGGATTTGATCATCGGAAGACCATCAACCATGGAATTTTTCTGTAGCATCCACAAATATTTATAATTTAGGTGTCCAAACCTCTCATGCTAAATCCTACTGACCTCATTACATGTGTGAGAAGAGTAGTGGGCTTGTGTTGTGGTAGAAAGTGAGAAAACTCATAAGCTTTTGCGGTGTGATTTGCTTTTCCGACCACAATAAGTTTTCCACTTTGAATATCAGAAATTTCAACTTTGTTAGGGTAGAATACAACTTTCTTTGGTGTATCAGTGTGATTCATCTGATAAACGGAAAGAAGATTCGAAGCTAAGGAAGGCACATAGAGAACATTGTGAAAACTGCCATGCTCTAAATGAATGGTACCTTTGCCCTTTGATGAAATCTGAGAGTCATCCCCCATGTGGATGGGAATGGTGCTTGACGGATCATAATCTGATAGAGAATCTTTATTTGAAGCCATGTGGTTCGAAGCTCCAGAATCAATGAGAAGAGTGGAGGAATTCGAAACTATTGCCATGAGTGCATGACCTCTTTCAGGATGATCATTTTTGTCCTTCTTCCTTGCACCGTCAGGAAGGGTTATTGTAACAACAAAATAATAAAAAATTAATATTAAATATTATTATTAATTTATTAATTAAACAAATATCAATAGTCATGACCTTTTGTCGAAAAGGTACATGACGGGCCTATAAAAGCCCAAACCTATGTAACTATTAATCATCTATCATACATTACACTTTTACATTACTATTGATCCTTTTATGGACCACTTACATTACTTACATTGGGTTTTCCCATAAAAACAGTATTTTACTGTTCCAGTGGTATCAGAGCTTGTTGATTCCGGGCCTTCCAAATATATAGTGTTTTGGTTGCTTGAAATATTGCATTGTGCAGTGGGATAGATATAGAGAAGTACTATGGTCTCCTGAATTATTGGTTTTAGTTGGTTAACTAGAAGCTAGAAGGAATTTACACGGAGGTTGTTCTGGGCTGCAGTTGCCCACACTGTTGTTTTAATTTGAAATCCTGGCTCTTTGCATAAGCAGATTGCAATAGAAAAACAATGTTATTCCATGGAACTCAAATGCCAAAATCCTTGATCCAAATCAAAAATATTGTATGGAATAATCATATCATCGGTTAATGTTGTAGATCATGTGAGAGGATATCAAGTTCAAATCAGTCCCAAATAGTAGTAATAAAGAATATATATTCTTTGTGCATAGCACTTCATGTGCATAGAATTCTAGAAAATATTTGGCATCAAAAAAAATAGAACTGCACAACTTATCAATAATTTGATTTACAATTAACTGAGTTCATTTTCAATTATGAATAGATCACTATGGAACAAGCAGATCAAATTCTATAGATTAAAAAAAACTCACAAAATGTTGGGATGATTACGCCACAATATTTGTTGGAGTGGATTGCACAAATCAATCTCCAATTCGTAACTGAAGAAGTATCACCAAATCTATTTACAAGAACATATTTTCTCTAGCAACTAGTGCTACGTATCTCTATGAAAGTTATGGACAACTAATATAACTCTTTCAAATTGCAAAATTTCCATGGAAAAATACCATGGATCTCAAGACTACCAGGCCCCTTAAGACTAAAGGCACTTTGATACATGGTGGAAGGGACACATAGCAGGATCATCAAACTCTCCATTATGCAAAGTGACAGGGCATTCAACCCCACCTAAACTTCACACACTCCATCATCCCTGCAGCTTCAATATTTTGAAGTCATGAGGATGCAAAGGTGGAGAGCATTTGGGATTTTTAGATTTAAAACTCAAGATTGGAGGTATACAGACACCAGAGACTGGTTCATTCTACTCTTCATCTGTTGCATAATCAGTGTGAGGACTCAAGCCAAAGGACAATTCCCAGGATGTGGTTTGGCTTCTCACACACACTAGCCTCAACTCTGAAAATCTTTGAGAAGAGAGCCCAGGCTAGTTATGGAAAAAGGAAAGCATTCCTTTCAGGCCAATTGATAATCGAATCGGGTTCCTGGATGATGTTCTGTGTTCTATTATGTCGATTTATTGGTGCAAATTAGATAATCTGGCCTTCCAATTATATAGTGCTATGGTTGCTTGAAATACCGCATTGTGCAGTGGGCTAAATAGAGAGAATTACTATAGTCTCCAGAATTATTGGTTTGAGTTGGTTAACTAGAATTATATATAGATCCAAGAATTTCTACAATAACACTTTTGATAAGATCGTGCATTGTAACAGAGGAGAAGGGGAGTTCCAGTGATGGGGCATCAATACAATAAACTATTACAAGTAGATTTACCGAGCGAATTGTGCACATAAATCAAAGCACGCGAAGGCTCCTATACATATAGATAGACAAGTATATGTTCTTTGATTTCTAAATTCCCATAAAACAGGATTTACACAATCTAAAGGAAATTGATCCAAACATCCTTTGACTTCATCCATTGCGCCAGAGAAATTTTTCACAATCCAAATCCAACAAACCATGAGCTGGTTATTTGCAAACTGGATGTTCATGATTTTTATTACCCAACAAATTTACCAATCACAACAACACAGAAGGTAGATTTCAATGCTATCAAACCCTAGGTATCAGTCCCGGAGATTTAGGGTATCTTCATATACATCGATATTGCATCGAGAGTATCAGTTTTATTTTTCCAATTGACCAAAACAAAGAGAGAAACATGAAAGGTACAAGGGCAAGGGCAAGGACCATATGGGAATTATCCTACGGTTTATTGATAAAAAAATAAAATGATGGGGAGAGGTGCAAGGTTCAATCTTTCTCCCATGTGGGTTTGTATCAATTGAAATCAAAATTTAATAATTTGTATAACTGGATGCAAGGACCATATGATCGATCCTCCTACCTCCATTGAGAAGAGTTGCAGAGGTGCATGTCCTTGAAATATTTGCAGAGAGCTCGCAATATTTCCGCTTGTATCCTTCAAATACTTCACTCATTTTACCCGCCTCTCAAAACAACAAATCCAAAACAAATTATGGATCAATAGAAGCGATCAATCGATCGAATCCACTGATCTCCTTCAGCACACCTGAGAATTCTCCTTGGAAATGAATATCCTGACGTGCTATGCTCTGTTGGCCTTCTTTTGTGTCAAATGGTGGGAAAGCAATATTGAGGAAAGTGACCACCAACTGAAAAAGTACTCTGTCGGATGATCACTTGCAATTTTAAACTATTTTTTGGGGTATTTCTACCATTTCTCAGATCTCAATCTCACAAATCCATGCAGCCTCCAGACTCCGAACACAGAGAAAACCAAATAAAATTAAAATGTTATTATGAACTTTTATTTAAATTTGGTGGGTCGTAGATATCCCACACTTTGTTGGAAATAGAGAATTATTCTTTTTGGTTCGTTGCAATGTCATCCCATGGGATATTGGTTAGTGTTGGGATCATCCTTTAGCTTAGTTGGTCATTGAGCTTCCTTTGGTGAGTAGGACTTTGGTAAGTTGTGGGTTTAAGTTGATGTGGTATTTTTGTGAAAAAACATTTATAATGTAAATTATTTATAAGATGTAAGTAAAATTATTGAAATTGACAAAGGTGAGAATTTTTGTATAGAGAATGTTGTCACGTAATGGAAAACCCCTCGAAATTCAAAGAACAACATGGAGAATAGTGGAGTCTAACTCGATGGGGACATTGAGTGAGGCCCTATTACAATCTATGCATAGCCACCAAGGGATTTGACACCGCCCTCCTGAAATCCAAAGAACAATGGAGCCTAACCCGATGAGGACATTAAATGATGCCCTATCACAATATATGCATAGCCACCTAGGTATTTTACCGCGAGACATCCTACTTGAAAAAAACGGCTCTCAACCACTCAAGCTAACCCACCGAGTTGTAAAGTTATGATAATGTTACTAACTCATAAAATAAAACCAACATAGATCCATCTTAAACCCACATCTATCAAGCACCAAAAAGGATCAATTTTTTTGTTGAAGATATTTAAAAATAATAATGATAATAGGAGTTTTATATTGAGTAGTTACAATTTTTAACTATATTTTTTTAATAAATTCTAATAAAAAAACAATTCCTCTATTCCAATATATTACTAAGTGTAAAGTGGGCAGAATTTGTGTGTTTCACTCTATGCAAATCGGACCTTTATAGAGGGCTTGATTACCAAAAACATTATAGCAAAGTGACATCAGATTGAGTTAACTCTAAGTAAAAAAAAATATCTAGTCTCATCCTCAAGAACTTAAGTAAGAGTGAGATTGATGGTACCCACTAGGGGCAAACATGTCACAACTTGCCTTATTAACCACTAGTTACAAATTTGTAGACACTAATTTACTTATCATTTTGTTTAAATGATATTTCTTCTCTTATTCAATTCTTTTTAAAAAGATTAGAATATAAAAGCTCATTAGTTGAACATATCTGGTATGAAGTGAGAGAACACTTTATCCGTATGGGTGTTTTTTTCTTCTTCACTTTGCTTATAAGACTATTATTAAATAATGTGAAATAGTTGAAGGTACACCTTTATAGACGAAATAATCAAACCACTACATGGAAGATCTCCCTTGTCCCACAAACAAAAAAATCTCATACGTGCCTAGCTAGAATGTGACCTCAAATTAAATTATTATTATTATTAAAATAAGCTGTTGTGACAAGATTACTTTGGCCAAAAGACAAACGAAAGCATACTGCAGTTACGAACAGTATTTTTCCTTCTATGACTTAGCATATTTACAAGGTTTTACCCTTGGACTACTCAAGGCATTAACACGACTACCAATAACTTATCCAACTAAGAAGAAGGGCTTAGGGTAAACCTGGGCAGTCAATCTGAGGGACTTCTTTGACATTCAACACGCTTTCAAAAGTTTCAGCCCATTCATCTCTGTATGTGAGGAAATTAGAGGTGAGATTAAATATCTTCTTAACAGTAGCTGGGATGTATGATTGCTCAAATTCTGAAGTAGGGTTCGGCCCACTCAAACGGTGCATCACTGCAACAATCAAACATTCCAATATACAAGCAACGATCAATATGAATGAATAAAAGGTTTTCAAATAATTTCAATGGCATCTGTCACAATCATACATGTGCCTTTCTAATCCATGGAGAAGCCATGATCGTGGGCATCCTCACACCCAATCTATCAAAATAAGGATGGGGACCAAAACTCCCATCTGGGTTGGGGACATTTCTCACAGGCGTAAGCACATGATCATAAAACCCTCCATGTTCATCATAAGTAAATATCAGAAGCGTCTTCTGAGGAATCGCTCTCAGAATCTCATAGATCTCTTTAACAATTCGCTGGCCATTGGATAAATCATGAGCAGGGTGGTCATCGTTGGGCTGCAGGGTTGAACATTCATGATCATGAGTGGAGTTGCTCCCAGCTAGTCGAGCCGTGCATTTTTTCCCCTTTCCTCTTAGCTTTGGATGAGTTGAGGGTTTTGTGGAAATTCATTTTCCCTCCTTTCAACAATATTTCCCGCTCTTATCACATTATCTAAAAGACTAATACTATTAGATATTATCTTAAATATTAAAAAATAAAACATACCAATTTAATAAGTTATTATATAATATTATTAAGAGGATTGGAAAATAAAAAATTAAGAGTTTAGAACATTAAAATAATATTAAAATGGTTAATAATTTAAAAATTAGAAATTAAAATATATAATAAGCCAAAATAAAATTTTAAAAGATTACAAATTTAGAAAATTAAAACATTAAAGTGAGATTAAAAGTATTAATAATTAAAAGTTTAAGCCCACAATTAAACCATGACCTTCATGCTCCAACCATGTTAATTATAAACCATGACCTATAATGACCTCCAACTTTAACTTTCCAAGCATAGACGTAAGAGAACACTGACACATGGGTGCATCCTGTGAATTAATGAAGGATGCGAAAATGACAAAATTTAATTGTCATGACACAAAATGCCGAAATTTCAACTGAGTGCCGAGAGGATCAAACGATGACGATTTTCTTCAAACAAAAAATGGACATGACCAGTGTGACTAGCCGAATACAATTTTGTAGACACTCATGACTTTGCAGCATGACAATATAATGATTGACAAGAAACTACCAAAAGCCAAATTTGACCTAACCACAACACGACCACAGTACATGAGATGCAAACTGGCTGTAAGTCTATCGAAGGGGTCCAATGGAAGCTATGAAAATGATGAAATGAGATATGCACATGAAAAGTGCTTCAAACTATATTATAAAGGGTCAAAATGGTATATTATATGTTTTTAATATATACATTATAAAGGAGATTAAAAACATTTTGTACATTGTAAAGGGGATTAGGGATTAGAGAAATGCCACTTTTTCATTTAAAATGGTCGGGAATATTAGGAAACTAATTAGGATAAGACAAAAGGAGCTCGAGGGAGGAGACCTTGGAAGCTGCAACGTAAGATGAAGGCGTTTGGGATTTAAAGGTGCTTTATTATTTTTTTATGTAAATGAAAATGGGAAGGGGTGAGGACTTTAGAGACAAAAGGGTTTAAAATCCAGGATAGGGAAAATAATTAAAAGGGGGAAGCACTAATATTTTTATTATAAATATGGGATATTGGCTTTTTTATGTAAGACTTAGGGGTGGAATATTTTTCAACTTTCCAAGCATAGACGTAAGAGAACAATAACACACGGACGCATCCTATGAATTAATGAAGGATGCGAAAATGACAAAATTTAATTGTCATGACACGAAATGCCGAAATTTCAACTTAGTGTCGAGAGGATCAAACAATGATGATTTTCGTCAAACGAAAAATGGACATGACCAGTGTGACTAGATGAATACAATTATGCAGACACTCATGAATTCACGACATGACAATATAATGATTGACAAGAAACTACCAAAAGCCAAACTTGACCTAACCACAGCACGACCACAATACATGATATGAAAACTAGTTGTAAGTCTATCAAAGGGGTCCAATGGAAGCTATGAAAATGATCAAATGAGATATGCACATGAAGATTGATTCAAAATATACATGATGGTGAGATCAGAATGGTTGGGTGACAAAATTTGATAGGTGTGTTGGAGTCACTATTTTTCGACACTTCAAAATCATCGATGTTGAGAATTAACACTAGCGTGGTTCAAGTAGATCTAGAGACCATCAATAAATCCATCTACATTGTTAAAATTTAGTAAATCATAACAATTCATTGTCAAAACTAGGATTTTCAATTGATGAGTGACACCATTAACATCACTCGGGTCTCTAAATCCATATAAAAAGTTACAATTTAGTAAATTTTAACACTATAGATGGATTCAAAGTCCCCATTAACATATGCAGTGTTAAAATTTAGTAAATTGTACAAATTCATTGTCAAAATTGTAATTTTCCATTGTCTGGGTGACACAACTAAAAATGACTAATTCATATTCTTAGTCGTTGTTATATAGTCATATTTGTATTCCTGTGACTAATTAGTCATTTACGTTAGTCATTTTTATTTTAGTCACTTGTTATCTAGTCGTATATTTTATCCTGTGACTAAATTAGTCATTTTTCTTAGTTGTTTTTAGTTGGATCACTTAAAATTGCTCAATTTTAGTCGTTTATCCCTTGAAAAAGCTATGGTGACTAACTTTTTTAGTCTCCTAGTCACTTATCTCTCATTTTGTACTAGTGATTGTTGAGATCCATAATTTAGTCTTTACATGGTTTTCTATGTGTTTAACTCCAACACCTCAAAATTTATATGTTTTCCTCTTAAGAAAAGTTGTTGTGAACATTTTGTTGTGGGTAGTTATAGAGTGAAAAACACTAGAGTGCATTGATTACACATCCAAAGGTGAGGCCTCTTGATTCAATGTTTCCATCCTCAAAGACTCAATAGCATTAGGTAACCTTTTTCAATGCTCATGAAAATGAATCCATTGGACTTCTCAATGCTACACCTCTATGATACATTTTCAATACCCATAGCATCGCTACATTTATCAACAACATGGACACTCGTATGGTTGTACATAAAATACTACAAATAGGGTCTTCTTATTTATCTCATTATAGATTTTAATCACAAAAGTGTGTGTTTAGGTGAGTAGTTTTGTGCTCAATGAGCAATTGGAAGCAATGTTAGTGGGAAGGGATCTGGTGATTATCCTTGTAGGATTTTGTGGAACCCTCAGAAATGGGTAGGGACAATTTGTTCAATATCAATGCAAGAAACCTCTACACTCTGTTCATAGGAATGGCTAAGTGCCACTCCAATGGAATTATGAATATTATCAACAATCTAGTTAACTTCAATGTGCCACTATTAACAACAATAATTTTAAAAGAGACAATCCCTATAACCTTAAGCATTTGATGAGAGTTACAACCTTGGATGTTGTTTACTTAGAGGATATGCCTTCATGGTATTTGTGCTTTTCATTGCCTTGCAAATTGAGATTTTAGAGGAATTGGAAGAAACTAATTAGGATTTTAATATTAACGTAGCTTCTTTTATGTGTACAAAGATATATATTAGATTAGGCTTTTGGTGTATATGATATTAGAAATTAGTTATCCTATTCTTTTTGTGGAATTTCAAACTTTCAACATTTATGTATGTATGTGAAAACTTTCAACTTTCAATGGTGTATAGAAATAACATCTATATGTATGTGAAAACTTTTCCATAACATTGTTATTGAAGACAAAATCATGTATGCAAAAATGTAATCAAAGACAAAGTCATATAGACAAGTGCAAATCCATCTAATAATATGAAAAAATGATCCAATCAAGTACACTTTTTGGAAAAATGGAACATCGTTCCCAACGTCTATATAATGGAAACTCGTGCCCTGTACAAAATATGGCAACTCGTGCCCTATAAAAAATATGGCAACTCGTGCCCTATAAAAAATATGGCAACTCGTGCCCAAAATGCCACATCGTGGCTAGTGTACATAGGAGGGTCTCTCAATGCTCCCGCCCACCCTCGGAGCTCCCAAGTGCATCTCCAAAATCGATCTTCCTCTTCTTCGTGCTAGAGGAAGCTGGGTTCGTCTGGCGACTTGGACCACGCTCCCCTGAGCCCTAAAACGACAACAATAATATGCCAACTTTTCATGGCAATTATACAAGTATAAAACATAATTTAAAATAAAAATAGTTTTCAAATCTTAAATAACTCACCGCATGCGAGACTGTAAGTCATGAGGGGGTCTCCCTCCTCCGTTCTCCAAGTCTCTCAACAATGCCACCCTGCAACATTTAGAACAATAAGATAAATGATGAAATTAGATGCATATAGTAATTTTCGTTAAAATTGAACGAGATTTTCATAAACTAGTCAATCTCACCATGAACACAACCGGTTGGTATTCAGGGCTGGAGGATGGAGAAATCGGCTGGAAAACCTACTCTGATGCTAGGGTGGATGGTATAGGGGAGGATGTAGCCACATCGACGGTGGCTACACCACTGGGGGGCACAGTGGAAGAAGGAGAGGTGGAAGAAGGAGGCATAGATTGGCGTGGGCGAAGTGGAGATGCATGTCTAGGGCGATAAACCCCAACTGGATGTAGTATGGATGGGGCCACCGTGGAAGGGGAAGCGAGTGTGGTGGGGGAATGTGGGGGGGGAGGGAGAGGTTTGTATTGCAGTGGAGGGATGGGTGGTATGTCATGGTCGTATGGGGGAGGGTGGGAACATGGTAAACTATAACGAAGGTGGTGGAAAGGTTGGGATGGGGTGATGGGACACAGGATATGAAACAAAAGGGGGAGCTGGATGGAACTGTGGTGCTGGATAGGAGGGGGGGGCTGGATGGAAGGGGGTGGGGAGGGATGCATGGAATGGGGAATGTATTCCAGGGGATACAACTGGAATATATAGTGGCCGAAAGGCCGGGGAGGGAGGAATAACGGCACTGGCAGGCCGAGGTGCTCGCACCTACATACACATTTATAACCTCATAGTTTAATATATAAAAATATAAATATACACAGACAAGTCATCATATTTGAAATTAAATTTACACTTTAATACGCATGATACCTGCACATGTGGAGATCTGTTGATCCCCGGTGGGGATGGCTGATCACTGGAGCCTGCGAACACTACAATTTTTAGATTGAATTTATAAAAACAATATTAACAATATTAAACACAATGCCAGTGAGAATTACAATGATAGTACTTAAAAAACATGACTACATTTAATTATATTCAAGTTAGATGATAGTGGTTTGATGAGATTTGAATATTATAGAAAGTTTTTATTGTATTGGTGCAGTCCATTTGTTCAAGATTCGGTAAAGAACATGGTTGTGGGGATCGTTTCCTTTAACCCACAATGGATTGGGCCCATGATAGGAACAAATAACCCATTCTGTGGTAATTCATTGAATATAATGTGGCAAAGAAGATTGACAATTTATGCTTGAAGTGTTTGATGGCCAAAGTTGTCATTGATGACAACACGTTAATGGCAAAGGTCAAAATGATGACATGGCAAAGACTTGACTAGACAAATGGTAAACATGACAAGCTTTGATGACTTGACAAGTGGAAAGCAAGAATGACAAGTGTAGAAGACTTTACAAAGTGAAGACATGACAAAGGATTGATGACAAGGACTTGATAATGACATTGATGACAATACATTAATGACAAAGACATGGGAGAGTTAAGAACATGGATCATACACATTATGGCAAGCACAATGGATATGGTGACATGGCTTGACGAATGGAAAAGGTGGCAAGTATGACAAATATGGAAAGCATCAAACATGGCAAGCATGACAATTGTTTATGACAAGCATGGAAGAAGGACATGGCAAGCTAAGGACAATACAAAGACAAGTGACAAGCAAGCAAGCTTGAGGACTTGTCAAACATGGTGTTTGATGACATGGAACATGACAAGGAGGACATGCTTGATGACAAGAAGGATTGATAACTTGGTGACATGGAGGACGATGAATTGGAAAGCATAAGCTTAGTGGACAGAGACAAGATGATGAGGTGGAAAAGAAAGATGTGCGAGCATTTGGAAGGCCCCTTGCGGGCATTTCAAAGCCCCATTGTGGGCATAATCAAAAGGACCTTGTGGGCATTCTTTGAAGCACCCACTGCGGGCATTTGTGGTGTATTGCGGGCATATTGATAAGGGTCCGCTGGCATTTACATGAGACCATTGTTTGCATAATCCAAGACCAATACGGGCATGTGTTGATGGCCCTTGCGGGAATCAAAGTGGAGCCCACTGTAATCATTTTTAAGAGTGCATTGCGGGCATCTTAAGGGCATATGTGTGTCTCACATTTAATATTCTGAAAGGATATAAGGTGACATGGCATGAAATTAAAATTATTATTAACTCCCTGATTGATGGATGGCTAGAATTAAATAAATCATATTTGATTTATTTAATCATCTTAATGATAAAATTTAAATAAAGAGGACATGTCGGCCTCCTAATTGATGGTGATGAAGAGTATAAATAGAAGACAAGTTTCATTTTTAAGGAAGCAATGTGTGAAGATTTCGAGATATTGAGGATAGCTCTGATTTCGGGGGTCAGGATGACTGAGGAAGGTTCGGTGAAGTAGCAGCAGCAGCAGGAGCAGTGATGTAGCAGCAAACTATTTTTTATCTCTAATATTTTGGGCTTCACTAAGGCAGCAGAAGTGGTAGATTAATGACAACATGACCATGGACAAACAAAGATATGTTTGGGGACAGAATGAGGACATGTTATTAAACAGAATGAAGATGATTATCTTATAGACAGATTGTTGATGGACAGAATGATGACAATGTCACCTACAACCAATTGATGATGGAAATTTCTCTCATCATTGGTCGAGTATCATTGGCTTATGATTGAGGATGTCAATGCAATTATGTGGTTTCTATTAGTATGTATGTGCCTTAGGGATCTGGGAATGACGTTAAAGGGAAGAATACCATACCTTTGGCCCTAAAGAAACCCTTAATGAATTCAAATCCATGAATAATCCCTCAAAGCACCATCCACGAATTTGTAGGGGTATCCATGGCACTATGTATCTAGGTGATGTAGCCTTAGGGCCTTCGACATGGTTAATGAACCATTCCTTTAGCCCTAAAATTATTTTTGAGGCATCCAAATACATGAACAATTCCTCAAAGCACCACCCATGGATTCATAGGGGTATTCATGGCACTATTTTCTAGTCCTTATGGAGTTGGGGCCTTTGACATGATCAATAGAGGATAATTGAACATGTTTTTAATGCACATGTGCACTCTTGGATGTATCTTTGGAGGGGGGGAGGAGAGGGAGAGATTTGTAAATGGATAAAGAAAATGAGGTCAAGGGATGGTGAAGTGATAGGTCCATGGGGAGGGAGAGAGTGAGTGAGTAAGAGGAAAAGAGGGAGGTACTTATACATGGAGAGAAAGAGAGAGAGAGGACAAGGTGGGGAAGAGTGATAGGTCAAGGGGGAGAGAGAGTGAGTGAGTTAGAGAGAGAGAGAGAGAGAGAGAGAGAGAGAGAGAGACTTAAGGAGGGAGGCAGATGGAGATATTTGTGGGAGAGATAGATAGATAGAGGAATAGAGTGAGATGGAGGTAGGGGGAGATAGAGAAGGAGAGAGGGAGAGAGAGGTAAAGTGAGAGAGTGAGAGAGTGAGAGAAGAAGAGCATTGACATCCTCAATCATAAGCACAAGTAGCATCATACATGAGAGAAGTTGAAAATGGAGAAGCAAAGGATACCTAAAGTGAACATGAACACATGTCTAGTTTTCTTAGGTTTTCATGTTTTATAAGGTTTCATTTTTGTTTGGTTGGATTATATGAATTTATAGCTCTCAAATAATTTAGACAATATGATAAACACAACTGTAAAATCCGATGATAATATGATAGACATGTTTTGTGAGAATTATTCATTTTCATGTTAGTTTTAAACGATGATAATATAAAAAATGGTTACTCAGTGCTAATTAATTTGTAATTACTGAACACAAATTACTCATAACTTGATCTAATTATTCAAAGTAAAGAAGTTACTCATGTGTATGGTGCCACAATCTCCTCTGTTGCTCTCATGGCTCGGTCTACGTCAAAGGAACTGATGTCCTCCCACCTGGAGGATGGAGTCTCGGCCATGAATAACTGTACATTAAAACAAATAAAGTCAACAATGTGTAATTCAAAGTTAAATATATTAAAAAATACGATATCAAATAAAATACAATAAATACTTCAACATTAAATAAAACAATGGCTAACCTGGTCCATGTAGCTCTCTATGGGATGATGATTCATAGGACCATGGAAAGAATGACCACAATGAAAAAAATGATGTATCATTGTTCTGGTCGAACTAGATGGCCCCGCCTGGGTTCCACCTGTACCTGGCATGTCTCGGCCACCACCCATAGACCGTGCAGCTATGTGTGTCATCGATGTCCTCCCGATTCTGTAAAGGCATAGCCACAAATGTGGTATGTCTAAGCAAATGACGTGTGGCACGTCTAACTGAGTCATCAATCTCATCTAGGCTGCTACCAAACCTAGGTGGATGAGGAGGAGGGTTTGGCTCTCTCCTGGGTGCAGGAGGTCCTCTGAGTGGGTTGCGGCAGGCCTAAGGTTGATCTTGGGCATAGCCAAGACCGGCACCCTGAAACTCAGTGATGTCAAATTAATTGACATGGTAGCCTAGCTCAAACTCAACCCACAATTTCCTAAGAAAATATTGTGGGACCTCCAAATTATTTCATGGGGGCTTGTCAAACACCATAAACCATCTCTTTCTCCAGTTATCTCTCCATGGCTAGTAAATACACCCTTCCATGCAAACCCGTCTCTTCCTCACATATGGAGGCTGTCTTGTCATGGGAACTATGAATTTGTTGTACAACTGTCCTTTCGTGATGTTGAGGTCTTTAATTTGTTCTTTGGATATCCCAATGGAATAGTGCTCCCTCATTCGAGCCCTGTATTGGCTCAGATTTGTGATCTCACTGTGGGCAATGTTGATGGATTCAATGATGTTTTTCAATGACGAAGCCAAGGAAACCCGAGAGGGTTCCTTGGTGCTCTTCAATTCATCGCTTAATACCCTTAATTTGTTTAAATCTTGGTGTAATTGATCCTCGGGGTTTTCAGATGGTTCATCACCAGGTTCATTTTCCGTTCCAATGTTGATGTTATCTTCTGATGGTTTGGTTTCATTGGTTTCCTCTGATGGTTGTGGTGTGTTTGTCATTTTGTTAGGTGTAATTAAACTGCAATGACAATTTCTTGGTTTTTTAATTGAATGTAATTTTTTTTTAGTTTAAAATTGCAGTGGAAAACAAAAAAAACAACAAAAAATTGATTCGTTGAGCACTTACCTGGAGGCAATGTTGGGAACATAGTGGAGATTTGGATTGGTGTTCAGTAGGAGGCTTTGGGTTCTCCACAATGCGCTCACGGGGTCTCTCTTTGGTCGTTCCACGCTTGTGGGTTTATTAAACAATAACAAACCCATGCTCTGTTTTTAAAAAAAAAATAGGTGTGCGCACGCGTTATTAACGCGT